>OY756430.1:29334125-30534125 GCA_963576905.1 Mystacides longicornis | reverse complement strand
CTATTATGCGAATATTCAAGAAGAGAGGTTCCAATGTGTTTTAATTAGGTAAGTTCTATCTCATACCATTGTATTATTTAATATATAATATCTCAATTGTTTACATTTTAATCAAATTTTAAGGTTATGTTCACTGACGTCATTTTTTACAATAAACATGTCGGACCTATTCGTAGTAATTTTATTTATAGATTTATTTTGTGAAGGTATTTCTATCGATCTGTTACATAAACGCTTGGTTAGCTGTGGGAAACCTTCATAATTATTACGAGTCCCTCCAGAATCAAAACAGGATATTATTAGGTATCAGGATTATTTTGGTCACAAAGATTTATTATTATTGTTCTTGTTATTCCGTTTGTGAAGAATTATTATTTTAGGGACGAAATCTTAAATAATGCTCAACCTTACAACACAATATTGCATAACAGCCAAGCTAGTAATAGGATAAGAAATTCTTGAACTATACTGACGTTAAAGGGGATGCTACAGAAAACATCCCCCCATTCTTTTTTTTTGCCTTCGACAGCGAAACTTTGTTTCTTTGAGGTAGCGAAAATAAACAAATAAAAAAAAATGATTAAAATTATTATTTCTGAGCAAGTGAACTTCCGGAGCCCTCTCATAGCTACGCCACTCTGTCACTTATACGTTAAAAAAATAAAGGATATAGGAGCCGTCCATTAATTACGTGAACTAGCTCAAAAAGGAGGGGGGGGGGGGCTAGGAGGGCGGGGAGTATAGAAAAAATCATATAACTCACTGATCAGTTTTCACTATATTTATAAAAAAAACATTTAATCCGCGTTTGTTATGTATGAAGATGACATTTCATACAAAATTTTGTAAACAAAAAATAGTAGCCGGTCAACGCGAGTGTTTACAAGCAAGATGCGCTATGTCAGATTTGAATGATTTCTAGTTATTGATGCAGAATATGTACCTTGTTTTTTTATTTATTTCATATCAAAATTTAGTTAAGCCCTTATTAAATCATATTATGAAACCTTTATGTTTCAGCAAAAATGAACTAATTAATGTTTTGATCACTTCAATTTTAATATTTGTACCTACTTAAAAAGTATTCTTTGAATATTTTCTTCAAAACGTCATTCTATTTCTTATAAATTCAGTTGGTACATCCTGGTTGTAAGCCCTCGAATGATATCGAGAATGCATATTTGTTTTATTTTTTTAAATTTCCTATTATTAAAATGATAAACCATATTTGGACGGGGAAAAAACTTAAATACAGTGTATTTATTACAAAAAGCGTTCTTCTATACTCGAAATAACTGTCAGTTGACGTTAATCCAATATTATTACGGGTCAAAATCTACAGAGATTAGCTCACAATCGAGCCATATGGGTTAATCTACCTTGACGACGCTTGATCGCATGATTTTCTATCGCTGAGCTATTTTTTCCACTGATCTGAGTTTATAAATAAAGCAGTGTTTTATTGAACTCAAAAAAGAAAAACCAAAAAATGGAATACAGTGGAGAATTTATTTTAGAACCCTATCAAGTACGCCGATGTATAAATATCTCGAAATGAAAATATGATGTATCAAAATAGATTAGACCCTGTCTGTAGACGGTTCTGGTTGTCCTTAAAGCGCCTTCAATTCACCAGATAAGGGGTAACCAATCTACGGCCCGCGTGCCCAAAATTTATACTGAATCCTTTATTTTAAACCAATCTATAATATAAAAAAGAGTCGGGTTAGTGCGAACGCTTATAACTCGAGATCGGCTGAACAGCTTTTTCTGATGCTTGGTTTATTGGATTCTTCTCCACTCCGGATAACATAATAATTATTAAAAGTTCGAAAAGTTGATAGCAAATAATATAAAAATATAATATTAAAGTTAGTATGGAACGGATTTACTGAAAACAACGCCATATGTGAAAGATTCCATAACATCACAATTTTTATTTACTTGAGAACCATTGAGTTATAAAAAAACATTGGTACTCAAATTTTTGATAGAATTTCTTTCAAACGAAATATTTTTTTAACATTCATATTTTAAACGTATTTTTGTATAAATTACAAATTCAAAATTAATATTCATAGTAAGGACTACAGGAGAACGTCTGTCGGGAACGTTAGATTCGATTACTTATTTGGTTATTTACAAAAAAAAAACCAAAACAAAAATTTGATTAAGTTCATGTTTTTTGCTTTTTTTACTCATCCATTAAGGAAAGGCAGAGATAATAATAATTGAATTTCAAGATTCAACGTGAACATGAAAACTTTGAAAAGAAATAAGAAAGCTGTAATCACGAAGTGCTTAAAATTGAATAAAAAAACTGTATAACGAAATATATCTAATGGTACAATACCCCCTATTCGGATTTTAGAACGTTCTTATTAAGAACGTTCCAAATGATTTAGAATTAAGTTCACTCGAACTAAAATTCGTATTCGGAATTATGCCGTGTTCTAAAAACCAATATTAGTTCACCATAAGTATTTTTTTGAATTATAATTGCCTATGGATCGAGCATGCGCCTTATTGGTTGATGCTGACACGCGGACAGCCAATCGGAGAAGACAAATTCAAACGAGCTCCATGTTCCAAGCAAGTTCCAAGTAACATGGTCGCCGGAAACTACCGAACCAACCCGAAGTGTAACGAAGACGACTGTATGATTGCATTGGTGTTCAATGATAATAATTTTTGATGCTATTATTTGTATAACTTATAATAAATTCGGGGGAAATGCTTAATATTTTTAATAAAAATAAACTTGTTTTATAATTATTTGGTTAAAAAAAAAACGTTTATCATAAAAATATCATCAGATATCTTTTTAGACGCATACAATTAGGTGTGAACTAAGATTAGGAACGTTTTGACAGATAAACGCACTAAAATTGACTTAAATACGAAATCCGAATACCAAAATGAACTAATTTCAAACTAAAGTATAATTAGGAACTAATAGGAACGTTCTAAAATTTCTCGAATACCAATCCGGCTAACTAAAATAGGAACGTTCTTATTTTAGTTTAGTGCGCACTTAATTTGAATTGGAATAGGGGGTATTGTGTTCCATTTTTCCACATTATTGCGATTTTGAACTGTAAGATAGTAAAATCAACGTTTTGTTTCGCTTTTGCGTTGTAAATAATTTCTATAATGCTCGGCGTTAAAACAGTTTGGGTACCCCTGACCTAATACACTGTACTCAATAACTCTTGTCCCCTTTAAGAAAGGAAACAGCCAATCAAATCATCTGTTTAAGGAATGCAATTCCATTATCGTGATATGCTCCTTGAAATTAACACTGTTGAATGAACAACTATGTATGATGCTTGTTGTTTCCTCTTATATTCTAACTACTTACTTACATCACTAAGTTATAACATAATAATATGTAGCATGTTATACTATTTGATGCTAACAAAACACTTGTTATGTTTGATTTTTTAAATTTTGAACCTTAAGGGCGCAAGTCCTGCTTGTACTGTTGTTTTGTATATCGGCATGCGTGATCACGTTTAAATTAAAGCTTGGTTGTTTTCTCTATTGATTCAATTAATTTAAAAACTTAAGCGCAGAGTTTTGCTGAATTTCAATTATCGACAGACGTATAATAATGGCACGCCAGATTTTGAACACGCCGAAACTATTGATAGTTTTTTTGGAAGGTATTATAATTATAACTATGTAGGTATTCATAGTACGTAGTTGGGATTACATACTTTAAGAAACTCAATTGTTATTTGTCAAAATTCAATCAAGCTTAAAGATATTGTCAACAGTCTCGTGAATTAGATGAAAGCACTCGAGGCTCAATGGCGAAAACGATACAACGCCGAGCTCTACGGTCTACACCAGAATGTCAGCGTAGTCAGGATTAACAAACTACGCTGGCTATGTTCCGTATGGATAACCAGGAGCTCCCAAAAAGAGTAATATTCAATGATCCAGTTGGATGAAAAAGTGTTGGAAGGCCAAAGCTGAGATGGTTGGATGATGTTGTTGCAGACTGCAGGGGGCAAAGGAACTGGAAGGTGGCAGCCGGCGACAGGGAGGCTTAGAGACACTTCTTGGAGGCAGCTTAGACCCACCAAGGGTTGTGACGCTGAGGATGTATGTATGTACTCAAGGCTCAATAAAATTTTGTGACTATGTTTTATAAACTATTTGAATAATTGAACACAGTGTAGACTCTAGACTGTAGATACACCTTCGACAGAAGTACAGATATGCAAAGTTGCAAAATATGGGCCAGAAACAGTAACTGACCCCAACAGAGCATCGAAAATATAAGGTTTGCCCAAAAATCTATGGACAGAGCCATGTTGCAGATCTATTAATCCATTGGCAGAAATCAAAAGTCACAGATATTGCTTAACGTATCGCATCTCTCGAATGGCGATGAGCAGGTCATATGGCAACAGATAGATAAGGGAAGGGGGATGACTACACTACAGTGGAGGGACGACTTCGAAACACATTGGAGTTAACTGGATCCAAAAAGCCTAATATAGTGGCGTGGAAGAAGATGGAGGAGGTCTTTGTGCAGCAGTGGACGGAAATAGGTTAAGAAGAGACGAAGATACCTTCGACATATTTCGTATTGAGAAAAGCGAATCTATATAGTAATCATGATAATGACATGAGGCAATCACAGCTGTGCTTGCCTGACAAATGTATAGGACTTCTAAAAGATGTAAATGGTAAAAGTAAACGGCATAAAAAATGTAAAAGGCATAATGCCGTAAATTGTTAAAATAAATAAATAAAAGCAGGTTCGAATCCCGCCGTGGGCATGAAGCTTTTTATAATGTCTAGAAGAATTGTAGAATTATTGTTAAATGAACATACCTCCTGCAGGGGACAGTCGTAAGTCCGTAGAGGTTCAATCTTATATCCACCATATATTAGAACTTTGCACTTTGAGATGTTTTCTGCGTCATGGTAAGATAGAGCTAATATTGTTACAATAATATTTATTGTATACAAAACTAACTTCTTTGCTTAAACTTGACCTATCAAAAAGGTAACAAGGTTACGTTTTTGTCGCAGTATCTGCCAAAGACAAAGTTCATAGGTTAAGGATAGAAGACCTGCTTTTTAGGCAGTTCCAATAGAAGAAGGGTAGGTAATTGACCTTTCACCAGAAATGTTTTCAGCTATGCACTCCTGAGTGATCTCCAAAATATAGCTCGTTTGGAGTATTTTTGTAAATACATCTCCTCAAAGTCATATACATATTTTAAGCATTTCAGCTGTCAAATCAACAGTTTACTTTACACTGTCGTTAATAGGATTTTAACAACCCCTTTTTGTTTTGATATTATTTTTAATAAAATCGTATGCATTTCTTTTTATTTAAATTTCATCTGAGCAATGGTTTTTTTTTTAAAACGAACGTGTGCTCTCTTAAAGTAAACACAAATAAATTTTCGTCATCTGAAACGCGGGAATGAAAAATGTCCTGATTCCTCTCTCTAACTGGGACTGGACAGCTGGCCTCTCAGGAACAGACAACAGATCTTTTTCCTATGAACAGGATGGATGTGTCCTCTCTTAAAAGAATTTCTTGCCGGATAGCTCAGATGCAGAACACTACTCTTTACTCTCTCAGGGTACAATGGGCGAGGAGAATTGCTGAGACACTGTTCCTTGAAGATTAACCACACGGGTATATTAGCTTATGGGAGACAACCCAAAGATTCACCACACACAAGTATATTAATTTATGGGAGAAAGCCCAAAGATTCACCACACACAGGTATAAAAGTTATGGAAGAAAACCAAATTTACTTTAATAGAGTTTATTTTGTATTATTATCAGAAGAAAATATAAATAAAATGTTACAAACACGTGTTTAATTCAGATCTCAAACAATACACACTTTTAATGACTATCCAAACAACACAACAGCACTTGATATGTTCTTAGATTATTGGTTATACTTATTAACTGTAAACGCTAATTTATTTTATACGCTGGTTTCTCTTTTTTTTTGTCCTTATTGACTCGTATCACAATGGCGTCGTCGAGCGCACAAAAAAATCGCCCTGTTGGCCGAGGAACCGATTTCAGAGTGACGCCACGGTTTTTGGCGCGCAAGAACCAACGGACATAGCTCATCTGTCAAAAAACAATCATGCGTGTTCACGCCTGATTGGTTGAAACTTTAGTCTTTTATTCTACTTTTATGGCTAATTAAAATATTGTTCTAATCATTACTCTCATTTATTTAATTCTTTATATCAATAATGGAATACTAAATTTTACACGTTACACCCCACTCCAGCTTAGTGGGAAGAAAAAAAAGAAAACAACAAAAGAAAAAAAAGAAAATTCAACCCAGTGTTATCAACAAAAGACATTACCAAAATGTAAGCCGGACAACAAGGCTAGTTCCGGTAACATGACCCATACATAAGGTCAAACATACAATACACTTAAACATATTTTAACAACCAATATTAATATAATTTCTATATAGACTAGGCAATTTATAACTTAATTATCCAGCAAACAACATACTTTATTTATGCTCACAATTCAGGTGAGTGACAAAAGAAATGACATTATGTATACTATGAAATCCAGACCATGGACATTATACATTTTCTATATGCCACCATGGAATAGGTGAGCAATGGTCTTTTCATTCCTGAAAGTAATTAACAAGTCACTTATGATCTTTGTACCTTAACACGGAAGCATGAAATGTAATGGAATGAACAATTGTGGACTGCAAAATTACAAACTTCTTACAAATCATAAATGAGAACTTGGATATTAATGGAGAATACATCATACAGCACTATAGTTATCATTATTCAAGTCTGATTTATACTGATTGAATTAAAAAAAGAAGGAGGAGTGGCTCCAGACCGCACCAAGAGAGAAAATAGGAGAACACTGCTTTCCGTCCGCATACATTCTTCATACACATCTTGCATTCATCCGCACGTTCTACATTTCCTTCATTCATACAAAAGATTAAGTTGGGTCCCAAAAAAAAAAAAAAAAAAACTATTAAACATGCTTACTTCACCCATAATTCTCTAAAGGCGTTAATCAAGAGCGAATCCAAAGTATCCGATCAGTATCTCAAGAATAATATATATAAATTTATACAGAAACAAACATAGAATACAATTGGTGGGTCAATGTGAACCCAAGGATCAACACATATAAAATAGTACAATTATAACAGGTTTAAAATTCAGATTATACTATACATATGCCTATCTGTGTAGTTATTGAATATTATTAATTTTTGGATGTTAAATTGGCGTACCACAGGTTCCAAATGAACTGAGGCCATCACTTATTTTTCACTGTATGTATTCACTTTTGTTTTATTATACACAGCCTAAACTTGAGCGATGGTAGCTCCAAGTATTAGAGAGATCTATTTATAGATTTGCCAAGGGTGACTTTCAACATTCAACAACATGCACAGAGTTTAAAATTAATATAACTTAGATTAATTAAATGAAATTCTGTATTGCCCAAGTATTTACAGAGGTATTCGAAGGTCTTGATATCGAAGGCTAGCAATGTTCTGATGGAAAATACAGAGCTGAACTCAGAAAAGAAGGCGCCATTCTGTCTTTACTAAAGGGAACAGAAAAACCCTGAATAGAAAATTAACTATCCTTAAAGATATCTTAGAAAACAAACAATATGGTTCCATGAAAAAGAGGCGTCCCACTTATCATGAACCTAATATTTTCATACAACGAGGCCAACTACATTGCCAAAAAAAAAATTGATTATCTTAAACAAGGGATTCGAAAAGTATTTCAATAGTCTAACTAGAGACCATTAGATACCAACGATGGTTTACATAAACTAGCCGGAGAATTATTCTAATAAATACTATATCTAAGCCGAGGATCTGCGAGTTAAGAGATAATTTCTCGAAACAATTTCCACAAACCTGGCAAAAAAAAAAAGAAAGGAAATCTGACATATGCGTATTCTAAGCCCGCATCGCTATAATGTGGAGCCTATTGGTTCTTTTCCAGGAGACACCAATCTGCTCAAAGCATGACACAAACTTTCTGATTCATGTCCTCGCATGATCAAGTCACTCAACAACTTGTGTCATTTACTCACACATGCTCGTCCTACAGTGAGCCGTGCAACAAATTCGAATGTTCTCGAATTTCCATGTATAACTCCGTATGTTCATGACACCTTGTCTTTACATTGACGTTGTGCCCACACGGCTTGTGGAATATTACCGCAAGACAACAAAAAAAAATTGTTAAACTAAAATCTACAGTTTAATAGAGTAGTAAGGTCTATGCTAGTTTCCAAACATGTGAAGACTAGGATTAAATACTAAGCCATGCTAAAACTAGAATATTAAGAAGCTTGACACTTCCCTTGTGGTTGTCGATACGATCCATAACACAAACAACCAAGGATAGTTATATACAAATTAAACGTACAATAATGGAAAAACTAAGCTGGACAGGGGATGTCCGAAATTATAAGAAGACTTAACGTAGCCTAACAAGGAAATAAGGAGGAGGGTGCACGAATATTAACCTAAGGTCGTTCTTAAAAGACGGAGGTAACCTGAAAACTTCAGACGAAAAGGAGGAATACCTACCGACAGCTAAGAGGTCGACTGCCCTAAAGTTCGCTGAGCGACGTTGCAGGAAGGCAACGGGGCAAACAACAACAAAAAAAAATATAATAAAATAACGATAGAAATTAACATGCTTCTTCCGGGTAACTGATTTTTTAAAAGTAGGTTGTTCCCAGCCTTAGCCCTGAAGCAAGAAGTGGGGCTAAAACCGAGCCTACTTGGACACCTTAGTCTCTCTCAGGTCCGCTGGAAGACTAGGTAGACCGAACCTACTCCGTGTGGATATCCGACTGAAGGTCGGGTCCTGGAGCCCACATGGCATAATCCGTACAAGTATCAGGGTTGCTTATGGTCATAAGACAACTAGATGTGTGATTTGGGTTTGCGAACAAAAACACCACTCCTACTCGTAGTGTGTAGAACAGGGCCTAGCCATAAGACTACACTACTACAGTTCCTCTGGAAAAGAAATAATAACTAATTCAGAAGGACAAGACACGTTTGGGTAAGGAACAGAAGATACGATTCACAATTTGACAATATCTTTGATGTGGAAACGACCTATGGAGCCGCTTTCCACATCACGAAGCTCATAAACAGTATGAGAAATTTTGGATATGACTACAGATTTGATAAAACGGGGGGACAGCTTTTTGGAAAAATACAAGGCAGCATTGGACAATACAAAAGATCGGCGCCAGACCACTTGTCCGACCGATAACACTATATCTTTGCGTCTCATGTTATAACGAACCGCGTTCCTGTTAAAAGCTTCTACTAAGGACAGTGAGATGGATTCATACAATTCCTCTAAGTGAGAAATGTCATTCATTCTATGTGATATCGCGTCGTTGTTTTCGGAACAGTTAGTCTGACCATTTGGTAGTAATCTATAGAAGGAAGCATGTGGAATATGTTCGAAGCCGAACATTAAGAGATGAGGAGTCTGACCGGTAGCTATATTTTTAACGGAATTTAGGCAAGAGCAGATCTTTGGCAGATGTGTACACCAATTTCTTTGGTTTTTTTCTACCAACATAGCCAACAAGGTTATGATTGACTGGTTATAGCGTTCAGAGGTATTGTGTTGGGGATGATAAAAAGCATTATATCTAAGTTCTTCTATGCCGTATGAGTGTAAAAAGGATTTAAATTCTTTAGAAACAAACTGCTTCCCGTTGTCCATAATCAAAACGCGGGGAACACCGTGAGGCAAAAATATACGCTCTTCCAACAATTGAATAATATTTTTTGAATTGGCTGCTCTCAAGCCGAAAGCCCAGACATATTTACTGAAATTATCTACTACAGTGAAGATATAGAAATTTCTCCTGAAACTCATGGGGAGAGGACCAATGAAATCGCAAGATAAGCTCTCCATTGGTTTAGTTAAATGTTTAGGGAAAGAAGAAATACCGTGGGGAGGTTGCGTATTGTGTTTATAAGCCTTACATTTATCGCAGTTACCAATTACTTGTTTAACACTTGACAATAATCCAATACCATAATAATTTCGCGAGATAAGTTCAAACGTTTTCTCTATGCCAGGATGACAGTGATTTTCGTGATAGTTCTGAATGAGATTTGCTAGGTGGCAAGAAGGAACTACCAGTTTCCAGTGATAAGGAGAAATGTTAGTGACCGGATCCTTTTTAAAGCGTGAATATCTATAGAGATGACCGTTACTTAGCATGAAATTCGGGAATTTTTGAGGATTTTGTGAACAATTTGAGAAGATTTTCTTATACCAAGAATCCTTTATGTCGGTGAATGGTTCAGGAACTGATACGCCTGAAACAGGTATCCGACTCAAGCCGTCTGCAAGTTTGTTCTCGCATCCTTTCTTAAAAACAAATTCGAAATTATACTGTGAAAGACGACAAGCCCAACGGGCAAGCCGACCATTTGGGGAGGAAATAGAACTCAAAAACTTAAGGCAACCGTGATCACTGACAACCGTGAAGCGAGTGCCTTCTAGATAACTACGGAAGTGATGAATTGAGGAGACTACTGCCAATAATTCTCTTTCAGTAGTGGCGTAATTTTTTTCCTGAGGGGATAATTTTCTGGAATAATATGCGATTACGTGTTCTGTGCCATCCTTATCCTTTTGTGATAAAAAACTGCCGACGCTGACGCTGCTTGCGTCGCAAGTTAGAACATATGGTAATTCGTAGTTAGGTGGACGTAACAAAGGAGCGGATATCATAGCCGATTTTAATGCTTGAAAAGAACTTTCTGCCTCGTTTGACCATTGAAATTTCTTTCCGTCAAACTTATTGCTAGTTAATTTGGTTATAGGGGAAGCTATTTTAGAAAAATCTTTGATAAAACGCCTGTAATAAGAGCACATGCCAACGAAGGCTCTGACCTCTTTCGTAGACTTAGGACGAGGATAATTTTTCATAACTTCTATCTTTCCGGGGTCAGTTTGTATTCCAAACTTGTTAATTACATGTCCCAAATAGGTTAAAGAAGATTTGCAAAATTCTGATTTACTTAACTTGATGGTGAGACCAGCCTCGCGTAGTCGATTCAAAACCAAACGCAAGGTTTCAACATGGGAATTAAAGTCGGGACTGCAGATTAAAACGTCATCTAAGTAACAGAAGACATGTTCACCCAGATCCGAGAACAGTTTATCCATCAAACGCTGCATTTCTGCGGGGATGTTGCGAAGGCCGAACGGCGTCACTTTAAATTGGAATTGGCCCCTACCCTCAACAAAAAATGCCGTCTTGCAACGACTATCAGGATGGAGGGGCATCTGCCAAAAGCCGTGGCTTAAATCTAAAGCTGTGAGAAATTTAGTGTCCCTTAAATTATCTAGAATGCGATTTATATTGGGCAACCTATAACTATCTGAACGTGTTACTTCATTTAACTTACGAGGGTCCAGAACAAACCTACCACTTCCATCCTTTTTTGGAACAATAAAGCAAGAATTCAGCCAGGGGCTACGTGCTGGCTCTATCACATCTAATGCTAGCATGGCATCAACCTCTGCGCATAGCTGACTGCGTCTTACATGCGAGCAAGGATATGTACGCTGTTTTATAGGAGGACTTTGTTCTGTATTAATTACGTGAGAAACCAGATTGGTACGACCCAATCCTACTTTTTCAAAGGAAATTGTATCAAATTCTGACTTGACTGTATCTAGAAGAGATTTCTGATCTGGAGTTAGATCATCTACTGAATTTAAACATGGTGGAGGAACACTAACCTGATTAACAGAACTAGTTGTAAGAGCATTAACTGAAAAATGGTCTTGACGAGGAAAGAGTCGTGGAATAACTCTGGACTTTTCCAAAAATGGCACACCCAAAATAAACTGATCTGCAATGGAAGGAGCTATAACAAAGTTGGTATACAGAATTTTGTTGTCGAAACACAAGGGTAACCTTATTTTTCCCATAGCGGGTATAGTTGAATCATCCACACCACGAATATTTTGTGGACAATATTCAGGAAGAAAACCTGCCTCTGCAAAAGACAGATACAGTTGACCACCAATGACATTTACTGCCGCACCAGAGTCTAACAGACCTCTGAACGGTACCTGACAAATCTTGAAGTGTAAATAGGGTCTACGATCTTCGGCATTTGAAATCTGAACGGAATTTATATTGAGAGTAGAAAAGAAGAGTTTGACACTATTGATCCACGCATTTCTCTCCGCCTCGGCGGTCGAAGGAGAAGGCGAAGGTGAGAAGGCGGGATCCCTTATACGTTTTTTGGATTTCTTAAATTAGGAGGAGGGCGTGAAACATCTGGCTGTACTACATTCCTAGGACTGAAGTCTGGATTCCTTATAGGGTTTTGAGTTTTGTAAGTTCTAACAGATTTCTTTTTTGCATAACATTCACGAGCCATATGACCTGGGCGTCCACACGCATAACAAACAATCCTTGGCTTTGGAGAAACAGAAGAAGTATTAACCTGTTTAAGTGGACGAGCGGCTGGTTTGAGGAATTTCGCACTGGGTTTAGGAAGCGTAACCGTTAAGGTTTCTAGTTCCAAACACAGTTCTTCTAGCTCGGCAACAGTCGAAGGTCTTCTAGCTACCAGGGCATTTGCATAACGTTCATCCAGACCTCTCTTGAGTGCTTTAAGGATATCTGATTGGCGAAGGGGAGACTCAAGGGATTGATTCAATAACAGAATTCTCGAAATATAATCACCTGCACTCTCCAGGGGTTCCTGAACAGCAGAAAGGAGTTGTAACCTCTTATAATTAGATGAAGCCGGGGTCTCAAAACGTTTTATGAAAGAGCTCTTAACGAAAGACCAAGAATGAGAATCTGAGTAGGTGGTGCGATGGAATACCAGGGCACGATCCTTCAAAAATTCTGGAAGGGCGGCACCCAAGTACTCAATGGGGTATCTACGAGATCTGGCTATTTCCTCAAGTCGAGTGAAGAACTCACGTACTTCATTATTACCATCATATTGTGGCACGGGCCAAGCCGAAAAATTAACTGACGGGGGTGCATGGGCACTGGAACAGACGGATTTACTCTTTTCAGGTGGTGGCGGAGACCGGTTTTTATTAGTTCTAGTCGGCGTTACGACATCGGGAAGTAGCTCGAGCGAAGAAGAAGGTCGCGAGGACTCGAGTGCATTGGCCTCACTTATGATATTAGGAAACTCTTCTGAATCAAGAACAGGAGGAGATTCATCCACGGTTCCTGTGCCTGAACTAATAATGTTATTATATTGTCTACACTGGTCTCGCATGGCTTCTATTGTGGTTTGGGGAATAATTTTTCGAGACATTAACGCTTTTGCCAGGGTTCTACGCGTGGCATAATCTACACGTGGTATAAGGCAATCTGTGATTCCAGACATAATGTCTAGTCACGAAAAGATTCTCAAACGAAGAAGAAGAAGCGTACTTTAGCAATCGCAAAGGAAGAGAAGAGAGAAAAAAAATTCCTAAAGAAAAATAAAAGAAAGTTCAGTATTGACGGGTATCGAAATGTCTCTTTGTTTCTGTATGCGCTTTATTATTAAACCTTAGTGGTAAACTAAACTTCAAAAGAAGAAGAACGCAACAGTCACCAAATGGTTTAATCACTTAGTCAATCTCGTCAGTAGGAATCTAAGAAGTTATTGGAATAAAACCCAACAATTCTAATCCACAACCGAAAAAAAAGAAAAAAAAATTTTTATTATTCAGTGACTAGAAGATTCGCAAAGTGACGGATCCCCTTCAGATTGTTTGTAGTAATAAAACAAGTCATCCTTAACGATTGGTGAGAACAACATTAAAAGATTATTGATTCTCTATACAACCCGTACTAAATTTCTCTTGGTACTGTAACAATTGACAGGACGTGAGAGAAGGAAGATGAATTGTATAGGTCACTATGACATCATTAGACGAAATGATGTAACAAACTTTTCAAAATTCCATAAACATTTGTGTCACTTTTGACCTTTTTCAACATGAGTGTGCTCTGAGAATAAGAAGAAGAGAGGACTCAAAGTAGTAAACAAGCACACAACACTTTAAGCAATCAATATTGATTGTTAAAAGGAAATTTTTTGGTCGCCTAGGAAATTCACTATATGACCAGAAAATTTTTACAACTCGAATTAAAGTTATTCTCAGTGCTGTAACGATTGACAGGACATGAGAGAAGAGGAAGAAGAATTGTATAGATCACATACGATACCAATAAATGAATTGATGTAACAAAAATTTAACATTTTAAAACATTTATATCAAATTTGGCCCTTTTCAATATGTGTGTGCTCCGAGAAGAAGAAGAAGAGAAGATTCAACGTAGTAAACAAGCACACGACAATGTACGCAATCAATATTGATTATAAAAAATATAATTTCTTTTTGTCGCCTAGGAAATTCACCATATGACCAGGATTTTTCACTTGTCTAGAACATTTTATCAATGGGGTGGTTTATCTATTCTCCGATAGATGTCTCTGGAGGCTTATGACAATTTTTAACGGAGTGAGAAAACTGTTTTATCGACAATTATATTTTAGCACTGAATTCCACCACACATTGTTTAATGCAGAAATCGATAGATGGCAATAGGTCTCCGTGCTCTCAAATATAGACAGAATATTTCTACAAGTGAAATATGACGATTTAAAAATGCACTGTAACTACTCCACAGCCAATATTCGAACAATCACAAGAGAAGAAAAAAGACTGAACTATTTCAATAACCAATGAATGAAATACAATGAGTGAGTATCTAGGAACACTTGTAGATTTTGGGTGATTCAGATTAAATTGTTCAAAATGATTTCTAGAAATATATGCTATCAGTTTCACTTGGCAAATCGACAGCAGGAGTTTAATTAGATATTTTGTTTAAAGAAAAACACACCTGTGGAATCCTCTATTGTGGTGATGTAATAATCTTCTTTCCAGGTAGACAGAATGCTCGGAATTGGCTCTTGAATCAGCAATTCTGTGCCTCACACGTTGGAGCGACAATGAAACGGGGGAACGAAAAATGTCCTGATTCCTCTCTCTAACTGGGACTGGACAGCTGGCCTCTCAGGAACAGACAACAGATCTTTTTCCTATGAACAGGATGGATGTGTCCTCTCTTAAAAGAATTTCTTGCCGGATAGCTCAGATGCAGAACACTACTCTTTACTCTCTCAGGGTACAATGGGCGAGGAGAATTGCTGAGACACTGTTCCTTGAAGATTAACCACACGGGTATATTAGCTTATGGGAGACAACCCAAAGATTCACCACACACAAGTATATTAATTTATGGGAGAAAGCCCAAAGATTCACCACACACAGGTATAAAAGTTATGGAAGAAAACCAAATTTACTTTAATAGAGTTTATTTTGTATTATTATCAGAAGAAAATATAAATAAAATGTTACAAACACGTGTTTAATTCAGATCTCAAACAATACACACTTTTAATGACTATCCAAACAACACAACAGCACTTGATATGTTCTTAGATTATTGGTTATACTTATTAACTGTAAACGCTAATTTATTTTATACGCTGGTTTCTCTTTTTTTTTTGTCCTTATTGACTCGTATCACAATGGCGTCGTCGAGCGCACAAAAAAATCGCCCTGTTGGCCGAGGAACCGATTTCAGAGTGACGCCACGGTTTTTGGCGCGCAAGAACCAACGGACATAGCTCATCTGTCAAAAAACAATCATGCGTGTTCACGCCTGATTGGTTGAAACTTTAGTCTTTTATTCTACTTTTATGGCTAATTAAAATATTGTTCTAATCATTACTCTCATTTATTTAATTCTTTATATCAATAATGGAATACTAAATTTTACACGTTACACATCTTCCACAATAACCATAGCTTATGGAGTGAAAGAGGAATTGGTTTGCCTCAAGATTCGAACCCACATCCTTCTAATAGTATGTAAACGATTCGCTAGCCTACCAGCCTACGTAATTTTAAATTCATTTTTTGTTGCCTATTTTCTGTACGATTTTTTAACAATTTCAGGATAAAAGACAATGTTTTTATTCTAAATAATAATAAAGAAGGCATATTTAATAGTGGCTGATTAGAAATTTAAATAACTGGATGTTCTGATCGAACATGCAAACCATTTTCCTAACCTTAAACATTCATAAAAGGACCATAAGGAAAGAAATGATGGTGCTCACCATTATCATTGAAGCCAGCATCCGAGTCAGGACCTTTCAGGAGATAGTTTTTGCTGCTGTTCTTGTTGAGCAAGTCGGCAGCAGTCAGCACCTCGAACCCTCCTGTAGTATTCCAATTCCAGGCGCAGGCCTTTTCGAAGTCGCACTCAATGCCTAAAATCTCATTGGCAGAAGCGACTCCCATGGAGTTTAAAGTTTTAGCGTAGAAGGGATCATTCAGTTTGGCGTTGAGCTTTCTGATCTTCTCAAAGTATGGCAGATCCGTATCGTACTCGCTGTTGACAGAGCTGGCCATTTCACCCTTGTTGTTCTTATTCTCATCTATATTTGGTAGGTCGTCGTTCTGCATCTTCTTCATGGCATCTTGCTGCTGCGCCCTGGATTTGAGTTCCCTTATAGAACTGCCCAGTCTTCGCCCTGGTGTCACCTTCACATCGACAATGTCTTGCCTGCTGAAGAGATTTGAAGTCGAGTTTTGGGCATTCTCGTACTGTTTCCTCATGTTGCGTTCGAAGTCTTTCTTTCTGAAAGTCTTTCCTCTTTGAGACGTGGTCGGGTCTCCGTATGTCCCCGTCTGTTCTCTCTTTTGATTTATAGGTTTGAGGTCATTATAGAAGAGGTCTGAGGTTGAGTTTTGGTCATTCTCGTACTGTTTTCTCATCTTGCGTTCAAAGTCTTTCTTTCTGAAAGAATTCTCCCTTTGAGACTTGGTCGGGTCTTCGAAAGTCCTGGTCTGTTCGTTATCTCGGTTAACAGGTTTCAAGTCGCTGTAGAAAAGTCTGACGAGAGATTCGTCCACATTGTATTTTGTTTCTTCGTGATTGTTAGCGGCTTCTAACCGATCTTCAAAATCTGAATCTTTTTCGCTTCCTTCCATGGGCATCACTTCAAAGTGTCTTCTGTTATCATAGATGGAGAGACTAGGTTCCGCAGGCCTACTGCTAGCTCTGTGGTGTTCCTCCTCATTGGAGTTTTCTCTGCTGGAGGCCTGCGGATGAGCCTCCCTCTTGCCACCATCCCTCACGACCCTAGAAAGTTTGCCATATTTGCGAGAATCGCCTCTTTTCCCCGCATGGCTGTACTGACAAGAAAGCACTAATAATGTTATCAAAAAATAAGCGCAAAGTTTATTGATGTTCGCCATTTATGTGTTGTTATCGGAGCTCATTGAATAGTTGTGTTAGTCCGTGCGCCGTTGGAGCTCTGTCTTCCATTTTCCTGGCCATCACATGTCGGCCCACGGCACAGGAGACCTTGCACCTTCCACAGTATTCCTACAAAGTAACACTCAACTAACACAGATTTATCAAAGTAACATCTACGACACCGATACTATTTATTTTGTTTTCATAATCAAACTACTATATTTTAATCCAGCAACGAGTTCTTTGCATATCAAGTTAATAATTATGGCTTTAAAAATATCAATATTTTTTTTAAAAATAAATAATCATCCCTTATTCATTACGCACAAATAGTTTTTACGTGTACGAAACACACATTTTACAAAATATGTTTTGCAATGGCGTCCGAACGTTCAATGTTTTTGCAATTTTCCACAGATACGATGTAAAATGTCACGTGCATTGCTCGAAAAAATACTAAACCTGAAATAAAAACCGTGAAAATAGATTAGTTGAGGATCTCGGACGATCGGAAATCGAAATTTCATTCAATTTTATCACAAAATTAAAACCGTTAACACTGACTGTGGGGGTAGCGGTTTCACAATAATTCGGAAAAACTGTACCTTCTTCAATAGTCTCTGATCACGTCTTTTCGAAAATAAACTCTCGCAAATCATTGGAAGACCCGAAAGAAGTTCAGCGACGAGTGTTTTATAAGAGATTTGTATTAGTATTTTTAGATTGAAAAACAACAATTGAATCGAGTTAGTATTTTCGTACGCGGCGTAGAGTTTTCCATGACTGCCAGAATGAAAACATAATAGGAACCGAAATCACAGCGAGTATAACACAAGAGTAGAAGTGACAGAGAAAATACACAGCCAGAGGTCTCTTCTTTATTTATCCGAGGGCTGGCACTGTCTCGAGCAGACCACAATTAACATTTGCTGGAAAATTACGCGTTAAAAAATGAAATTGGTGTAAATTAGTTCGCGTCCGTTCCCCGTTGTAGTGTATGAGTGTAGGACTGGCGCGGGTACGTGTGGCGGGGAGGCGGCTAGTCGCGCGGCGCGAGGGGGAGCTTTCTTATGGCGCAGCCGAGATGAAGATGCTGGGCGCAGTGACGCTAGCGCCACACGGGATTCTGCACAACTAGGCCAGCCCGAGCCAAATAATCATTACTTTCCGGGATCCACAGGTACGATAATATTATTGTGACTCTCTACCGCTCTCTCCGCCTACCCCACCAACCTGCACTTTACAAGGGTTGCCAGAGGCGAAATATTATATTCGGGTATATTTTGTTCAAATCATACGGTACCTACCTATTCAACTCTTAACTACGTCATTTTTCATTCATAAACGAAACGAAAATTGTTATCGCTTATTGAAATAATGATCTCTAAAATTTGGAAAAGTTCTTTAGAACAAAATCTTGCAATATTATCTTCAGATGATAAGATCATACTTCATTAAAAAAAATTAAATTAATGAAAGTAAAAAACAAACTTACTCCTTGTTGAATGCAACCTATTTACCTCAATCATGTCATTTTCATGAACACTGAAAATTCTATAAATAAATTATTAACAAATGTGGTCAACTGAGGCAATTGTGTCGGTGAGGTAAATGCGCCAAACAAGTCCTAAAACTTTCCAACGACAAATACATAGAGTTTCATCAGTTAATAATCTTGGTGAGCAAAATTTTATTCCTAAGAACGTTGCATACGGATTGTTTAACGCATTTGCCTCAGTCGACATAAAAAAAATCTACACAACGGTATTGGTCGGTGGAACACTTTGCCCTACATATATTTTTCTAGCCAACCGATCCCGTCCAATCTGAGAAAGTGAAAAACTCTTCTGAAAATTCTGCCCCGACCGGTACTCAAACCCGGGACCTCTCGATCAGATGTAAGCAACTATACCAGTAGGCTAACAAGGTCGGCTCAATTCTATCAAGCCGTCATCAAGGATACTTTTTTTAAAAATACGTATCTTCTCCAATTACTCAAAAAAGAAGTAAAAATCTAATAAATAAATGTCGCGACGTTAAAAAATCATCATCTGAACTATTTGTTTCTTGAATTTATCAAACCCTAACTTACGGTGGATAACTTAATAACAGAACTGTGAACGCATGTGGTGTATAAAAATATCACAACTCAAAAATGTATATCTTGTTAAAAAAAAATAGGTACATACCAAGAGCGTCGCCACCCCGGGGCCCGGGGCAATTTGACATATTCCTAGGCTATTAATTCTCCGTATACCCGATTTATTATACTTGGGTTGCTTTGCAGTTGGCTCATTTTTTTATTCTATGGGGGGGGGGGGGGGCGACGCCCTTGATACATCAAAGCTAATGTTACAATTAATAATTGTAATGAAATATTCAATGAACATACTTTTTTGATAAACGTATTCTCAATTTTTTGATTTACCTGTATATGATATTTTTTAAATAATGCTTGAAAGTTCCACGATAAGCGCCCTTGAGGTGGAACTTTCTCCACAAAACGGCGCTAAACAAGTTATCTGAATAATGTAATAATAATGCTGAGCTCACCCAAAAAGTGAACACAAATCAAGGGCGGATGGTCAGGGGGGTCATGAGCTCGATCCAGGCATTTAATTTTAACTACAGTATTTACGTTTATTAATAAAATACCGAATTTTCTATTATAATTTATTGTGGTTTTTGACCCCCCCCCCCTGGAGTATAGTAGATTCATCAAATTTAGGAAATGACCTTTTTTTTAGATTCCAAATTGTGTAAATGACCTTTTTTTAAGGAAAAGCGTAGTTTCCAGATACAAAATTTTGGAAATGACCTTTTTTACTATGTCGTGACCCCTCCCCTGGCGCCAATGCTGAATCCGCCCTTGACACAAATACACTATTATTTCACACTAAATATTTTTCTTTTCATAAAATATGAAAATAGTCGGCACCAGGTATCGGAGTATAGAAGGCGCCGACTGAACCTCTAGCCAGACTACAAACCACATATTTTTTTAAAATTTTCATTTGAGAAACTTTTGCATTTTTTTATGCTTTTGTATAAATTTATATTTACGACAAACTCGTACACACGCATTATTGCCCAAAGTCTTATCTATAATATAAAAGAAAGTCGGGTCAGTGCGAACACTTATAACTCGAGATTGGCTGAACAGATTTTTTGATCCTTGGTTTATTGGATCATTCTCCGCTCCGAATAACAGAGTAATCATTAAAAATTCGAAACATTGAGAGCAAATAATATAAATTTTAATATTAAAGTTAGTATGGAACAGATTAATTGAAAAAACGCCATCTTTGAAAAATTTCCATATCAACACAATTGAGTTTCAAAACATTAGTACTTACGCGGTTTTTGAGAGAATTTCTTTCGAGCTTTCTGAAATAATTTTTAAGGGTTAAAAAATATTTTAAACATATTTTTGTATAAATTACAAATCCGAAATCAATATTCATAGTAAGGACTACAGGATAACGTCAGTCGGGAAAGATAGTATTTATTTAAAAAAAAAAAAAACGCTTGTTCTCTTAAAAAAAATAGACCGCTTAAATTTATTTCTTTTCAGTTATTACAATGATGCCCCCAGCGTGGGGAAAATGTGTCGGAAATGAAAAATCGAAGATATTCGAGGATGGATCGGATCAGCGGGAAACTCCACTTACCGGTTGGAGTGCGGCTGTCGAGGCTTCCTTATTCCATTTCCCCTGCAACTCTACACCAATCCAATAAGTGTCGGAAGGTGCTCATTCCGTCAATCAGGAACGTGGAGATTGCATTATCATCATCCCACAGGTATTTGCGAAACAAAATTCAAATAATGGCTTGAATAATATCAACTATGAAAAATTTAAGAAAGGCATCCATTTTTTTTTAGCTAGAGTTGATATAAGTACCTACCTAGAGCAATCTAATTTGAGTCTATACATATTTAGTTTAGGGCGCCAAATACATGACAGCAGTCGCAGTCTTTAAATTTGTTCTCAATAATTTACAACTTTTGTCTCTATATTTCATTTATATTTAGTTTAGTGCGTGTTAACAGCAGTAGGCGCGCTATAGTAGTAGAAAACGCTCTAGATAGAAGAAGGTTTCATATTTGGGGGATAAATACTGCATTCTCCAACTGATTGAAGAGGACAAAATTAAGGGAAGACGGGAAGTGGGAAGGAAGCAGATGTCCTGGCTGCGAAATATCCGGGAACGGGCCGGAATTTCAAGGGTAGATGAGCTCTCCAGAGCAGCGCAGAATCCAGAGGTGGTCGCCAAGGTCGAGGGGACCTGACAGGGCACCCAAAGAAGAATGTAGTATAATTATAGGTCTGTAATATAATACACAAAAATCTGTATTAGAATATCCCAGAACAATGAGTGACCGTCTAAGTGATCGCCTTACGCCGCCTACCACATGCGTATTGCGTACCTGCTACACATATGGCGCTATTTATTGTTATGTTGTTTAAAAACACACACACACACCCTCACACACAAGTTTTGTTGTCAATTTGTGTTGCCAAAATCTTACTCTAGACAACTCTCAATAAACAGTGTATCAGCACCTTTACTATCACGACATAGTCCCTTTTCAAACTGAGCAACCTTAATTGTAATCTCTATATATAAAAATGCAGCCTTGTTTTCCTCGATCATCGAATAACGCGTGAACGGCTGGATCAATTTCGCTAGTTATTTTTTGGCTGTGTTTGCTATTGTCAGGAGAAAGCTCTTATGAAAGAAAAATAAAAAGAATTAAAGTAACGAATATTTTAGAAAATTTAAGAACACTTATATTTGGTGCTTTATATATGTATAATCTTGGTGCTTTTTTACGATTTAATTCCAATAATTTTGAAATTAAATTGGCGTTTGAAAGAAAATTTCACTTGTTTGATATTTAGTGCGATTGACATAATGCGGATGTAAAATATGTAGCTAAAAAGAATGAATTATATTGGTCAGAAGGCAACCAATTATTCGAATTCAATATTCATATATGTAGTTAGGACCACAGGACAACGTCTACCGTAAAAGTTACAGTGACTAATAAGTTTCCACTTCACAAGGAAGAGAATGCACGTGCAACAAATTTTAAATAATATAAATATTAGGTTTGTGTTGAATTTTAGGAGCATGGCACACGCGCAGTGCTAGTATTTGGTTAAGCAAAACAAGGTCCTAAAGGGCACGGGAGCCTCGTGGAGGCTGCGCCTGGGGCTGCGGTGGGTACCTATGGCCTCCTTGCTCCTTTGGTATTAACGGCGGGCTCTACTGTAATGGATTATTACTTACTATACTGTTCAGCCTACATGTTGATTCACTACTCTAAAGATCATCGCCCACCTCGTCACCTTCACTTGCGGGAGCCTTCAATTAGAATAATTATCTTCGCACACTATAACATCTTACACACCCGAAGGCTCCCGAAATATATGTACATACAGAGTGCATTTTTTACCCATCACGTCGTGTCCCGTAAGGGGTAAGCAGAGAGAACGGATCTCCATAATATACTCTTTTCTTTCCAAGCATACTTGTTTCGCTTCTTCCACCGACATACCATTTCTCATACAACCTCTCCTATTTCGCGTACCCACTTCTGACCTGGCCTTCCTTGACGACGGAATCGATGTTTTCGATCCACGTCATTCTCGGTCGGCCATGATTTTTTACACCTTTCCTTTCAGCCTTGTAAAATTTCATAGTCATTCTGTTTACATCCATTCTTTTCACTTGTCCAAACCATCTCAACTTGTTGACTTTCATCTTTCTCATAACACTAATTTCAATACTTCAATAATAATCATGATAATCTTATATGCAGTGAAGATTTTTATCTCACTTGTCCAAACTCCCTTTACACCCCACTTAGGGGCACAAGGAGTCGACTCTTGTTCTCTCCATTGCGCGGTTTCAATGACCTCCTTCCACACCATGTCCAAACCCCTCAGGTCTGTTTCAAAGGAACGTAACACGGTGTGAGAGGGTCTTCCTCATCTTCGGGACCCTGATGCAAGGAAGAACAGCGCTCCCCTCGGCTAACTGTCATTCGACATCTTCTTTATCTTTATGGCATCCCCCATAGGGCCCTCACGAGGCACTCGGGTTCATTAAAATATTTACAATTCAGTACATAAAATACAAACTGACTTAATTATACAAAAACATAAATTATTGAGAAAGTAAATTCGATGCCAAAGGGGTGCAAAGTGTAAAGGGTCCCATTGGCATCTCCTCAAGGCCACCTGATGCAGCAGCGACAAGAGCAAAGTCGAGAGGAAAGAAACAGGTACATTATAATCTGCATGCCATCAGTTGAGTAAAAAGCATTTTCAACAAGACACCTTTTGACCTCCTTCTGGAAACATAGAAATTCAGGTAATTTGAGTTCGTGGGGGAGACGATTATACAGCCCCACGCTCATACAAACATATGAAGCTCTTTGATAGTTTTGTTAGTCTATGCTCAGACTTTTATTGCGGGTGTCGTGGTGATGAAAGTTCAAGTTTTGAGAAGTAATTGATAGATTTTTATGTGCGTACTTTAAACATTCATTCGGCATTTTTAACACATGTCCCAGCCAAGTCCATAATGCTAGAAGTGATGGGCCTACGCTGGGTGCGCCGGCGTATAGCATCTTCGTGATGCTATGGTAATACCATACCATCTTATACCCAAGATACCAGAGCCTTGGTCGTCATCTGCGGCCCGTTGCCGATTTTTGTGCGGCCCGCGACGCGTCGAGCGATTTCAAAAGACAAACCTTGCCAAAATGGGCAAAGTAAATAAAATAAATAACGGGGATCGGAAACACGCGAATATCTAAAATTCATAATATTAAATAATAAAGTTACATGAATAACGTTTGTATTTCTAATAAAAATCTTTAATATAACGTAGGTAGGTATCAATATTTTTTTCTATTTACATACAAGAAGAGTTCAAAGTATCTCGGTATAGGTAAAAGAAAAGACAGTAAAAAGGAAGTAAAAAACAGAAATTGAAAGAAAAGGCAGAAAAATCTGAAATAATTTTACTATTCTACATCTTTTTCAACCCTTATGCGCTTTATACCTAAAACGCCAATAACTTTCTTCACTTTTCATTTCATTTTCATTCGGCATTTCCGGAAAATCTTCACCCGTAGAGGGCTGCGTGCCATCCTCTTCTACAGGCTTGGCTCCAGCGCCATCAGCCAGTCCACCGCCAATTTCTGTATCTATTCAACAGCCTTCAAATTTAATATATTTTTTATCTTTCTCTAAAAATAATTGTTTTTGGCCACCTTAAACTCTTCATCGTCGGAAAATAGCCTTCCAATAATATTTATTTCTCAGTTTCGGGAACGTAAATTGTCGGCAGGTCCCAGACCTAGGCTTTAAGGTAGTTGATTGAAATTTTGGAAACCATAGTATCGAATACCAGCCTTAGCAACGCCCGAAAATCGAATCGGCACGTTGCCGTCGAGGCGCAAAAGGCATTGGCGGTCAATTTTTCTTGATGATTTATATTTCTTGTAAGGAAATTTTCGACTGGTATTAGTTTCGACTTTGAACTACTTCGGAAGGGTTACTTTGCGAACTGTATTGACTCACGTTTCTCACAGGAGCATAATGACAAAATCAGTTTTCGTTCCCAGTAATAATGCGAACAAAAAAATACTTATAGAATTTTCACCACAGAGCTCCAGTAACAACGCGACCAAACTCTCCATAGAAAATTCAATTCGCGTTTGTTACTGCGGTAGTGTGAGGATTTGTGGTAGGTACCCATCTTTCACCAGACTTTCACGTGTTCCACAAATTCATGAACTATTGAGTGTTTTGATATCCACGGATAGCTTGATGATCTCTGCTTGCGAATTAATTTTTATTTGAGTAAATACAATATTCTCGACTTTTGTCATATTTTTTGTACAGTGGGGCTAGTACGAGTTTTATCGAAAGCTTATTGTACGCTAATAAGCGCTTATTAACGTGCAAATAGTATTCTAAAATCAAACGATCGAATCGTTCGATCATTTTTCGAAACTCTTTCGATAATCGTTTCGGCATTCGATCATCGAAAACTTATACTAAGGCTACAGGACCACCTGATTGAAGGTCACCTTCAATGCATTTTGAACCTTTTAATTTTCTCTCTCTCTGGATTTGAAATCCCTAATATAAGTTCATTAATGCGTCGATGACGGTATTTCCCAACGAGAGCATCGATTTTGTCAACGTTTTTCCTAACTTCTTGATGTTGAGAGGTGTGTTGAACGGGATGGGACCTTAATTATTGACTTTTCTTCATTTTTCAAAATTGAAACCATTTTTTTATTAAGGGTATAGCAAAGTATTTTTCAGTTTCCGCGTCCAAAGCAAAATTTCACAGCCATTCGGAGCAATCGGAGCTTTCGACAATCGGCCATCACGTTTTTCAACTTCACGGACAAACCAATGTACTGAAAGCAACAAAATATTGTGCACAAGCTCACAAGACATGTCTGCAATATGAGCACCGGATCGAACAGTAGTTTTCCCCAATCTCCTTTCGAAGGCAATTCCATTTTTTTTTGTACCCCTTCATACCTAATTTATAAGTGTGCGGCCTATATTCGAAATTTTAAGGGAGAAGGGGGGGGGGATATTTTTTCATACATTCTTTATGGTAACCCAAGATTTAAAATTTGACTGTAAAAGTAACATTATTTGTTTATTTTCAATCTACCCAGTATGGGGGGGGGGGGGGTTGCTGACGTCCATGATGCGGCCCGCGGTGAGAGCTCACATTGTCCTATGCGGCCCTTGAACAGAAAAGTGTGACGACCGCTGTACCAGAGTATAAGTTGTTCCCAGGGTCCTGGCTTGTGACCTGTCGTTTGGGAACCATCGACTTTCTATACGAGACCCGACTAGTGGGAATATAATACCGCTACAATATTTTTGTGGAATGGATCTGTAAGTAAATTAGACACATCTGCTCCTCTTGTTGGTGGGAGTATCTCAAATGCTTCGACCCGCCAGCCGCGCAGGGGTACGAAACTATAGTCCCTATATATTTACATACGGGAAATTATCTAATATTAATATATAGTAAAATAAGAAGACGAAGAAAACTGCAATAAAAAAAGATTAATTATACCTACTTAATATAGTAACCAAACTGTTTTAATTCTGCTCTCAAATTTTCTTTCATATCCAATTTTTAAACCCAGTAGGTACCTATCCGTATATTTATTAGGTACTTGACACATCATACACACGGTGTAACAGCGATAGTGGATAACCCGAAGCAGGGAGGTAGAGGACCTCAATACCTATCGATTTAACCCCCATGTATGATCAGCGATATTGGGTGGTTTTGAATGAATTCCGGTTTTCAGACTAAAATACAGAACTGTGGCCAAACCATTGATCTTACGATTATGATTTTTTTATGAGAATATTCCGATAGTGATATTTTATATCTTTGTAAGCCAGTACCCGATAGCTTTTGATTAAAAAAATATTTTCTTAAACTTTTCATCCAAGCTAAATTTTTCCTCAAACTTTCAAGGGCTCTAAGAGCAAATTTTCACATAACTTTTTTTCCTACGACTTATCTTAAAAACTGCTACTATTCATGGAGAACTTCCCCTGAAAATTTCATTCGGCTGGTTTAACGGGATCATGCTAAAATGCTCTCATAACTTCTGCAAGTAGGTATCAATATTCAACATTTTTTCATTAAGACACAGCCTTGTTATAATATGGGTGCATGGTAAACAGAGGATTGAGGTTAAAAATACAAACACTATACTAAATTAGTCAGATAGTTTCGTGGACCACTCAGCGCTAGAGAGGTCTCAAGTCTAAACAATAATTTCAAGCCCGTATGCCTTCCATGGAACTACCAAAGGTTCAGTACCACTGCCGCCTAGAGGCCACCAATGCTGTGTAGGCCCGCACTGTTGTCAATAATTTTCTTAATGTCATGAATGATGATTCGGGTGGATTCAGGACTCTGACCGCCCACGATTTCTTGCACTTCGCGCTGTTCCATGTATAAGTAGGCATTTTCCCACAGGATTCCTTAGCACACACAAATTTTGAGGCTTTCAGTCTTGATTGTAAATAAACATGGAAGAACCTATTCGATAAATAATGTTATTACATATATTTTTTTTATCTATGTCCAAATGTCAAACTGTTGATCATAGAAAGGTCAATCGAACATTAAAAGGTACCTACCTATTTTTCTTCATTTTCTGCAAATGATATCCAATAAACGAATAGAATTTCTTGTTTTAGTTGTAAAGAAAAATCAATTATATTCATGACTGGGTTATAGTCCATGAAAATATCCCTTAAAACAATTTATCTGTATACCTATACCTATATCTTTTTTTATTATTTCTAAGTAGTAAAATACATATCACTCACATACATCTACACATCAATATTTTTTTCGCATCAAAAAACCAAAACAAAAATGAATAGGTATGTTGTAAAAACACGACATTCGACGATAAAGTTAATTTTGGACAGTGTTTCAATATCCATTGGTATTCGAATTTTCATTTTGTTTTTTAAGTTTAGCATTTGTTTCAAAATGACCAATGGGAATTGAGAGTTTCAATTCGAATACCTACTGGTTTCCCACATTCTGTAGGATTAATATCGAAGTTCGCGTGTATACCTATTTATTATATTCAAAACCCAGCCATGCGATATTGATAATATATCGACTCAATACATACTGCTCACGCATGTTTCAACTACGTCGGCCAGTCTTATTTTATTGTCTCAGTTTATAAATAATTCGCTCATTTTTTTCCAAATTTATGGTCGATAACATATTTTAATACTTTAATACCTATACAAGTTGCAAATAAAATTCTAAATCAATAATATTATAATAGGTATAAGTGGCGCGGAGAATTTTCTAGAATCCATACGTTTCCAAGAATTCGAAATGTTACTGTGTAGCCTTTGCCTTTGCTAAAGAACAAAGTTCACGGCCGTCAAATTTATTCAGGTTGGGATGTAATCCGCATCCTTATTTTTGATACCTTCATTTAAACAATTCGTACCACTATGTTATCATGAAATCTTGCTTTAAAATTTATTTAGGAGTATATTAATATAATATGAATTAAAACGTTTAAAAGGACTTTGAAATTTACCTTAAATTTAAAATCACCCACGCCCATTATTTTAGTTTTTATATTTTGTACTCGTTTGTGTTCCCGGGAAATTATCCTCATATAAAATTCTGTGATCTGATTGGTGGAAATTTCAGGGTAGAAAAATGATTGACCAATCGTAGAGGTTCTTCTCCCTATTTGACAAATAATAATGATAGGCATGCGCGCGCATACGTTGTTGCAACATACTGTCATTTATCTCATATTTGGCGAAAATTTTCGAGTAGATTTGAGATTATGTTTCTTTTTATCACATAAAAGCCATATATCCAGCAAATTGTCTTTCATTATTTTTTTTTTTTTTCAAATAAATATTTTTGTAAAGATAAGATAAATCTCTTTTAACAATAATAAAAACATTTAATATTTTTCAATTGTTATCTTATGGCAACACAGTCGCTATCGCGTTGGGAAACAATGTCGGTAGGGGATTGTCGTTTTCAGTCTGAAATGCTGAAAACACTGCTACAAACTGCTGTAATGGTGAATGAAATGTATTTTGGACTGAAATCTTTGAGTAGGATGTGTCAGTGAAACTCAAACACATTCAAAATTAAAGTGTTGCTTGTTTTGTTAAACTGCGGACTATCTGTCAAAACTGCAATAAAATTTCTACATTAAACTACAACAGCACTTTATTTCGACAAACTTTATTCTTAATATGTAGATACCTCCAATTGAATCTCTGCATACACGATTTTTAAACAAAAAATCTATGTTTGCTTCTGCCATATTGAGTGCCGTATTTAACTGTGAACTAAGGCCATTAATATATTTGTTTACTTCCAATAATCGTCTCTTCCTTACTAATTAATCGTTTGTGATTTTTCTGAAATATAAAGGTAAGGAATTGTCATATTATCATTATTTTATCGTTTACGATCCATTCGTTGAGAAATTATCAACATTCTTATCGTTAAATAATAAATAGATATGATAGTATTATAGAGTAGCAGGTTAAATACTTCTTATGATGAGTAATCACTTGAAAATATTTTATCTCCATTCAAGTTGTCATTTTTTGGTATCTTATAATTCAGAAGCGTGTTTATTGTCAGTCTTATTGACTAAACCAAAGGGTTTGTGTCATATTTAATCCACTGATTTGTATTATTCAAATAATATGTATCATATTTTGATCAGTGTTTACCAAAGTGAGTTTTATTTTGTTTTCTCTGAACTAACATCTTTTGAATATCATTTAATACAGTGATTAATTAGTTTTGTACAACAAAAGCATTTACAGTAATTAAATCAAGTTCATCCATAACGTATTTTCACTGTAATATTTTTTTGTATTTTATTTTTTTATACAAGCGACGGAATCAATACAAGTATGGGAAATATTTATCATACTTATTTGTATTATGTAAGTTAATGGTTTCTATGACAATAATAAAAGGAGTCAGAGGGAAATATAAATTGTTCCTACATACAATGGGAAGAAACTGACCATATAAGTATTGCATTATAGGACGAACAGTTAATGACCTATGCATGCCTGTTGTCTGACAGGTTTGCTGTGTTATTTAATAATAAATTCTATCTAAAAGTTTTTCTCATTTGACAACATTTTATGTTATGTACTTCAGGGACTGTAAGCGTATATAAAATTCTTATTGTTTTAATATTTGTTTCAGAATAACAGCATAAGATTGCCATTTTTCAAGAATTAATCCATGTGCCAAGCAATTTGCAACCCGTACAAAGATCTACAGTCCGTTTCTATTATAATTTTTATATAATATACTCAAGTGCTCAATTATTTCCATAGTTGACGACAAAAAGGCAGCTTATGAATTTGCTCTATACAATGTTAATAAAAATGTGATGACAAGGAGATATAATGTGCGAAACCATTGAAAAAACCAAAGTGGTAAGTATTGCTTTTAATTCTATAAATGAAACATAGTCTACCATAACTCTTATCATATTTACAGTCTGTCAAAATAGAGTTGGTTTTCGATGAGGGTGCAACATTTTGTTGTATGGTAACACTGGATATGCAAGTGGCTGTAGGAAAGTGAAATCATGACGAGCTCCTATTTACTCCAAGGGACATGGTAGCCGAAAACTGCCGAACCAACCCGAAGGGTAACGAAGACGACTGTATGATTTTATTAGTGAGAATGATAATTTTGATGCTATTTGTATTACTTTAAATTAATTCGGGGAAAAAGCTGAATAGGTATGGGGGCTCCGCCCCCCAAACTCCCCCTATAATTATAACCTAACCTGACTCAGACATGTAAATAATAGAAAGTTTGCTAACGCTAACGTAAAATGAAATTTAATCATACGGTCGTCTTCGTTACACTTCGGGTTGGTTCGGCAGTTTTCGGCTACCATGTCCCTTGGAGTAAAAAGCAGTTCGTGAAATCATGTACGAATTGACGCATCGTGTCAGTGTTACCAGTATGAAAAATATTATGTAGTTCCAAATTTATCCGGGACCGACTGTATTTTGATAATTTTAATTTAATTATGATCTAGATATTAGAATTACGGACACCAATATCCGGATGTCGTTTCGGGCGTTTTTGAAAATTTTCATAAACTCAACAAAATTGCGCGCATATTATTATATTCTCTTGTTGTTCTCGCCTGAGCTTTGAATATGAATGAATCGAACGTTCTAGAAATAATTTAATGGTTAATTATTTTTCTGGGAGCGCAGTGCACATTATGCACATATGAACGGGCCGCCTCTGGTAAGGACCACAGGGTCCATAGGACAACGTCTGTCAGGAAAGCTAGTCTATACTACTATTATAAAGAGGAAAGTTTTGATTGATTGTTTGTTTGACGGGAATAGGCTCCGAAACTACTGAACCGATTTGAAAAATTCTTTCACTGTTGGGAAGCTACACTCTCCCCGCTGAACATAGGCTATATTTTATTTTCATATAGCCTTTGATCCTTACTAAAACTCCAATAAGGTGCAAAAATTACCTAAAATATTCTTTACATCGCGAACGCTGCGAAAACTATTGAAGATAGAGTAAAATAATGTACTACAACTTTGTAGAAGACATAATTATCTACAAAAAGTGTCGCGACAGCATACGTCTAACTATTATAATAATGCCACAATAAGTGTTGATTTATTAAAAAAAAATAATTTGAAATGCGGCAGAGATATAGGCGTCACTGGGGTACGAGCCGGACGGGAGGGGACCATTGGAATGCTACATTATTCCAGATTAACATAGCCTATAGAATATTTTGATAAAGTTAGGGATCTATAAAGATCATAAGAAAACTGAATTATTTTTTTAAATACCTATGTACCTACCCGTGCGAAGCAGGAACAGACTGCTAGTAATATATAAAAATTGAAGTTTGTAATGTGGATACCTAAAGTAATGTGCCCTTGAAGTAACTTGATTGGCTATTAAAAGGTGCTTTCTGACATGAAGTTTCTTATATCGTGACCCAAATATCCAATACTATTATCGGAAACAAGATTTTCAAAAATATTATTGTTCTAAAACAATAGAACAATGTTTTTTGTTGAGAATGCGCAATGCATCGTACGTAAGCAGTTGCATTTACCATTGTTTAAAGTGTGTTTTGCTTATACTCACTGTAAACTTTCAATTAGTGTTTGTTTCAAAGGCGCTCAATGCGCGGTGTTCATTATAATAAAAATAAAATAATGTGGTACCTAGCAGTCTCATTTAAAATATAAACTTCTTTTCTGAAGTGTTGTCTTATTGATCATATTAAAGATTAAGAAGTCGCGTAAGCTAATAAAATTTTTGAATTATCTCTACAGATTTTTTTAGCTCGCCATTCATGGTTACTCCAAATAGATATGACAGATGTGGATCTTGAGTTTTTTTCAATCATTATAGCAAAATTTCTTTACGTTAATACACATATTTTGCTATTATTAAATTTAAAACAGCAATACCTACACGCGTACTCTGGTGGAAAGATTATAACAAAATAAGAAAAATTAAGACTAAGACTTGACATTGACGAACCTTTTCCAGTAGTGGACGCAAATGTTTTTTGATATCCTACTCATTCTATCACTCCACATTTAGTTTTCCCCTCTCACGGTCATATTTTGGAGTGATATCACACCATTTGGCCAGATGGAGTGAATGTGACTGGCGGACTTTAGATCATTCTAGAATAACTGGGGTGGTTGGTAGACCAGTGGTATCAGTCAACGGCTTTCGTACGCACAGAGTACTGAAGTTTGTAGGTTTGAATCCCGGTGCTGACCATTTCCACTTTCACAACACAAGCTTTGCTTTATGTGAAAGACTAGCTTTCCCGACAGACGTTGTCCTTTGGTCTTAACTACGTTCATTGTGCACTGCGCCAAAATAAATATATTAAATAATAACATTAAAATATTAATTCTAAAACATCCATATTTCATTCGTATTCAAAACTCAGACGGGAGCAACGCGAAGATATAATTATTTATTTATTTTTTATTATCATTGGCATTCCATCCACAATCGGATGATCTCATGCCACTAACAAATCAAGAAAAAATAATATGTACAATATCACATTAAAAATCAACAAACATGCGCGCAATTGGTTGACTTTGTATGAAAAATTTCTAAAACCCCCGAAACGGTGGAGTACCTATGTGAAATGGGCTGCTGTAAGAGTGGCAATTACGTATGCGAGAATGAGAGGGTGCAGGAGAGGAAGACAATACTTTTGTTGTTTCAAAGATGGTGTCGTATGAAATTCGTTCCATACTAACTTTAATATTATATTTTATATTATTTCTTATCCATTTTTTCAACTTTTTTTTATTTATTCTGTTATTCGGAGTGGAGAAGAATCCAATAAATCACACATCGGAAGAATCTGTTGAGCTGATCTCGAGTTATAAGGGGGCTTTCAAGTATTACGTAACGCAATTTTTGAAGATTTTTTACCCTCCCTCCCCCCCATGTAACGCGCCGTAACGTTTTTCTGAACCCCCCCTCCCCCCCCCTAAATGTTACGTAACACCCAAGAGACTATAAAATAAAAATGACGTAAGTATAATATAGTCGAGGGATTCCCCGTTAAAAAATAAAAGAAAGGTTTGCTAACTTGGGAGGGCGAAATAAAAATTACATACAATGCAGTCGAGGGACTCCCCGTAAGACTTAAACGAAAAGGGTTGCCCAACTTGGAAAATTTTTTCCCAATTTGTTTTATTTAAGAAAAAAAAAACCGTTACGTAACGCGTTGTTCGAACCCCCCCCTCCCGCCCTTGTAACGCACAGTAACGTTTTGCAAGACCCCCCCCCCTCCCCCAAATTGCGTTACGTAATACTTGAACGCCTCCTAAGTGTTCGCACTAACCCGACTTTAATTTATATTAGAGATGTCGAAAGTGTATTTGTGTTCACTTTGGTGTAGCGCATTTACGTACAAGCTATGATGTTTCTTGTGCGCAAAACAATACGTAAATATGGCCAGTTTAAAAAATCATATCATTCATCGATTTTTTTTCCGATATGACGTGACATTATCTTATACAATAGAACTAGTAAATTGACTCATGTTATATCCCACTTATATGAGTTGCTTATCTGAAATCTACTATCTACTAATCCAACTAATTGACGCTCTAATTGTTGCTTATCTGCTTGCAATCAAACCGAAAAACCCACTAAAAGAAATATTTCTATATATCCTGTCTTCTATGTAGTTTTTTCGTTGAATATACCATTATAAATACAACCTAAAAATAGAGACAAATCGTGTGAATATCATTTAAGTTTCCAAAACATTTGAAGTGTTTCTTGTAAAGTGCGGTTAGATGGAAGATAATCTCGTCGTTGCACCTTATGATAAGACTATCGTGTTGGTAGTCTAGCGGCCACAACGCCGGCTTTCGTAGCTTTTTATATTGGAAGTTGTGGGTTCGATCCTAGGTGCCGACCATCTTCCTCTTTCGTGAAAGAGTCAAACAGTGTTCATTTTGAGTGAACCCAGATTTATTTTTATATATAAGATAAATATCTCTTGTTGAATATTATTGTGCACGTAGAATGAAATGAAATAAATATATACCCTGATATCGTGGAGCATTTAGTGTCAAGTTGTAACAAATTACAATAACATATAACCCATTGGAATTCAGATCAAGAGGTCCCGGGTTTGATTCCTGGTCGGGTCAGAGTTTTTTTGAGGTGTTTCTTCACTTGAAATTTCTAACCTCAGATTGGACGGGACCGCTTGAGTGGAAGAGATTGCCTCAGACAATATGCTAGGAAATGTTAGAAAGTTTTCTGGAAATAACCAACTTGTGTTTCGTAATGTCTCTTTGAGTCTAAAGAAGATACTTGTCCTGTCTGCATTCTGCCCATTTGTTGGAATCTCGTCTAAGATAATGATTGTAATTTGTTTGTTTTCAGAGTATTTCCCTATCTGGATTGAAGACCCTTTAAAATGTCCGGTGGAAATAGTAAGGGCGGCGGACGCTCGGGGAACAGCAGCGTGGGCGGCGGAGGATCCGAAGTGAGTGTCTCCGGAGCCGGAAGGAGAGGAGGCTGGGAGGAAGCCGGAGGAGAGTTCTACCAGGAGAGCTATCCCGGTGGGGGGATCGTGGGTGGTGGAGGCGACATCACCACCCTGCTGCCCAGCAAACATGTTCGCAGTGAGTAATATTATTGGATAATCTCCATTTCATCACCTGTTTTAATGTCCATGGGCTATCCACTGGTATATGGATATGTTTAGAGCATAGTAATATTGTAAATTCTCTGTTAGTTACATCATTGTGTGTTAAGTATTGGACATAGGCCTTCCTTTCTAGAGTTTTAACATATCAGCCGGGTGTTAACATGGTAGATTTTCATTTTTGCGAAAGCGAAAGCATTAGATATCGCCCAGCTGACGCAGATATAGATCCACAAAAAAACAGAGGATAAATCCTTTTGATCTAGAATCATTGTGTACTGAGACGTTTGAAAAGATAAACATAGAGAAACGATGAAAAGAAATTTCAGAAATTTTACCAGAAAAATTCAACCCTACTAAGAAAGCTTACGACATTGTGTTGCGCTTCTTCAAATCAAATATGTTAAAAGTTCATTCAAAAGTGTCAGGTTGGTAGAACAGTGATACTTTGGTGTGCACAGCATATTGGAGGTTGTGGGTTCGAATCCCGGTGCTGACCATTTCCACTTTCAGAACACAAGCTTTGTTTTATGTGAAAGATGTCGAAAGTGTATTTGTGTTCACTTTGGGTGAGCCCAGATTCACTTTTCTAAAAAATGTATGGGTGGCATGGCAATGCCCAGGCCCTCAACCTAAGGGGTTTTATGCTCAGATACAATCATTTTTAGCACCAATAGCTTAATTTTTTTATATCCATCATAATGAGACACATCCCAATACCATACACAATTTCAAATAGATCGATAAATTTTAAAAAGCATCCAATGGATGGATATTTTTTTATTGTGGTGCATGTGAGCTACTGATAGTTGGGGAATCCCATCATTTTGTTAACCATAAAAGTCCTTTATTCGAGGTTAAGCCCATTCTGATGATTTTTGCTGGGGGGTGGGAATATGCCAAAAAAAAATGGCACAGACCCCAGATGATGATCAAAGGTGGTGAGTAATAGTATGCACTTCAAAAACAGCTGTTCTTTGTACGGTGTAAACGTTAATAGATTTATATCATTTTTATACATTTTCCAAAGAAAAAATACAATATTTTTTTAGCTTGACAGCCTTTCCCAGAATGCACTGGTTCGTCATAGAAGTTTTTGGAGATAACTTCAACATTAAGGACCGTATAGTAGTTTGTCTGTCGCCACTTTACTTTAAAGTGTCCAATCAAAGCGTATAAATCTCGTGGTATGAAGATGTCCCTGGAGTTGGCTGGTTGCCAGCATTGGTCTGTGCGTATCAACGTGGTCCGTCACCAGACTATCCCGTCTAATCATTTGATCTGGGGAGAGATTTTAGATTGAGGGGAAACACTTCTCATATGGTGCTCTACCTGTACCCTGATACTCCTGGATTCGTTATATTTGTTGTTATTTTCGTCTTTTGAGGCACTGGGATAAAATGTACCTCTCTATATTGGTCATATTACACCTTATTTTTTTTTACATTTTCGCGAACAATTTTTTTTACAGTTTTACAATAACTACCAGTGCTAAAAATTCTAAAAAAAAATTGAACATTATTAAGGTTTCATTGTCAAAGACTGAGCGAGGGCTATTTCACAATTTTCTTTCAAAAAGAATTACACGGATACGTTAAATTTTAAATGTTGATAAGTATTTTCTTTTATTATTAAAGACAAACAATATTAATTAATTCTCAATTTGACCACAGATGAACAAAAGAATATATCGTCGTCTGTTCAGTGAAACCTCTTATGTGTCAATTTTTTCGAATATGAGATTTGTATGCCAAAATGTTCGCATTGGCCTTTTAAACAGTTTTTACCTTCTCCTGTAAAATTTGTTTTGCTACACATAAGAGCTTTCACTGAACAGACGACGATATGTGTCTGTGTCAATGTCAATTACATCGAAGTGTGTGTGAGTATCAAATACATAACGTTACAGTAGTGTTTGTAATTTTTTTTTATTCATTTAATGTATTTTTTATACATGATTTAATAAAATTATAAGCATTCGCCACTCCTTCTGTATATAAACTATGAGTGTGCGAAATTTCATACTCCTACAACCGCGCAAATTTCGTAATAATAGTCACAGTTTTTGCTTCACATACAACACATAAATATTTTATTAAATGCATACATAAGAATAGACCAAAAAAAGTATCGAAAATTAGAGGGCACGCAGCTGAGTGTGACAAAATGCATGCTTCACAATAATCCAACAAAGGATTACAAATGTAATCCTTTGTTGGATTATTGTGAAATGTCCCTTGGTAAGCTTCATAGAATGTCCTCTCAAATGGGTATTGGTATTCAGGGTGTAGCAATATCATAGTAACTACCGTAGTAATCTTGTACGTCTCTAAAAGAGATCACCTCATCGGAGAGTCTTTCCTCATAGCTTGGGTTTTTATAAGAATAAATCAAGTGCCTACTTTTTTCTGAATTTTTAGTGAAATCTCATTTAGCTATTAAAACGAAAATCGTATGTAAAAAATTGTAGGTGTCTGCTTTTAGGTTAGCTCCTCCCCATACACATTCATATTATAATGATGTCTTTGTTTTTCTATTTACTGTCTATGTCACCCACCGTCCGTGTGATGTGTCTGTGGTCATCTTGTCTTTGTGTTGTTTTGCAGCTATGGTGCGCAGGATTCGTCCCGCTATAGAGAGACGCCAATCCACCGCGGCCAGAGGCACGGCCGCCTCGCGAGATGTGCTCGTCTCCATGCTCCCCGACCTCTCTGGTATGTTTGCATGTTCCACCCGCTTCTACCATGTTTCATTTCATTACCGTCATTTCAACATATTGTGGTGTTATAATATTATTGATACAATGAACTCTTAACAAATATAACTAACTTATTATCAAAGATAAAACTAAGCTAGCCTCTTAATACAATCAGGAGACTTGAATATTTTGAGTTTTAACATCATTTACTATGTTTGCTTAAAAATCCAGTCCTGCAAAATAGCTGTTTTTGTACTTTTTGTTAATCAATTATACTTAATGATTCCATGACATACGAAACTGAAATTTACGTTTTATTGTAGAATGAACTTTAATTAAATAGTTGATCTAGTTTAGTTGTGGAAAAATGTGAAAATAAATCTCAATAATGATTGTAATTTCTTTTATTCACCTAAAAGATTTTTTTTTTGTGATGAAACGATACCTCAAGTAAATAATTAAGCTTAATTCGAACGAAAGGTTTTTGTTACTTAGGGGGCTGAAAATAGATCTGTGGAGTAACAAATTTATTAAAAATAATATGAAAAGAGTATTATATTGTTCTGCCACAAAAATTTTGAAGGGTACCGTTTCCATTACAAATTAATTCATGTGTAAATCCCAAAAAATGGTTCACGTGTGATAGAAATTTTCGCGATAGAAGACTCTTTTCATTTTATTTGAAAAGATATAATAAAATTAATATTTGATAACTAACATACACTTTATGATGAGAATGATATTTTAACATTTAATTTATGCGTGAACCGATATAGGCTTACAGCCATCTTTGGCTGGTTTAATGTGATTGATTTTACCTTAGCAACATTGTCAAATTTCAAATTCTTGACTCATCATAAGCTTGATTATTACTAACATCTATGACCATTATATTTACACACCAAAATATACTTTTTAACAGTTTGCTAATGGTCTGTTTTCCTAGGAATACGGGTCTGCTATAAACAGCGGTGAAGTGTAGAATATTGTCTACCTTAGCCATAAAAAACATGGTTGCGATTTTCAAAGGCAGCCGTCTTGATAGACGTCACACCGCTCGGAATAGACTAATGCTACTAAAATAATAACCCAAAATTACTTTAAAAAAATGTAAAATTATAAATGGTTTATTTTGGCACTTTTTTTTAGAAAACCTATCTACGGAAGAAACAACATGGGAGGAAATAATGCAAATCAAGGCGATGCCCGTGCCCATGGCACAGAAGAGGGAGCTGAAAGCGCAACTGCAGGTAAACTCCATAGCTTGCTGACTTTTTATTCTTCAATAAGCCCAAATCATTCTAACTTATTAACTTTCATCTTTGTAACAGCAGTTATGTTAAGTTTTTATTATCCATACTACTCTCATCTTCCATCATTCCAAATAATTGAGCTTCTACTGTACCCAAATACAGCATCTTTCTTAAAACATACTCACGTTAACATCCTAGTTATTTACTAAACTGAATGACCATTGTTTTCTCTTTTTCAGAGTGCCACCAAGTTGAGGCTGCAAGGTTTTGAGCAGCTGAAATGGCAGCAGAGGAAGGCCTGGGAGTTGTCCAGTGCAAAGTTGAAAGAGACCCTCAAGAAGCTAGAGTTGTGGAGGAATTCCTTTAAGACAATCGAAGGGTACTTTGGTACCGGTGTAGTGTCCTACTTCCTGCTGATAAAATGGTTACTGTTTCTCAATCTGGGCATCTCCGCTCTAGTGTTCTTCTTTGTGATACTGCCCAGCATTCTGTTCCAGCAATATTTGAATCCGGGCGAGGAAGAATGCCTCGAGTCCTCGCCCAACTCCACGGAGTGCTGCTCCCAGGACTATGTCAACTCGACGTGGTCGGATATCTCATTTTTGGATATCATCCAAGGGACACAGTGGATGGAGAGGACCTTCCTGTTCTACGGCCTGTACTCCAACAAGATTTTCAACTATTACGTGGGAGGATCAAACGAGACTGTAGTCTTCTACAAGGATAATTCGGGAAATAAGTTGTATTATGATCTTCCATTAGCCTACATTCTTATCGCGATGGTTTATTTTCTATTTTCTTTGATCGCCATAGTGAAGTCAGCGGCTAGAGGCTTTAAGGAGCGTCTGGTAGAAGGAGAAGGGCAGTTCTATCAGTACTGCAACCTGATATTTGGAGGCTGGGACTATTGCATCCACAACGAGAAGTCTGCAAACATCAAGCACAAAGCCCTGTACAACGAGATCAAGGGCTGTCTGGAGGAGGAACGCCTGGAAGAGGAGAGACAGGGCAGGTCCAAAGAAGAGCAAATCAAGCTGCTGTTCGTGAGGATCATCATCAACATGCTCATCATATCCCTCCTGCTGGCGGCCGGGGTGGCCATCTTCTTTGCTTTCGACTTCTCCATGGAGATGTTGCACAATTTTGACAATACCGCTGCTGATGAGGCGGCGAGCATATCTACCAAATCGCTCTCTTATTACCCCCCCGTTCAAAGTTCCAACGAGACAGATCAAAGCATCACCCTTCCAACTTCTGCCCCGTTCACGTTTGACTTGTTAACACAGTTCAGTGAGAGTACCAACTCCACGGACAACCCCCAGATCACGAAGTTTGTGTTGGAGTATCTGCCCTCCTTCTGCATCGTGTGCTTCAACATCATCCTGCCCATTATGTTCCAATATCTGATTCAGTTTGAAAACTACAGTCCGGCCCTCATGGTGAGGCTGACTCTCTTCCGCACGGTGCTCCTGAGACTGGCCTCGCTCAGTGTGTTGCTCTTCCAAATTTACTCCGTGATATCGGACAGGGCGGACAATTGTCTGGTCAGTAAGAAACTAGGTGTCAAGTGTTGGGAGACGTATTTTGGTCAGCAACTGTACAAGCTGCTGCTTACTGATTTCGCGGTGCAATTTGTCATCACGTTCTTCATAAACTTCCCTCGCTCTCTCATAGCCAGGAACTCGGAGAACAAGTTTGTGCGCATGATAGGGGAGCAGGAGTTCCACCTGCCCAAGCATGTCCTGGACGTGGTGTACTTCCAGACTCTTTGCTGGCTGGGAGCGTTCTATTGTCCCATGCTGCCCATCATCGCCACGGTCCTCTGTTTTTTGTTGTTTTATGTAAAAAAGTTTGCGTGTCTAGTGAACTCCATGCCCCCGTCTGTCATATATCGAGCGTCGCGCTCCAATTCCCTCTTTATGCTCGTGCTACTGTTAAGCTTCTGCGTCGCCTTCGTCCCTGTAATATATGCCATTGCCGAAATCGCTCCCTCCAGGGGCTGCGGTCCCTTCCGGGACTTCTCAACAGTTTGGCTCAAAGTGTACACCACATTCCTGGGCTTCCCGGACGTTCTTCAGACCATTGTATTATTTATCGGAACGTCCGCCTTTGAGCTTCCGGCGTTCATAGTTCTCATTCTGATGCTGTACTATTACTACGCGGTGACAGACGCCAACAGGCACATGGTGTCCGTTTTGAAAAGCCAGTTAGTGTTGGAAGGTCACGACAAGCAGTTCCTGCTGAACAGACTGTCCGCGTTTATTCGGCAGCAGCAGAAGAGGAGTGAGAAGGCGAGACAGCACCACCAACACACCAACCTGGAGGACGACGCCATTAGACACGCCTCCAGATAAACAAATGATTACTCTATTGTCTCCATTCCATATCTTCCATATCATTATACTACAAGTATAGTCATCTTCTTCATTTCAAAGTGCCACAAACGAAATCTCCAGTATTCCTCATTATGATTCTCACGTTACGGTCTGGCTTTAAAGAGTAGAAAGTAATTGAGTTGTTTGTATGGCGACGTTCACACTAAGTACTCTGTAAATGCTTTGTTAAAATAAGTCAAATACTTACGTTAGGTAACATAATCCACAAAAGAACAAATCACTCCAGAGTGCATAAATAAATTTAAAAAAAAATCAATCACTGAATATAAAAATATTATTAGATAACTTTTGTGGATGCGCAGAACCGATAATTGGTTCCTTTATCTAACAGTCGCATGACTGACGATAAATTATTAGTAATAGGTAATTCATTTTACTTTCATCAACAAGCACAACAAAACCCATAGATACATTCTTAATTATACGATTGAAACATAAAATTTCTGTGTCGAATGCCACCCACCGCTACTGACAAATATCACAGTTTATATGAGTTTAACAGCAGTCACATGGTACTTGTTGGGACCATGCGCAGTAGCACATTATTCTTCTAGTATTATTTCTTCTCAAAGGCTTAATTCAAAACATAAAAATGACAAAATGTTAAAAACCAAAAAAAAAATCATAAATTTCAGTGTTGCCAGAGTGATAATATTTTAATACATCAAAAAAAAATAATTTTCACTCTACAGACAGAGTGCTCTTTTCTAGGTATTGATCTCAGAACAATATTATTTCTTCCGAAGTTGGGAGACCAGCCCCCATTTTTTTTTTGATATTTTTAACAAGAATCAACATTTTTTTATATATTATTGTGCACGTCACAAAACTGCATGTATAGTCCATAGATTATAAGGAAAGAGGGAGTAAATTTCTTTTTCAATTACAACGAGACGCGTCTTTGTTAATTGTCTCGAAAAGCCATTCCTTACATTGTTAGAATAGATGGAAGCGAATAGGAAACGTTTGACGAAAAAATAAAAAACAACCAATCAACGCATTTGATGCCCCATTTTTCGTTATATTTAGACGATATCAATGTATAATGTAGTTTTTAAGTAAAACATTGTGATTTTTTTTTAAATATTTACATAATAATTATAACTATATTATACTTAGAGGTTAGGTTGTATATCCATTTTGTACGCCTGAGATTACATTATATTATATAGCGAATCGGTTTATAGATTTATTTATACATATTTGTATATTATGAATACTCTTCTAATCTATTTATTATATTATTAATTACCCACTTACTGATTTTCAAACATAAATGTACAGATTGTATTTAGACTGTTTCATGAATGCCCCCTCCTGATCGGGAATACCAAAGTAACGTATATATTGTTATAATTTGGACTCATTTCCAAATTGTTTATGCCTTGGATTGCTCACAGGCCCCAGTGCCATGCTCGAGACCGAATGGGCTCGTAAAAATATGGTAGGATTCAGTATTATTATTATGTTATGTAATAGGATAAATGGAGACTTGAAAATTACATGCCAAAGTATGCTCAAATGTCTAGCATGATTTTACGTTCGTTACAGTCAGTCCTAGTCGACGAAACCAATTAATGGTTTACGTATCCTATTTAGAACCGAAATTTTAAACGTCGATTAGTTCACGCTACCATAAATTGGTACAAAATTTTATATAATCACTTCTTTAAATTGACACACGGAGCATTGGTAATACAGTAGTAACTGACAGCATTGCTTTCTTTCTCTTTTACATAAGAGAGAAAGAAACAACAGTGTGAAGTGTTGCTGTAGCTGTCATTTCTTTATAATTTTGGTCCTTAGTATATTATTTCTTGTGGCCATTATTTCATTTTAATAAATAATTGTTTGGAGCGTTTATGAAAGGGAGTAGAGCTTGTCAAAATAAATACAGAGTTTTCATCTTTCTCTATAATAAGTTAATGACAATATTTCTCAGTCTGCACAATTTTTTTTATTCATCCCACGATTTTTCTACCTACTTTTTTTTATAAATAAATCTTTTTTTTTTATTTTTATACTTTCATATTTTGATATTAGTCATTTTTTATATATCTAACTCTCTCTCTCGAGAAATTAATTATAAATGTTTACAATATTGATATTCAGCTCAAATCTGTTTTTTTTTTATCTTAATTATATAACAAATTGTATTGTATACAGTCCAGGCCTAATAACTAATATTACCTTGTTTTTTTTACTACGCAAATTTAAATAAGCAATTGAAGCCCACCTTTATAGCGTTATATTTTCAAATTTGGAATATATTTTCAACTGTATATCTTGAGCAACAAATCTATGGTAACTGAGAACTAATTTTGAATTTATTGTTCCCTTTGAAAGGAGACAGTCTTTTAAAAATGGAATCTATTCGTAGTACCTACCTACTAAAGTTTTTTTATTTTTGAATTGCACTAAAAGTAAACTAAACTTGTGTACAAGTAGTTTGAGCATAAAATTAAAAAGTAAGATTCTCCTAGCATGGATGCATTGATAGAAAACCAACTATAATTCCATCCTAAGATAAAAAAAGCAATAGTATTTATTAATGGCATTTTTATATCAATAAATAAAGATTATGATTTGGCGTTACTTCAAATATATTAATAAATGGTTCTTCAACATAATATTATTGTATATAATAAAAATTCTTACATAATAGACAAAATTTAAGATAATATTATTTATATTATAAAGAAATCTCCAGGACATTTTATATATGATATGAAATAAAAGTGCTACTGTTTTTATCTTAAACTTTGCTGTTTATCTTCCTTGTTCCTTTTCAGTCTAATATAACAAAACTATCTGAAATCGGTTCCCCTAAAACCGGGGCCTGTGCTGTGACCAGAGGCATTTTTGACTACTTGGAAAATCTTTAATTGGCATAAATTACCCTTTTTTTTTTTATTAAATTATTGGCATTGCGTCCAACCAGGGACGATTTGTGCCATGATCAATCTTATACATACATAGATACATTAAAATTCATTCAAAACAGTCTCAGAACGAAAAAATAGCCAAAGACAATCCAAAGCAAAGAACATTTTTAGATCAATAAATTATTTATGAAGTTTATAGTATAATAATTATGTTCTTATTTATAAACCTAAGGAGCACTGATCGCACCGTTGTATCATTTATTGATAGAAGATGTTCCACTTCCAGCGGAGCAAACGTCATAGGCATCTCGCAGCGGACAACCAAGGAAGACATGGTCATAAATTACCTATGCATGAGACATCTTATGTGATATTATGAAGTACATGAAAAGAACAATGTTGGTCATCATGAAAATCAAAGAGATTAAGAGAAAATTCAATACAAAATAGAAATTTTACAATGTAAGACCCTTAACAAATGCGAGATGGTTTGGGCATGTGGAAAGAATGCATGCAGACAGAATGACAAAGAGAATTCATAGGGCTGAAAGGAAAGGTGTAAGAAAGCGTGGCCGACCGAGAATGACGTGGATCGAACACATTGATTCTGTCCTCAAGGAAGGTCAGGTAAGAAGTAAGAGCAATAGGAGAGGTTGTAAGAAAAATGGTTTGTCGGTGGAAGAAGTGAAAGACATATGCTTGGACAGAAAAGCATGGAGGTCCGTTCTTTTTGCCTACCCCTTACGGGACACGGCGTGATGGGTAAAAAAAGACCCTTAACAAAAGTGGAGACTGAATAAGTTAAGAAATAACTAATAGACAAGAATGATAAAAATAATTATTGGAAGACTTCTTTCTTGTTGCTCAGTGTGTAATATTAAAGTTTTGGGTTTATGCAATTTTGATAAAATACTGATTACTTGAGCAGTATCACGGGGTACATCTCAAGTAGGATATTTATCATGAAAAATAAAAATAAATAAAATGTTTATTTTTTAGTTACAAAACATTATTTCAATACTAATTTATCTGGTAACACTGAATTAAACGTCATTGAAATATCGGTAAAACAGAAACTTCATTTATCATCAAAATGGCCGCCGGTACTGTACGAACGTTGGCCGCCTGGCCAAATAGTAAAGATGATTACGATTTACGGGATGTTATTGGTGTGTATTCTTCGAAATAATACTTATAGTATCTCAAATTTTATATCTTAAAATATTTATTACAATAAATTAGTGGAATAGTTAAATATAAGGTGAAATACAACCAACCCGAAGTTTCTCTCCGGTTTATTTTCGCTCCGTGCACCTACAAATTAATGCTCTATCAAAACTGTTTTTTTGCATTCTGTTCTGTTTGATTTACGTTTTTATTGTGTCTAGTGCGTTGCTAAATAGATTACGTATATAATGTGGTATATTATCGAGTGAGTGTGGTTTATGTGACATAACAGCGTCTGGTAGGAGGCGAATGAAACCGGCAGTAAGATGTCACTGGTAGCTGTTTGTAAATATTGCAGGTTTTATGAAGATGAGAGTATTGTTTAAACAATCGAGTCGTTTGTTTGTTTAGCAGGTCTCTTACTACGTTAATATAGAATGCAAACACTACGTACTATAAAAACAAACATTGTTTTTACTTAATACAAATGTGTACATTATAATGTAAAGTTATTTTATGTTATCTCTTTTTATTTATCTTGATTTTCTAGTTTAGTTTTCCTATTAATTATTCTAAATTATCGTTTATTCGTTAATTTATTTAGAGATATACTTTTTATGACTAAACTCGCCTGTTTTTCCCTTTTAAGTCGATGACTCATGTTAGTTATATTTGATGAGGTTTTAAATTATTTAGAGAGATCGAAATATGCCCCAATTTCCAATATGGAATAAATCTATGTGAAATGTAACAGCTAATAGCCCTGTGGCTTAAGTCAAGGTTGCCTTCAAGGTCTGTTTCAAATTTCATTCTTTAAACATAATTTTAAACTTTTGGGACTACTGATATTCTCAACTTTATCAGATATGTATAAAACAAAATAGTTTTCTACAATGTGGTAAACATCTGTGGCCAGAATTGAGCATGCAATCAATCGTGGTTAACATTTTAAAATCTTATACCTACCTATATAAAAATGATTGAGACCGATGTGGATAATTTTGGTATAAAAACATTTGTATAAGCTTAGGGTTATTTTAAACGGTGAGAAAATATGGAAACATAGCAATGTAAAATGAAAAACATCAATTTTTTTCCTATAGGTATAAAGTCTTTATGTCTGTCGGATATTTCGCAACTATTTTATCTATTTTGATGCTTGTGAGTGACTGGAAACGAAGTTGATATGCTTAGGATGTAGGTGATACAATATTTACAGGGGCATCTAGTTAAAATCAATGGTCAAAAGCGTAATTTTGTGTTATCCAGATTCTTGAATAAAACAAGTTGTGATTTGGTTTGCAGGTGTGGGAGCGACGGCTATTGTGTATTCAGCACTATGTAAACCACGCAATGAGAAATGTGCCATAAAGCGGATTAACCTGGAGAAGTGGAACACGTCCATGGAGGAATTACTTAAAGAAATACAGGTATCTGCAACATCAGCAATGATTGATTGGTGTCAGCATGAAACGTGTTGGAGGTTTTATGCTGACACTTCTTTTTTTTACACAAGATTGCCAAACATTTCTATTCACTTATTTTCAGTAGCTGACTTGTCAGAATCTCAATACAGGTCAAATCTCTTTATAGCGAATACCAAAGTAACTAAATTTCCAGTATAACGAATCGTCAATTTGTCCCCAAAAAAATTCCATATAAAATGTACTGAACCAAAATTTGTTGTGACGAAATCGATCTCAGTATAGCGAACTTTTTTGTATTAAAATTTTGAAATCATGTTACAATTATTATGCAATAAAATTTCTCCATCTTCAGTTTGTCCTTGGCATTGGTGAGTTCAGTAAGTCTTTGCCTGACGTATTCCCTTCATGTGATTGATAAATCCTTGAAGTTTGTTTTTGTTCTCACTTAATAGTAGCAATAATAGTTTATTTGACATCAGTAGCTATAATATGGCGACACAAAATATTAAAAATATATAATTTCCTATATACCCAGTGTAACGAAATTCCACTAAAACAAAATATTTTGTTTGGTCCCGTGAAGTTTGGTATACCGAGATTGGACCTGTATATAAATCAGTTGAATCGCCTAATTTTAAAAGGGGCTTATCCCACATTTGTAACTTTTTGATGTGCAAAATTGTTACGTCCAGTTCACGGAAATTAAATTGTCTAAAAATATTGCGTTATTTTGAACTAATGTGGTATTGATATCAATAATACCATCAAATCTATCTGCAGGGTAATTCAAAAAGAAGTTTCAGTTTAGAAATAGTCAAATATTTGAAATGTAAGGCTCCATTGCTCCTAGACACCCTTTTTTGCACTTTTATTTTTATCCATATTACTTAAACTTAATGATTGACCGACCGCGGTAGCCTAGTTGTACTAGCATGTTTTTTCACTTGAATTTTCTACCCGGGGTTGGGCTGTCTCAGGTTGGACGGGACCGGTTGACTGAGAAAAATTGCCTCCTGCAATAAGTTCCGCTGGCTATACTGACACCTTTGTATAGAAAAGTGTTATATTATTATGATTCCACGAGTTTGTAACTTACGAAACTGAAATTTTTGTTTCATTGTAGAATGAATGTAAATAAAAATGGTCGGTTTTTGAGTAATTTTTTTTTCTGAAACGTCTCAAATTTTTCCTAGTTCCATAACTCACAAAAAATGTATATTTATAGAAATTTAAGATTCAAATAAAATATAAAGATTAAATCTTAATAATTAATAGAGTTTGTCTCATTTACCTAAAAATCTTTTCTTTTACGTTATAATGACCCCTTAAGTAAAAAAATAAGTTAAGTTCGAACTAAACATTTTCGCTGTTCAGATTATAAGAAGCCATTGCTTTTAAGGGTGACATCCTGGTCCCCCCCTTACGTTGGCTATCACTTGGGCAAAGGCTATCCTGTCTCTAGCTGCATGAATCAGTTCCCCAACGGTTTGGTCCACACCCTTATGTTGCGTACTCATGACATCTATCTTCTACCCACACCACGTCGTCCCTCGATAACTAAGCTGCTTCTAGAGTAAATGAATAAAGTGTCTTTTGATTCCAGGCAATGTCTAGCTGTAATCATGAAAACGTTGTAACCTACTATACTAGTTTTGTGGTGAAGGAAGAGCTCTGGCTTATACTTAAACTGCTTGAAGGTATGTTGGTATTCTATTCTACACTCTATTTGTTTAACCTGGCTTAGAACGAGAGGGGGCGTTGACCGATCTTATCTTCCAAATATTTATAGATTGTTCATTTTCAACTTAGCCAATACATAGACACCTTAAAATGTATGTAGTTAATATCATGACGAATGAAAATGAAGATCAAATCCACAATATCTGAAACTATGGCAAGGGGTATATCAGATCTACAATCGGAATACTCGCCGGACACTATGGTGTCAATAGGATACTATTTAAAATGGGACTTGTGGAGGATCCCAAGTGCAGATTTTATAGCGAGTGTGAAGAGTCTATGGAACATCTACTATGTAACTGCGACGCTCTCGCTAATAAGAGACACAGGATGCTGGGCAGTGGGTACCCAAGACCAGAAGACTATGCCTCAATCCCAAGGGGAAGCACAATAAGCTACCTGAAGTCAATCATTGATTAAGGAGGGGGAAGGTATAAAAGATCCCAAGGGTTGAGATGCCATAATAGCATATAGCTATAACCTCTACATAAGATAAATAAAAAATAATATCCTTGTGACATTTACTGGTTAGCAGTTGCTAATAAAATTTGGTAGTTTCTTTTTCTCACCACTTTCTAACATATGTTTCCGCATTACTACTATTAAAGTCTGCTTTTAGCTAAGTTCCGTTATTGATTATTATTTTTAGTTAAAGTCGACTTTAGTGCAGTTCAAATTTTTACCACCGGAGTTCATAGAAAATTTCGTGGCGTTTTCTCTGTCACAAAGATGAACATTTCTCAATCTCTTTCAATCTCTTAAATCCAAACAATTGATGCACAATGCAATCCTGATTCCATCCATGATGTATGGGAGTGAAACTTGGACATGGACAAAAAATCTGGAAGTTGGAATAAATGCTGTAGAAATGAGATCACTGCGTAGGATATGCGGAAAGAGACTGATTGATAAGGTGAGGAATGATAAAATTAGAAAGGAATGTGGAGTGGATGTTAGCATTGTTACTAGAATGAAAGTGAATAAATTAAGATGGTTTGGGCATGTAGAGAGAATGAACGAAGATAGAATGACTAAAAGGATATATAAATCTGAAAGAATGGGTGCACGCAGACGAGGCCGACCTCGAATGACATGGTCCGATCAAATCGGTGCCGTCTTAGAGGAGGGCCAAGTCAGGAGCAAAAGGAATAGAAGAGCATGTATGCGGAATGTAATGCGTTTGGAGGAAGCGAAAGAGGTTTGTATGGATAGGAAGGAATGGAAGTCTGTACTCTCTGCCTACCCCCTTCGGGAAACGGCGTGATGGGTAAAAAAAAAAAAAAAAGATGAACATTTTGTATGCGGTGACACTGTGGACAAAAATGACTAAAATAGGGCGGAGAACATAGCAAAACAGGGAGAATATTATTGTTCACAGATTTCGTGTGATAATTCATAAACCATAATAATAAATTAACACAAAAACGGCACTTTGATGCTCTATTGAGAAATGAAATTGACAGAAATTCTTTCGAAAATATTAGTAAACGACCTATGTTTTCCATAGATTTCCATGGTAACAATACCAACTGCTACCAACTTTAAAATATTTTTTTGACATTTCAAATTTTAGCTGGAATATTTTTTATGAAACGCGTCAACCTAAAGGAAACTTTAAATTGTAAAAGATACTTTAGCCAAAGTATTCTATAGCCGCTTTTTTTGAAACCGGCTTTAATTGATGTAATGATTGCATGTTGGTTCTATATGATAATGTGGTTGGTAATTCTAGGTGGGAGCTTATTGGACGTCATCAAACACAAGATGAGGGTGACCAACTGCAAGCATGGGGTGTTTGACGAGGCCACCATAGCCACCGTGCTCAAGGAGGTGCTCAAAGGACTGGAGTACTTCCATAGCAATGGCCAAATTCACAGGTTGCTCTTCAATCTCTAATATAATAATTACTCTATCACCTTTTTGGAATGCTTTGGGACCTTGGAGACCAGCTGTTCTCCAGCATTTCGGTGGTCTGCCTCTGGTATCTGACCCTCGGAAATTTCTTTAGAGACAATGTGGGGGGATTCTCTTGTCTCCCATCCTCTCGACATGATCCCTCCTAAAATACCTTCCCTTTCGATACCATCTGACAATGTCAATGACGTTACATCGTCGCCTTATTTTCTCGTTCCGAACTCTGCAACTAAATAACTTTAGCTAAGCATTTTTTTTTATATGTCATCAAGCCGTAGGTCCCTTGCAGGACACTTTGGATCATCATACATTTACAATTCTTAATACATAAACAACAGAGAAAAGACAAACAATGAAAACAAGAAATTTTGTTTTTCAGTACTAGAAAGATGTAAATGGTCTTTCTAGTATCATGTCAAGTTCAGGTTTAACACCTATAGACTAACTGCACATTAATACACATTTTTTCTTTCCAATTTTGCAAATTACGTCAAAAAATGTGTAGATAATTGTTTATATTACTCATAGTATTATGGAATATACATGAGTCTTGTGATCGGATTTCAAAAAAAAAAAAAATAGATTTTGCTGAAATTAATTTTCTTGATGTTCTCGATGTTTTTGGCGTACACGTACAGGAAAACAAAAAAAAAAATGTGTGCGCACCGATAACTCATAGTAATTCTTATCCGATTTGATTGAAATTTGGTAGAACGGTTAGCCCCTCGATGTAGATGAGTCGGTAAAATGTTGAGATCTGTACCTTCAGGGGAACCCTTTTAAAGTATCCAAAGAAAATTTCACTTGTTCTAGGCTAAAAAAGAAAAATTTCTTCGATTTTCATAAAATTTGGTATACGGGTTGGTCTTATGCTCCTACACAAGCACGTAAAATTTGAGGTCCGTAACTTCAGTGGGTCCCCCTTAAAGTACCGATTAATATTGAATATGTAGTTCTAAAGCAGATAATAAAAAGCTCCAATAGTCGATATCATTTTAAAGTTTCTATAATAATAACGAAAAGGCTGTTATAATATACTATGAGTTCTGGGCTACCCTAGGTTAGCAGCTTTTTTTCTTGTTGTATAAAAGTGTATCCATTCGGCAAACAAACAAGTGGAACAAATGACTTTTGTAATTTTGGTGACATTCCTATAAATACTTGTATGTTTCCAAGGGAAAGTATGGGTTAAGGGTATACGGTTAAGAGCATTATTTCTTGTTAGCTCTCTTTATGAAACCAAACTGTTGACTGCTACTGGACACTTGGAAATATTGCTTATATTTTCAGAGATATAAAGGCTGGAAATATTTTGCTGGGTGAAGACGGCACGGTGCAGATTGCTGATTTTGGTGTCTCCGCCTGGCTGTCCACTGGCCAGGATATGTCCAGACAGAAAGTCAGGCACACATTCGTAGGAACACCCTGTTGGATGGCCCCCGAGGTAAGGCCCCCCTACAGTGGGGCTTGGTTGGTAAACTACAATAGTAGTCACTGGATAATAGAATCACATATGGTGGCTGTCTCCCACATTTATATTATAGCTTATCATGTAAATATTGTTTCTGTGTTTATAGGTTATGGAGCAGGATCACGGCTATGACTTCAAAGCGGACATTTGGTCGTTTGGCATCACGGCTATAGAGATGGCGACAGGAACGGCTCCCTACCACAAATACCCCCCCATGAAAATACTTATGCTGACCCTCCAGAACGACCCCCCCAGCTTAGACACGGGATCCACGGACAGGGAGCAGTACCGAGCTTATGGAAAGACATTTAGGAAGATGATTTGGCAATGCTTACAAAAAGACCCGACGAAGAGGCCAACGGCGGCCGAGTTATTAAAACATCCCTTCTTCAAGAAGGCCAAGGATAGGAAGTACCTCACTCAGACTTTACTAGCGGTGGGACCAAACATGGAGACCAGGGTGCACAAGGTCTGTTCTGCAACTCTTTCTGCCTCACTTTACTCCCAGAGTTAAAAGCTAATTTAATCCTAATAACCTTTTCTCACCTACATCAAAAGTTATATATTATATCAAGAGTAGCCAAACTTGCAAACTAGGGTGCTACTTTTTAACGGAATTATGCCTACCTACGGCCTTGGCCAAATTCATTAGTAAAAAATAAAGACACGGGAAAGAACTCATTTTAGTTATAATTGTATAGTGGAAATAAAATACGCACTAAGTGCCAAAATACTCATTTTGAGATAATCTAATAAAACTGATTTTTTCCCCATATAGACCTAGTACTATGATGATTATTCGATCTGTTATTTTTTACACCTTTAGATCATCGATATGGACTTGGTGCAATATTTAGGCTATTGGCAATGGTTTATAGAACACTAGCTGGTACCCGTGGCTACGCTCACATGTTATTTGGTTTCTCTTCCTAAACTGGCTGAACGCTAACACCTGTATATAATAAAACCTTAACAGAACCCCTTTAGAGATATTCAAATACCTATATGTATGTTAAACGACTTTTTATAGTTACGAGTTATATTTTTTTTTGTCGACTTAACCGATGGGCTACCGACCACTTCAAATAAATTTGTTTTGCTACGCAGGGAGCATTTTATCAATCGCGCCAACTATCTACTAACTTACAGTTAGGTATGTCAAACGCAAATTCAAATTTAAAGGTAGAATCTTTTTTGTCAAAAGCACTAAGAATGTTCTAAGGGATATAAGGCTCCATGTTATATAAAGAGATATATCATTTGAAATTATATATCTCTTAATTTGAACTGTCTTAACAGTTTTTTTAATTTAACATGTGGAAGTCGTAAGCAATGAATATAGTATCCAGCATCTCTTTCATATCAACAATGCAGAATCGTATCAATAATAATTATAATAAGAAACAACTTGAGAATATGACAGAAGTGTGTGATTCCTTTAATTGTTTCTTTATATGTGCAATTTTAAGCCCCTAAATAATATTGCATAATTTTAAACCCCTATGGCAAATAACACTTTCTTCAGAAGGTGAAAGCCGTGAAAAACAATGTCCCATTATTTGGGGTAGGAAATCCTATTCCTATTTCGCCAAGACTGTCTGAGAAGTCTGAATATTTCTTTTTTTTTTAATTTACATTTAATATCCTAATTACCTATTATATTTTTATAATATTTTTGTCACTATCAATCTATATTTGAATAAAAATACAAAAATATGTGCTTCATATACAAATAGGATCAGCCCGCGAACTTTTACCATATTTTTCTGACTTGACAAACATTGTCCTGTTAGAATCCCATAACTCTAATAACTTTTATTCCACCAAATGACGTCATTTGAAAGCAATTGTTATATTGCTGGATATGAATAAAAATGAAATAAGTGATAGGTATTTTCTACTTTTTTTAAAAATACTCACTTCTATCTGCTTAGGGCATTTTTCAAGCTACAAACGTTTTTAAATCATTTCAATTGATAACTTTAATTTGCTGTTGTTGATCTGGATTCTGGATGTAAGTTTGGTTGTCTAGTGTAGTTATCTATTATATTACTAAGAAGGTTATCTACTTTCGTTAATTTTATAATTTTACGGGAAACTTTCTTATTTTTTCATAAATACCTTCTCCTGACAAAAGAAAACAATACAAAAAAGAATTAGCAAAATCGGTCTAGCCGTTCAATAGCCGTAGTCATGTTTGCTTTAGTCAGAAGGTTCTTATGAATGAAAAGAGTTGAGCGGAATAAAAATAAAAGTTAAAGTAGGTAACTTTCTTAGTACATTCATAATACATTTTTTACAATTTTGAAATAAAATCAGGCGTTTGACAGAATGCGGATACAAAATATAATAATATGGTTTCAAACAGATGCATCGGTTGGAATAACCTAATATAGTTAATAGGTATTTAATTTATCATTATACAAATAAAAATTCAATATTCATAGTATGGACCACGTCTGTCGAGTAGGCTACTTTTTGGTATGTACGGCCCATTTTGGTATTGTCTATACTAATATATAAAGAGGAAAGATTTGATTTTTTGTTTGTTTGTTTGCATCGAATAGGCTCCAAAACTACTAAACCGATTTGAAAAATTCTTTCACTTTTGGGAACCTACAATATCGGCGGTGAACATAGGCTATATTTAATTTCCAAAAAAAAATTGGGTAACCTACGAAAACTTCAATAATGTAACCCAAGGTGTAAAAAATTTACCTAAAATATTCTTTTTATCGCGAACGCTGTGAAAACTAATGATGATAGAATAAAACAATGTACTACAATTTTGTAGAAGACATCATTATTTACAAAAAGTATCGCGACAGCATATGTCTAACTATTATAGTTATGCCACAATAAGTGTTTTTTTTATTTAAAAAAAATCAATAAAATGTCACCTCTAGAAAAGGCTCTTTATTGGTATCTTGGTATTACTCCTTAATAAAATAAATTAGTTCATATTCAAGTCTGGTTCAATATGTTTGTATAACTTTTTGAATTATTCAATTCGGACATTCCATTCGAAAGTTATCACGAGTTTAAAAATGTGAGTATTGTAAAAAAAGCATAGTCTCTTATCATCTCAACTTAGGATGAAGTAGATTAGGTAGGTACCTACCTATATTTTTCTAACCCCGCGGCGCGAAGTGTGACCTCGATAAATATGATGTTTAATCATAATATTTATCTTCGCGTATCTCCTCTTAAACTATATCCTTCAATCTTGAAATTCGTATTTTATTTTTATGTTAAAATTAGAATCTATATATTAATTTACAGCTTTCTAAATTCATTAATCTAAGAGATATGGTTGTTCAATAAAAAGCACCCCCCACCCCTTTCCCATTAATAAATATTATATTTTGAAAACGAAATAGTATAATTTGACTCTTTCTGAAGAAATCATTTTTTTGAAATTTCGATAAAACCAGTTTAAAACTTATTAGGAGGCACTTAAAAATCATCCCTTTTTATATGTGCCCTTTTTCATCCCTTTTAGTAAAATTTTGGAAAAATTGCCGAATATGCTAACACTTATTTCTATAGAAGAATTCATATGCCAAATCTCAAGCTCGTACCATGTCTAGTTTCCGAGATATTCGCATACTTTGAAAAACATTCAACCCTATTTTTCACCCCCTTAGGGGTGGAATTTCCAAAAATCCTTTCTTAGTGGAAGGTTTTGAATTAAAACCTACCTGCTTTCCAAATTTCACTTCTCTACGATTAGCCGTTTGGGCTGTGCGTTGATGAGTGAGTATGTCAGTCAGTCAGGCACTTTCCTTTATTATTATAGATTTACTCATACTCAACCCATTTTTTTTCATTTTTGGCGCTTATCGCGTATTTTATTTCCACTACAATTATTCTACACCACATTTTGAAAAATAGACTATGTTATGAAAAATACTTAAAATAAGCATATAATTTTTGAAGTGGATCCCAGGCACTGGCCATCTTCCTCTTTCACGACACAAGCTTTAAGTAGCTTACTGTGAGAGAGTCAAAAGAGTGTATTTTTGTTCACTTTGAGTGCGCACAGATTCATTATTTAAAAAAAAGCACATAATTGTAGTAAAATTCGATTGTGAAACACGTTTGGGGTTGGCTCACGGCACATCAGCTATGTACCTGTGCTTTGATGGTTATCATTTGATGAATTTGCGATGGTGCATGTTGCAGGCCAGTCAGAGACAAGCGGGGACGTCGGGCAGACTGCACAGGTCCGTGAGCGGGGAGTGGCTGTGGTCTGAGGACGACGAAGAGGAGGAGGACGAGGACCGGGACAGGTCGGGTGAAGGCACCAGTCCCGACCATCGGCCCATGAACCACATCACCAGGGCCGACTCTAGTGATAGTGATACTGTAAGCTCATTTACTATATACTAGATCAGCGGTTCCCAAAGAACCACTTTTTTTGCAAAATTTTGCAAATTTGAGACCAACAATGGTACTCAACCTTTTTTCATTGGGCCACATACCTCAGGAACTTTGAAGGAATAGAGGTGTAACAGAGTTGCCAGGTATTCGGTATGATAAAAATACTAAACTATGGAGTGTTCGGTATTTTTGTCATTCTTTCTGGATACCAAGTTTTCGGAATGATATTTTCATTTTTTTGTGAATTTATAATTTAGCGTACACCAAATTTTTGATTTCCGGATAGCAAATTTCAGAATGACTAGAGAAAAAATGTCAACTTTCCGGATAGTAAATTTTGAGAACCTTCATTTTTAGTGAAATTTCAACCTTCCAGATAGTAAACTTTGAGAATGACCTTTTTTTTTTTGGTGAACACTCATCTTTTCGAATATTGAGGGAAAAAATCCTGGCAACCCTGGTAACAACAGATCTCCACAGAAGAAATGTCCATAATATAAAGAATATATTTTGTCTGGTTGCAGGATCCTACGGAGTATGATCAGATATCTACAGCGAATAGTGAAGACTTGGAACCTATTAACATGGTGCTTAGGATAAGGTACGCACTAACAGTCCACGACAACCAATCATTCTAACAGTCCACTAATGACCCTCTTCAGGCAAAGTCTCATAACAAATGAACCCATGTTCATCCAAGATGTTCAAATGACTCCCTCCCAAATCTGGAGAATGCTCTTTCCATGGATAGGCATATTTTGCCAATAGCCAGCAGATGTCCTTCAGTGGATGCGCTGGTTTTGAAAGAAGAGCGCATTTTAACTTTGCCTAGTTTATTTATATTCGAATGTCTAAAGTACACGCATAAAAATGTATCAAACACTCCTCGAAACGTGAATTTTCATCACCACGACACCCGCAATAAAAGTCCATTGAGGACTATTGAGCATAGACTAACAGATCTGTCAAAGAGCTTCGTTTTGTATGAGCGTGATGCTGTAGAATCGCCTCCCCCTCCAACTAAATTACCTGACTCTCTTTTTTTCCAGAGAGAGGTCAAAAGGTGTCTTGTTGAAAATACTTTTTACTCAACTAATTACATGTAGATTATAAATGTACCTGTTTCTTTTCTTTCGACTTTGCTCTTGTTGCTACTGCATCAGGTGGCCTTGTACATTGACGAGATGCTAATGGGACCTTTTACATCCCCTTTGGCATCGAATTTATTTTATGAAATATTGACCGTTTTCTTGTATCATACGTATAATGATATCTGCCTGTATTTATGTACTGAATTGTAAATATTTTAATGAACCCAAGTGCCTCGTGAGGGCCTGTGGGGGATGCAATAAAGATTTGAAGTGGATGCAGCTAAGACCCTAATAATAACGCTGATAATATCACAAGTTGACTACTGGAATGCTCTTTTAGTAATCTACCCAAGTATCAAATTGACTTATCTTCCCAATCGTCCGTTTCTCACACATTACACCAGTACTACGTAACCTCCTCTGGCTGAAGTGTACAGAGCGCATACAATGCAATCTTTGTCCAACTACCTTTAGAGCCATTCACGATATGTCTCCCTCCTGTACATCAGATTTGAGTATAGGTTCGCGAATCTACCTAGAAGAGGGTCGTAAGCCCGTTGGGTCGTTTGTTCATACCATTTAGAAATGGAACATATTTAGCATCCTTTATTGTTATTGTTTGTAAAAGAAAAAAATCAATATTTTATTGTTGTGCTGAAATCTGCTCACTCAAAGTGAAGACAAATAAATACTCTTAGTATAGCTGGCGGAGCTGAATGCTTGAAGCATTCTCTACTAGTCAACCGGTCCCATCCAATCTGAGACAGGATTCCAAACCCGAGTAGAAACATCAAGTGAAAAAACACATTGAAAATTTCTGACCCAACCGGGAATCCAACCCGGGATCTCTTGATCTGAAGTGAGATGGAATATATACAGTATTGTCGATGCGCGTGTTGCTTGTCGCGCTCCGATAGATTAAATAAAAAAAACGTTTTAAGTGTTTATAAGTGGTGAAATTGTACATCAATCAAAAGCAAATATTTCGATCTAACAGAATATCTATGTGTTTTACCGTTCGGAATAACACATATCTGTTTTTTTAGTGTCTAAAAGAGTTTAAAAAAAAAAGTTTCATAAAAACATTATGTCGAGTGTTACCGTGCTCGTATAAGACAATTTAAAATAAAGTGTTATACATCATTAGAAAGAGGACATCAAACACTACAAAAAACATCGCGACACATATATGCTCCGATGAGACAGAAAAAAAATATCCACTGCTATAACATATTATCAATTCATTTTCATACAAACTACCCACCGAGTACCAAGTAGACTTTGACAGAAGCGCAGTGAACTAAATGTAAACAAACACAACTACCTAATGATATCTACAAGAAGTGCATTATTTGGTTTTAAGGGACAGTGCATGTTTCTGTTGTACGCAATTATCTGGTGAGCGAACTGTTTTTACTTATGAAATCATCGCAAGGTATCACAATATTGCGATTAAACATTCAGGTTAGCCGAGCAGCTTTCTCAGTTCATTCATCGACTTCACACACCACACAATATTACATAACAGAGGCCAACACAGAAATGCTCACACTTGCATAGCAGTGAACAGGACATCGGAATAATCAGTGGACCCAGAGGGAAACATCATCGCTTGCTCATCTCACTCATCACACACACATGCATATATCCATCACTCCACAGCTGATTAGTAGTGTTGTTCTCCTTATAAGTAGTGTTTAAATACTTGAGTAGCAGTTTCATTCTCGGACTTGCTCTTATAATATGTATTGTGAAGAACTTTGCATTCCATGATATTCACCAATTTATATTTTATGTATTTTTGACATTTTTATATGGTATTCACCAATTTATATTTTATGTATTTTTAACATTTTTAACTCTATATCTGATTTACTCATTTTGTTTTTGTGACTTGAATACATTATTCATTGCATATAATGATGATCTCTAAGGGGGCGTTCAAGTATTACGTAACGCAATTTTTGAAGATTTTTTACCCCCCCCTCCCCCCCATGTAACGCGCCGTAACGTTTTTCTGTACCCCCCTCCCCCCCCCCCCTAAATGTTACGTAACACTCTGGAAGTGACTATTTTTTACTGAACTCTCGTATAATACTATTTATTATGTTCCATAAATTTTTCTTTATTTTTTCTTTTGATGTTTTTCAAATTTCATTGGTATTTTTTTGACATAGATGCGTTGGAAAGTCAGCATGAGAGCCTTTATAGGCCAAGAACAGTTGATTATGTAAATTCCCCTCTTTTGTGGACATTATAGTACCTATCTACAAACTCACTTTAACAACGCTCACTACAAGCAATTTGTGTTTATGCGTACTGCGTGTTTAAAGCACTAACGAATACTAACAACGAAAATAAAATAAAAATGGCGTAAGTATAATACAGTCGAGGGATTCCCCGTAAAAAATAAAAGAAAAGGTTTGCTAACTTAGGAGAGCGAAATGAAAATTTCGACATACAATGCAGTCGAGGGACTCCCCGTAAGACGTAATCGAAAAAGGTTGCTTTTTACGCAGAGCAAAAAAATAACATACAGTAGAATTGAGGGACTCCCCGCATTACATAAACGAAAAATCGAGGGCTTCCCGTAAAACATTGTCCAAAAGGGTTGCTAACTTCGGAGAACAAAAAATGATGTACATTACAATCGAGGGACTTCCCGTAAAACATAAACGAAAAGGGTGTCCAACTTGGAAGATTTATTTCACATTTTTTTTTATGTAAGAAAAAAAACGTTACGTGACGCATTGTTCGAACCCCCCTCCCCCCCTTGTAACACACAGTAACGTTTTGCAAGACCCCCCCTCCCCCCCAAATTGCGTTACGTAATACTTGAACGCCCCCTAAATTGAATATAATTTACCTATTTGTATTTTAACATTTTTAACTCTACTAACAATTTTATTTTTGACTTACATATAAACCAACTTTCACCCTTAGATACTTATGAATTGTGATGATCTTTGAGTTTCATGATATTTTAATTTAATTATATAAATTACCTATTTCATATTCTATTTACATTCATAACATCTCATATTCTATTTTTAAATTTTCATATTTTATATCTATGACTTGAATGGGTAAGTACCTACTTATTCATTTCTCTGACACTTGTAAGTTTATTGTGATATTTTAATTTTGATTAAGTGTAAATAATTACCCGTTTGGAACCTACATACTTCAACCGCTCATCACATAAATATCATATAAATCTCTAATTATTCTATCTGTGACTTGTTGAATTGTTTCTGCGGACTTGTTGATGAATATAATAACTGTAATCTTTAACTTTGGCTTAAGCGGCTGTTGAATCTTCACATTCGTATTGTATCATGTTTATTTATCTGGTGCATATTTCTTTCATTTGTTGACATACGGACTTGTTACTTTCATTAACCATCATAACTATATATTTTTTTTTGTTTTTTTTTTTGTTTTAACATAAGCTCCGGTCATACCTTCATGCTCATACATCATAATACCTCTTCACGCATGCCAACCTATTTAACAAAGTAGCTTATTATTGAGTATACCAAACCATTATTATTATTTTAATTAATACACAACCGTCTAAACTCACAAAAACAAAATTATATATTTTTTTGTAGAGGGGGATAGTTGTTGAATCTAATAAATTGTAAAGGTAAACCGTAGGGGGGACATCTATTTTTAGTACCTACCTATTTTTCTTCGTATTCATTCACATAAAAAAAAAAAAACACATTAATAACTACTAGGCTCCTCTCTATTTCCTGGATAAGATGGCCAAAATTATAACTAGAAGTCAGAAAAGTAAAAATGTATACATTACTATGATTGACCAGTCTCTACAAGAGAGTGACATAGGAGATGATTCTTCATGCACATATGAGGAAGATATAAGAGAAAGGGAAAAAGATGAGATAAAGGACGAACTGAAAAAGTGTCAGTTGGACGTCAAGCTAAAAAATAAAGAGCTAAACTTACTCAAAAGGAAAATTAGTTGTCTGCAAAAGCAAGAGCAAAATGTTAAAGATATTATAAGGAATAATAAAGAGTTGAAAGAAAAGCTGAAGAGTAGGGATGTACGGGTGAAAGAACTACTCTCAGATCTCAAAATAGCGACGAAAGACAGAAATGATTTAATGAACAAATATAAGAAGAGTAATGAAAAGTTGATTACGAGGGTAAATGAACTACAGAGCACTAACACTGCACTAAGGAATGCATATGATGATGCCTATGAACAACTCGAAATATATAAAGAATATCTGAAGAATGGATTGTATATTGTTGGGCATGAGCCGAGGTGTGGTCTTGAGCCAAAAAATGATGGGGGAAATGGTGCAGGATTGAGAGTGGGCCCGGATGGATTAAACCAACACATAAAACTAAACAGCGGTAAAAAAATATGTACCAAACCTGAGATAACAATAGTTGGAGATGACTATGCCAAGGGTTTAGGAAAGGTTTTGACTACAACTTCGAATTACAAAGTCAAATGCACATCGAAACCTGGCGGCAGGTTAAAACACCTACTAGTGGATGTCCAGGAAGCACTTGATGGAAATGAAAATGCCTACGGAAGTAAAACAATAATACTCCTCACTGGTAAAAATGAAAATCCAAAGGACTTTAAAGCATACTTGAACAATCTCGAGAAAATCATAGCAGAAGCCGAAAAGAAGAAAATCACACTTTATATAAATACTGTCAAGTATAGGACAGTGACTGGGAAGGAGGATATCAATGAAATCATTTATAAGTTGAATTGCAAGCTTTATACTATGGCAAAGTACTTAAAATACACAAATGTAATAGAAATGAATGGATGCCGAAATCGCCTGGTTGATCAGATCAGAACTTTACTAGATGGCACTGCACATAAAATCATCACTAGTGTTCACATTGCTGATGGCCCGACGGACAGTGGAAGTATAACAATAAGAGGGGCTAAACACGATGAATTGAGAAATCAAGAACCATCCACATCTGGTCAAAACTGTTTTTTTCCAAGAGACTAACGAAGGACAACGGATACGAAAAAAGTGACAAGGGAGAAATTACGTTCTCCATAGCCCACCAGAATGTTCAGGGATTACGAGGGAAGGACCACGAAGTACACTTAGCGGCAAATAAAGAGCAGATAGATGTAATATGTTTTACGGAGACCTGGATAACAGACTCTGAAATGTCTTGTTTTGTTTTGCCACAGTTTGTAATGAAAAGTAAATTCACAAGGGGGGTCTCAATTAGGGGTGGTTGCGCAATTTTCGCTAAAAAGACTCACAAATCTAAAACTAGAAACGACATTGTGAAATTATCACAGGAAGGGCACTGTGAATCTAGTTGTATTGAAATTAATAATATTGTAATTTTATGTATATACAGACCACCATCGGGAAACTTTGATTTGTTTCTCAAAATAATAGACAACATGCTTTTAAAGATAACTGACAATAATAATAAAAAAATCGCCGTGTGTGGAGATTTCAATGTAGATTTTAACTCTATCACAAATCAAAGTAAAAATCTGATTGATCTATTTAATTGTTACAGTCTGACGCGTAGCATATATGAGGCTACGAGAATAACACATTCGTCAGCAACTTGCATTGACAACATTTTCACTGATCTCACCTTGCAGAAATCGTGTCTTATAAATCTTGCAAGGTCAGATCACGAAGGCCAGAAGATTGAAATTGTTACTAAAACAAAAGTATCGCATGGGTCTCAAACAATTAAAAAACGAATTGTCAATAATGATAAGATGAGTGAATTGAAAAGTAGCCTAAAATTAGAAACTAGCCTATTAAACTTTGAAAGATGTGATAATATAGATGTCATTTTCAGAGAATTTTTCAATTGTGTGACGCGGCAGCTGAATTGCTACATGCCCGTTAAATGTATAAAACTAAAGCCCAAGTCTGCATTTAAAGATTGGGCAACCAAAGGTATAAAAATTTCACGCGTTAACTTATTCAATTATTACAGTCAAATTAAACACAATGGTGAGTCATTTAGGAGGCGTGTGGCGAAATACAGTAGAATATTTAAAAAGGTCTGTTGGGAAGCAAAAAAAATGTTTTTTTCGGAACGGATTGCAAAATCTAAAAACCATGTCAAAACTGCTTGGACCATAATAAAAGAAGAAACAGGTCGATCACCTGACGAATCTAACCTCAATGATAACAGTACTATTGTAGAGTCATTTGAAACGGCCAATAACTTTAACAATTTTTTCATAAATGTCGCGGATACCTTATTGTTAAAAAAGGACTGTTCAGCGAATCGAGCAATGTTATATCTAGAACCATCACAAAGAATCAAACGTAGATTTTCATTTAGGCCTATAACTGCTGCTGATATTATTAAAACGGCAAATAAGTTAAAAGGTAAAAATTCACAAGATCTTTGGAACTTGTCTCCTAAATTAATGAAACAGATTATAGCAAGTATTTCTGATGAGTTGCAAAAGATATTCAATATGTGTTTGATGAAGGGAACGTTCCCAGATCAACTAAAAATCGCAAAAATAATTCCAATTTATAAAAAAGGCGATCCTAAGGATCCGGGTAACTACAGACCTATATCTATTCTGCCTGTACTCAGCAAGCTCCTAGAAAAAATTGTCGCCGAGCAGCTCACAAGCTTTTTATTACAAAATAGTATACTGCACCCACAGCAGTACGGATTTCAAAAAGGTAGGGGGACACGCGATGGAATAGCTTCTCTGGTAGAATCGGTCCTTGCGTCTCTTGATGAGGGGTATGATATGTATGGCATTTTTTGCGATTTATCAAAAGCATTTGATTGCGTAAGTCACTCTGTCCTTATCAATAAGCTGGAACATTACGGTGTACGAGACATAGAGCTAAATTTCTTTATCTCATATTTGTCAAATCGTGAACAGGTAACGGTAATAAAAGATTTTAAATCGGTTCCTGGGAAACTTAAGCAGGGAGTACCTCAGGGCTCAATATTGGGGCCTCTGCTTTTCCTTGTTTATGTTAATGACTTACCTGGAATAACACATAATAATAAAATAGTAATGTTCGCTGATGATACTTCTCTCTTGATCAAGGATAGTAACATTGACAGTGAAGTTTTAGAAAACACAGAAACACTTTTAAAAAATATGGGTGCTTGGTTCGGCGACAACAACTTAATTTTAAATAAAACGAAGACAAATGCGGTTTGCTTTTCTCTCAGACAAAAATCCCAAAGTCCGATTGTTGAAATACTGTCCGAAAATTCAATTGAAATAAAAAATAATTGTAAATTCTTAGGAATTACAGTTGACAGTAAACTACAATGGACGCCTCACATTAATTCCGTTTGTAATAGACTGAGCTCGGCAATATATGCTATAAGAAAAATAAAAAACATTTGTGGCCAGGTTGCAGCTCGATCAGTATATTTTGCCTACTTTCACAGTATAATGGCGTACGGAATAATGTTTTGGGGTAGGGCGGCAGACTCTCCAAGAGTGTTTGTACTCCAGAAGCGGGCAGTCCGCGCAATTTTAGATATGCAACCTACGGACTCCTGCAGAAATGCTTTCAGAGCACTGGGTATAATGACCTTGGCGGGTGCATATATTTGGGAGTGCTTGCTGCTTACCAGAAAGAGTTTGCCGAACAGTCTCAGAAGCGCTGACTTCCACGGTTACAATACCAGAAACAAGAATAATATAAGAGGTATAAAACCTAGACTGACCAAATTATCAAAAGGTTTCGTCTGTATAAGTGTACGATTGTACAATAGACTCCCTGCGGAGGTGAGACTTTTGGAGGATGATGCGTTTGAGAGAAGAGTTAAGGCGTATCTTGTCGATAAGTCATATTATACAGTTGACGAAATGCTAAATGAACCACATTGGGTCATTTAGCATGAATTTTTTATATAAATCTTTTAAGTATATTTTTTTTTTTGTTTATTTTTTTTTGTTTTTATTATTATTATTTTTTTTAAATGCAAACAATTTCACAGCATTAACAAGGCTTAAATGGGGCAGTTTAATATAATCACAAGCATAGAGCATACCCTTATGTACCTACTATTATTGTTGTTTTTATGTTTTATATTATTTGGACATGAAAATGGTTGGGCCCTTTACACCCACTTTAATTTAATTTATATGTTTTGTTTAATATGTCTTATTTTTAAACGTTATGTTATCTTTGTAAAGTTTGACATCCCCAAGTGCCCTTAAGTGGGTCTATGGTGGACGAATAAAAGAATAAAGAATAAAGAATAAAGAGCCTTTGCCACTAGACTATGACTTCAAATACACTCTTTGACTAGAATAAGAAGCAAACCTGTGGTGTGGATTCTCAATATATACAACAATAATATCATTTCCTTTTGATTTCAGATTGGTTCTCTTGATTATTTGAGATTTACATTTCTTTCTTTCTAATTTTTACTGATTTCCTCACGTAACTTTTATCATAATTATTCTTCACAAGACAGGCTTAGATTGATCTAGTGAGTAGATTAATCGCTTGTGCGTTTCTCAATTTTGTAAATAATAAATACATTAGTTAAATACATTAGTAAAATACAGTTCTGAAAATTGCACACAAAATGTAGATAAAATATGAACTTTTTGTGTCGACAGATTTTGTTTTTTTACTCCCCAGTATTAATTACTGTTTAATTTTGCAGGAATTCTCATTTGGAATTGGATGATATTAGGTTCGAATACTGTCCGGGTAAAGATTCAGCAATGGGCATAGCCGCTGAGCTGCAAGGCGCTGGACTGATAGACTCTAGGGACGTTACGGCCATTGCCCAGAACATGTGTAAACTTATTGATAATGCGCACAGCGGAAACCCCACTTCCGTCACCTTTAGATTGGTCAGTTCACATTAATATATTATTTCATATTCAAATCACTATAACAGATTGAAGAATTTGTAGTGAATGAATGTGTGTATTTTGGGAAGGTGTTTAGTAGGGATGGAAAGTGTGAAAATAAATCCAATGTAGAAGAGTTGCTGGTAGCAGGGTGGGCGGTGCACTAAACTGGGCACGCTAGGAAGTTGCGACAACGGCAATAAATCAGAGTGTGAAAGAGAGGCCCCTTTCGTCTTATTTGCACTCACTCAGCTTATGGGACACCATAGTAACAATGCGATGATTCACATCAATTCGTAGAAAATAAAATGATTTAATGAAAAGACAAAATTATTAAAAAAAAAAATTAATCTATTATTATTGTTGAGTATATAATAATATACAAAAATCATTACAAAGATTATAACAAAAATACATAATTACTGGATTTCATGGTATCTATCTAAAGTGTAAAACAAAAAAAAAACGACATTATGAATTTGTAAAAGAAAGAAAAATATAAAAATATATATAAATAAAGTATTACTAGGTATATAAAAAAATAAAGAAAAAGCATATATTATGTATTTGAAATCAATAAAAATGTAATTTGTAAACATTATTTTTTTTTACAAATTAATTCATTAAAGGTAGGTAAATTACTTTAAAGTAACAATACAAAAGAAGAAAACAAAATTGAAAAAAGATTATAGAACGTAACAAGCTCAAAAGAAGCAAATTATGGTACATGCGGAACAAAAACAGTTTATAAAACAATAATGAAAAAAATGACTGATGAATACATTTTAAATATCAACATAGCTACTTATGTAACAAAAGAAAGGATTTTAAATAAAAAAAATCTCATTAGTTGAAATTACCAAGAATAGGTCATCGACGGGTAAATCATCACGAGAATTAGTATGAGTCATCGACTAAGGCACAGTCGATGCAACAATTTAACATTGCAGCCCCTTCGGTTGTCACCCTATTGTTTGGTTTTATGGCCGTCTTCGCAAGTTCGTAGCGCGCCCAGAATAAGACCTATTATGAGATACAACAACGTCTCACTACAAGCTGAAAAACTAGCGCATAACGCAATCCTGTTACAATCGATGATGTATGGTTGAGAAACGTGGCTGTGGACAAAAAAAGATGAATGTACCTAGTAGAAAGGAGAACTCTACGAAGAATATGTGGGAAGACACTGTGAGGTATGGAAGGGAATGTGGTATGGAAGTTTAACTGCCAACAATCAAAAGATGTCATGAACTTTAAAGAATTGTAATCTCTTGCCACTGGAGGCTAACGTTGCTATGCCTCTTTGTAAAGTCATAAAATTTCCTTTAGCAGGACTCTAGTGTCTTTACAAAGATGAATGTTGAGATGGTTTGGCCATGAAGTGATGGTTGCTATAATACAATAACAAAAAGAATTTATTAGGCTGAAAGAAAAGGTGTAAGAATGGTCCCATCCTCCAGAAGATCGGAAGGAAAAGAAATAGGAGAGGTCGTATGATAAACATTATGTAGTGTGGTTGTATAGAAAAGAGTTGTTCTTTCTTTCTTTTAAAAAATGATGGTTATTGTTTCATCGACAGGACTCCGTGAGCCCGAGCGAAGAATTGGACGATAAGACACTAATAGGATTTGCCCAAATATCCATTGCAGACTTTTAACAGGAGCATGGGGCTTGTGTGGGGCCTCAGCCGTGAGCAGTGCCCCGCAGCGTACTGTGTGTGATGGCTATGGACACTGGACAGTTCAGTTATTTTATGATCCAATTGGAATAGTTGATTTAATTTTGGCCAGATTATATTATTATTTATTCACCACAAGAAGGTATATTTTTTACTAAGGAACTCTTTATTAAGTTTGAACTTGTTGAGAAGGCTATCAATAGTTTAGGGAGACACAAGACCAAGACACCCTGCGATAATAATAATATGTATCCGTCATGTGTTGTGTTGTTAGTCTTATACATTGCGCGTTATATCTGTTTGTTGACACAGACACTGACACAAGAGTTACTATAATGTTGTACTTACGATTTAGCTGGAGATGTGATGATAAGAGGCGTGAATGGCTGATTATGATAATTTAGGGTTAAACACGGAATTAAGCTAATTTGCTACACAGTATTGCACTTTTTTTGTTTGTTTATTGCCTCTAACTCCCCCCCGTCGCTAATTCCAAACCCAAGCTAAATTATTATTATTGGTATTGTCTCTTTATTCCGTGGTGGCGATGTGTGCATTCTCTTTGAACACCACACTAGAGGGGTATTCATGACATGGTCTAAATACAATCTAGTTGCAATGTTACATGGTTCTAATTTGATGTTTACTGTCTAACAAATATATTGTTAAAATGGGAATAACAGATTGAATTAGATCGCAACTAGGTCGTACATACACCCCGAATCTCTATCAGATCCGCTAAAGCTTTGAATCCACCAAAAATAAATATATGAAAAAAGTATATTTAACTGATTATAAAGACCCCTCAAAATTTTAGAGGAACCGCTTTTAAGTCAAAATCAAATTTTTTCTCAGGACCACCACTTAAAAATAACCATAACAAAATAATTTATTATTTTCGGTAAAAATATCATTTTGCTCTTGTTTTAATAATAAAAGATACATTAATAGCGGTTATATTTCTTGATCAAGATGAATTTGTTTGAGATAATAGAAAATTTGGCGGCCGTGATGATAATAATTTTGACATGGGGAAATCATTAGTTTGAAATCACTTGCAGCTATATTCACTTGGATCGATTTCTTAAGCAATATGGCTCGGATTGGTTGAAATCACTTGACATTGCCTGTGAAATGCAAAATTTTAGCAGATCTGATAGGGGACAGTTTCATAAATACGCCTCCTGGTAATATTTTAGGATGAGATCTATATTTAATTGACATGTTCTTCCATTAAGGTGTAAAATGTTGTAACTTTATTATATTTATGTTTCCTTTCAACATTTAGATTATAATTTAATTTAACTTATTATTATTATAAATAGTGTGTACCCTGGTGGCCCAACATTTTGAAGAGAAACGAACCATATCATCTTCGTCAATGGTTGTGTGATGGTTTGATACAGAGCTGATAAATTATAAGCAAATGCCCCTCAGACCTTTTCCCTTATGCTATTAGCGATTAACAATTTTAATCTAGATAGATTTTTATGTAAACCAATTGCTTAAAGAACAACATCTATAAATGAATCTTACAATCAACCATGCAATCTTATTCCACTGTCTTATTAACACTTGGGAAGGAAGCCATTTCACTAGCTATAATTATTATAGACCATTAAAGGATGACGTCATCTGCATTAGGCTGGATGCAAAATGGCGGCCATGACGACACACACACAAACCATAGTGATGGGTTTATGTATAAACACACTCATACCAACTCTTAAACTTTTTGTTTATGTTTATGCCTCCTGGCTAATGTCAAAATCCACGTGGCCATTAATGGTCTATTAAGTAGAAAAAATTTGGTACCTACCTAATTGAAATAATTCTTTAAATTTCGTCGTCATTTGCAGGTTTCATTTCGTTATATTTGTTTATTACTGCGCATGTTATATTAAACATATTATTTCCGTTTTATTTTGCTAAAAAGTGAATATTTGCGAATAAATTGCAAATTTCTTTAATAGAGTCGGGTTCATCGCAAATGTGACAAAATTTTATCCCCACCTTTAAGCACCGCAGTAATAATTATCAGTAAATAGTGAGTTGTCGCTTTGTGGGCGAAAATGGATGGTATCATTGACTGATGGATAACGTGGTTAGGTGAAGTTTACATTAAAATAAAATTGTTTGTTTGCTTGCTTGCTTTATTATCTTGACTACTTTATTAGGCACAATATATCCTACACAATTTTACAATCATATACATTATTTATAAATTACTAAATAAAAACAAAATAAATCAATTATTACAGTAGGACCTGGATATTGTGATCATGTTTTTTTATTCTATTAAGCGGCAACACCAGGTCCCAAAAAGAGCCCAACTATTTTCTAAGTTCTCTGTCCCATTTTGTCGGATGGTTTTCAAAAATCTTTGACTTCATTCTAGCATTTGTGTTAGAAGTGTACTTACATCATTATCTAGTCTTTAGAACATGCGGGAGATTTGTTCTTTGCGGAAACTAAAATGTCATCAGTCAGTCATATCGCACGTTATGTTGCAGGTTAAAAGTACCTACCGTTATTCGGTCTTTTCTTTTTTGCCTGCTCCAGGCAAAGTGGCAAAAATATAAGAAAATTTTGTAAATGTTTTGACCAATTTATTCTATTATCCGATTGAAACTTGGAATGGGGACTTGGAGTTTTGATTCTATAAAGCGGCTGATTCTATCAACCAGTGATCACAATAACCGGTGCCTACTGTACTTACAATTTGTACATTTATTGACAATAAATAAAACACATTTTGTTTTACGCCTTGTTGATATTCTCATTTCATTGTTCCCTTTAAATTTGATTCTGTGAAAGCATGCTTCCATAATTTAACAATTCCCGTCACCCAAGTGTTGAAGTAAAATTATAATATTATTACCTATGTATTATCCAATTTTTTATAACAATAACCTAAAATAATAATAATTAATGTGTTTCTTTATCCCAGATGAAACAAAATTATTATATCAATTGCATTAGAATCCTAAATTATTGTTATTTGTTTTAAAAAAAAAATATTGATTTAAGTAATTTATAGATTGCAAAAAAATAATAAAATATTTATACAGTTGAAAAATGTTTAATGTTCCCCCTTTTCTCCCTGTCCCCTTTATCTCGCAGAGCAGGGTGAGTGTTATTTTAAAATATGAACAAACTCTTATTTTAAAGTTTGTAGTTCTTAATTATCCATTATATCTAAAATTTAACTTTACTACATTGAGGTCATAAACATTGCGCAAGATCGAGCGCAATGGAGAGCTCTTGTTGCCTCCCTAAGCCCCTGAGTGGGGTGTAAAAGGGAGAATTGATTGATTGATTGACATTGAGAACTGTGGACAATTTCTCTTGATTCCTTTATCAACTTCTAATAAAGTACCACATAAATAAATAACACTCTTCTATATATAGATAGGTTTCAGTATAGCCGGTTGAATATAAAGCATTCTCTACCAGTCAACCGGTCCCGTCCAATCTGAGACAGGATTCCAATCCCGAGTAAAAACAAGTGACAAAACACATTGAAAATTTCTGACCCGATGGGAAATTTAACATATCAATTGTTGATGTAAATGTCAGAATGTGTTCTGTAAACATGGTTTAAAACAGATGTATTGGTCGAAAGAATATTGATTAAATAGGTAATTAATAGATTAGATTCTTACGTCTATCTGGGATACAAAATGATGCTGGGTAAAGCTAGTTAAACCTGACATATACCAAAGAACCAAGGTCTATAATGCTTGTGAGTTGTCAGTACTTACTTAAAAACTTGAATGGAGACATCTGTGCTGGCGCCCAAGGGCTGCAGTTGTTAGAAATCTTGGCCACCCATAGCTTCGATAGAGAGACAACATCGTAACAACCATTGATTTGCGGTGGATGCTGGTTGCACAAGATCGGGAGATATGGAAGAGCCTGGAGGAGGCCTATGTCCAGGAGTGGACTGATACAGACTGAAAAAGAAGGATGTAGTTAATTTATTATTTTACAAAATTTGAATCCAACATTCATGGTGAGGATAGTAGGTACAATGCCTGTATTAATAAATAAATAAAATAAATAAATAAACTCTTTATTGGATAAATATTACCCAATTGGCGGGCTTATTACCTTAGGCAATTTCTTCCAACCAACCATATATAAAAACAATGTATTAATACATTGTTTTTATATAAAAACATTAACCGTTGTGAGAGTGGGGATAGATGGAAATGAATTAAAAAAAGTAGTATTGATAATATACTGGCAAGTTCAGTAACATCTCTTTTTTCAACCCATATCGAGTCTTGGCCTCCAACCTCTTCTGTATTCTGCTGCAGTCTTCCAACTGGGAATATTTGGTAGTATCTCACAATCTTTCAAATCAATTTAAAAATTTATTAATCTTCAAGGTGGTGTCAAATCTTATGAATTCGGTCAGAAAATAACAATGCTATTAAAACAATGAACTTCTGCCACTTCTATAAATGCCTGTTGTCTCGTCTGTGCTAATGTGTCATTTTCTACAATCTCTTTACTAATGGAACCCCAAGGTTTCGCGGCTCACTTGTTGTGAACCTCTGCCTTATTCCATAGATTCCATCTATGGTCATCATTGTCAAAGTCAAAACTAAATTTTAAACAACAGACATAGTTTTTGAATTAATTACAAAAAAGCTATTCGTTGTTTTGATAAATTTTACGCGTGCTGTTTATACTTTACTTTCTAAAACAAGTAAAGAAAATCGTAGATTAATTTTTAGACAAATTTAAAGATGGAAGAAATTAGCGATGTGTTGTGTACGAAGAAGAGACATGGTAAATTTTTGTTTCGTTGATCTTGTTTAATTAATAAATTAACACTTTTTAAAAAGTTTATTACAAACTATTGATGTACTTAGTGTACTTACAACATTAGGTTTGTCTTTAATGAGAAGTTTATATAGCGGAAGAAATTTTAAATGGTGTTTAATTTTGTTTTAGATTTACGAAAGAACTTAAAACTGTTAATGTTGTCAAATATGAAGATGAAAAAGCAACTGAAATCAGCCCTAAGGATAAGATTCTTGAATAATTTAAGATTGGAAGATGATATTGTAAGAATAAATAATTTTGTGGACCACTTGAAAATTTCGACGCAGGTAATAATTTGCCATTTCAAAAAAACTGAGATATCTATAGGTACTGCTTTTCCCCCCTGATTAAACATTTTACAATAAACTTTATTGTTTAATTAATTTATGTCACTGCCTGTGCCGCTATACAACTATCCTTAAAAATACTGTGTATCATTTTAGGGAGACGATAACAAAACGAGATTCAGGAATCCGCTGAAATTGAAGGATCGTTTTTATAAAGACTACAATATCTGTTCGCCTCCCATAAAAAAGATCAGAGAAGAGCCTAAATTTTTTTGTGAAAAATGTTCCTTTAACTCTAAGAAGAAAACATCTTTTGAAATACACATGAGGAGACACAACAATTTGAAATTGTACCCATGCGAAGAATGCCCTTGGAGTTTTGTGACCCCTGCCGAGCTCAAGTCTCACAGTCATACACATCAAAAGGGAAAGCTGTATCCTTGTGATTTGTGCTCCTTTTCGTAAGTTTTATCTCGTCCAACTCTTCTGCCATTTCTGAATTTCAATTGCTCACCACACCATTAGTTCAAAAAGCAACCAGAGATTTGCTATACTTAAATCAATAAATAACACTCTTCTATACATAGATGTCAGTATAGCCAGCGGAACTTGATGCTTGAAGCATTCTCTATCAGTCAACCGGTCCACACATTTGACTTCTTACGTGTAAATGTGACCTTTTTTGTGGGTGTTTGACATTTATTTGTATTGTTTTATATTTCAAATTCAAATATTTTTATTGAGAAAATAAAAATACATATACACGATAATATATATTTATAATTTTTTTTAATACAGTAGAAGTCCATTAGTCCGGCATCCTACAGTCCGGAATGCCCGATACTCCGGCATCGCTCCGGAAAATTGTAAAAATTTTGGTTTTCTCCAAAAGTGTGTCTTCAGGTGCAGTGCCGCTCCGTTAATCAATCACGAAGCGTTTTCGCCATTTTTATGTGTACTTTCACATCGAAGTAAACGTAACTTTTCAAACTGTTTATAAAATAGTGATTTTCGTTCTAACTGTACAGTGACCATCTTTTCAAAACTTAACCCTTCGAGTTCAAAAGGAGAGAAACGAAAACACGAAACACTGACTCAATCAGAAACTAGAAATCATCAAACGGCTAGAAAAAGGCGATGAGTTTAATTCATTCGTGACTTTTTTAAATCTAAGTGAAATATGTTTTACAGTACGTGTACATACATTATATGAAATGAAAAATAAACTTTGTTGTATGTATTTGCACACTGTATTTGTAGTTTAATTATTAACCTAATTGTTCTTATAATTACCGCCCGATATACCGGCATCTTCGTTAGTCCGGCACTGAGCCGGTCCCTAACGTGCCGGATTATTGGACTTCTACTGTATATGTATATATTGACTTATTTAATTTCTTTTATTTGTGAACTTCTTTAATTGATTTTATATAATTAAATAATATTAAGTTGTGTCTTTTTGTTATTTTATATAGGTGACTAGCTGACCCATCTGACAAACTTCAACCTAACCTAAGGCTGCCATAATTGTCGGACTACCGACCGGGACACCCCCCCCCCCCCAAAAACCAACAAAAAAAGTTTTATCGTCAAAAATATCAAAAAAATGCACAATATAAAAAAAATGTTAAAGTAGAAATTGATAATAGGTATTCAAAGACCAAAACGTGATAAATGGTGTATCATTTTGGACCACTCAGTTCGACTGGAATATTTTGATGTTTTTTTTTGTGGATGCGTCTTTATCAAATCTAAAATAATATAATATAAATGAATGGGTGATTCAATTGAATGAAACCAAATACCTAGAACTTTACATTCCATTCTTATGTTGCCTTTACTCTCCCCCTTCCCCGACTTCGGTGGCTTTTTATCATCGCTCTTCTCTGCCCAATTATACTTCTTCGATGTTGATTGAGCAAAGAAGAGTAGGTATATGTACAACATTATCGAAAAATATTTGTTTAATATGCATAAATTTTATATCGACCGGGACAAATGACTCTTGGACCGGGACACTGGGAAACGAACCTCGAAACCGGGACATGTCCCGGTCTACCGGGACGTATGGCAGCCCTAACCTAACCCAAAATAAAAAAAATTCTGACGTACCTATTTCATGAATTCACCAACAGTTTACGACATAAAAACTGAATTAAATTTAGCTAATAATTTATTGTATTACGTAATAATTATTTTATTGTTGATTGATTCGGATGCGGGTTGAATTTCGATGGGTCATAAGTTTGTAATAAAAAATAATTCCTCTATTGTTGCATAACTTTTTAAAAAATCTAAGAGATGGCGATGTAGTAGGAAATAATTCACATATGAAACATGTTACATTATTGTTGCAAGTATAGACTGCTAAAACCAAATTTTACCGAATTATGGTAAGATGTAATAATTAATATGCAATGATTATCATACATTAATCAAGAAATTCTCAAGTTCTGGTATTACAACGCAGTTTAGTGTAGAAGTTGTTTTGATTTGCAGGACTCGCAACACACACACGCTGGTGGCCCACAAGGAGAGGATCCACTTCTCCAGCAGGGACTACCTGTGCAGCCAGTGTGACTTCCAAACTCCTGACAGGTCATTTACATTCTTTTATTTCATTTCTCACTCCCTGAAAGGAGTCATTTTATTTCTGTCCACGTACACTTTCTTTGATTCTTCCAGCACCGAACCATCCATCATCATCGATATCTTTGTTCATATTTTATAACCATGAATTATTTTTTCAGTATGCCTAATATTTTAATTATATAAAGTCTGAAATCCGTAAGTAAAGTAAGTATTACATAACAGAACCGATTATTACTAAATATTTTTCATATTCGCTGCAATGTTCTGTTTCTTTTATTTATTTAAATTGGTATAAATTAATATATAACAGACCAATTATAGGTCTAGTTAAAAAAAGAAGAAAAAGATAAAAAATATTTTTAATATTTGTTACAAAATTTCGTTCTATACCTCATTCCTTATTTCAGGATTACGTTGAATTCGAAAAAAGTAATTAATGGATTGCAATCCACCCTCATAGAGCCAAAATTGATTGGAATAAATTATAAAATTAATGAAAAATGTAAAAAGGCCAATTCCTCTTGACATAATTTAAAAACTCCAAACCCAAAACCAAAAAAATTTTTATTTCACAATTTTCAAATCAATTATTATTTTGTACCAAGTAACCATTTGGTATTGTTACTTTTATTTATTTATTTAACTATGTAGGTAGGCTTTTAGCTACTTATTTAAAAAAAAATCCTTTTTCATTTTATTTTACCACAAAATTTTTAGCTTTTAGTGTGAAAATATTCTTTTTATTATCCTGTTGGTGTAATTATCCGTTTTTATTATCCTGTTGGTGTATTTTTTTTTGTTTTTTTTTATTATTTATTTTGTAATAAAAAAAATACAAATTATCCTTTTTTATTATCCTGTTGGTGTAATTATCCGTTTTTATTATCCTGTTGGTGTAATTATCCGTTTTTATTATGCTGTAGGTGAAATACAAAACCTTGCAATAATATTTTAAAATTAATTACAGGCAAAAATGGCGTGAACACAGATCATTAAATCCGTCCCATGGAACCGATATTCAATGCAAGGCTTGCAAGGCAGCTAGGAAGACATTGTGTGATAACTCTTTTAAGGACAAACCAGATGCCGTTTTGAATGTTCAGCATAGTTGCGGTAAAAAGTGGCGCTGTAGTTTATGCGGATTGCTGTAAGTTGTTTATTTATTTCATTTCTCATCCATTGACGTTCATTTAGTTAGATTAGAGCAAGTGTAATATAACAGGATATCTTTGAACAATAATTGAGTACAATACCACATATTATATTTATATATCCATATTAATCCTTGCGAGTAGGTATTAACGTTTGAGCATAATAAATTATTGAACCTAAGTCTAAAGCATGTCCCGCCATTCAAGAGTAATCCACCCATGTCCCTCTTTTCCACGTTTTGTCCTTCCGTCCTGTCTTACCAACGGTAAGTCTTTTTTTTTTTATTTGAAGTTGCACAACAGTGGACAATCTACTTCAAAAGTGTTAAAAACATTGAATGTTTCTCAGAACTGCTCAAGACTTTTATTTTTGAGTAAGCGCACATAACGCAAATGTAGAAAGAGTTTTTTTTTATTGATCAACACTCAGTGGAGCAAAGAGAGGAATATACTAAGTGAGCAGTCAGTTAAATCTTTAATTCTTACTCAACTTCAAAAATATTACATGTGAAGATTTTTATAATTATGTGTTAAAAAAGCAAGAAATTCTTTCCAATATTGGCAGCGCAGCAAAATAAGGATTCTACAATGGATAACCATATTTCAAAAAAAAAATAAATGTAAAATATTAAACTAGTTATATCCATCTCGGTCGTCGTTCAGAGACATAGACCACTTGTTAAATATTAAACAAATCAATATGGTGGTATGAATAATTGAAATTTCAGGTTCAGAAGACGCGACTCTTTGAAGAAACACTCTGTGGTACATTCGTCGGAGAAGAATTACAAATGTGACATTTGCGATTACACTACGGCCCTTAAACACTGCCTCATTGTCCACAAGAGGAGCCATTCTGGTAGGTTTCTGTACAACCAGGTACTGTAAAAGATAATTTTCATTATTATTTCAATGATATAGGCCCAACGCATCCATCAGTGGATAGATAATTTTATCTCAGAAAAAAACCTTTTTTCGAGATATTTGCTACATTTATGTGTAGATATCGCTTATCTTTAGGATATACAATGCCATTTTTAACAAAAGGTTCCTACTGCTGGATAACAATTTATCTCTAGGATAGCTGTCAAAATAGCATTCACTGGCGTTTAGAAACACCAGTGTAATGCCGTGAATGTGAAAAACTTTCAACTTGTTTTTCCATAAACCAAAATGATAATTAATTATATAGGTACATCTCCATTAAAAAAAGAGAGAATATACCTACATAATGAATTATCATTTTGAAGCTTCGAACAAATCATATTTTCTTCAATTTCAATTGACAAAAGATACCAGTTTGTTGGTTTTCAAACTAATGATCTGGAATAAAAAATCTAAACTGTGGTCGAAACGTTGTTATATTCTCAAATTTTATGTTAAATTTCAAGTTTTAGAAATAATATTACAAAATTAAATATGTGAAACAAAAAACAACATTAGAACCGAACCTAAATATTTGATTCAATACGCATTAATTGTTAAAACAAGACTTCATCTGACATCAAATCTGGCTCGGTATAGATGGCTACCAAGAACATTTATCTATATATTGATGGGTTTATCTATAAAAATTGAAGGCCTTAGAAGAATAAGATGACAAGCAACAATTTTTAGAAAAAATACTTATAAGGAAGACCATGGACAAAACATTAAATATTTACATATTGATTACATTCATTTTGAAAACATTGCATTGCTCGAGATAATTGTTTTGTTAAGAACTGACAAGCCACTTAAAATCTATAGTGTAATATGTATAGTGGAAATAAAATACGCACTATACGCCAAAAATGAAAAAAATGAGTTGAGTATGAGGAAATGTTCTATAAACCATTTTCAATAGCCTAAATATTGCACAAAGTCCATATCGATGATCTAAAGGCGTAAAAAAACAGATCCAAAAATCATCATAGTACTACGTCTGTATGGGGGAAAAATCAGTTTTATTAGATTATCTCAAAATGAAGTTTTTGGCGTTTAGTGCGTATTTTATTTCCACTATACATATGGTTCAATGTGTATAAAGGGTTGGTCGACCGAGAATAACGTGGATGGAAAACATGGATTCCATCTCCAATAAAGGCCAGCTCAGAAGCAAAAGAGATAAGAAATGCTGGAAGAAGATAAAGAGTGGAGGTCCGTTTTATTTGCTTACCACTCGAGGGACACTGTTGTCATAATATATAAAAGTACTTTCCTAAAATAGAAAATGTTACGACACATTATGTCATTCAAATTGTTCTTTCTTATTAATCTCATTTGTTGGTTTCCTTTTGTCCCACAGGTGAAAAGCCCTTCAAGTGCGACCATTGTCCTTTTTCCTGCACGACCAGAAGCTACCTCACCGTCCACACCAACATCCACAAGGGCATTAAGCCTTATAAGTGTGACCTGTGTCCTTTCAGGTTGGTACAATCTCCTATTTTATATTTAGACTAAATTTTCCTCCGAAATTACGTAATTATTATGAAATTACTCTTCTCTTCTGTTGGCTCGGACTACAGAAATAATTCAAACTCTTTCTTATTTATTTTAGATGTTTTGTTTATTTTTAGAAGCTCAATACGATTGCAAAAATACCATATTGAGAACTGCGGACAATTTGACATTTCTTTCTAACAATTGAATATAGGAACCTCTGATCAAGTATCACATATTATTTCTTCCATATAAGTAATACTAGCTTTCCCGACAGACGTTGTCCTGTTGTAGTCCTTATAATGATTATTGATTTCAAATTTATACAAAAAAATATGAAGAATCCCGACTTTCTTTTATATTATAGATTTCTCGCAGATACCTGTTATTATTATTGCCATAGTAATTATTACTATCGACTGACAGACTAATAGTATAAGAGTGAAAAATATTTCCCAAAAGTAGTATGATATGTTGCAGATCGGCTGACTCGTCCAAAATATCCGCTCACAGAAAAAGAATTCACGAAATTGTGCCAACCAAAATGAAGAGAGGTAGAACCCGGACCAAGTTCATGTGTAAGCACTGTGGACGGCTGCTCCACACCGCTGGGTCTCTGCTGCTCCACGAACAGGAGCATCTCGGAGACCAATGACCATCCTTACCTTACAACATTCATACAAACATTTTATTGTTACATAATGAAATAAAATCTTTTTATAAAACAATATTTTGTTTTTTCTTGAAAAAAGGAGTTTTGCCAATATTGCAGGAACACATAACTTGATTTTTTTTTCCAATTTCCACTTAACAATAAACTACCTATATATCTGTTCCTAAGATAAAAATGAAACCTTAAGTATCACTACAGGTTTACGACCGTTTTCTATTGTTATTTCCAAGGCTGGCTTAGTGTGATCACTTTACATTAACAATGTTCTTTATTAAGTGCTAATGTTCAAATATTATGAGAATTTTCATCATGTTCAACATCAAAAATCCCATGCCCCGGGCAGGATTTGAACCTGCGTCCTTCGTTGTTCCATGCAGAGACGGCAACCACTAGGTCAACTGCCCCGACCTTCATTTGTGTATACAACAAGTAGCTGATGTTAATGAACTGTAGAGACATCTGTTGGGAATTGTTGAGAACAACTAGAGCAACCAACTTTTTATAGATAGCTACTGCTGTCATATAGTTGGCGCCAGTATAAGACTATATCCATTTTTGTTTCTGTCTCATCGTTATTGCTTATTGGCCTGATTGGTGTACAACATTCTAAGTTTGTCTAGATTCTTGTGTTTAAGTTGGTAAAAGTTGCTTCGCTTCGTTAGTAAGTCTGGGGATGTATTCCGTCCTGTTTCCTCTTGGGATATGTTGCCGTGATGTTCTGTGGATGGTTTCTACCAAAGTGTCCTACATTTCAATTTCTGGTGTTATTTTGGCAATAGCATCATCCAGAGTTTGGGTAAACAATGGCCAGTTTGCCTTTTTGAAATCAAAGCGCCTCTTAAAAGGAACTTTTACCGGTGGGATCATCGGGGCAACTTTACATGTTATAGGTTGATGTTGTATTTTAGGAATGGGGCTCTCTACGTGTTTTGAGCATTGTGGTATCAGTTCTCCCGTGACAAAAATATTATCCGGGTTGTTCCCTCTTCTCCATCGTGCACTGCTAGACGATGCGGGCAGCTTTGGGTGATGCAAGAGACAAAGTTTTTTTATCTACGCCCAGCTCTCTAGCCTCGATCCATTCTCGTCAGTCTCCTTTTATAGCTCAATAAATCACTGTGGCAGTTGAAGTCGCCCATTACAATTCTCTTCCCATGGTTACTAAAATTACTCGGCTCCGCAAAGTCAAAGCTCGCACTCGGTGTATAAGCTACCGTGTGTCAGCTGGGCAGGGTCCAACCAGTAGCTCATGCAGCTACGAAGGCCTTCAGTATCACCGACACGCTTACGCACCAGATGTCGATAGATCGGGAGACAGCAGCGGTTCCATCATTGTTGAAGCTCCGATCACCAGGGGTTGTGAGAGGTTGTAGAAATGAAACAAGCTTTCAATCTTGAAGGCAGACGTCCGGCGAGTTGGTCCTCTAGAAGTGGTCCTAGTGAACAGTGGAGTATCTCAAGTAGATTCCAGTAGTCGACTCAACTCGCCGTACATTTTGTGATTTTATTTATACTAAAATCGAGAACAAAGAAAACCAATCACAGGACTGGTTTAAATCGACCAATCAACGGTCTCTATTTTAGGAAAAATGATCAACATTTTTCACTATCAATTTGTGACATTTTTCATCATATCTTTTGAATTACAGAATTTATATTGCTTAAATAATAATTAAATCATTCATTTGTAACAGGCAATGAAAACTAACGAACAGAGAGGTGCGGGACATGTCTGGCTGGCATAATATTTCAAATAAAGTATCAAAAGTACATAAGTTCCTTTTTATATGAAACTCGCCAGCTCCCATCGAAATTGATGTTCAAAGCCGAGGCTCTCGGACGCAGCCACAGCTTTTGGTCATTATTCGCCAGGCTTTGTCAATTCAAAAACCCTGGCCATTCCAAAAGTTTTAGTACTTTTACAAAAGTTACATTTATCAATTGACATTTAGGCATCCCTCTGCACGTAGTGTATGATACTCTTAGTAGTACATACTATCTTATACATTATTATAATTAAAAAAATATAAATCCATAATTAACCCATTAAAAGTGTTTGTAACTATTTCAAAAGGTTCTAAAAGTAATGACTCTAATCTTTATTAGGAAAAGCACCCTAAAAATAACAAAGAAATTAAATATTTCTATACTTAGTAATTTGATCATTTTTAATACAAAAATTAATTCCAATAAAATCTGGACTAATTAACCAAGTTGCAGTGGCGTAACGTGGATTTTCGCCGCCCGGGGCGGGATTAACATTTGGCGCCCCCCCCCCACCTAATAAATTTTGCCCCCCCCCCTATATAAATTGAAAAAAAAACACGAAAATGAAAAAAAAAACTATAAGAATTTGTCTATTATTATTAATAAAGAAGAAGAAGAAGACGAGGAAGACCCTTTCATACTATGTTCCGCTCCTTCGAAGTAAAGCTGAGGAATCTGGACATGGTGTGGGAGGAGGTTATTAACGTTGCGCAAGATCGAGCGCAATGGAGAGCTCTTGTTGCCTCCCTATGCCCCTAAGTGGGGTCTAAAGGGAGTTTGGATTATTGGATTGGATTAATAAAGATAACCATGACCACAGATAAACAAAAGATCTGTGTCAAATAATGTCAAATACATCGATGTTTGTGTGAGTAGAAATACAAACATTACAGTAGTGTGCGTGGAGTTTTTATTATTATTGATTAAATCTATTTTTGTGTATGATTTTTAAAAAAATATTAGCATTTGCCACCCCTTCTCTATATAAACTGTATGTGTGGGAAATTTCATACTCCTCCGTTTGCTCAATTTTGGTAAAAAGGGGTACAAAGTTTTCCCTTATATAGATTTACTAGCTAGTTACCCGTGGCTTCGCTCACGTGTTACTGTATTTGCTTTCTCTTCCTAAACAATGCAGAATTAATTATATTCGCATCAAAATTAATAATAATAAGAAACATCATCAACATTTCTTTTTTTAAATATATATTCTAAAATTTCCATTAAATTACTATATTTTTATTTATATTTGTCGTTATTAATCTGTATTTAAAAAATATGTGCTTCTTATACAAATAGAATCAGCCCGCGAACTTAAAAATTTCGCTAACTTGACTGACATTGTTCTATGAGAATCCCAAAAAATAACTCGAATAACTTTTATTCCATCAAATGACGTTATTTGAAATCAATTTTTATATTGCTGGATATGAATAAAAAAATATTCAGGTCTCGAAAAGCAACGAAATTAGTGATCTTTAAAACACTTATTTCTATCTGCTTTGGGCATTTTTCAAGCTACAGACGTTTTTTTTAAGATTTCAATTTATATCTTTCACGTTGATTTGTTGTTGTTTGTCTGGTCGTAGGTTCGAAATTTAGTTCATAAATATCTTATCCTGAGCAAACACGACATAAAAAGAATAAACGATATCGGTCCAGCCGTTCAGGTCGAAATAAATAACGTTAAACGTGAAAACTGTTAACGTTCCGAACGTTAACGTTTACCAAATTGAAAATGGTTTCCAAACAAAAAAAAAATGCGTTTCGTCTTCAATATAATAGCAGCGTCGTAATACTTCCAAAGATTTTGAGGTAACGTTTAACGTTAATTTTGAATAACTGACAGAATTATTTTTTTGACTCGGAATTTGGAACAGCATTGTTTAACGCACGTTGAACAACAGTTTTTACGTTATCTCTATGGAAATAACAACAAATTGTTAACGTTGGAGCTGTCGTTAATATTTCGACTTGGCCTCCAGGCGTGATGCGATGACCACGTAAAGTAGGTCTCCATTTTTATAATAACGTAATATTCTCCCTTTTAAGCCCCCCCGCTCACCGCAAGCCAGCCCGGAGGAAACTAAACCGCAGCAAACCCGATCCGCACAAAGCCAAACCCTAGCCCATTGCCAAAAAGCCAGCCGCACACAAATCAAGCCCGTGGCGGTTCCCCCCAAACCACCCCATAATACGGGAGGCCTTGGACCCACTCAGGAGAATAGGTTAGGCATAAAGAACTCTCCATTGCGCTCGAAGTCGTCCGAGGCTCATTGTGCCTTTTCTAACCGGTTGAGTTTTAAGGAAGTGAGGTGGTCAACCTCAGTATTCTAATGGTATAAGTAATTGGCGTTCGACTATAAACGAATTTTCGACAATGTAGAGTAGGAAGAAAATTAACTGTCCACTGTTTATATTTTTTATTAGATGAAACGGATATCGGCAACTATCCGATATCCGGTCTGTCCGGCGGCGTAAATAATATCCTGCCGGATACCGAATAGTAAAAAGAGACATGTTTGGATAACTAATTGATTTGTTTATTAAAGTATCACTTAAGAAATACACCTTATAATCACAAAATAAATTCTACAACTTAGAAAATTGATTATCAAGCATAAGGTAAATTATGGAGAGTAATTCTATATAATATTTCGTTATATAGACTATTAGACTATATAGAGGAAAACAGCAGCTTTGCTGGTCTTCGTAAGTAAGGGAAGTTTAATAAAACAACGTTTCGTCATATATCATCCTGGCTGAAGATGCAGATAGTTTCCGCGATTTTTGGAACAATAACGTTCCGGCAACGGAGTCAGTCCAATTTGTTTATACCGCCTACGTAAGCATAATTCATGCGTTGTACCCATGGTAATTTACGCACTGGTCGGGCTCTAGTAAGGACTTCTTTAGCATTTTACGAATTTTATAAATTTTTGAAAATAAAAACACCGATATTTTATGGGGAGCGCTTTTCTTCCTCCCGCAAGGGTTCCGAAGATAAAGAAGATCTTCTCATACCGAGAGGGTCTTCCTCGTGTTCTGCTCCTTCGAAGCAGAGCTGAGGGATCTGGAAATGGTGTGTGAGGAGGTCATAATATCCGGCTAACTGCTATCCCTTTCGTCTCTATTTTTTATACGTTCCAGTGGACAGTTAATTTTTTCGCACTATACAGTGACGAAATGATATGGTCATTGACTTGCCAGTGTTTTCAAAACAATTATTTACGATCTATCCTAAAATGATGTGAGGATTTTGTAGATAATTTTAAAATTTAATATTTTGCACTTTTACTACATTTGATATAAAATAATTTACCTATTGACTTCATAATACTATTTACCTTTTTTCAACATAATATTATATCAACTTGCTATTCATGGTTTACGCAATAAATTCAAAGCAAGATTACTCACATAGTTTTTTTTTGCTAGTGTTTTTATGAAATGGCTTCAAATATTTTGACAGATCAAGACATAAAGAATTGCAATACAATCCAGATTCTTTTCGTGAACTTACCGTAAATTATTTTAGTAGAGATAATAAATTACTAAAATAGGTAGGTACCTACATAATGATTTTAATGTCGATCGTAAAAAAAAACAATTCAGAATCGCTGTACAGGATGCATGGTACGAAAAATATATTGAAGTAGGTAGGTACGTAAAGTGTTTGTCTGAATTCACGGAAAGTGTATTATTTATCTCTTATATAAAAATGGAACGCTAATTTGCGCGGTCATCGTATGGGTAAGAACACGTTGAAAGCCGATTACGATCCGCGCCGACCAGCTCAAAGATTGTTGTCTATGGTTTCCATGCATTTAAATGGGCATCTCGGGAAGCGGGTTCGTGCTTTTTCTGTGGGTTTCCCCATTCAAATGCATAGTAACATTCTTTGCGCCGGTTGGCGCTAGTCAGAATCGGCATTCTACGTGTTTCTTACCCTATGAGAACAGCTGAACTTATATCGCCCATTTTTTTGTCGTGTTTGCTTTTGTCTGAAGGGTCTTATGAAAGAAAAAAGTTGCACGGAATAAAAATAAAACTTCCATATTATTATTAGATTTTTTCTAATTTTGAAATTAAATCAGGCGTTTGACAGGAATCAGTTGTTTGATGAATGATACGATTCACGGAATGCTTATAGTAAATAATATAATGATATGTTTTATAACAGATGCAGCGGTTACAGTAGTTAAAAAGGTAATAATGAATTGTATCATTATACTAATTCAAATTCAATAATATAAGGACCACGTCGTCGTCTGTGTTAAATAACTTTAAACTGAAATCAACTTAAAGTTATACATAAAATCTCGAACATATTATTTATATTCCAAGGCGGGACGAAGTTTGACGGGTCGGCTAGTTCAAAACTATATTATTATTATTATAGATTACGCAATAGTTTCGTCACGTGTATTGGAGAAAGTAGGTTGGGTTGGGTATACCTACCTACGTATATATTCATACACGCTGCACCGGACCAGCTCGCGGTGTATGTATGTTTATTGTATGAAACGATGTCGTCAATAAATTAAATTTTTACAAAAATTGTTAAGAAAATTTTGAGATGTACTGCTATGATGTATGTATTTTTTATAGAAAAATAAATTATCTAGTTGTAGCGTTTCGGCGTTTTTCGATATTTTTATAAAATTCTGAAATATAGGCACTGAAACTCGTAAATTTGTCATAAAAAAAATATTTTTCTTTATAAAAAAAGTTTGAGAAATCCTGGAACTTCTTCATTAAATTATATTTTAGATATTGTATTTTTCTATATACATACACAATTTTAGGGTTCTAGATTTTATGGTTTTCGAGATATATGGAAAAATTAAATAAAATTCAAAGGTTGATAACCCCTGACTGAAAAAAAAATTCAAAATTCTGAGTATACAAATTTTGTATGCTTAAAGTATTCAATAGTTTCTGAAATTTTAGGATCTGTGCATCAAGCGAATCAAAAGTTATAAAGAGGGAACGGATACACACACATACACGTTGGAAAAGTACCCCTCACCCCCTACCCTCTAATTAATGATATCTTTTGAAAACGAAATAGTATAATTTGACTCTTTCTGAAGAAATCATTTTTTTGAAATTTCGATAAAACCAGTTTTAAACTTTTTAGGAGGCACTTAAAAATCATCCCTTTTTATATGTGCCCTTTTTCGTCCCTTTTAGTTAAATTTTGGAAAAATTGCCAAATACGCTAACACTCATTTCTATAGAAGAATTCATATGCCAAATCTCAAGTTCGTACCATGTCTAGTTTCCGAGATATTCGCATACTTTGAAAAACATTCAACCCTTATTTTCACCCCCTTAGGGGTGGAATTTCCAAAAATCCTTTCTTAGTGGAAGGTTTTGTATTGAGACCTACCTGATTTCCAAATTTCACTTCTCTACGATTAGCCGTTTGGGCTGTGCGTTGATGAGTCAGTCAGTCAGTCAATCAGTCAGTCAATCAGTCAGTCAGTCAGGCACTTTCCTTTATTATTATAGATTTACATTCTTACAGCACTACAATATAGTACAAAGGAGGGAGAGAGCTAACTTCTGACACAGATTACCTGCGGAATCATCGGAAAAGTTTTTTTTTAAAGACCTTAACCCGAAATTACATAATTAACTGTGGTTAGATGTTTATACATTTCTGCATATTGATGCGTTGGGCCTTATAGAATAGATAGGATGCATTAATACAGTGTTCCGCAAACGGTGTGCCGCGGTCATCAGTTGGTGTGCCGCGGTCATCAGTTGGTGTGCCGCGAAAAATTGAGACCCATATAATTTTAGAGGTTCGTCATTCGTGTTCAAAATGAAATAATGGGTGGTAAAACTTGTTTATCTGGACACATTCCTCAACAGAAAAATGCAAGGTGGCAATATAATATTTTGACCTCTTCATGACAAAATGGAAAGGTTTCGCGCTAAGTTAGTGTATGTATATCATCAGGTACGCTGTCAATGATGGTACCTTATGAAATATTTCCAAACGTCGTGTCTGCCGATTAAGAAAATAACGCCGACATTGATAGTGAATCACTTTGAGGCATTAGAAGAAAAAATGAACTGTTACTTTCCTAAGTGTGACCTGCAACCTATGGACTGAGCACGAAATAAATTCTCGTACCTATACTATTTAAGTTTTGTGTTTTTTATCAAGTTTTTTTTATTTTTCGGCTCATTTTGCCGCCCCCTGAAAAGTGCCGCACGGGGCGGACCGCCCCCCCTAGTTACGCCACTGCCAAGTTGATTATTCCTGTTCGATTTGACATCAAATGCTTCTCATATGTACAGCAGACTGTTCGTCTCCAGAGCGATGTATACTTACATCAGATGTGTCCTATGCTTATAGATATGTAGGTTTTCACGATTTCCTAATGATAACTTGAATATCTCCAGTTACATTCAATGTATCAACTTGTGGTTTTCACCAACTTATGTAAGACTTAATTACCCACAAACTAGTATAAAAATAATCCCCATACGAATATGTTTATGTACTTAAAAATGTTTAGCAATGGTTATAAATCCCTCTAAAATGTACTCTTACCTAGTACATCAATTAATCTTGACCTTATTTTCCAAGATTTTGCACATATTCTCATTGGTACATTTAGAGAACACTAATTACTACATATTAGCAAAAGAAAAAATATAAAAACATTTAAAACAACAAGGAAAACTCAAAATCATTACAGCAGTGCAGATAATTAATCATGTACCACAACACATCGATTTTGTGAAGTGTACACTCAGCGATAGTCAAACATTGGTATGACGGTGATTTTGTGTATGTGTGGGTGAATACATATTTATTAAAAATGTGAGTGTATGTGTGCGTTGTCCTCCTACAATAGTATAGTACATATCGTAAGTAACTACTCAGCCATCAAACAAAGATTTCTTCGGCGTAGGACAAAGGTATAAATATGGGTCACAGTTCATACATTGCTCATTAATATGAATCGATGCTGGAGTGATGTGTCCAATACACGGTGCTTTATAAACAGACAACACAACGCAGTTTGTAAGTTCGACTGACCAGATCTCTGTGTCATTCCTCTCCGTTAGAGCTGTCGATACCACTTCCGTTCTTGGGTTGACGAAGACCGCGCTTCCGTACTTTCCAGAATCAGTTTCAGTCCTTCTATTTTCGGTCTCGGGTCTTTTAGCCCTCTATGGATTTCTGGTATCATTAAAATGTCACACTCCTTAAAAAGTTCAGAGAGAATGATCTCTTTGTCTTAGCTTAATCTCTCAATATTTTTATCAAGGTAGTTTTAAACAGCCCTGAGAAGGACTTTTTTACGGACTTTTTGAGTAGCTGTCCGGTTTTGAAAGGATTCGTCGACTCTCGTCGTTTCAAGGGAGCGCCGGATTGCGTTTATTGATCATTTTATTTCGCTTTTCAATTTTGTACAATAAAAAGATTTATAATTCGTAAACCTACCATCTTTTATATTTATTTTGTTCCCCATATCACATAAGGTAGGTATAAATATGGTGCATGCTTAAGAGCCCTATTTTCTTTCAAATTCTCAAGTTTTATAATATGCTGCTTCTGGAATTTTTGGTTTTATACAAAAAAATCCAATTTCCGATAGTTTATCTACCCATTTCTTAAAATTTGGGTTAGCAACACTGATTCTCACTAATCTATAATAATAAAGGAAAGTGCCTGACTGACTGACTGATTGACTGACTGACTGACTCATCAACGCACAGCCCAAACGGCTAATCGTAGAGAAGTGAAATTTGGAAATCAGGTAGGTCTCAATACAAAACCTTCCACTAAGAAAGGATTTTTGGAAATTCCACCCCTAAGGGGGTGAAAAATAGGGTTGAATGTTTTTCAAAGTATGCGAATATCTCGGAAACTAGACATGGTACGAACTTGAGATTTGGCATATGAATTCTTCTATAGAAATGAGTGTTAGTATATTCAGCAATTTTTCCAAAATTTAACTAAAAGGGACGAAAAAGGGCACATATAAAAAGGGATGATTTTTAAGTGCCTCCTAAAAAGTTTAAAATTATACTATTTCGTTTTCAAAAGATATCATTAATTAGAGGGGAGGGGGTGAGGGGCACTTTTCCAACGTGTATGTGTGTATATCCGTCCCCTCTTTATAACTTTTGATTCGCTTGATGCACAGATCCTAAATATCAGAAAATATTGAATACTTTAAGCATAGAAAATTTGTATACTCAGAATTTTGAATTTTTTTTTCAGTCAGGGGTTATCAACCTTTGAATTTTATTTAATTTTTCCATATATCTCGAAAACCATAAAATCTAGAACCCTAAAATTGTGTATGTATATAGAAAAATACAATATCTAAAATATAATTTAATGAAGAAGTTCCAGGATATCTCAAACTTTTTTTATAAAGAAAAATATTTGTTTTATGACAAATTTACGAGTTTCAGTGCCTATATTTCAGAATTTTATAAAAATATCGATAAACGCCGAAACCCTCCAACTAGATAATTGATTTTTCTATAAAAAATATATTCATCATAGCAGTACATCTCAAACTTTTCTTAACAATTTTTGTAAAAATTTAATTTATTGACGACATCGTTTCATACAATAAACATACCGACTCAGGCCATCGACAGTTGGATCTCATTTTACATGTAACTTTTTTTATAAAGTAAAACATTTTTATGACAAATTTACGAGTTTCGGTGCCTATACCTATTTCAGAATTTTATAAAAATATCGAAAAAAGCCGAAACGTTTAAACTGGTTTTATTGAAATTTCAACTGCAGATAGAGTCAAATTATATTATTCCGATTAGGGTGCGTGGTAGTTTTTTTCGAAAAACCATATCTCTTAGATAAATTAAGTGAGAAAGCTGTAAATTAATATATAGATTCTTACTTTAAAAGAAAAATCAACCGGTTTCATTGTTTTGTCAAAGATTTATTTTAAGCAGTGTTATTTGTTCCCACCTGGGATACGAATAAAATAAAATATGGATGTTGTTTCCGAAATATTTTAATGATGATTTTAATTTATTAGTTTAAACAAGACGAATTAATAATGTATTTTTAGCAGGGAGCACAGTGCACATTATGCAGATATATCAACGAACCGCCTCTTCGTTAGTTTACTCACGATACATACAAGAGTTATCTTCTTTGACGAATTAGAAAATGCTGATACACAGTGAATGTAGGTGTCAGCGTTCCCCCAGTTTAGGAAGAGAAACCAAAAAGCACGTGAGCGAAGCCACGGGTAACTAGCTAGTATAATAATATGACAATGACATTTTGTATCACTCACATATGAGTGAATCCGTGGAGCACGTATGTTATTCAATGATTCAATCGTAATTTTATGAATTGACAACATGTGTTCTGATAATACATCGTTTGAAAGTGATATTGTAATTTATGAATTCATAGAAAATGAAATAGAACTATTTCTAAAGAAGGTGAACGTCGATATTCCTAATGAACCATCATACGAGGATGTTGCTTGTAATAAAAACATCTCGGAAACGTGTAATTCAGAGACCGACGTGCGAAATAATAGCAGAGAAAAGCCATACAAGTGTAATAAAATTTGCAAATGCAATAGAATGTTCACTCAATCTAGTGAATCAAAGACACACATGCGACTGCATAGCGGAGAAAAGCCGTACGAGTGTAATATTTGCAGTAAAAAGTTCATTCGATCTGATAATTTAAAAAAGCACATGCGACTGCATAGCGGAGAAAAGCCGTTCGAGTGTAATATTTGCAGTAAAAAGTTCACTCAATCTTGTAATCTAAAGAATCACATGCTACTCCATAGCGGAGAAAAGCCGTACGAGTGTAATATTTGCAAAAGAGTGTTCACACATTCTAGTGGTTTAAAGACACACATGCTACTGCATAGCGGAGAAAAGCCATACGAGTGTAATATTTGCAACAAAAAGTTCACTCAATCTTGTAATCTAAAGAATCACATGCTACTCCATAGTGGAGAAAAGCCGTACGAGTGTAATATTTGCAGTAAAAAGTTCATTCGATCTGATAATTTAAAACAGCACATGCGACTGCATAGCGGAGAAGAGCCGTACGAGTGTAATATTTGCAGTAAAAAGTTCAATCGATCCGATGCTTTAAAGCTACACATGCGACTGCATAGCGGAGAAAAGCCGTACGAGTGTTATATTTGCAGTAAAAAGTTCACTCGATCTGGTGTTTTAAAGAGACACATGCGACTGCATAACGGAGAAAAGCCATACTAGTGTAATATTTGCAATAAATCTTCAACGAATGCAAGTGCTTTAAAGACAAATGCGACTGCATAGCGGAGAAAAGCCATACGAGTGTAATATTTGCAGTAAAAAGTTCACTCGATCTGGTGTTTTAAAGAGACACATGCGACTGCATAACGGAGAAAGCCATACTAGTGTAATATTTGCAATAAATCTTCAACGAATGCAAGTGCTTTAAAGACACACATGCTACTCCATAGCGGCGAAAAGTCATACGAGTGTAATATTTGCAGTAAAAAGTTCACTCAATCTGGTAATTTAAAAAAGCACATGCGACTGCATAGCGGAGAAAAGCCGTACGAGTGTAAAATTTGCATTAAAAAGTTCACTCAATCTTGTAATCTAAAGAATCACATGCTACTCCATAGCGGAGAAAAGCCGTACGAGTGAAATATTTGCAAAAGAATGTTCACACGTTCTAGTGGTTTAAAGAGACACATGCGACTGCATGTTGAAAATGAGTCTCAAAACTAACATTATTTGTTAATGGTAATATAATATTATGTAGAGAGTGCCTCGATAGCCGGCACTGGCGACCTATTCGTAGCCGGCATTGGTTACACGAGCGGATCGGGGCAACCAATAGCCTTCTGCCGTGATGCGCACGCGCATTTAACATATAGGTAGCTGATATTTTCAATTTTCGGCGTCACGTATTAAGTCCACAGCGGACGAATGGTTATAACCGCCGCCTTTCACACTGATGGTTGTAGGTTCGATTCCCGGTGCAGGCCTTAATTTTTTCCCTTTTTTTCTGTTAATTCGCTTTTTTGTGAAAGATGTCAGTGTATTTGTGTTCACTTTGGTTGAGCCCAATTCAATAAAAAAAATTAGGTTCGTTAGCACGTTTTCTAACTAACCTATTTTCATGACTAACAGTCATGAAAATAGGTTAGGTTAGAACATAATTATTTAGGGGGGTTTGGGGGGCGGAGCCCCTATACCTTTCCAACTTCACCCCCGAATTAATTTTATCCTCTGCTTGTACCGAAAATATTTGAATTTTTAGCGGTACTTTTTGCCGGCTAAGAAGTTGGTCGCCGGTGCCGGCTATGGAGGCACTCCCTATTATGTATTTCCTGTACACCACCGCCATCTATGGAGATTTTTGTTTGTACCTTCCATCCTCTCTTTATGGCGGTATGTGTGGTTGCTTTTTCTTTTGCTCTAGTATTATAATAATTAAAGCTGCGTTTGTCAAGTTATAAACATTGCGCAAGATAGAGCGCAATGGAGAGCTCTTGTTGCCTCCCTATACCCCTGAGTGGGGTGTAAAAGGGAGAATTGATTGATTGTCAAAAATATCAAAAAAATGCACAATATAAAAAAAATGTTAAAGTAGAAATTGATAATAGGTATTCAAAGACCAAAACGTGATAAATGGTGTATCATTTTGGACCACTCAGTTCGACTGGAATATTTTGATGTTTTTTTTTGTGGATGCGTCTTTATCAAATCTAAAATAATATAATATAAATGAATGGGTGATTCAATTGAATGAAACCAAATACCTAGAACTTTACATTCCATTCTTATGTTGCCTTTACTCTCCCCCTTCCCCGACTTCGGTGGCTTTTTATCATCGCTCTTCTCTGCCCAATTATACTTCTTCGATGTTGATTGAGCAAAGAAGAGTAGGTATATGTACAACATTATCGAAAAATATTTGTTTAATATGCATAAATTTTATATCGACCGGGACAAATGACTCTTGGACCGGGACACTGGGAAACGAACCTCGAAACCGGGACATGTCCCGGTCTACCGGGACGTATGGCAGCCCTAACCTAACCCAAAATAAAAAAAATTCTGACGTACCTATTTCATGAATTCACCAACAGTTTACGACATAAAAACTGAATTAAATTTTTGTATTACGTAATAATTATTTTATTGTTGATTGATTCGGATGCGGGTTGAATTTCGATGGGTCATAAGTTTGTAATAAAAAATAATTCCTCTATTGTTGCATAACTTTTTAAAAAATCTAAGAGATGGCGATGTAGTAGGAAATAATTCACATATGAAACATGTTACATTATTGTTGCAAGTATAGACTGCTAAAACCAAATTTTACCGAATTATGGTAAGATGTAATAATTAATATGCAATGATTATCATACATTAATCAAGAAATTCTCAAGTTCTGGTATTACAACGCAGTTTAGTGTAGAAGTTGTTTTGATTTGCAGGACTCGCAACACACACACGCTGGTGGCCCACAAGGAGAGGATCCACTTTAGTGTGAAAATATTCTTTTTATTATCCTGTTGGTGTAATTATCCGTTTTTATTATCCTGTTGGTGTATTTTTTTTTGTTTTTTTTTATTATTTATTTTGTAATAAAAAAAAATACAAATTATCCTTTTTTATTATCCTGTTGGTGTAATTATCCGTTTTTATTATCCTGTTGGTGTAATTATCCGTTTTTATTATGCTGTAGGTGAAATACAAAACCTTGCAATAATATTTTAAAATTAATTACAGGCAAAAATGGCGTGAACACAGATCATTAAATCCGTCCCATGGAACCGATATTCAATGCAAGGCTTGCAAGGCAGCTAGGAAGACATTATGTGATAACTCTTTTAAGGACAAACCAGATGCCGTTTTGGATGTTCAGCATAGTTGCGGTAAAAAGTGGCGCTGTAGTTTATGCGGATTGCTGTAAGTTGTTTATTTATTTCATTTCTCATCCATTGACGTTCATTTAGGTAGATTAGAGCAAGTGTAATATAACAGGATATCTTTGAACAATAATTGAGTACAATACCACATATTATATTTATATATCCATATTAATCCTTGCGAGTAGGTATTAACGTTTGAGCATAATAAATTATTGAACCTAAGTCTAAAGTATGTCCCGCCATGTCCTGTCTTACCAACGGTAAGTCTTTTTTTTTATTTGAAGTTGCACAAACAGTGGACAATCTACTTCAAAAGTGTTAAAAATATTGAATGTTTCTCAGAACTGCTCAAGACTTTTATTTTTGAGTAAGCGCACATAACGCAAATGTAGAAAGAGTTTTTTTTTATTGATCAACACTCAGTGGAGCAAAGAGAGGAATAGACTAAGTGAGCAGTCAGTTAAATCTTTAATTCTTACTCAACTTCAAAAATATTACATACATTTTTATAATTATGTGTTAAAAAAGCAAGAAATTCTTTCCAATATTGGGAGCGCAGCAAAATAAGGATTCTACAATGGATAACCATATTTCTAAAAAAAAAATGTAAAATATTAAACTAGTTATATCCATCTCAGTTGTGGTTCAGAGACCTAGACCACTTGTTAAATATTAAACAAATCAATATGGTGGTATGAATATTTTATTGCTCGCTAACTGCCATACTTTTCTCTCCTTATGTTCTTTCTGTGAGCATTGTGATAGCCTGACCTTGTATTGATCTAATTTGTCTACATCTCTATATTGTCATATTCTTAATTTATACATGTAAAACTGTAAAAACTTTGACGTCACCAAGTGCCTGAAATGGGTCTATGGTGGAAAATAAAATAAATAAATATTGAATAAATAACAATTGAAATTTCAGGTTCAGAAGACGCGACTCTTTGAAGAAACACTCTGTGGTACATTCGTCGGAGAAGAATTACAAATGTGACATTTGCGATTACACTACGGCCCTTAAACACTGCCTCATTGTCCACAAGAGGAGCCATTCTGGTAGGTTTCTTTACAACCAGCTGCTTTAAAAGATAATTTTCATTATTATTTCAATGATATAGGCCCAACGCATCCATCAGTGGATAGATAATTTTATCTCAGAAAAAAACCTTTTTTCGAGATATTTGCTACATTTATGTGTAGATATCGCTTATCTTTAGGATGTACAATGCCATTTTTAACAAAAGGTTCCTACTGCTGGATAACAATTTATCTCTAGGATAGCTGTCAAAATAGCGTTCACTGGCGTTTAGAAACACCAGCGTAATGCCGTGAATGTGAAGAACTTTCAACTTGTTTTTCCATAAACCAAAATGATAATTAATTATATAGGTACATCTCCATTAAAAAAAGAGAGAATATACCTACATAATGAATTATCATTTTGAAGCTTCGAACAAATCATATTTTCTTCAATTTCAATTGACAAAAGATACCAGTTTGTTGGTTTTCAAACTAATGATCTGGAATAAAAAATCTAAACTGTGGTCGAAACGTTGCTATATTCTCAAATTTTATGTTAAATTTCAAGTTTTAGAAATGATATTACAAAATTAAATATGTGAAACAAAAAACAACATTAGAACCGAACCTAAATATTTGATTCAATACGCATTAATTGTTAAAACAAGACTTCATCTGACATCAAATCTGGCTCGGTATAGATGGCTACCAAGAACATTTATCTATATATTGATGGGTTTATCTATAAAAATTGAAGGCCTTAGAAGAATAAGATGACAAGCCACAATTTTTAGAAAATAAGGAAGACCATGGACAAAACATTAAATATTTACATATTGGTTACATTCATTTTGAAAACATTGCATTGCTCGAGATAATTGTTTTGTTAAGAACATGACAAGCCACTTAAAATCTATAGTGTAATATGGTTCAATGTGTATAAAGGGTTGGTCGACCGAGAATAACGTGGATGGAGAACGTGGATTCCATCTCCAATAAAGGCCAGCTCAGAAGCAAAAGAGATAAGAAATGCTGGAAGAAGCTAAAGAGTGGAGGTCCGTTTTATTTGCTTACCACTCAAGGGGACACTGTTGTCATAATAATATAAAAGTACTTTCCTAAAATAGAAAATGTTACGACACATGTCATTCAAATTGTTCTTTCTTATTAATCTCATTTGTTGGTTTCCTTTTGTCCCACAGGTGAAAAGCCCTTCAAGTGCGACCATTGTCCTTTTTCCTGCACGACCAGAAGCTACCTCACCGTCCACACCAACATCCACAAGACTAAATTTTTCTCCGAAATTACGTAATTATTATGAAATTACTCTTCTCTTCTGTTGGCTCGGACTACAGAAATAATTCAAACTCTTTCTTATTTATTTGAGATGTTTTGTTTATTTTTAGAAGCTCAATACGATTGCAAAAATACCATATTGAGAACTGCGGACAATTTGACATTTCTTTCTAACAATTGAATATAGGAACCTCTGATCAAGTATCACATAATATTATTTCTTCCATATAAGTAATACTAGCTTTCCCGACAGACGTTGTCCTGTTGTAGTTCTTATAATGATTATTGATTTCAAATTTATACAAAAATATGTTTAATCTAAAAAAATATGAAGAATCCCGATTTTCTTTTATATTATAGATTTCTCGCAGATACCTGTTATTATTATTGCATAGCAATTATTATTATCGACTGACAGACTAATAGTATAAGAGTGAAAAATATTTCCCAAAAGTAGTATGATATGTTGCAGATCGGCTGACTCGTCCAAAATATCCGCTCACAGAAAAAGAATTCACGAAATTGTGCCAACCAAAATGAAGAGAGGTAGAACCCGGACCAAGTTCATGTGTAAGCACTGTGGACGGCTGCTCCACACCGCTGGGTCTCTGCTGCTCCACGAACAGGAGCATCTCGGAGACCAATGACCATCCTTACCTTACAACATTCATACAAACATTTTATTGTTACATAATGAAATAAAATCTTTTTATAAAACAATATTTTGTTTTTTCTTGAAAAAAAGGAGTTTTGCCAATATTGCAGGAACACGTAACTTGATTTTTTTTTTCAATTTCCACTTAACAATAAACTACCTATATATCTGTTCCTAAGATAAAAATGAAACCTTAACAATAAACTACCTATATATCTGTTCCTAAGATAAAAATGAAACCTTAACAATAAACTACTTATATATCTGTTCCTAAGATAAAAATGAAACCTTAACAATAAACTACCTATATATCTGTTCCTAAGATAAAAATGAAACCTTAACAAAAAACTACCTATATATCTGTTCCTAAGATAAAAATGAAACCTTAACAATAAACTACCTATATATCTGTTCCTAAGATAAAAATGAAACCTTAACAATAAACTACCTATATATCTGTTCCTAAGATAAAAATGAAACCTTAACAATAAACTACCTATATATCTGTTCCTAAGATAAAAATGAAACCTTAACAATAAACTACCTATATACCTGTTCCTAAGATAAAAATGAAACCTTAACAATTAACTACCAATGTTCTTTATTAAGTGCTAATGTTCAAATATTATGAGAATTTTCATCATGTTCAACATCAAAAATCCCATGCCCCGGGCAGGATTTGAACCTGCGTCCTTCGTTGTTCCATGCAGAGACGGCAACCACTTGGTCAACTGCCCCGACCTTCATATTTTGTGTACCTATATAACAAGTAGCTGATGTTAATGAAGTGTAGAGCCATCTGATGGAAATTGTTGAGAACAACTAGAGCAACCAACTTTTTATAGATAGTCACTGCTGTCAAGGGCGGATCCAGGGGGGGGGGGGTTAGGGGGGTCATGACCCCCCCCTAGGCTATGTAATCTCAAGTAGGGCAGTGATATTTATTAATAAAATCTTTATTTTGCTAGCATAATTATAATTTCATGTGGGCCACGACCCCCCCCCTGGAGTAAAAGTACCATATAACAAATTTAGGAAATGACCTTTTTTTTTTAGGAAAAGTGTAGTTTCCAGATACCAAATTTTGAAAATGACCTTTATTTTTAGGAAAAGTGTAGTTTCCAAATTTTGAAAATGACCTTTTTTTTTTAGGAAAAGTGTAGTTTCCAGATACCAAATTTTGAAAATGACTTTTTTTTTTTTTTAGGAAAAGTGTAATTTCCAGATGCCAAATTTTTAAGATGACCTTTTTTTTACTTTGTGACCCCCGATCCGCCCTTGACTGCTGTCATATAGTTGGCGCCAGGATAAGACTATATAATTTGTAATTCTAGTCCGAAATATGTTTGTTTTTTTAATTTGTTGTTATGCACTATTGTTTTTCATCGCACTCAGCGAAAAGGTGTATGCTGTTATGCTGAGTGCGATCATCTTTATTAAAGTAAAATAAAAAAAATCCATTTTTGTTTCTGTCTCATCGTTATTGCCTATTGGCCTGATTGGTGTACAACATTCTAAGTTTGTCTAGATTCTTGTGTTTAAAAGTAGATTCTTGCTTCGCTTCGTCAGTAAGTCTGGGGATGTATTCCGTCCTGTTTCCTCTTGGGATATGTTGCCGTGATATTCGGTGGATGGTTTCTACGAAAGTGTCGTATATTTCAATTTCTGGTGTTATTTTGGCAATATTCAGAGTTTGGGTAAACAATGGCCAGTTTGCCTTTTTGAAATCAAAGCGCCTCTTAAAAGGAACTTTTGCCGGTGGGATCATCGGGGCAACTTTACACGTTATAGGTCGATGTTGTATTTTAGGAATGGGGCTCTCTACGTGTTTTGAGCATTGTGGTATCAGTTCTCCCGTGACAAAAATATTATCTGGGTTGTTCCCTCTTCTCCATCGTGCACTGCTAGACGATGCGGACAGCTTTGGGTGATGCAAGAGACAAAGTTTTTTTATCTTCGCCCAGCTCTCTAGCCTCGATCCATTCTCGTCAGTCTCCTTATAGCTCCATAAATCACTGTGGCAGTTGAAGTCGCCCATTACAATTCTCTTCCCATGGGTACTAAAATTACTCGGCTCCGTAAAGTCAAAGCTGGCACCCAAACAACACAACGCAGTTTGTAAGTTCGACTGACAAGATCTCCGAGTCATTCCTCTCCGTTAGACCTATCGATACCACTTCCGTTCTTGGGTTGACGAAGACCGCGCTTCCGTACTTGCTATGGCAGCGGTCGTCACACTTTTCTGTGCAAGGGCCGAATAGGACAATGCGAGGTATCACAGGCCGCATTTTCGCCAGCGACCCCCCCCCCCCCCCCACCTCCACTATATTGATTGAAAATATCCACATAATGGTATTTTCATTTTACATCAATTTGTTAACATTGAGATTACATGAAAGTTTGAAAAAATATTTTGCCCCCCCCCCTCAAAATAACTTTCGCTTTCGCCCATGGGAGGTATACTTGTGAATTCGATATTTTTTTATGAAGGGGTACCCAAAAAACGGGAATTACCCTGCGGTCGGGAGAAAGATTGGGAAAACCTAAGTTAAACGACAATTTCCATTTCGGCGAAAAACGTGATTGCCGATTGACGAGAGCTACACACAGCTGTGAAATTTTGTTTTGAACTCGGAAACTATTGAAATTCTAATCAGGAGGACGAGGACGCTTTGCCCTAAATAAAAACAGAGTCTACAAAATGGTTTCAATTTTTAAAAATGAAGAAAAGTCAATCGAAGACAATTCCCGTTCACCCCTCAACATAAAAAAGTAACGAAAAACGATGCTCTCGTTTGTAAAGACTTCAAAGTTTTAATGAACTAACTATAATCATGGATTTCAATCCAGGGAGAGAAAATTTTTAATAATAAAATATGCATTGAAGGTGATCTTCAATCAGGTAGTCCTGATTTATCCTCCCCGGAAGGTAATATGAATAAAGTCGAGAATATTGTACTCTAATATGCTCGAATAAAAATTAATTCATAAGTAGAGATCATCAAGCTATACGTAGATATCAAAACACTTACAATAATTCATAACTTTTTTGGACCCCGTAAAAGTCTGGTTAAAGATGGGTACCATGAATCCTCATACTATCGGAGAAACAAAGAGATTTTGGAGCTCTATTGTGAAAATTCTAAAAGTGTTTTGTTCACATTATTACTGGGAAAGAAAACTGATTTTGTTATTTGTCACATAATTACTGGGAACGAAAACTGATTTTGTTATTTTGCTCCTGAGAAACGCGAGTCAATAAACAACAACAACAACAACAATATCTCATAAGTGACGTTTTTGTTTTGTCTCTGCGAAAAAAAATAAATTTGAAACATTTTGGCCTTGTTTTTGGTGAAATAGCGTACTTGACCTAGAAGAATCTAATCAGTGCAACATCTTGTGATCGTTGTTTGCAGCCGGAGATTCAACGTCTTGAAATAGTGAGTTTTTCAAAATTATACATCACTTCTTGTTTGGTGTGCTCTTACAGAATTTGACAGTTGATTCATACAACGAGAAACCAACTATAGCGGCAAATATTTGAAGCATTGGCGCTACTGTCGCTGTATAGACCATCATACTACAAAAAACACCAGGGCTGTCTTCAGTAACTAGGCGTTATATCACATTGCCGAAATGAGCTATTGCGAACAAGCAATGAATTTTATGAAGCGAGCGACGGACATGCTGCGTCTTCTAAACGAGACCATGAATAATGAAGCAAACAAATTCACCAAAGATCATGTAAGAAAACTCTCACCGTTGCATGATGATCTTTTTGGCTTACTTGGTGAAATGTCAGTCTGTATGGGGGCGCAAGAAGGAGAAATAAAGGGACTTAAGGCTGGAATCGACGATCTCCGTCGTTTGCCGGGGGGTGTTCCGGAAATATGCGACACGCTTGCTGAAATGGATGAAAGGAAAGACCGATCAAGAAATTTAATACTCATGAATGTCCCAGAAATTTCTGGCGAGTCCAACAGCGAGAGTGGTGGTCACGATGATGCTGCCCAGGTGACCGAAATATTACATAAATTGGACAATGTGGAGCCTGTCAACTTCGTTAAGATTCACCGTCTGGGTGTCAAACAGAAGAACAAAGTAAGACCAATTAAAGTCGTGTTTCATGATGCCTCATTGGCTCAGCGAGTTATGTCGAGCAGGCGGAGAATGCCTGCTGATATTAGAATAAAACGCGATATGACGCCTATGCAAAGGAACCAGTTAAAGGATCTTTGGGCTGAGGTGGATAAAAGAAAGGCATCGGGTGAAACTGACCTGTTCGTAAAATTCGTGAACGGTCACCCAAAAATACTAAAAACCAGAGCAAAAAACGACTAGATTCTATATTAATGTACTACCAGAACACCAGAGGGATTCGGACTAAACTCTGCGAACTAAGGAAAAATTTACCGGGTAATAACTACAGCGTGTACGTGTTTGTTGAAACATGGCTCGATGAATCTATCGTCGACTCGGAGTTGGGCTTCTCCGATCATAGAGTCTATCGTTGTGACAGGAATTCTCATACCAGTAAGAAGCAGAGAGGGGGTGGAGTGCTGGTTGCTGTGGAGAATGGATATCCATCATCTGGACTATTGCCAAGGAGCAGAGATGTGGAACAGGTTTACGTCAAAATTCAAATCGCCACAAAAACGATAATTATTTGTTCAGTATACATCCCGCCATCTTCTGATGTGTCGGTGTATACCAGTTTCTGTACGGACCTGGAACTCATGTATGAAAGATATCCTGATGTAAACTTTATGGTTATTGGAGATTTCAATCTTCCTAAGGTGACGTGGACCAATGGTGTGGGAGTGCTGGATGCTTGTGGCGGAGGCTGTGATGGCGCGGTTGTGGTTGTTGATGCACTGAACTTTCTTAACTTCTTTCAAATAAACAATATTTTCAATTATCAGAATAGATTATTAGATTTGGTGTTTTCAAATTTGGAATCCATCAATGTTGGGTTGTCGCATGATCCTGTGTTGCCGGTTGATAACTTTCACCCTCCATTGGTTGTAGACATACTGCCGGAAACATCACTACGCGATCAGAACACTTTCAGTTTCTTCAATTACAAAAGATGTAACTACTCTGATGCTAAGACGCTCCTTTTCGGATATGACTGGTCCTTTTTGAGAATTGATAATGTGGAGTCCGTTGTGTTATCTTTCTACAATATCTTGTATGAGGTTATTAAGACGTGTGTCCCGTTTGAAACGGTTGTGAAGTCTTCTTTTCCCAGATGGTTTACTAAGGATCTGAGGATGAAGATATTTGAAAAAAAAGATTGCCCATAGCAGGTATAAGGAGACCAATTCTCCTTCAGATTCTGCTCGTTTTTCCAATCTACGTAGGGATTGCAAGTTGATGAGAAAAGAGGCCTACGATACATTTATTGCCCAGGTCGAGGATGTTACGACCGATCAGAGGAGTCTGTGGAGATTCAGGGATTCCCTGAGTAAATCTGGTGGAACTTACCCTGAGACAATGTTTCTGGGGGACTCTCAAGCGGGGAGTTCTGGCTCTATAGCTGATCTTTTTGCTGAATTCTTCAGCAGTGTCTATGTGAGAGATTTGCCTGGCGATGATATCCCTGTCTTCCAATATGGTAACACTTTTAATTTGTCTTGTTGCGCTTTGAGTACTTCGGACGTCGCTAGGGGTCTTTCGCGTTTGAGTGTTAATAAGTCTGCTGGACCGGACAATATACCTGCATTTTTCCTGAGGGAGTGTGCTGAGGCTCTTGTTATTCCCTTAACAGCTATATTCAACAAATCATTGGCGTCTGGTTATTTCCCCCTTGTGTGGAAGGACGGGAATGTCATTCCTTTATTTAAAAAGGGAGACAAACGCGATATCGAAAACTACAGACCGATTTGCATACAATCCGCCTTGCCTAAACTCTTTGAATCACTCGTACTAGATAAGGTTAAACCTATTGTGGAGCGCATTATTATCCCTCAGCAGCATGGCTTTGTGTCTGGTGGTAATACTCTTAGTAACTTAGCAATCTATGAAACTTACATAGCGCGTGGGTTAACTTCTGGCAGACAAGTGGATAGCATTTATACGGACTTCCGTAAGGCTTTTGACAGAGTGTCTCACCAAATTTTGTTGGCTAAGATGTCTGCCTTGGGAGTCAGTGGATCTTTGATTGGGTGGTTTTCTAGCTACTTGATGGATAGAACTTTGAGGGTTTGTGTTGATTCTGTGTTCTCGCGTTCATTCCGCGCTTCCAGCGGCTTGCCGCAGGGAAGCCATCTTGGACCGTTACTGTTTACAATATTTATCAACGACATTGCAGATGTCATCTCAGATGCTGAATTCTTGTTGTTCGCCGACGACCTTAAACTATTCAAGGCTGTGGGATCGATAGACGAGTGTGCAGACCTACAGTGTAATCTTGTTAGATTGCAAAGATGGTGTGAAACAAATAGACTCTACTTCAATACGGATAAATGTCAAATCATCTCATTTGGCAGGACGAGGTCTAAAATTTGCTTCGAATACTCCATCGAAGGGTCAGTGCTGGAGCGTCTTCATGAGGTTCGTGATCTGGGCGTTGTGTTTGATGACGGTCTTTCATTTGTCCCGCATATTGGCGAAATCACTTCACGAGCTATGCGAGTTCTAGGCTTTGTTTTGCGCACTGTGAAGTCTTTCAATAATTTGAACTCCATTGTTCTGCTGTATTCATCCATGGTGCGAAGTATCTTGGAGTATAACTCACCTATATGGTCCCCGGTTTTTCAAGTACATATTCTTGCTATAGAGAGAGTCCAAAATAGATTCCTACGATTTCTTAATTTTAAGCTGGGTCTGAGAAGGGAGGATGTGGATTATTTGTACCTAAGAACAATATCAAACCTAAACTGTTTGCAAAACAGAAGAATATTTTTCGATTTAATTTTTTTGTTCAGAATATTAAACTCTCACTATACCAGCCCTGACCTACTGAGCATGATTAATATCAGAGTTCCCGCTAGACGCACTAGATGCACGGACACCTTTTTGTGTGACAATACTCCTTCTGTGTATTTGGGTAATGCAGTTCAACACAGGCTGCACCGCCAGGGGAATGCGCACTTGGAAGACGTCGATGTATTCAATATTAGCTATCAGCGGTTCAGGGAACTACTCAAAGTAAAATTGGCATGATGGGTCTATTTTTTTTAGTATTATGCATACATGTATATATATATATATGACTGAAAGTGATGACCTAAGATTTGTCACGAAGTGCATGTGTAAAACATGCACCTCGATAGACAAAAAAGGCCATCAGCTTTTCACAGGAAGAAATATTAAGATGTAAGTTTTACTCCATTTCACTGTGATGTGTGTCGGCCATTTTGTGAGATGGTCCTGACGAGACACATGCGCACAATGTCGAAACACTACACCTTTTTGACGAATCCAACGCATATTCTGGTGATGGGCACAGTCTCGTCCCATATGCAAGTGCAGTAGCATAGTCTCTGCCTAACTGATCACAGTGAAATGGAGTAAAACTTACATCTTAATATTTCTTCCTGTGAAAAGCTGATGGCCTTTTTTGTCTATCGAGGTGCATGTTTTACACATGCACTTCGTGACAAATCTTAGGTTATCACTTTCAGTCATGTTATGCGGCGCTCCCCGCTTTCATCGGATTCCACGATGTGTGTCGGCCATTTTGTGAGATGGTCCTGACGAGACACATGCGCACAATGTCGAAACACTACACCTTTTTGACGAATCCAACGCATATTCTGGTGATGGGCACAGTCTCGTCCCATATGCAAGTGCAGTAGCATAGTCTCTGCCTAACTGATCACAGTGAAATGGAGTAAAACTTACATCTTAATATTTCTTCCTGTGAAAAGCTGATGGCCTTTTTTGTCTATCGAGGTGCATGTTTTACACATGCACTTCGTGACAAATCTTAGGTCATCACTTTCAGTCATGTTATGCGGCGCTCCCCGCTTTCATCGGATTCCACGATGTGTGTCGGCCATTTTGTGAGATGGTCCTGACGAGACACATGCGCACAATGTCGAAACACTACACCTTTTTGACGAATCCAACGCATATTCTGGTGATGGGCACAGTCTCGTCCCATATGCAAGTGCAGTAGCATAGTCTCTGCCTAACTGATCACAGTGAAATGGAGTAAAACTTACATCTTAATATATATATATATATATATAAATATATGTATATTTTTTTTTTTGCATGGGATCTTTCTCTTTTTGCAATTAGCATCTATTTCTAACTGTGGTCGATCATACTACATATATATATATTTTCTTTTCTGCTTTGAATGAGTTAGTGTAATTATGTAGCGTTACTGTGTAACCCAATGTTTTATTTTCTGTTGTACTATGTTTCTTTGATTATTGTTTTTGTGAGGTTTTTGTTGTTTTTTTATCACTTTTCTTTTGTACATGTTTATATTGTTAATGGCACATAGCCGTGAATAAATAAAAATAAAAAAAAATAAAAAAATAAAATAAATACAGTGGGTAAAGAAATCTGCGGGATCTCCGAAGGAGTTCGAATCATAAAATCGGTCTAAATCTCCTTACGACAATATACTAGAACTCAAAAGAGTTTATGCTTATTGACTATTTCAAATAGGCCAAAGTGTTGCCTCAATATGTTGCGCAATCGCTATGCATGGTTTTGTGGAAAGGAAATCATCAAGGAAAATGGACCACCAATGTCTTACCCCTCGATGATAACGCGCCGATTCACTTGGCGCGTATTCGGCGCATTGCGAAGGCGAGTCAATAGTATGAATTCCAAAATACAAATCAACTACCTTAAAGCCTAGCCCTGGTACCTAAAGACAATTTATGTTCCCCAAACTAAGAAAAGAAACAGTGGAATGCTATTTTCTGACCGGTATTTTTATTTATTTATTTATTTATTCATTATATACGGCATATTGCCTTTAACAGTAATATATCATAACAAGAATATAGCACTAAAAATAAACATCTGCTTACATAATGAGAAAATCAAACTACAGAAAAGGAACAATTCACAATAATAAAAAAATACCAAAATATAAACAGAACAACAAAAGCCATGGCAGGCCACAACATTATATGAATCCTCAAATCATTAACGTTAGGGACAGATAAAAATTATTAAGAACCGATAATAGTAAAAGCATAAAAATATATTAAATACACAATAAAATCATAAGAAACAAATTAAGTGCCCTTAAAATACAGCCTTGAAATAATCGTAGTATTAAATGTCATTTAAAATATAATAATAAAAAAATATATATATATATATTTATGAAGCGTACGCGAAACGTTTTGGGTACTCCGTGTACTCAGGTTGGCTTTGAAAAGAGCCGTTGGTCGCCCGACGTTTCGATTGGATTCCACCAATCATCATCTGGGGCAGATGGGAAGCCGCTGGGAAGCAGCTAACGCGCGGGGTGTGGAGAGAGGTAGTGCACTAAATGTTGACTACCGCGGCGTGTGTGTCACTGCATGGCAGGTGACGTCATTCGCGGTAGCTGGGAGCGGCGATCGCGGCGAGGCGCGCGCTGCGCCGAATCACGTGAGCGCCGCTTGGCGCGGGTGGGAGGGGATCGACGTTCGCGGCATCATCGGAGGTATTGGAAGATGAACGTGAGCTTGCTGGCTCCGTCGAAGTGGAAGGCAAAGATGGGATATCGACTGAGCGATTTTGAGAAACGCGGGGGCGGTGTTTTTCGATGATGGTATGCCACGCAAAGGGAATTCTCTTCGAATCGTCTCGCGTGTTAAGGCTGTGGGGATTTTTATGGATTTCTATAGCTTCGCGGTACACTCGTGCGGGCTCAGTATTGAGCTTAACCAGTGTGCGCGACCTATCGAAATCGATGACGTGTCCTTCGGTCATGTTGTGTAGTGCTAGGGTGGAAGAAGTCTTCTTACCCCTCACGTCAACTTTGTGTTCAGCTATTCTAGCAGACACTCGGCGGTTGGTTTTGCCGATATAGACTTTGTGACAGTCCCGACAAGGAATTTCGTAAATTCCCTGCGACTCGTTGGGGATGTGGTCTTTTGGAGTTCTCAGCATGGAAGAGATTTTGCGGTGAGGATTGAATACAACTTTAATGTTGTGCTTTTTTAGAAGTCGGCCTACACGATCCGTGGTGCCGCGAATGTACGGTAACTTTACGAATCCACGGGACTGATTGTTATCGTCATCAGTCCTCTGACGTTGTCTAGGGTTGAACGCCCTGTTGATGACAAAGTCAGAGTATCCGTTGGACCGCAAAGCCGTCCGTAGTCGAGACATCTCCACGGGTCTGTGTTGGTCGTCGGCAATGGACTTGGAACGATGTGCAAGTGTGTGAGCTACACCTGCAATCTGGGCGGGGTGGTGGTGCGAGAATGCGCTGAGATATCTGTCAGTATGAGTTCCCTTTCGGTAAACGTCATACGACAACTTGTGGTGAGATGATTTCTTGACGAGAACATCGAGAAAAGGTAGAGCTTCGTCAGACTCTACCTCCATTGTGAATTGGATGGAAGTGTGAATGGAGTTGAGATGCTCAAGAAAAAGACGTAATTCGTCATGTCCGTGAGGCCAGATGACAAATGTGTCGTCGACGTACCGTAGCCACAGCTTTGGTTGTAGGCGCGCACTGCTCAGCGCCCTCTCTTCAAAGTCAGCCATGAATATATTCGCGACTGCCGGTGAGATTGGGCTACCCATAGGAGCTCCTTGGACTTGTTTGTAAATCTTGCCATCAAACGAGAAATAGGTCGTCTTGAGACAATGCTCAATAAGGCTGAGAATGTCAGCCGACGGCTCCATCTTTCGCTCGATGACGTCGATCGCGTCCGGAATGGGTATCATTGTGAACAGTGACGTCACATCAAAACTGACGAGGATGTCACAGGGGTCGAGAGAGATGTCTTTGGTAAGTTCAACGAAGTGTTGGGAGTTTCGGACGAACGAGGCGCAGTCCTCAGATGCCGGTTGGAGAATGTTGGCTAGGAACTGTGCGAGTTTGTGGGTTGGGGAATTTATTGAACTTACGGTTGGGCGGAGTGGTACGTTGGGTTTATGGATTTTGGGGAGACCGTACAGTTTAGGACACTGTGAAGATTTTTCACGCGGGACGAGTTGAGTTTTTGTACGCTCTTCGATGCTCGAACTCAAAATTTTTGATTTCGTCATCTTTTCGAGGTACGTCGTGGGGTCGTTGGGATGTAGTTTGTAGGCGTCGTCAAGGAGAAGATCGAGCATCTTCTTTTGGTAGTCAGCGGTGTTCATAACAACCGTTGCTGAACCCTTGTCCGCCGAGAGAACGATGATGTCAGCGTTTTGTTTCAAACGTTTCAGCGCTAAGCGTTCATCGCGAGTAATATTGGGAGTAGGGGGCTTTGAAGATCGGATGGTGTTACACACTTGTTGTCGAATTTCTTCGGCTTCAAAGTGCGGGATTTTATTAAGTAAAGACTCGATTGCCATGACAATATCGTCAACCGGAATTCGAGTGGGGGCGACGGCGAAGTTACCGCCTTTGGCTAAAACGGATTTGGTGGCGTCATCGAGTGTGACGTCAGAAATGTTATGAACAAGTTTGTTCATGTCGAGGGTGGGTCTTGACGGCTGGGATTTGGACTGGGACGCGGAAAGTTTCTCGAACTTTCTATCGAGGTGCTGTGCGTTCAAAGAGGTATTTGTCTCTGAACGGGAAAATGTGACCGAGTCAACATGTGCGAAGTGTTCCGGGGAGAGGGTAGCGGCTATTCTACTGTGAAGGGAGAACAACGATTTGCCTACTTCATCGAGCTTCATACGTATTTCGGCTGTTGTGAACGCCCTGTTGATGACAAAGTCAGAGTATCCGTCATGCAGTGACACACACGCCGCGGTAGTCAACATGCAGTGACACACACGCCGCGGTAGTCAACATTTAGTGCACTACCTCTCTCCACACCCCGCGCGTTAGCTGCTTCCCAGCGGCTTCCCATCTGCCCCAGATGATGATTGGTGGAATCCAATCGAAACGTCGGGCGACCAACGGCTCTTTTCAGAGCCAACCGGAGTACACGGAGTACCCAAAACGTTTCGCGTACGCTTCATATATTTCTCTCCGTGATCACATCTTCACAGAAATATATATTTATATATACATACAATAATAAAAAACAAACAATATACATTAAAAAAAAATTAACAATAGACAATAACAAACAATATATAGTAGATAAATAAGATTGGTTTAGATAGTAGCTCGATAAATTCAATTCAAATTCGAGAAATAATAATTCAAACTTTTGACAATATCCCAAACTAATAGTTGCCCCTTAAATTCCAAACTTAGCATTCATAGAAGTCTTAAACCCATGCAAAGTCATATAAAAGATATCGTCATCACAATCGAGTTCCTGGTTCCTGGGAGCGTGTGCAGCGCTGTGGAACACGTAATGTAATCTTGCCCAACAAGTCAGGGGAATCGAAGTAAGAGTTGAGTATTTTATAAATGAAAACAAGATCGTTAATAGTTCTTCTGTCCTTCAATCTCATCAGGTCCGTTGAACTGTATAGAAAATTGTAATCAATCTGCTCCATTGGGATCCCCAGTTTATAGTTTACAAATCTTAGGAGCCTCCTTTGAATTTTTTCAATGCCCTCGATGTGTACGTTGTAGTACGGTGACCAAATGGGTGAATTGTACTCAAGTATACTACGCACAAGGGAAGTAAACAACAATTTTATAGCATAAACATTATTGAAGCAGCTTACTGTTCTCAATACGAACCCCAATGTTCTTAGAGCTTTACTTTTAATGTCTGATATGTGAGGTACAAAGGATAGCTGGTCATCAAATATGACACCCAAGTCGCGAATGTGATGCAGCCCCTCAATCTCAACTCCGTCAATCTTGTATTTAAAAGCCAATTTCCTTTTCCCCCTTCCAAATTGTATATACTGACATTTTTCGATATTTAAAAACAAATTGTTTGCATGACACCAAGCATTCAAATTATCCAAGTTCTTTTGGATCAGAAGACAATCATGGACAGATTCAACCTCCCTATATATCTTCAGGTCAACTGCAAAAAGCAAAACCTCCACCCCCTCCAAAACATCAACAATATCGTTGATGAAAATAAGAAAGCAAATAGGCCCCAGGTGACTACCCTGGGGTAATCCACTCGTGGCACTAAAGCTTGTGGAGGTATGCTCCCCTATCCGCACAGACAGAGTTCGGCCAGACAGGTATCCCCTCATCCAGCTCAGCAACGGGTCTCTCATTCCCAGGAACTCGAACTTATGTAGAAGGACCTCGTGGGAGATCTTGTCAAAAGCTTTGCTAAAATCAGTATAGATACTGTCCACCTGGTGTCCTTTAGCAAGGCTCTCCGCTATAAAGGTCTCATAGATAGCAAGGTTAGTCAGAGTCGACCTCCCGGGAACAAACCCGTGCTGCCGAGAAGAGATTATGGAAATGACGGATGGCAAAAGCTTCTCCAACACCAATGATTCGAAGACCTTTGGGATGGAAGACTGTAGACAAATCGGCCTGTAGTTACCCACATCCTGTTTGTCGCCTTTTTTATGTATAGGGGTTATATAGCCCGTTTTCCATATATTAGGAAAGTATCCCTGCTGTAAAGATTTATTGTAAATAAAGGTGAGGGGCACTGCCAGTGCCTCGCGACAGCCCTTAAGGAATGATGCAGGTATCCCATCTGGACCCGCTGATTTTCTCACGTCGAGTACTGACAATGCACGACTCACCTCATGCAGATCCAGCCCCACCACAGGCAGGCTGAGGATGTCAGGTATCCCAGAGACGCGCAAACCCGTAACCCCAATTGGATTCTCGTACACTCCTCCAAAGTGTTCGGCGAATAGGTCCGCCACCTCACCAGTACCACAAACTCGTTTATTTTTAACCGTTAGAGTGCTACGCAGCGCTTTTGCGCTGCGAATGTTTGTACCGAAAATTGCTACGCAGCGCTAAAACGCTGCGAGTTTCAATGTTTTTTTGTTGCTCCGCAGGAGCGAACGGACTCTAACTTCGGGCGTAATTTGTAACAAGAGTGCATTCTTATACATTTAAAAATAAGTTTTTACCGTTTTTTTATATTATTTAAAAAAAAAAAAACGAAAAAAATGGAAATTCAGGGACAAGAAGTCCAAACCAAACCCAGTCATATTGATTTCATCCAATGCAAATACTAATAGCGTGACGATCAAGAAAAAGAAAGGGAATTTTGAATACGACAAGGTGAAACCAAGCATGATCGATAACTACAACAAATACATGGGAGGTGTGGACGAATCTGACAAAATGTTGTATGTGTATTTAGACGAGCGAAGAACCCTAAAATATTGGAAAAATGTAGTATTCAACATATTTGGAAGAATGGTGCTCAACTCTTATATTTTGTATCTTTCCAACACTACCGAAAAAAAATTAATCGACTCGAATTCACATCGAAAATTATTGAGGATATCGAAAAGGAGTGGATGAATAATAAAAATAGCGTGTCAACATCACCATCTTCATCATGCAAAAAAATTGCGCTGGAAAAATTACCAGGACGTAACTTATACCAGTGCGCGGTGTGTAGCAACAGGGGAGTGGCATAAAGCGATCCCACCTTATTTGCGTTCGCTGTAGGAAGAGCCTACACGCTATTTGTGCGGCAAAACATAATTGTTGAACTATTTTTTTTTATATATTTTATTTTCAATAATAAATAAAATACAATAATATTGATATATTATCTTTATTTTTTCATATTCATATTACATAACATTTTTTCTTTATAATGCAAAAAGAATTATTAAAATTGATTGATATTTGTCTGAATTAGAGTGTTTTATTTGACACCATTATTTTTTCCTCTAAATTAATCAAAATACCTTTAGCACTTTTCATAGATTTTTGCAAAAATTGCTTAGCACTAAAACTACATTTCTCGAGGCAAACCACGATCCGCATCACCCAATGAACGCTTCAAGCTCCACAAGCCCTTCATGTCAACTGTAGTAGACTCGGCTTTCCTTATGAAAGACTCAAAACAGGTACGTCTTAGATTCACGCATTCTGCTCTGACCCTTGCAAATTCACTGTAGTGTCCTGCATTTGAGGTTTCCTTAAATATCCGGTGCAATGCTTTTTTTCTTTGAATCAGTTCAATAAGTTCATTTGAAAACCATCTAGGGTAGGATGAGACCCCACTGTTTACTTTTGGCACAAATCTATTAATCGCGTCATATAAGATTTCATAAAATTTCTGGGTGATATTTTCAACATCATTCTCCTGTAAGAATGTCCAGTCTTTCCTGAAGAGATAGTCCATCGCTCCCTCGAAGTCGCACCTGTCGTATTTTAGTATCACGGATGACTTTTGGTCCACCTTCTCATGATAAGATGCCACCTTGATGTCGAGTGGAGGGTGATAGTCATCTACAGGTAATAATTCATCAAGGCTTCTATCCACTTCGACCTGGTTGAGATTCGAGAAGACCAAATCTAACACCCTATGATGATGGTTCAAAACCCCATTCAACTGAAACATATTCAGGTATTCAGTGGTCTCTGCTAATTCTCTAACACAGTCATCACCATCGCTCTGCGCAGTGCGCCCGTCGAGTTCAGATTTCCATTTTGCATCTGGTAAATTAAAATCTCCCAAAATCAAGAGGCCATGTTGCGGGAACTTAGTTTGTAAAGTCTCCAACTCCTCGCAAAAGCTCTCAAAAAGTACTGTCGGCGATTTAGGTGGAATATATACACAGGCTATAATCAAGCATTCATTTCGCATTTTTACCTTTACGAATACTTGTTCAATAGTTTTATACTTAGTTATAATGGGCGTCGAATTAAGTCTCTTGTCCACTGCAATGAGGACTCCACCTCCCCTTGTCTTGTTGCTGGTTCTCCTACTCCTGTCACTTCTATAAATGCAATAGTTGCTAAAACCCAACTCGGAGTTAAGAACTCCTTCATCCAACCATGTTTCGGACAAAGCATATACAGAATTATTTAGTGTAGGTATGGTTTGTATTAGTTTATGCAGTTTGGTCTTAAGACCCCGAACATTTTGATAGTAAATATGTAACATATGTTGTCTTAGTTTTTTTTAATATTGCTCACTATCTTAGGCATCCCATTAAAAAATTTAACGGTGAGGTTTTCCTCACCATCCGCCTTTCGACGATCGACTTCATCTTTTCTTTGGGTTCTTTGCAGCGGTGTAAGATCATGCTTCACCTTGATTGTTGCTGGTAGCTTCCGGTAACCGTGGTACAGTATCATTCTCGCATCTTCACCATTATCGAGTGTGACTTTAAGAGGTCTTGCTCTTTCAGCATTTTTCTGTCCCAATCTCTGCACTCTCACTACATTCCCGTCCTCAATGCCAACCTCTTTAAGAACATTCACTATCTGTTTTTTATCCGCAGTGGTTTGTTCCTGCCTAGACGATGTATGTTTATCTTCCGGAATACCATAAACAATAACATTATTAGTTCTGACATTTCTCTCTGCCAATTCAGAAAGCGCCTCATATACATTGTCAGATCCAGTTTTAGAAACATCCGATGACTCGAGTTTTTCAATGCGCTTGTTCAAAATGTTCAGCTCCTTCTCCTGACTAGCAATCACTGCAGTAGCTGAGCTCATGACCGACATAAGTTCGATAATATGTGGCATTACTTTTGCTATTTGATCCTTGGTAAATTTATTGTTCGACTCATTGACCACCAGAGAAAGCGCTGTGGCGGCCTCCTTGACTTGAGCGATAATCTCCTGTGTTTGCATTTCAAGTATTTACTTACCGCGATAAATAAATTAAAGGAACTAGAGAAATAATAGCTGCACAGCAACAACAATAAACAAATAAATGACAAACTATAGGGTTTATAAGTACCTAGTAATATATTGTTTCTCTTTATAGAATACTATGGTGATAAAATAAATATGAAGATAATAAACAAATAAAAATAACGCAATACAAAAAAACAAACAATAATAAAAAATAATGTTAATTGTTATTATCAATACAATGTTAATGGTGTTTGTAGCTGTGTAGGTATATCTATAGGTATGTTAATAAGTTAAAAAATATCAATCGAAGGGAAACACCAAACGGTCATGAACATACAAATAAATGAAATGTCACTTGACAATAAATGACAAAAAAGAACAAAACAATAAATATGCAAAATATAAATATGTTAAAAAAAAATACAATAAAAATAAAAAATAAAATAAAATACAATAAAAAGAAAAATAAAAACGATATTTCCTTCAAGTGCTGCGCTGAAGATTCGAACCACGCTCCGCGGATCCGGATCCAAACGTCGTTGCCGCTGCTCCACAACAGAAGATGACGTCACTGACAAGATTATCAAAATATAATGTATAGTGTGAAGTCCAGCGTATAGAATAATATTGTCACGAAGTTCAACTGCTTTTGACGGTGTGATGTCAGTTCGTTCCTGGGAACAAACCTTCCCTGTCTTCGTCACTGATTAGTTGTATTCGTCTACTTGCAATGAATGAGTGGATGCCAGAACCAAAATGGCGTATAAAAATTCTTCTATTCCATTGGTGTATTACTGCTACGTGATTATAACCTCTATGACTATATTGGATTCCTGGGATAGATTATCAAATTCAAAATTAAAATCTGAAGTAATAGTTGACTCACGGTTTATCTGTCGCCGCCAACACTTTCATCACTTGCGATGAAGACAGTCCTCTTATATTCCCTCTCTTCAACGGAAAAAAATAAGCTTTTGCTATTAAAATGGAATTTTCAGTACAGCAGATTTACAAACGCAACACATCCATATGTTTAAAATTTGAATCTCCCTTTGTAAAATAAAAACCCGGACACATACCTACTTAAAAAAGGTCATTCTGAAAACTTGGTATCCGAAAAGGTGAGAGTTCGCTGAAAATGTCATAAAATAAAGTTACGCCCGGACGTTTTTGGTTTCGCTCGAACACCCGGACACACGTCACGAAACCCGGATACTGCAACACTGTTTCCGACGATAGAGAGTTCAAGGTTAAAACTATTTTTGAAGGCTGTTGAAAAGATGTATAAATTGGCGTTTGAAAAAGCGCATTGGGGTTGAAAAAGACTAGGTATATAAAATGGTAGAATTATTTCAGTTTTTTTCGCCTTTTCCTTCATATCCATACCGAGAATACTTTGAAATCTCCTCGCATGTAAACTGAAAAAAATAAACCCCACTTTCTATTTAATTTACTTTTATGAAAATCGATATTGGTAGACATTGTCTATTGAAAATGCTAGCAGCGTCGCGGGCCGCACTAAAGTCTGCAGCGGGCCGCATGCGGCCCGCGGGCCTCAGATGACGACCACGGTGCTATGGGGTCTCTCCAGAATCAGTTTCAGTCCTTCTATTTTCGGTCTCGGGTCTTTTAGCCCTCTATGGGTTTCTGGTGTCATTAAAATGTCACAATCCTTAAAAAGTTCAGAGAGAATGATCTCTTTGTCTTAGCATAATCCCTCAATATTTTTATCGAGGTCGTTTTAAACAGCCCTGAGAAGGACTTTTTAAGTAGCTGTCCGGTTTCGAAAGGATTCGCCAACTTTCGTCGTTTCAAGGGAGTGCCGGATTGCGTTTATTATTGATCATTTTATTTCGCTTTTCAATTTTGTTCTTTAAAAAGATTTATAATTCGTAAACCTACCATCTTTTATATTTATTTTGTTCCCCATATCATATATGGTAGGTATAAATATGGTGCATGCTTAAGAGCCTTATTTTCTTTCAAATTCTCAAGTTTTATAATATGCTGCTTCTGGAAATTTTGGTTTTATAAAAAAAAATTTTTTCCGATAGTTTATCTACCCATTTCTTAAAATTTGGGTTAGCAACACTAATTCTCACTTATAATATAACAATGACATTTATTTAGTAACACTCACTCACATATGAGTGAATCCGAGGTGCACGTATGTTATTCAATGATTTAATCGTAATTTTATGAATTATTGACAACATGTGTGCTGATAATACGTTGTTTGAAAGTGATATTGTAATTTATGAATTCAAAGAAAATGAAATAGAACTATTTCTAAAGAAGGTGAACGTCGATATTCCTAATGAACCATCAAACGAGGATGTTACTTGTAATAAAAACTTTCCGGAAACGCGTAATTCAGAGACCGATGTGCGAAATAATAGCAGAGAAAAGCCATACAAGTGTAATATTTGCAATAGAATGTTCACTCAATCTAGTGAATTAAAGACACACATGCGATTGCACAGCGGAGAAAAGCCGTACGAGTGTAATATTTGCAATAGAATGTTCACTCATTCTAGTGCTTTAAAGAGACACATGCGACTGCATAGCGGAGAAAAGCCGTACGAGTGTAATATTTGCAATAGAACATTCATAGATTCAGGTAATTTAAAAAAGCACATTCGATTGCATAGCGGAGAAAAGCCGTACGAGTGTAATATTTGCAATAGAATGTTCGCAGAATCTGGTAATTTAAAAAAGCACATTCGATCGCATAGCGGAGAAAAGCCGTACGAGTGTAATATTTGCAATAGAATGTTCACTCAATCTAGTGCTTTAAAGAGACACATGCGACAGCATAGCGGAGAAAAGCCATACGAGTGTAATATTTGCAATAGAACATTCATAGAATCTGGTAATTTAAAAAAGCACATTCGATTGCATAGCGGAGAAAAGCCGTACGAGTGTAATATTTGCAAAAGAGTGTTCACACATTCTAGTGGTTTTAAGACACACATGCGACTGCATAGCGGGGAAAATCCTTACGAGTGTAATATTTGCAATAGAATGTTCATAAAGTCTGGTAGTTTAAAAAAGCACATTCGATTGCATAGCGGAGAAAAGCCGTACGAGTGTAATATTTGCAAAAGACTGTTCCCACATTCTAGTAGTTTAAAGAGACACATGCGACTGCATAGCGGAGAAAAGCCGTACGAGTGTAATATTTGCAGTAAAAAGTTCACTCGATCTGATGCTTTAAAGACACACTTGCTACTGCATTACTGAGAAAAGCCATTCGAGTGTAATATTTGCAAAAGAATTTTCACACATTCTAATGCTTTAAAGACACACATGCGACTGCATAGTGGAGAAAAACAGTATGAGTGTAATATTTGCAATAAGACGTTCTCTCATTCTAGCTTTTTAAAGACACACATGCGAGTGCATAGCGGAGAAAAGCCGTACGAGTGTAATATTTGCAATAGAACATTCATAGAATCTGGTAATTTAAAACAGCACATTCGATTATAGCGGAGAAAAGCCGTACGAGTGTAATATTTGCAAAAGAGTGTTCACACATTCTAGTGGTTTTAACCTTTTCCCAGCTAAGACTTGTACCAGTAATAATGCGCGTACGCGGCGGACTTAAATTCGACTCTCAAATTAAGGACATGCCTTGATTTATCTGCTATAATATTTAGTGACAAAACGATACTTCATTTATTGATAGAATATATCATATTAAAGACAAAACTATAACGTTTCTATTGGTGTTTATATCATATCTCATCTTACATCCTGGGACATAAAATAATATAAACAAAATTAAAAATTATGACACAACGATTGCATGACAAGTGACCCGGGATCGACTTACATGTATTGGTGATCGGCCCTCTGTCGGCATTATGTTTGTGGTAGTAAATGTTGGAACCCTGCGTTGTTTTTTAGTTAGTTACACGCACTTGAGATTGATTATGATATTTTATAATAAATAGCTACACTTTATAAATTATTTTTGTGTTTTTTTTTCATGCTTTTTTTATAAATTATATTTCTGTTTTTTTATGATACTATCAAAAAGTACCTACTCAAAGATTAATATCATTTGATGCAGAATTTTTTAAAATGTAGGTATGTCCTTTTCTGACTTACAAGTTAGTTTCGTAATATTTTCAAGGCAATGTCAAGAACATTAAACAATTTCTCTACATTCATCATTGCTCGATTCTATTGCTGAATTGCTGTAATATTTTCCTCTGACAAACTTATTGGTAAACTTATGGGTATCCAAATATAATATTTTTTTATCATAAATATAAAAAATAAAATATAAGTTCGCACGTTTCCTACAATATATATCAATAATGTTGAAAAAAAAATATAAAAAAGAAAAAAAAATATTATTAGAGAAATTTCCTAAGAAAATAACACAAATAACGCAATAATACTCGAATTGAAAATTTTAATCGACGCTGTGGTTTAATTGTATAATAAAAGTAGATATATGTACATTCAAATACGATATTAATGAATAAAAAATAATTAGGTACTTTCAAACAAAATAAATAAGACCTCAAATTACAAAACACTTCACACAAATATGTGTATTGTTAATTAGATCATCTACGCACAAAGCCGCATACGCCGTGCCATGACATCACCTCGTTTGGCGGGAAATTTGAATTGAGTGATTCCTCGATTGAGGCGACAACTCCTTGAAATATTTTTCTAATTAAATTTAGTGAACATTTTGCCGAGTTTGTCACAGAGGTCGCTGCTATACTGATTTCTGCACCAATATAAGGTATATTCATAATAATTCACAGTATAATATAAACGCAATACCCGAGTTTCGGCCGATATGACTTTAGTCAGCTGCCGCGTGGTAGGCACGCATTTGTAAATGACTTAAGTCAGCTGCCGCTGGGAAAAGGTTAAGTAACACATGCGACTGCATAGCGGGGAAAATCCTTACGAGTGTAATATTTGCAATAGAATGTTCATAAAGTCTGGTAGTTTAAAAAGCACATTCAATTGCATAGCGGAGAAAAGCCGTACGAGTGTAATATTTGCAAAAGAGTGTTCCCACATTCTAGTAGTTTAAAGAGACACATGAGACTGCATCAGGGTTGCCACCTTTTGAAAAAATAAAATCGGGACATTCAGCCGATTATAGGAGAGGGGGCGTCCATAAAGGGAGTGCCTCGATAGCCGGCACCGGCGACCAACTTCGTAGCCGGCATTGGTCATAGACAACGAATATATCGTCGTAAGATCGTCGTCGATACCATAGACAATAATAATATAATTCGTTAAGGCTAGGGGGTAAGCCAATGACCTTGGGGTAATGGGCGTGTCTATATCCTTTGTCCCCCTCTTCTCCTGCACTTACCTCAATTTAAATCTAACACTAAAAAGTAAGAAAACTTGCAGTCTGTCAAGAAATTGGCAAAAAATTGAGGGCGCTGTTATCGCTCATGGTAACACATTAACAATGACTGTGCTAAAATAAAACACTGTAACGGAAATATTGAATATTTATAATGAAAAAAAATATTTTAAAAATGTCTCTATCGTGATTTTTCAAGATTTATGCATATACTTCGAGACCTAGAGATGTAATTACTTTTCTAATCGAAGCTGATTTTCAATTTCTAGTGCAAATACGTAGTAAATTAAGTTTTAAATTGTAATTATTTTTTGAAAACTGAAAAATAAATAATAAAGATAAATGATAAGTTTTGTGTTTGAACAATTATTTTTTGTTCCCTTGATTTATTGATCCTTTAGCAGGTTTTTTCTCTGAAATAACTTGCCAAAATTTTTACATATTTTGGACTTCGGGATATGAAAAATAAAAAGCCATAATTAAAATAAAGTGATGTTTAATGAATTAATTGAAGTTAAATAAAGTATAGACAAACTGTAATATTCTTTTAAGCTTTCATCTATATAAACTATATTTCTTGGAGTTCTTTTGGCAACATCCTGTTTTCCATGATTATTTTAAGACAATTTTCTCTTTTAGCAGCAATACTTTCCTATTTGAATTGCATTTTTGTACGAAAACCCAATGTTTATTAAAGTTTTTCGTAGAAGTTCGTAGCTCCCATCAAAATTCAAATAATTTCGTACAACTTGTAACATGCTTCTCAAACTGGGTATTGCTTTTTTTACTGTATAAAAATGAACTTTTTGCCTTATGGCACAGCGGTCGAAATCATCCAATTCTTTTTTTGGTCGCCCTTTTCTATGTTTACCTGGCATGGTAAATTTGCATTGATTTGAATTCCCTTCTTTTACAATTCTCCTAATAGAACGCACATATTATATACCTGAAAAAAAAAATAAAGATTAATTATTTGATATGAAAGTTTTATTGTATAAAAACAATGAGCACTAACAAAACACTGTCGAAAACATATTTACTATTATCGATTGATTTCTTAATATTAGTATTATAATTTAATAAGTTTATACATTATTTTAATTAAAAAAGTAAAAAAAATCAACTTAGTATTGCAATTTAACAAACATTATTTCCTATACCGTGTTTTGTTTTTCGATCGTCAAAACAAACTGTCCTGTGATCTTTTATTGACATATATTTTTAAAACAAATAAAGTATCCTTAAATGAGCTCTAACTAACTTCTTATACATGAAAATGTTAGAATTAATCATGAAAAAGTATTTTATCTACAAAAAACACAGTATTTACCAATCAATTGAGATGTTCCAACTGTCGATTTGTTGAAGAGAAATTATTTCTCGAGACAGATCGGCAGTATCAAGCCAAGATACGTGAGATTTGTATGGCCAGGTCTACATTTTAAACGGTTTTTCAAACTTTGACGACAAAAAACACCAACTTAGAGGCTTCGCAGCATATATGTTCCATATATGGATTTACTCAGAATTCGGAGGAGAACATTTAGTGTGTGTGTGTGTCTGTGCGTGTGTGTGTCTGTGTGTGTGTGTGTCCGTCCCCCCCTTATAACTTTTGATTCGCTTGATGCACAGATCCTAAAATTTCAGAAAATATTTAATACTTTAAGTCTACAAAACTTGTATACTCAGAATTTTTAAATTTTCTTTCAGTCAGGGGTAATCAACCTTTGAATTTTTACTTAATTTTTGCATATATCTCGAAAACTATAAAAGCTAGAACCCTAAAAATGTGTACGTATATAGAAAAATACAATATCTCAAATTAAATTTAATGAAAAAGTTCCAGGGTTTCTCAAACTTTTTTTATATAGAAAAATATTTTTTTTATGACAAATTTACGAGTTTCAGTGCCTATATTTCAGAATTTTATAAAAATATCGAAAAACGCCGAAACACCCCAACTAGATAATTAATTTTTCTATAAAAAATGATTACATTATATCAGTACATCTCAAACTTTTCTTAACAATTTTTGTAAAAATTTAATTTATTGACATCGTTTCATACAATAAACATACCGACTTAGTCCATCGACAGTTGGATCTCATGTTTACATGCAACTAGTAGTTAGAAAACATTAGTAGACAGTTCTCCGGCTTAATCTCCACTAAACATTGCGAATACGTGGCGAATACACACGAATAATGATTTTTCTTGATCCACTACGAATTGTATTGTTCATTTTAATGTCCAAACACACAAACACAAAACTATATTTGATCATGAAATACAAACAAGATATCTTATATATAAATGTCACTGTCAATTATAAACAAAATATAAAAAAGTCCAAATAACTAAAGTTTAAGTTCAAAACGAATAAAGTATAATAAAAATATATTGTCCAAGCACACAAAACTATCATTTATCACGAAATAAGCATAAAATAATCCCAATGTCGATAAAAAGGACAATACAGTCAAAGGAACACAACGTCCGCTTCGAAACAAACTCTCCATATGACGCCTCGCACCCCGAACCACTTCTTTTGCCTGTAATCTTCTATAAAATAAACCATAGACAATAAAAAATTCATACAATTTGTAGTTTTTCAGTTTTTTAAAAAAAAATACAATTTAAAACTCAATTATGCTACGTATTTGCACTAGAAATTAAAAATCTCCTTCGATTAAAAAAATAATTACATCTCTAGGTCTCGTAGTTAATGCATAAATCTTCTTGAAAAGTCACGACAGAGACATTTTTAAAATATTTTTTTTCATGATAAATATTCAATATTTTTAAAATATTGAAAGTGTTTGCACTAGAAGAAAGATTGAAGAACATCACAATATTTTTCTCAAGAAGCTATCTTTAACAACAACGATAAAAAATTGCATGAAAAAACACCAAAAAACAGCGATTACCCTACCCCAGAGCCTTAACATCCATCATTTAGATACCGTATAGGTTGGAAGGAATGCCTATTTAATTTCTATGTTGTATGTTAAACTTTTTTTTTAGCAATACACTCGTTTGAGAGTGATTCATCAAATCTTTCGACGTTTTTTTTTTTTTTTTTTTTTTTTTTTTTTAATTAACTCATTTACATCTTTTTTAAATTAACTCATTTACATTTAACATATCTCGATGGAGGTCAACTTAGTTTATGGCCATACATTTATACTGTTTCTTAATGTATAGTTGTCATCTGTAATGTGTTTTGTTTAAATAAATATATAAAAAAATTAATACCTACTTATATGTCATATTCTGTATGAGCTTTTTTTTTATTTTACCCATGACTCCGTTTCCCGAAGGGGGTAGGCAGAGAGAATGGACTTCCATTCTGTCCTATCCAGACACACCTCTTTCTCTTCATCCAAACGCATAACATTCCGCATACATGCTCTTCTATTCCTTATGCTCCTGACTTGGCCCTCCTCTAAGACGGCACCGCCACCGATATGATCGGACCATCTCATTGGAGGTCAGCCTCGTCTTCATGCACCCATTCTTTCAGATTTATATATCATTTTAGTCTTCTATCTTCGTTCATTCTTTCTACATGCCCAAACCACCTTAATTTACTTCTACTTTTAATTCACTTTCATTCTAGTTACTACGCTAACATCCACACCACATTCCTTTCTAATATTCTCATTCCTCACCTTATCAGTCAGTTTTTCCGCATATCCTACGCAGTGATCCCATTTCCACAGCATATGTATATTCCAACTTCCAGATTTTTCGTCCATGTCCAAGTTTCACTCCGATACATCATGGGTGGAATCAGGATTACATTGTGCATCAACTGTTTGGATTTAAGAGATACATTCTTATTTCTCATTAGAGGTCTAAATGCACCGCCAACCCTTATAATACCAGACATTTTCCTTTCTTTCAATCTTCTTTTCACACCTTCCATCTCTGTTAAATAGACTACCTAAATAAACATACTCATACACTTGTTCCAAGTTCACATCATTCACTTTCACACAACATTGCTATCTTAAATCTTCTCTTTCAAAAACAAGCACCTTTGTCTTATTTACATTCATTTCACAATTTTGATAAACATGCGTCACAAGTTCTTCCACATCACGTTCGCTTCCAGCCATCAATACTAGGTCATCTGCATACATCAGAGCGCACACATTCATCCATTCAGAGCTACACCCACTCTACTGTTTTTGTATCACACACGCAATCAAAGAATAGATTGAACAGCCAAGGTGACATCACACAACCTTGCTTCAGGTAAGAAGTTACCCCTCTCGTAATACGAAACTCTCGTGACAGATGAGTATTCACCTGGACACAAGCAGAACTATCAGAGTAAAGGGAAGCAACAGCACGTATCAGTTGTCTATCCACTCCGTATGACTTTGCTCGTCTTTTGGGAAGGACGTGATCCTATTGCTGTAATTATGGGATTTCTGCTAAAAAAAAGACCCCATTTGAGTTCAGTCTGATACTACCTAAAGAACTCTGAAGAGACTGAAACAGATGAAAATCACAAAGTTAGGATCATACGGCTGATCATAACTGTACTTCCCAGCAAACTAATTAACCTTTATTTGCGCTGTCACAAATTAAATATTGCTGTCAAATTTTTATTTTGGCTTTTTGGAACGGAGTGTAGTCTTCCTAGTGTCTGAAGGGGTGTAAGATACTATTGGTCGACATATTATGACATGTCTTACGAGGATCGCCTTGAGACACTGTCTAACCACTCTCAAGGAGTGGAGACTGAGAGCGAACCTAATGGAAGTCTATAATATCTTGAACGACCACTATGACTGCCCAGAGTTGAGAAGCATGTTGTGGGAGGAGGTCATAAACATTGTGCAAGATCGAGCGCAATGGAGAGCTCTTGTTGCCTCCCTATGCCCCTGAGTGGGGTGTAAAAGGGAGTGTTGTTGTTTCTTTAATTAGTTTATAAGGGAGATTCATTACAAACATTTTGTTAAAGTGCAAATGTGTTTTATTAAATTCATTATGAAAATTATTTATCAACTAAGTAGGTATTATATATTTTATAACATAAAAGCACCTATACAATGAAACGGGGTAAAAAAAGTCTTTGTCTCTCGAACAAACGGTGGTGTCCTCAGGAACAAACAGGAACCAATCTTCGAAGAGATAACCTCTTATTTGTCACTTACCCTTGAACCAGGAGTATATTAGTTTATTGAAGAAAACCCATTTCACTTTAACATAGTTTATTTTATAGATTATCATCAAGAAAAAACAATAAATCAAAATTTTACACACGTGCTCAAGTCTGATTTCACACTATTCTTTGTAACAATCCAAACCAATATAACAGAACTTTAGTATTTTGTCTATATATTACCAGAATACGGTCTATATTTATCGATTAAAGACGTTAACTTAAGATTTTATACACTGGTTTTTAATTAACTCTTATAACAATGGCGTTGCCGCGTCGCACGGAGCTCAAGCTCACGGCTCACCGCGGAGCGGAGATTTTAGGAAGAGACGCCAGCATTTTGGCGCGTAGAGCATCAACGGTCATAGAACAACTGTCAAAATTTAATGTTGCGTGTCGACGCCTGATTGGCTGAAATTTTATTTTTCTATTAAACTTCTAAGGCTAATCAAGTTTATTGTTGAAACCATTACTCTTATTTATTTATTTTTTTATTAAATGAAATATCAAATTTTGACACGTTACACCCCACTCCAGCTTAGTGGGAAGAAAAAAAAGAAAATTCAAACCCGTGTTATAAACAAAAGACATTAGCAAAATGGAAGCCGGACAACAAAGCTAGTTATGGTATACATGACCAATACATAAGGCCAAACATACAATAGACTTAAACACATAAGAACAATCAACATCAATACAGTTTCAATAGGGACTATACAACTTCAAGAATCGGTATCCTAGGATATTTGCAAACTCACAACAAAGGCAAGTGACAAAAGTCAAAGCAACATTATATACACCAGGAACACTTGACCGTATACATTATACAATTTCCATATGCCACCCCTGAATAGGTGAGCAATGGTCTTCCATTTTTTCTTGTACACTCAACAAGGAAGCATGAAACGCAATGACAATGAATAAATGGAGATTGTGAATTGAAAACCTCCGTGTAAATCATATAAGAGAACTTGACTATTAATGGAACATACTTTATAGAGTAATCTAGGTATTTCTATTCAAGTCTGATCTGCACTGGTCGAACTTAGAAAGGGGAGTGGCTCTAAAATCGTACCAAGAGAGAAGAAATAGGTGAACACTTGTTTACATTCGCATATACTCTTCATACATATCTTGCATCCTTCCGCACGTTCTACATTTCCTATATTCATACAAAAGACTAAAGTTGGATCAAAAAAAAAAGAAATTATATAACATGTTTACTTCACCCATAATTCTCTAAAGGCATCAAACAATGAGCGAATCCCAAATACTTGATCAGTACATCACGAATAATACATATAAATTTATACAGAAACAAACTTAAAATACAACTGGTGGGTCAATGTGAACCCAAGGATCAACACATATATAAATATTACAATTATAACAAGTATAAAAGTCAGACAATACAATCGGTGGGTCAATGTGAACCCAAGGATCAACACATATATATAAATATTACAGCTATAACAAGTATAAAATTCAGATAACACTATACATATCCCTATCTGTGTAGTTATTGAATATTATTAGTTTTTGATGTTAAATTGGCGTACCACAGATTTCAAAATGAACTGAGGCCATCACTTATTTCTCACTGTATGTATTCACTTTGTTTTATTATACACAGCCTAAACTTGAGCGATGGTAGCTCCAAAGTATTAGAGAGATCTATTTATAGATTTGCCAAGGGTGACTTTCAGCATTCAACAACATGCACAGAGTTTACAATTAATATAACATAAATTATTATATATAAAAAAAAATCTGTATTGCCCAAGTATTTACAGAGGTATTCGAAGGTCTTGATATCGAAGGCTAGCAATGTTCTGATGGAAAATACAGAGCTGAGCTCGGAAAAAGAAGGTGCCATTCTATTTTCACTAAAAGGGAACAGAAAAACCCTGCATAGAAAATTAACTATCCTTAAAGATATCTTAGAAAACAAACAATAGGATTCCATGAATAAGAGGCGTCCCAACTTATCACGAACCTAATACAATCTTACAACGAGACCAAAAATTGCCAAAAAAAAAATTGATTTACTTAAGCTAGGGATTCGAAAGGTATTTTAATTGTCCAACTAGAGACCATTAGATACCAACGAGAGTTTACATAAGCTAAGAGGAGAAATACTTTAATAAATACTATATCTAAGCCGAGGATCTGTGAGTTAGGAGATCATTTCTCGAAACAATTTCAACAAACTCGGCAAAAAAAGAAAATTTTACATTTGCGTACTCTAAGCCCGCATAGCTATAATGTGGAGCCTATTGGTTCTTTTCTATAAGACACCAATCTGCTCAATAACATGACACAAATTTTCTAATTCATGTCCTCACATGATCAAGTCACTCAACAACTTGTGTCATTTACTCACACATGCTCATCCTATAGTGAGCCGTGTACCAAATCCGAATACTCTCGAATTTCCAACGCATAATTCCGTATACGTTCATAACACCTTGTCTTTATAATGACACTGTGCTCACACGGCTTGTGGACTATTACCACAAGGCGTAATATAAACTTTTTAAATTAAATTTCACAATTTTGTAGAATTGTAATTTCTCTGCTAGTTCCCAAACATGGTGAAAACTAGGATTAAAAACTAGATCATACTAAGACTAATAAAAAAAACTTAAAGACTCCTTTATAGTTTAAGGAGAAACAGAAGGGGTGCTGACCCGTCTAGGCGGACGATAAACTCGGCCAGGGAAATTATAACGAGGTCTTGGAAGTGTCACCGTTAAAGCTTCCAATTCCAGACAAATCCCCTCAAGTTCTGCAATCGTTGCGGGTCTTCTAGCTATTAGGGCGTTGGCGTAACGTTCATGCAGACCTCTCTTTAATGCCTTAAGGACATCTGACTGTCGAAAGGGTGACTCTAAGGATTGGTTCAACAATATGATTCTCGAAATATAGTCGCCAGCACTCTCTAGGGGTTCCTGAACAGCAGAAAGGAGTTGCAATCTCTTATAATTGGAGGAAGCTGGAGTTTCAAAACGCCTCATGAAGGAGCTCCTGACGTAAGCCCAAGAATGTGAATTCGAATAAGTGGTACGATGAAACAATAGGGCATAGCCCTTCAAAAATTCTGGTAGGACTGTACTCAATGGGGCATCTACGAGATCTTGCTATTTCCTCCAATCGTGTAAGGAACTCACGGACTTCACTATTACCATCATATTGTGGTACGGGCCAAGCAGAAAAATTTACTGACAGAGGTATGTGGGTACTGGGGCAGTCAGTTTTAGTTTTGTCAGGTAGCAGTGGAGACTTGTTTCTATTAAACCGAGTCAGTCGGGGTCACGACATCCGGGAGTAAATTGAGTGAAGAGGAAGGTCGCGAGGCTAGGAGTGCATTAGTTTCACTTACAATATTAGGAAATTCCTTAGGATCATGAACAGGAGGAGATTCCTCTGAAGATCCCGTACCTGAACCAATAATGTTGTTATAATGACGACATTGTTCTCGCATAGCTTCCAATGTTGTTAGGGGAACAATCTTTCGCAACGCTAAAGCTTTCGCCAGGGTTTTACGTGTAGCATAATCTATGCGAGGTATAAGGCAATCCGCGACTCCAGACATGATGTCAATTCAAGGGAATATTCGTAGGCGAAGAAGAAGAGGTATAATTTAAGAATCGTACAGAAAATTATAAAGAAACCAGTTCGGTATTTGCAACTACCGAAAATGCTATGAGGATTCTGTCTTTGGCGAATTATAAACTGACATGTGGACAAAGAAGAGGAAGATGTGGTACACACATCCACACTATGAGGCAAGGAAGAAAGATGAAAAAGAAAAAAAAATCCTTCTAAGATTCCTTATGTTACTGACAGATAGTCACCAAGTGGTTTAACTAGTACTCAATCCTATCAGTATGAATTAAGAAGTTATTGGAACAAAAGCCAACAATTCAAATCCATAACTGAAAGAAAGAGAAAAGGAAGGGAAAAAAAATAATTTATTCAGTGACTAGAAGATTCGAAAAGTGACCGATCCCCTTCAGACTGTTTGCAGCAATATAACAAATTATCACTCGCGATTGGTGAGAATAACACTAAAAAAAATTGATTCACTATACAACTCGAATTAAAGTTTCTCTTGGTGCTGCAACAATTGACAGGACGTGAGAGAAGAGGAAGATGAATTGTATAGATCACCACGACATCATTAAACGAATAGACGAAACAAAAATTTCAAAATCCTCAAACATTTGTATCAAATTTGACCATTTTCAATTTGTGTGTGCTCCGAGAAGAAGAAGAAGAGAAGGCTCAAGGTAGTAGACAAGCATATAACAATAAAAGCAATCAATATTGAGTTGTGAAAAAAAAAAATTTTGTCGCCTAGGAAATTCACTATATGACCAGAATTTTCCACTTGTCTAGAACATTTTAATCTTGGGATGATTCATCTATTCTCCGATAGATGTCTCTGGAAGCTTATGACGATTTTAACGGAGTGAATATCGTTCAAGTGAGAAATTATTTTGTCGTAGAATGTTCACAGTATTGCTTACTATAAAATTCTAAAGATGGCGGTGGCTACATCAAATTTTGAATTGTCGGTTATAAAATTTAATCTAAAACTGTTCTGGAAGGAAGTCAGAAGAATGCGATCTGGTGGTGATGATGCGGTATGCTGCATAAAAAGTAAGGATGGGTGTATGTTGATGAATGGTGAAGATATAGCTGAAAGATGGAGAGAGTATTTTGAAGAGTTGTTTGAGACAGGGATTGGAGGTAGTAGCGACGTGCAAATGGAGAGCGATGGAAGTGAAGAGCGCCAGGAAATAAGTATGACTGAGTTGAAGAATGCACTAAAGAAGGCAAAGAATGGGAAAGTGACCGGGTGTGACAGAGTGGCTACAGAGTTCATTAGGTTGGGCGGTGAGGTGACACTGCAGTGGTGCTTGGATCTTTTCAACCAATGCTGGAGGACTGGACGAACTCCAGAAGACTGGAGGAAGGCCGTTATACGTCCTCTATATAAGGGGAAGGGATCGAAGCTGGACTGCGGCAGTTATCGAGCCATTAGCTTGCTAAGCGCTGTAGGAAAAATTTATGGCAGTATCTTAATAGATAGAGTGAGGAATGTGACTGAATGTAAGGTCTGGGATGCGCAAGGTGATTTTATGAATGGAAGAGGATGTGCGGACCAAATTTTCTCTCTGCGAATGGTAACGGAGAAGTTATTGAACAAACATCAAAAGCTTTTCTGTGCATTCGTAGACCTGGAGAAAGCGTATGATAGAGTCGACCGAAAGAAATTGTGGGAGGTTTTGTCTTTTTATGGAGTGGATAGGCAACTGATACGCGCTGTTGCTTCCATTTACTCTGATAGTTCTGCTTGTGTCAAGGTGAATACTCATCTGTCACGAGAGTTCCGTCTTACGAGAGGGGTGAGGCAGGGATGCGTGATGTCACCTTGGCTGTTCAATCTATTCTTTGATTTTTGCGTGCGTGATATAAAAAACAGTACAGAAGGTGTAGATCTGAATGGAATGAATGTGTGCGCTCTGATGTATGCAGACGACCTAGCGTTGATGGCTGAAAGCGAATGTGATTTGCAAGAACTTGTGACGCGTGTGTATCAAAATTGTGAAATGAATGGTCTCAAGATGAATGTCAATAAGACAAAGGTGCTTGTTTTTGAAAGAGAAAATTTAAGAACGCAATGTAGTGTGAAAGTGAATGATGAGAGCTTGGAACAAGTGGATGAGTATGTCTATTTAGGTAGTTTATTTAGCAGAGATGGAAGGTGTGAAAAGGAAATTGAAAGAAGGAAACTGGCTGGTAGAAGGGTTGGCGGTGCACTAAAACCTCTAATGAGAAATAAGAATGTATCTCTTAAATCCAAACAATTGATGCACAATGCAATCCTGATTCCATCAATGATGTATGGGAGTGAAGCATGGACATGGACGAAAAATCTGGAAGTTGGAATAAATGCTGTAGAAATGAGATCACTGCGTAGGATATGCGGAAAGAGACTGATTGATAAGGTGAGGAATGATAGTATTAGAAAGGAATGTGGAGTGGATGTTAGTGTTGTGACTAGAATGAAAGTGAATAAATTAAGGTGGTTTGGGCATGTAGAGAGAATGAACGAAGATAGAATGACTAAAAGGATATATAAAGCTGAAAGAATGGGTGCACGCAGACGAGGCCGACCTCGAATGATATGGTCCGATCATATCGGTGCTGTCTTAGAGGAGGACCAAGTCAGGAGTAAAAGGAATAGAAGAGCATGTATGCGGAATGTTATGCGTTTGGAAGAAGCGAAAGAGGTTTGTTTGGATAGGAAAGAGTGGAAATCCGTACTCACTGCCTACCCCCTTCGGGAAACGGCGTGATGGGTAAAAAAAAAAAAAGGTTATAAAATTTTCGTGTTACAATACGAGTAATATTTAACAATTACAGCAAAACCGCCCACTCCCAACAACCAACACATGAACACCTATAGACCTTTACAAGCAAAATTCAGATATACTTTGGCATATACAAGAGTTCAACTGATTCCTAGAAATGTATGCTGTCAGTTTTTACTTGGCAAATCAATTTAACAGCGAGATTGATTTAAAAATACTTTTTTTTAACAGACGCACCTGTGTATTCCTTCAAAAGTGTTGAAGAGATAGTCTTCCTTCAAGATAGGCAGGATGTTCGGAACTTGAGTCTTGCATCAGCAATCTCATCGCCACACGCATGGGCGACCAATGTAATATAATAGAAAAGAGTCTTGTTGTCTTCTCACGAACAAAAGGTTGGATGAACGGTGGTGTCCTCAGGAACAAACAGGAACCAATCTTCGAAGAGATAACCTCTTATTTGTCACTTACCCTTGAACCAGGAGCTTTTCCTTTGAACATCTCAGGGAATTTGGGCGCTCTAGAACTCTGTAGTAAGTGGTTGGAAGGAGACTGGTTCTCTTTTGGTAAGAATTCTTTGCCGGGTAACTCATAGGTAGAACACAACCCTGTAATATCTCAAAGTACACTGGGAAGGCGAGAAATTGCCGGGAAGACACTGTTCCTCTAAGATTCACGACACACAGGTATATTAGTTTATTGAAGAAAACCCATTTCACTTTAACAGAGTTTATTTTATAGATTATCATCAAGAAAAAACAATAAATCAAAATTTTACACACGTGCTCAAGTCTGATTTCACACTATTCTTTGTAACAATCCAAACCAATATAACAGAACTTTAGTATTTTGTCTATATATTACCAGAATACGGTCTATATTTATCGATTAAAGACGTTAACTTAAGATTTTATACACTGGTTTTTAATTAACTCTTATAACAATGGCGTTGCCGCGTCGCACGGAGCTCAAGCTCACGGCTCACCGCGGAGCGGAGATTTTAGGAAAAGACGCCAGCATTTTGGCGCGTAGAGCATCAACGGTCATAGAACAACTGTCAAAATTTAATGTTGCGTGTCGACGCCTGATTGGCTGAAATTTTATTTTTCTATTAAACTTCTAAGGCTAATCAAGTTTATTGTTGAAACCATTACTCTTATTTATTTATTTTTTTATTAAATGAAATATCAAATTTTGACACGTTACAACAACACAGTTGTTTTTAACAATACACTTTTTGTAACATAATAGATATAATTCTATACCTTATTTTTAATTTTAATCAATAAGAAAAAATAATAAAAAGCCAATAGGAAAATAGATTTATTAAAAAAAAAAAACAGAAAATAACTTGTGTTATCCGATTCTTTTTCTGGGATAACTTTGTAACATTTTTTTTTTCTTTATTTAAACAAACACACAGTTATTACAAAGACATATAGTACAACAAAACATAAATCATATCATAAACCAGTTAAGTTTGCAAATTTATACATGAACAATATATCGTCAACACTATTTTATTTTATTTAAATTTATTTATTTTATTTATTTATTTTCAACACACGGCTTAAAGCCATTTACATGTTAATAAAGTATTGATTTCGTACATATAAAACAACAACAAAATTTTAACAGATCAAAGGGGGTAATATACATTATGATGATAAACAGGAGTACCTATAAAATCGCATCGCCAGTCATTTTGGTCTAATGCGATTCTATATCCATCGTCGATTAGATAAAATTTGTAACACATAAAAACAATAACGATATAACAAATAACAAATATATAGTCTCCAGTCGTAATTATCACAGTTAAATAAATGAAATAAACAGAAAGTTAATATTTAAGTCAACGTGGTGAAATTTTGGTCAGATCAAGTGAGAAATAAAATGAGAAGTCAGAGTAAAAACTATAATGATGAGTCAGAGGGAATATGGTAAATGTAGATAATTATTATATAATTAAATAAAATTTGTCCATTTTAAGTGATTTCGCAAAAAAAAAAAATTAAATTAATTCAAGCATGTGTCAATAGGAACAAAAAGGATAAATAGCGTTGAATCGGGTTATCGAGTTGCCCATTGTCAATTATACAAGGAGTGGAAGAAAATATTTATGTCAGATTTGAATTTTGAGGAAACTGTCGGCAACGATGTCCGCACAACCATCCACCAGATTTCCAAGTCTATGAATACGTATCATAGGAGAGTGGAACATATAATTATTTCTAGTAGTCTGCTCCCGAAACAGAGACGTCTGTCGAGTTGATCTAGCTGGGATGTGGAATTGAATAAGTGCGAGAAGTTCCGGGGAGTTTATGGCACCATTCAGCTTATGAAGGAAACAGAGATCTGATATGTCTCTGCGATTTCGCAGGCTGAGCAATCCGAGTTCATTCATAAGGGCAGAATAGTCTATTTTATCCAATAGGATGCCCTTTCTGAAGTTGACCAGCCTCAAAAACTTCCTCTGCACCCTCTCCAAACTATTTACATGAATGGTATAGTTCGGAGACCACACCGTGGAGTTGTATTCAAGCAGTGGCCTAACCAGGGAAACAAACAAAAGCTTGTAAGACTAAATCAATTGCAAGTCAGCTGACAATCTAAATACAAAGCCCAGAATTCTCATCGCTTTTCCAACAGTTTCCTCTATATGTGCATTAAAAGTCAGATTTTCAGAGAAGGTGATACCGAGGTCTTTTATTTTAGTTACACACTCAAGTACGACATTGTCAATAGAGTAATTAAATATTAGAGGAGATTTCTTTCTATGGAATCTGATGACCTGACACTTCGTGACACTTCGTAAATGCAACTGAAAGAGAAAAAGTAGAAATAAAAAGGGGGGAGGGGGTGCTCCTATGATATTAAGTGAAGGATAAGATGGAAATATGTCACATGCGAGGTTCTTCATATTTATGTATCAGATTGACCAGAACCATGTAGAGCGAGAAATAGCATTTTTAAATTTCAGCAGAAAAATGTCCCTGAAAAACGAATTGTAGTTTGCGCAGACTCTGGGAAAAAATGAGTACTGTATATAGTTTGTATTACAGAGAGGAATTTGCAAGGTTCTGGGTACCCTTGTAGGGCATGATGGACAGTTGAAATTAACATTCAAAAGAAGTTCACTGCAGTCGATAATATTGTTTATAATTTTATAGAGAAATACCATATCAAATTTGGTACGCCTGTTTTCCAGTGAGTCTATTTTATGATATCGCGCAGATTGTGTATAGTTTTCGAATGATTGTTTGCGTCTATAGTCCAAGTGCTTTAAGAACTTATTCGGAACCTTCTCAATTCTACTTATATATGTTACGTACTGTGGGTTCCATATCACAGATGCAAATTCCAGACAACTTCCAACGTACGTGAAATATAAAAGCTTTAATGTATTCACATTTTTAATATAATAATAATAATAAAAAGATGATTTATATAGCGCCGTTTTGTGGTGTAACACCACCTCAAGGGCGCTTTTGTAAAGAAATTAATATTATTTTATAAAGATTCATAGGGTAAGATTTTCTAAAAAGATGAGTTTTGACTGATGGGGGCAGGAAGTTTATTCCACATTTCGGAAGATGCGACACTAAAAGCTCTGCCATAATACGCAGGTTTTGCATTGCAGTTATTTGATTTGAGGAGAGTGGTAGCATTTGAAGCCGATCTGAGGGTTGATTTCTTGTGGTTTAATGGTTGACGTTTACACATTTCAGACAGGTATTCTGGGGCCATATGGTTGAGTGCTTTATACACCAAAAGACATGCTTTAAATTCTACCCTTTCAGGACTTTTAAGCCAGTGAAGAGACTGCAGTGTAGGTGAGATGTGTTCGGAGATATGAATATTATAAATGTAACGAGCGGCCGCATTGAGGATGGATTGTAGCCTAAGATGGTATTGATACTCTCAGTATAAAACCAAGCTGTCTAAACGCTTGATCCACGATATTGTCAACATGTGTTTTCAGAGACATTTTGTGATCAAGAGTAACTCCAAGATCCCTTACTTCGTGACACCTCTTGAGAGTTGTTCCGTCAAGTTTATAATCCAGAAGTATTGGGTTTTTACTTCTTGAGAATGTGATAATTTGGCATTTTGATATGTTTAGAAAGAGCTGGTTTACAGAACAGTAATGAAAAAAGTTGTCAAGATCAGCCTGAAGGTTCTGTGCATCCTCCAGGCAAGATATTTTTTTATAGATTTTAGTGTCGTCAGCATAAATAAGGAAATTTGAGGATTTAAAACAATGTTGAACATTGTCGCTACACGCCTTTTTATTACTAGCTTCTATCAGTTTAATATTTATATTCGTTTATTCATGTAATTCATTGTAACACATATCATTTGATTCAATAAACTAAGTCTAGATTTACTCGCGTTTGTTCTATCATCTAATTAACCTAATCAGGAACCAGCATCTGAGCGCCCTGCTCTGCTGCATGGTGTCAGAGCCAACCGGCTCCACCAGATTCCCAGCGCGAGGAGTCAGCGCTGGAAGGGAGTAGCTTCCATACTCCAGATAGCTCCCTCAACTCGAGAGCTACACTGGTGACCCGATATCTGAACGCACGGCAGCAACCTTCAAAATTTCCGGTAAAATCGCGTACTTCTTATTTTACAAAACACGTGTGCAATGGTGACAAAGGCGAGGCGGCGTCCACCGAGAATCTTTTCTGGAGCTTGTAAGTCCATTCCAATTTTATATAACCTTAAAAATTAAAACCACGGACTACCATGCGCCAGACCATATCTCATCTTCAACGCATAATTTTTTTTATATCTTTCCAATTTCTAACTGCTGGCTGACTTTCTAGCCCAACACGGCTTGTTGGTAGATCTAAAGAGATCTAGACCCATAGACCCGCTCACTACACTCTACACACATGGATACCAAACACAAGAAACAACACCGATATTTACCGTCTTATCGGCGAACAACCGGTACCACCAACTTTTATCGAGATACCCAGAGCTTACGAGACCAATGTGCAAGACGGACACCGTTAAACATGATATAACACATTACATCGAAACTGCATGCAGCCCAGTATATACCAAACCACGACGACTGAATCCAGCTCAGTACGAGGCAGCGAAAAAAGAGTTCGCCATCATGATGGAAATGGGCATTTGCCGCGAAAGCTCTTCACCATGGGCTTCACCTCTCCACGTCGTCAAGAAGGCAGATGGCAGCTTTCGGATGACAGGAGACTACCGTCGGCTGAACAGCAAAACCACACCAGATCGCTTCCCAATAAGCCAATTAAGCGATTACAGCCACCGTCTAAAGGACGCCAAAATTTTTTCAACCGTCGACCTTATCCGAGCGTACCATCAAATACCTATCCATCCGTCAGACATTCCCAAAACGGCTATTACCACACCATTCGGCTTATTCGAATTCACGCGGCTACAATTCGGCCTCACTTCAGCAGCACAAACGTTTATGAGGCTCATCAACAAAGTCATTGAGGATTTACCATTCTGCTTCGCCTACCTAGACGACGTCCTCATAACATCGAAAAACGAAGAAGAGCACATGGTACACCTCGAAGCACTCTTCAAAGCATTGAATAAATACGGCCTTAAAGTAAACCTAAGCAAATGTAACTTTGGCAAAACAACAATCAAATTCCTGGGCCACGAACTGTCAGCAGAAGGCATCAAGCCACTGGCAGATAAAGTCACGGCATGTCAAGACTTCCCAAAACCTAACACACAGAAAGAACTACGTCGATACCTGGGCATGCTTAATTATTACAGAAGATTTCTACCGAACGCAGCTGAAATATTAAAACCACTCTTCAATAGCCTCGACAACATAAAGAAGACCAGCAACAAGCCGGTGGTTTGGACCGAACACATGGAGAAAGCATTTCTTGACTCCAAGAAGGCACTAGCAGAGTGCGCTCGTTTGGCGTTCCCCGACATGAACGCCACGCTCACACTGCATGTCGACGCCAGCAACACAGCCATGGGAGCCGCACTAGGTCAACGAGGCTCAGAACAACAAGAGGAAGTACAACCACTAGCATTCTTTTCGAAGAAATTTAACAACGCTCAGTGCGCTTATTCAGCTTATGACCGAGAACTCACCGCAATCTACGAAGCTGTGAAGTACTTCAGGCAGCAACTAGAGGCCAGGGAGGTAATCATTTACACCGACCATCGCCCATTATGCTACGCATTCACCAAAAAGGCGGACAACGCCTCACCCAGACAACGTAGACAACTGGAACTCATCAGCCAGTTTTCAACGGATATACGTCACATAAAAGGCTCCGACAACGTAGTAGCAGATTCCCTATCAAGAATCTACGAAATAGAGAACGACGACCTGTTGGACTTCGAGGCTATTGCAAAATATCAAATCACCGACGAAGAATTCAAGGAGCTACAACAGTATTCAAGCTGTAAGTTCACGAGAATTAAACAGTTCAACGACAAACTATACCTGTGGGGGGTGGAAGAAAATGGTACGCAACGCCCATATATACCGAAACCATGGAGAGTGAAAGCCATCAACCTCTCGCACAAATTGAACCACCCAGGCGTAAGAGCAACGTTGAACACGATTAAAAAGAAATTCATATGGCTCCGAATGAATAAGGACGTAAAACATTATGTCAACAAAATAAAGTTATCAAACATAACGCACCACCAATCGGCAGACACCCAGTGCCTCAGGGACGCCTCACCGACATACACCTCGATGTAGTAGGACCCCTGAACACGTCCAACGACCACAGCTATTTATTAACAGCAGTCGACGCTCAGACAAGATGGCCAGAATGTTTTCCGCTAAAGGAAATCACAGCGGAAAACATAATAAACACGTTCATCGGCGGCTGGATCAGTAGATTCGGCATACCAAAATCCGTTGTGACGGACAGGGCCAAGCAATTCGAATCTCACCTGTTCGCCAGCTTCACGAAGAGATTTGGAATCTCGCACAAGATGACAAGCCCATTCCACCCATCCTGCAACGGGATGGTAGAAAGAATGCACCGCTCACTGAAGGTGGCCATCCGAACGCAGAATACGACGGACTGGTTCCACGCCTTACCACTCGTGTTACTGGGCTTGAGAACCACAGTCAAGGACAAGCTAGGCACCTCACCAGCAGAACTCTTGTATGGAGAGCCACTCACCATACCCGGCGATTTCTTCAACTCGCCCAGAGCTCCGGTCGCAGAACACCAACTGCTTCACGCACTGCACGAAAGATTCGAAAATATTCGTCCAGTTCCCCCCTCACACAACAGGGAACCTAAAGTTTTCATAAACCCCGATCTTCAACGTACAGATTTTGCCTTCGTTAGAAGTGACGGTTACAAGAAACCGCTACAACCACCGTACTCCGGCCCATACAAGATAGTCAGAAGATGCGACAGAACGTTCGTACTGAACATCAAGGGACACGAAAAGCACATAAGCATAGAACGCATCAAACCCGCTTTCGTAGCAGCAGACGACGAACGCTCAAATAGCGAAAACCAGGCACCAGACACCAAGCAAAGCACCACCCAACCACCAGCGAGCAGCCACGAAGAAGAAGAAGACAAACCGCACAAGCAACCATATATCACCAGGAGCGGCCGAAAGGTCAAATTTAGATTTTAAACGTGAAATCATTCGTGAGATTTGCTTGGTGCCCATTCTTCTATTATAATTTTATGCCATATGTAAATAAGAATGCCTGGTAACATATACGACGAACTGCTCTCAACATTAATTTGACATTAATAATATGCAATTTAGTTTTTCATTTTCATGTAAAAAAGTTAATCGCATAGACTAACAGAGCAATCACTGTACCATTTCACTGAAATCTGGTAACAACAGACTTTTGCAAATATAACTTAAAGGCGAATATCTAATATTAATTAAAATTATTTATATAGATACCAACCTACAACTGTAAATATATGTATACTATTTTCCTTACGGCAACCAGCCGACTCAGAAACTACTGAGTTATTAACATTAAGTGCTTACATTTATTTCTAGCACGTAAATCTACTTTATTTATAGTAATATTTAAATAAATTATATTTCATTGATGCACGGCATTTAGCCAAGACGCAAACCATTGCAGTAGATATTATTTCGACATAGAATATAATTCTACATTATAAGTATGTACTAATTTACATTGTTATTTTAGCATTACATACTAGCAACCACCAACACCTTTTACACTTGTTGAACAAATTTCAACCAGAACTATATTTTGTCGTTAAAAAAACTTTTCTTTAATTAAGGACATTCATCAAATATTTTTTTGTAAATACCTTACCTTTTTTTTTTTTTTTCTATAAAATATGTACTCGTGTATGTATATACAAATAATTTAAGTGTAATATTATTATAAGGTTTACATTTACCAGGCAACAAGCCTTTATCACCTTAGGTTTTAATTCTTACTTTTAAGCAGCATAAGTTCTTAATACCACATTCATGTATAGTAAAGCCAATTTTTTTCCCACATAATTTTAGTACTTGAGAAAAATATTTCTAGTCATCCGCATACAAACGGATAACACGATCAAATTTTTTTTTTTTATAAACTTTTGAATTGTATAGAATATCTTCTCTTGCTACTGACCTTTTTGTATGGATAACACTTACCATGTACCTTTATCAATTTAACTTATTCTCTTTCAACTTTTTCATTTTTTTTTTCCATACAATAGATAAACTTTTCTGAAGGACAAGCGATCAAAGGAAATTTTTTATTTTTTTCTTGTATATAGTAATATTAGATATTTCTTTTTTTCCTTCATCCAACATGATCGCTATTGAATTGTATAAATACTTAACTTTCTTTCTTTCCTTTTTATAATGTAAAAACGCACCTAGTACTTAAGAGAGAGTTAATCATTACTATATATTTCTTTTTTTTGATTACATAAAGGCTCCATCACACATACTATTAGGGACTTGTATTATATAATGTCTAGAATGTCCCATACTTACAATTTCATTTTTCCTCTTGTTCTTTCTCAGCTTCCTTCTTGAAGGAGGGTGGCTGGTGTAGCGGCACGCCACTGTCTTGGGAACGCCACTGTTCCTCACACGTATTGTCACCTTATAACAAGGAGCGACAATACGTCCCGTAGGGCCTCCAGCCCTACAGACGAGCAACGAGAAACCATTCTCGTGTGAGACGTCGCCTGTCGCTACACGCCTTTACTAGCTTCTATCAGTTTAATATTTATATTCGTTTATTCATGTAATTCATTGTAACACATATCATTTGATTCAATAAACTAAGTCTAGATTTACTCGCGTTTGTTCTATCATCTAATTAACCTAATCAGGAACCAGCATCTGAGCGCCCTGCTCTGCTGCATGGTGTCAGAGCCAACCGGCTCCACCAGATTCCCAGCGCGAGGAGTCAGCGCTGGAAGGGAGTAGCTTCCATACTCCAGATAGCTCCCTCAACTCGAGAGCTACAACATCATTAATATGTAAGATAAAGAGAATAGGACCCAGATGCGATCCCTGTGGCACACCCGACAGACAATCTCGGAACTGTGACAGGTCGTCATTAATAGCCACCGCCTGGAGTCTGTTTTTTATGTAAGATGATAGCCACCGCAGGAGACTACCGTGCACACCGTACTTCCCAAGCTTATGAATGAGAATATCATGATTTATTTTAACAAATGCCTTTGTGAAGTCAGTGTACACGGCATCCGCCTGCCCCCCACCACCCATGGATCCCAAGATATCGTTTATAAAGTGAGTAAGATTAGTTTCTACGGATCTACCGGGGAAGAATCCATGTTAGCCGGGTAAGACGAAGCTTTTTATAGGAGTCAACTGCTCAACCACGATCTTCTCCATTACCTTGCTAAATAAACATAATTTTGATATTGGTCTGTAATTCTCCACGTTGTGCTTGTTTCCACTCTTGTGGATGGGAGTAATAAAGGATTTCTTCCAGATCATGGGAAATATTCCAGATCTGAAAGATAACTTAAATAAAAATGTGATGGGGACCGACAACTCATCGGCACAATTTACTATGAATATTGGGGGAACATTGTCTGGTCTTGCGCCCTTATTCAAATCAAGATTCTTCAACTTTTTCAACACGACGTTCAAAGGGAAATCTATTGAGCTGATATCAATCTCATTCGAGCAGAATACGTCGGGCATGACATTTGGTGTGTCAGAGACAAATGATGAGTGAAAAAATTTACCAAACAATTCGTGGGCCGTATAACCATTAGTTGTGGATTCGTCCATGTAGTACATTTCATTTGGTATACTGGAATGAGGATTCTTGGTTTTTATATAGTTGAATATTTTTTTAGGGTCCGCAATAATCGAAGTTTCGGTGTATGTTATATAAGAGTCGTAGCATTCCTTTTGCAAAGTTTTTTGACGAGATCTTAGAAGCGCATAACTGCTATAATCCAACTGAGAACCAGTTTTTTCCATTAATTTCTCTTTAACAATTTTAATGAAGGGTTTACTATACCATCTGGGGAATCTATTATTGTTCTTAAAATTCATCGTTGAGAATACAAACGTTGAGTTTTTCATAAAAAAATTATATGGCCTCTTCAACATTCAATCCTTCAAGGGCTTGTAACCAATCTATGGATGAGAGGTATTTTTTGATTTGAATATAATCGGCCTTGTGGAAAAGTGAAATAACTCTAGGAGACAGTTCAGGGACACACTCGAGCTCACATGAAAGATTAACATTAAGTGAAGGGTGATGGGTGTCTATTATGCCACATATTATTCTGAAAATATAGAAATATACCTATAGTAAAAAAATGTTGATAATAAATTGTAGGTGTGTGTACAACATTTAATATTCAAATTATTATGAGAATGAGACATGGTTTAATATGCCACATATTGTCCCAAGACATGAATATTTATTTTAATTTTCGTTTCAAACCAACAACAGTATTTCCTAAACGTTTGGGCCTGCCTCGAACTTTTAACACATGGAATTTTCACATTAGACAGGGGTACTCGGGAACAATAATCATGGTCCATGTTTATCAAATTTATATCAGGACCAGTCTCACTTTTATTTAAAACATCACCAGATTCTGAAGAAATGTACGATGTAGAGTCGCCATTAGAATTATTATCAATATCAAAACCAGCTGAATGTGGGTTTTCTGACCAGTGTTGATGTAAACGCTTTATTAAGTCTAGTCATTGGTTAAAAATTGATGAAGATGCCTCAGAGCACACTTCAGCTAATTTCAAACACTCTGAATTCATCAATTTAAATTTTTCGTGGTTATTTAATATGGTTTTAGATTTATTTGGAGTGATATGTTGGACTAGGTCTTGTGCAATAATCTCACTATGTGAATGTTCCCCAGGTTTATAATATGAAAGAAAGTAGGAGCGTGACCAACGATCTAGACATAGTTCCTTTTCAAAAAGAGATAAGTCACAAAGTTCTCGAAATTTAAAAATATGACGGCATGGTAGTAACATAGAAGATCGAAAACGACACTCGCAACTGGTAGTAGTCACATTCAATAATCCTTCCGACGATTGAACTAAACAAGAAACAGAATCTATTTGATGTATTGTTTTTACCAAAGACATCAAAGTTAATTGTTGCTTGACCTGTTCGAATGCAAAATTTGTTAAATATTTCTGGTACAAGCCGTAAGGAGTGTTAACATCACATGTTTGGGTAGAAATTTTGTGAAAATGTTTTGAATTACTTACATTTCTATTTACCCGAATCGAATTTAAAACAATGAAAAAATTTGTAATAAAATCTAACCTGGAATATTTTGTAATAACAGATTTTAACTGTTGATTAATATTCTCAACCTTGTTATTTGTTTTATTCAAAAAACATATATTGTTAAATGTTAAAAACAAAACCCATTCTAATTTTATGGGCTCCCAGTTTTTTTCAAAATAGTTAATTACCACTGGTGGAACTAGAGGGTGACTTTTCATTTCTCCATGAACTGTATTATATGTAGTCTCGGAGTTGGCATAGGCTAACTTTTGCAAGAAGTTTTTCGATGCTTCGCATTGAGCAGAAGTAAGACCCATTTTCTTTTGACTTACTTCCCTATTAAAAATTTGTAAAGTATGGAATAAGCAAATTTGTAATGATGCTTCGGGAAAAAGTTTCTTAAATACAGACCGTTCTTTGCAATCTTCATCGGACATTATCACTCTTGTTTTTGTTACAGATGGATTGACATTTTGAAATGTTTGAATGAACCATTCAATATTTTCCTGAGACTCACTCAACAGTATTCCTACTGCTACAACCTCTCCCTGTCCTTCGGAATTTTCAACCATAATAAGGTATGTTGCTGCACGACACTCGTGCAAGCTGTAAGTACCATCAACAAACATCATTTCCGGATATGCCTCAAACATTTGTTTCATTTCTTCGTCCTGGAAGTACAAGCACTCTAAATTTTCTTCTTTCAATAATATTTGTACTTCACAATGATAAATACGCTGCAAGATATCGACACATTCATCTAGATTCTTTTTTGAGTCAGGTCTCCTACTCAAATTGGTAAGATCTTTTAAGGTCACATGACATCCAGATTCTTGAATAATCTGACTCTGAACTATTTTTTTATTCCCTCGAGCCTTCAACAGAGTCTGACTACGTAATTTCAGTTCCTTAGGAATATTCAGTCGTTGTTGCGGAAGGGAGCGAAATAGATCCTCAGAAACTAGGTGACAATGGTCTTCACAAAGTTCTTTTATTTCCAGATGTTTTCCGTCACCTGTCAACTTTAAAAACATACCACTCATGCAACTCTGGCGAAAAGTTAACGTTTTCCGAACTTTGTTTCGGGGCGTATAATTTCTGCCTCCTTTTATGCAAGCTAATTGCAAGCTAATCTTACATAATAATATAGAAGACTTGGATCAGCTTTGGCTGCAACACTATCTGGAAACTTTTTGGAATGGTTTTTTAGTGTTCTGCAGTCTCTTATCCAAAAGTCACTGAAAACACTTATTTTGTATTCAATCTAGCTTTGTCATAAAGCTTTCAAAGCTATTGAACTTGTCGCCTACTTTGATCATGTTGAAGTTTTACAGTTATGTAAAAAAAAAAACGATTTAAATAAAGAGTCCAGTCTCACAAAGTTACTTCACTTACAAACGATTAAAATAAAGAGTCCTGTCTCACAAAGTTATTTCACTTACATAAGATTAAAGAGTCTTGTCTCACAAAGTTACTTTACTTACAAACGATTAAAATAAGGAGTCCTGTCTCACAAAGTTATTTCACTTACATAAGATTAAAGAGTCTTGTCTCACAAAGTTACTTCACTTACAAACGATTAAAATAAAGAGTCCTGTCTCACAAAGTTATTTCACTTAACATAAGATTAAAGAGTCTTGTCTCACAAAGTTACTTCACTTACATACGATTAAAATAAAGAGTCCTGTCTCACAAAGTTAATTTCACCAATGATTAAAATAACGAGTTCTACCGTCGTGACCCCTAACTTCGCCTGTGGTACCTAACTTCGCCTGTGGTACCTAACTTCGCCTGTGGTACCTAACTTCGCCTGTGGTACCTAACTTCGCCTGTGGTACCTAACTTCGCCTGTGGTACCTAACTTCGCCTGTGGTACCTAACTTCGCCTGTGGTACCTAACTTCGCCTGTGGTACCTAACTTCGCCTGTGGTACCTAACTTCGCCTGTTTTGGTAAAATTCAATATTTTTGTATTTTTATCTATAATACGATCTTCACTTAATATTTGAATGAAAGTTTTATTCATAATGGCAATACTTTTCCTTAAATTTGGTGCTAACTTCATGCGAATACATCAGATGGTTGGTTTCAAGTTGGCGCGAAGGCAGCGTTCATTGTATTGTTATGCGAAACTTTCACTTTAACAAAAATCTGTCAATGATAGGTTCCTGTATTCGAATTTAATAGATTTCAAAAAGAATCTAATGTTTATAATAAAAATCGGTAGAACACTATCTATTATAGTTTATAATTTATTTAAATAAATATTCACTGAGGCGGGTTACCTCCAAAAATTGACCAATCTTCGCCTACCTATAGGGTTGTCACAACACACTTTTTTTTGGAACATGGAAACAAAAATTTGGTTAAGTTGTAATAAAATGTCCTAATAAAATGTATAGGATAGCCTTATGATAACAAAACTGTTTTTTTATTCTTAAATTTTTAAGAATAACTGTTCTTACAATTTGCGTTGTAGGTAATGTATAAAAAAATGTAACATGATTTCTAGTTTGTTTTTTTTGACAACCCCTAACTAAAGTTTGTCAAATGTATGGAAACAGATTTAAATGTGTACCTAACTTCGCCTAGTGGAAATATATTGCTAAAAAAGACCTTATTGTATTCTCGTTATGGTTCATATTGCTTGATGTTCACAACACAACTGTATTATTTTTATGTGTCTGTGGTGCACACTTTAATACTTACACGTGGTAGGCGAAGTTAGGTAAAAGTTCCCTAACTTCGCCTGCCGTCTTTAAATGCTAATAAAATGGTAATTATTATAAAATACAGGTATTTATCATGACATTCCTTTAGAATTCTTCTTATTGAATATTATTTTCAATACCAATTCGTCCAGTACTATTCTATTTTGGAGCTATTCAAAAAAAACTTCTGAAAACCAGGCGAAGTTCGGGGTCACGACGGTATCTCACAAAATTATTAAACTATGTAAACTATTAACACCGGTCACAGTCACAGAACGCTCACTCTTTGCTTACATCAATTTGCAATATTCGCATCGATCACCTCCAGTCTAAACGTGGTCTGCACAATGCACATGGATATAACATAAAAACTTGATACAGAACAATGCTCAGCGACACTCGTGTAAAAAATAACGGTAATGGTTCATCAGATTGTCAAAATAGGGTAGCCTAGTATGTACAGGGAACCAGATTCGCGCTAAAAATTCAAATGGCGTCAACAATTCAAATGCGCCTAAAATTCAAATATATTCGGTTTGCAGAGGGTAAAATGGATTCGGGGGTGTGTGTGAAGATGTATGGGGGGCTCTGCCCCTCAAACCCCCCTAAATAATTATGTTCTAACCTAACCTAACCTAACCTATTTTCATGACTAACAGTCATGAAAATAGGCTAACGAACCTATTTTTTATGAATTGGGCTCAGCCAAAGTGAACACAAATACACTTTAGACATCTTTCACAGAAAAAAACGGATAAATAGAAAAAAAACGAAAAAAAAGGTCCGCCCGCACTAGGATTCGAACCAACAACCATCAATTCCAACGGCGGCGACTATAACCGTAGAACCATTGTGAACTTGCTAGCGTTGCCGAAAAACTATAATATCTACTGTTAGTGTCGCGCATGCGCACTTTATGCAAGGATTCTATTGGTGGGAATCTGGTTCCCTGTATATACTAGGTTACCCGTCAAAATATGGTCAAAATGTCAAATAATATGTCCTGTCAAATTTTTCTTCCGGAACCGGAAACAGTACATTTTGCCGGCTACGAAGTTGGTCCCCGGTGCCGGCTATCGAGGCACTCCCTTCATATTGTCTCTTTTTTATACATGCTGATTGCATAAGCTTATCTCGTTGATACAAAAGATATCAGATGGCGCACATGACTCTTCTACAGTCGGCACCCCGTGCATATGGGCCGCGTTCCGAAACATCGTCGAGTGACATCCACTCGGCGAAGGAAATGGGGCGACATTCAATCCGAACGACTTCTAGTGATGTTTGAGCAACACCACCTATATAAGAAGGCCTTAGTGCTGCGTCACATCGGGAGGCCCAACATTCACTCACCTATATCTGTATGTACTTACCTGTGCACTATGATATCTGTCTACACACAGGCAGTCGTGACGCGGGAGGCCAAAAATGGCCGCCAGCACTAAGGCCTTCTTATATAGGTGGTGTTGTGTTTGAGTGACTCTGTCAAACATTTCATTTTATCGTGAATAATAAAATTGTCGTCGTGTGCACAGTGTTGTTAACGTAGCGTCTGGTGTTCACTGTTCCGTGTCTTTTGTAAACAATGAGTCGGTGCATATTTATTATTCATGCATTACTAACAAATGTATTAAATATGCTATCTTTTTCCTTTTGCAATTAATATTGTGACTCATTGGTATTTGATAGGATCAATTCTGTGGTGGCATGGTAAAAGGCATTAAGTCAGTGGGATGACATTTCTCAGTATGGCGGATTTACTTGTCAGTATTTTAAGAGGTTTCATTTTTGTCAAATATTATTTAATACAAATAAAATAGATCAACTTTGATGCGTTTACTTCGTTAAAAAGGGTTCACTATACGATAACTCATATTTATTTCTTCAATATTTCTTTGTTTATATGCTTTATTTATAATGCGTGTCTTTTTACCTTGACAATTTTGGCTCTTAGGTTGAAAAAATTTGTACTTAGGTCAAATTTTACAAGGAAATATACCCAGTTACTCTCTATCACATGCTAATTTATTATTTTTCAACACTTACATTTTATTCTTCATAAAAATATTAGTTATTTTTTAGCTTACCTATTATTATTTTCTAGCATAGCATTCCCAGAACATCAGTAGGTATATTTTTTTGCTCAGAATGTAATATTGTTAAGTAATAAATGAAGAATATTCTTTGAATAATAAAATGAAATTAGTTAATTATAGGTATTATTACCTTTGTTAAGATAACCCTCTCTCAAAATGTACCGATCCTTCAAAGCAGAGCAGAGGAATTTATACACGGTTTGGGAAAAGTTCATACAAGCTGCACAAAATCATGCGCAGGGGAGGTTCCAACATCAAACCATTGCAAACCAGATGAATATTCGGAAATTTGAACATTACGACCTAATGGCGAACGTTGTTAACGTAAAGTGATCACACTAATCCAACCTTCGAAACAACATTAGAAGATGGTCGTAAGCCCGTAGTGGTTTGTTCATACTATTTTAAAATCGAATTGTATAATCAGTCATCAGTTGTTGATATAATAGTTCGCTCTAGCCCGACTTTCTTTAAATTATATTAATAATAGTATTATAATAGCAATGAAAAAATATTAAAAAATAATAATAATAATATGGAGATAGTATTACCGATCTATTGTCTATTAGCTTAACAATAAAAACAACGAAAGTTGGTCGACTGATAAGGATGGTACCTTCCACAAAGTTCACAAAATACATTATTTAAACACATTTTAAAAAGGTTCACTTTTAAAAGAACGGCTTCTCACGGCAGCTCTATCATAGACAACACCGTTTTACTTCGTGGTAGACAAAATTCGACGCGCGTCGTTTTACCTTGCCAAATAAAATTAATATTGAGTTATGCCGGAATGAAAAAATGCTTTTAAATCCTTTATTAGTGGATTTTTTTAAACTTTTGTTTTTGAACTTTGTTCTGTTTGTGATAATGTATGATGTAGCGCATATAACTCAAAATGCTGAAAAACGCGACTTAATGCCTTTTACCATGCCACCACAGAATTAGGACTTACATGCAATTAAAAACCAAGAATTATTATAGAAAACACTGAAAGTGATTAATAAATACTAATAAGTTTTATTGCCAAATAATAATACATAAAGGATCAATTAGATTATGTACATACCTTCCAACTTGTTACTGAAACTAAAAATTATACATCGATAACAATTAATAGGTGTTATTATTATAAGTACCTGCCACACTTCAACCAACTTATTCCTTTCTATTATTAGCATCATTTCTATAAAAATATTCGTTGTCCCACGACAACAAAACCACAATTTCTATTAACGACAAATGTCAAATTGTGACAAATAGTAACAAGATGACCGGAAAGGGGCAATAAATCTGTCACAGCGACATTCACCCCAGTGGGTCGAAACCGTCATACAAAGCACTTTTTGTATGGATGGCGACAGGTTTTAGTTACCAACATAGAAAAACAAAAATAATATCATGAATTGCAAACTTGTTGTTAATTGAAAAACATCAAACTAAACTGAAATCTTAACGCCATTTTAGCGGTCTGTTGTGTTATTTTATTATTTTCGAAGATAATACAAAACCTACGGATTGAGTATTGAGGTCATTTTGTTGATATTCAAAGATAATCATAATGCGCAAAAGGTGTGTCATTTGTCATAAAAGTGATGAGAAAAATACCAATTGTGATGTTTATTTTTTTGACTTTTGTGATGATTTTTTTTATCACTTTTTTCAAATATTTCAAATATTATGTATTAAAAATATGTGTACAACAAAAAATATTATGTATTAAAACTTTTGTCAAAAGTGTTATAAATATCTAGTAGGGTATAGATACTCTTGTGTAAATTTTTGTAAAACTGCAATAAAGCTATCATTAAATTAAATACTTTTTTTTTATCCAATGACTTATGAGAAATTTAAAATTGCTTGGGTATTGGGTATGACCATGACTGCCCGCTGTCACCGAGCTGTCAAGTACCAGAAAGGCAACATCACCATAATAAAAATTTTGTTTCAATGTTGGCTAAACAAACCAGTCAGTACATTTTTTTCATCTATGGAGTTGCGTCTCTTATCCGTAAGGTATTATATTCTCTTTGATTCACCCTACGCACCGAGCAGGGTGTTTGTTGCGATCGTCGAACGATGTCGTGAACGGCTAGAGTGATCACACGGCGACTCGGTCGATAATAATAATAAGATAATTTTTAGAGCGCCGTTTTGTGATCAAAAGACCACCTCAAGGGCGCTATTCTTACTCTGTTTAAATTTTAGTTATACCTGCCTAGTGAGATAATAAATCCCAAAATAAATAAATATATGTAGATTGTAAGTACTTGTACTTATTATTGTATTTATGTTATTGGTTATGTTATTGGGGGTTATAAAAATCATACTAAAAAAACCAAGAGATTACTCTACCCACCTACTGTTTTCTGAGATGAGGGTGCTGAACATTGACCAGCTCTTCAAAAGATTTGCACTATTGCAAATCTTTAAGGAAAAAAAAATAGCACTCAAGAAACCGGAAGTAGAATCTTGAGATCAATCAATATTATGCCCATCCCCCTATGTAACAGAGATGTGATGCAGCACCATTATTTATATCTAGGTGTTAAATTTTATAATGAACTGCCGAGTGATATTAGGGGATTGCAAGATTACCAAGAATACAAGAAAAATATCATAAAGCATATCGTAGAGGTTGGCCCGCATTAATTGTGCGCCGCCTGTGTATAATAGTGTTGTTGCGTTTCACCGCGCGGCGGCGGTGTGTGCCGAATTCCCTGTGTTTTTGTGCCACCCTGTGTGGCTGTCTGTGTGCGTTACTATAGATAATACATTATAGTGATGAACTTATATTCCTTCATTTTATCTACTCCATTTATGCTATGTTTACTCCCTCTCCTCACACGAGCTCTGCTCTATTGGAGAGGTTATATATATAAAAAAAATCAAGGGAAAATATCTATTTAATAACATAATATTTGTAATTGTGTAACATTTTTCTGTGAATAAAGTTTCTTTTGAATTTGAATATAAAATAATTTACGACAAAGGATAATCTGCATATGACTTCTTGAATAAAAATGTCTTTAACTCCTTCTTAAATTCGTCTAATGTATCTAAGCTTCTAATATTAACCGGAAGTGAGTTCCAGGCTTTCGGTCCAGAAACGCTGAAGGCTCTATTGAAGTATTTAGGTCTATTGGCGGTATTGGCTTCAGCTAATTTATTAGTAGCTCGTGTTTGAGATCTAAGAGAGACATGTCTGTCATTGGGTGAGAACGGGATGCATAGTTCAGACAAGTATGTTGGGGCCATAATTGTGGAGTGCTTTGAAAACTAAGAGGTATATTTTGAATTCTACGCGTTCTGGACTCTTCAGCCAATGAAGATTGTGTAGAGTAGGTGAGATATGGGAAAAACGATTTATTTGATGAATGAAACGAGCGGCAGCATTCAGGACATGTTGCATCTTATGAAGTTGGTATTTTGGTAGATTATTAAGTAACGCATTGCAATAATCTACCCGGGACACTATAAGTGCGTTTACCAAGGTTTTAGCCGCATCTGTCGACAGACAGCGACGAATAGGCTTGAGTTGTCTCAGGGAGTAGAAGCTGGATCTTAGTGTTGTGTAGGTAAATATTTAACAGTTACCAAATATCGGTTAAGCACATACTAGTTTACGTAACTGTTATTGCATTCTCCGATACCTGTTGAAATTTTATCTGTTAAAGATAATGTTACTAGACCGCCATCGATAACCGATATCCACTAACTGTTACAGTACTTGTTATCCAGTACAATTCTCAACGCTGTTATCCTGTTATCGTCCTTAACTGTTAAACTTTTACCTGTTTCAACCGAAATAAAATCATTAAAAAGTAAAGTTATATAGGTCCATTTAAAAAAAGGTATTAAACAATAATATTCTAATAAAGTATGTCCCATACATTACTAATGGCCACTTTGTTTAAGTGGTATTATTGCTATCAAGATTTTTTCTACATTGAAGCCGTCTACGCGGTGTATTGTGTATTCATTCGAACTAATATTGTATACCTACATGGCAATATAACGACACGTAGTCAAATGATGTATTATTAGTTATCAATTTTGTATACAGTGAGCATGATAATTAGTCCCTTTTGAGTAATTCGCGCTTTTACTTGATACATTTTATTTATATGATGAAATACATGGATACAAGTAGGGTTGAACAAAATTATCTAGCCACTTTTTATCTATACCTACCAATAACATAATATAAAGAGTTATTTGATTTATGAGGGGGGGGGGGTTAATATAAGTAGGTAAAAATATAACATTTTAAAATAACAGATACTTCTTGGTAACAGGTTGAGTTATACCTGTTACAATGATATACTAGTTTGGCCCATCCCTACTGGATCTTAAGACTGACGAAATATGAGTGTCCATAGATCTTCTCTCGTGTGCGCGCGACCTTTGTTTGTTGGAGCTATAGCTCCGCGTCAATATTCTTAATATAATCTAGTGCCCTAGGTGTCACGCTGCTGATCTCTTCCAGTGATCCCTCGAATTTTTTAATGGGACAGCTCAGAACAATGTGTCCAACAGTCTCGATCTGGCCACATTCACAAAGGGGATGATCCCTTTTACCCCACTTGTGTAAAAGGTGTCCACATCTACCGTGACCAGTCCGAATCCTATTAAGGGTTGTCCATTGCCTGCGGGGCAAGTCAAACCCGGGTTGTCTGACTGTAGGGTCCAGGACAAGCTGTCCAACGTCTGGATTTTGGTCGTTCCACTTTTCCCGCCAAACCTGTTCAACATTATAGCCCCGCTCAATAAGGTCATTACCTAGCTTCCAGGAAGGGCACCTGGATTTTAGGCGCATGGAGTGATCAGATGGTATGTTTTGGTGGAGGTGCAGTTCCGGATAGGCGTAACATTTGGTCCATTCCAGTCCATTGTCCATAGATAGTGCGATGTTAAAAAGAACGGATGTAAATGTCAACGGGTGACTCGTTGTTTCTGAACGCACCCCAGAGTGAATCCGTGGTGCACGTATGTTATTCAACGATTTAATCGTAATTTTCACAGATAATATAAATATACTGTAATAAGATAAGCGTCTCCCCACCACTTTTTGCGTAATTCTAAAAAAATGGCCGCCAACAGAATACTACTACTGCGCCTCTAGCGTCGTTTTCATGTAACTACAGCACCACCCACCCGACCACCCACCCACCAAAATTTGTATCCCACCCACCCACCTAATTTCGTATCCTTTTGAAAATTCTGCTTAAAAATCGAAAATAAAACCATAAATTTGCATTATTAAATAAATCTTTATTGCAAAAAAATGTATACACTAATAATGATTAAATCAATTTTTTCACATATATCACCATCTTGGTCTTGTACTGCAAAAGGTTGGTTCATCTCATTTGACACTCCTTACTTCCTCATAAACCTTGAACAAATAAAACAGTTTTATTGATAATTGCACGATATTATATTGGTTACATAACGAGATTTCAAGAGATGTGTTAAAATATGCTATTGTACTCGATAAATACGGGACACGTAAACATGAGTCAAATCCAAACATCAGTCATTAGAGAGAAAGGTAGATAATTTAAAACAATTAATTGTGTGTTCTTAAATAGAGGAATTGAAATAATAAATATGATTTCCACATACCTCCGGATATATTCCAAGTTGGCAAATTTACATCAGATTCGTACTTTTAAAACGTCACTCGCACAATTCAACATATTCTAATTGGATTTTTCTTATACACACCTTATTATTATGTCAGCAGAAGAAACAAAGTGTTTGCATTTTCCATAGTGTTCCAAACATCATTCACAAAATAACACGAACAAATTAAACTGTATTAAACAAAGTTTTTAAACAGAAAAGTAATAAAATAAACGTATTATGTGAAACACCTCACACTCCAACAGACAATACAAAACGTCAAACGTCATCAAATCCAAAGAGCGTGCGTGTGAGCAGGACCGCATATACTAGGACTCGCGTCATACGCGAAAAAGAGACAGCGATATGACGCAAAGGTATTTAGCGCTTTGAGTGTAAGATTCGGGAACTACAACTTTGTACAAAGAAATATGTATGAAGTTTCCTCCCCGTGGTAATTTTATGAATTGACAACATGTGTTCTGATAATACATCGTTTGAAAGTGATATTGTAATTTATGAATTCAAAGAAAATGAAATAGAACTATTTCTAAAGAAGGTGAACGTCGATATTCCTAATGAACCATCATACGAGGATGTTGCTTGTAATAAAAACTTCCCGGAAACGTGTAATTCAGAGACCGATGTGCGAAATAATAGCAGAGAAAAGCCATACAAGTGTAATATTTGCAAAAGAATGTTCACACATTCTGGTAATTTAAAAAAGCACATGCGACTGCATAGCGGAGAAAAGCCGTACGAGTGTAATATTTGCAAAAGAATGTTCACACATTCTAGTGCTTTAAAGATACACATGCGACTGCATAGCGGAGAAAAGCCGTACGAGTGTAATATTTGCAAAAGAATGTTCACACATTCTGGTAGTTTAAAAAAACACATGCGACTGCATAGCGGAGAAAAGCCGTACGAGTGTAATATTTGCAAAAGAATGTTCACACATTCTGGTAATTTAAAAAAGCACATGCGACTGCATAGCGGAGAAAAGCCGTACGAGTGTAATATTTGCAAAAGAATGTTCACACAGTCTAGTTCTTTAAAGATACACATGCGACTGCATAGCGGAGAAAAGCCGTACGAGTGTAATATTTGCAAAAGAATGTTCACAAATTCTAGTGCTTTAAAGATACACATGCGACTGCATAGCGGAGAAAAGCCGTACGAGTGTAATATTTGCAAAAGAATGTTCACACATTCTGGTAATTTAAAAAAGCACATGCGACTGCATAGCGGAGAAAAGCCGTACGAGTGTAATATTTGCAAAAGAATGTTCACACGTTCTGGTAGTTTAAAAAAGCACATGCGACTGCATAGCGGAGAAAAGCCGTACGAGTGTAATATTTGCAGTAAAAAGTTTACTCATTCTAGAGTTTTAAAGAGACACATGCGACTGCATAGCGGAGAAAAGCCGTACGAGTGTAATATTTGCAAAAGAATGTTCACACAATCTAGTGCTTTAAAGACACACATGCGACTGCATAGCGGAGAAAAGCCGTACGAGTGTAATATTTGCAAAAGAATGTTCACACAGTCTAGTTCTTTAAAGATACACATGCGACTGCATAGCGGAGAAAAGCCGTACGAGTGTAATATTTGCAAAAGAATGTTCACACATTCTAATGCTTTAAAGATACACATGCGACTGCATACGGGGCCTTCGTGAATGTTCGGGTTTGCTTTCGTGGTATACCGGGCCGGAAGGTAGAATTAGAATATCCGTGTGACGTCACGCACCGGGTCCTATCGTGTTCTAGCATCTATGGTTTTGGTTCCATACTGCTACATACTGTGCTGTTTGGCGTGGGTTCGTGCGTGTGTTCACGGTTTCTGTGTCAGTTACACAAAATTAGTGTTTTTTGTGAATAATTGTAGTTTAATGGACATTATTTCATATTTATAAGTTCAAATAATATACTGTTTATAACATAAGGTAAGAATAATGACGAAATTAATATAATATTTGTATTTCTTGAAGGTTTATTTGTATGCACGTTTCATCTACGTACCAAATGCCAACATGCTTGAAATTTGGCTCTGTTATATCTATTTAAACACATAACAGATACTTATTATGTATTACTATATATAATATTAATTTACAAAATCATATCAAACAAGAATTAGTACTCTTCGTATGTAAATAAGTATGATATACCATAGCATTCTGTGGATATACCTTCACCTATAACCTAACCTCAAATATAAGGAGCTATGATAAACATATTACAATTATGTACTTACATCGGTATTATTTACTTTAATTAAACTTAATATTTCAGTAAAATAAATCTTTACATTGTTTCATAACATTTTGGTATATTTTTTTTCAGATATTAACCAATCAGCATACCTAATATTGAGCAATTATTGAACTACAACACAAGGAATCCTATTAAGTCATAAAACATCAAGGTATTGTATTTATTTAATCAAATAAATTTTTCCACATATTATGTACTTGGTATTAATTGATTTGGATTATCAGACCCACAACTGAACTCCATAGCCTAGTGGTAAAGGCGCCGACCTTCCAAGAAGGCCCACATTTGATTCCCGGTTGGTTGAGATGTTTTCTTTTGGTTTTTCACATGAAATTCCTACAAAGAGTTGGAATTATGTCTCAGTTAGAAAAATGTATTCAGCATTTAGTTTTCTGTATAGAAGAGTGTACTTTTTTAATACTCCAGTTTTACTACTAATGATTTTGAGGTTATTATTTTATACAATATAGATGTTTTGGCAATCCAAAACGACCCAAATGTATCCCTTGTAATATTTATTCAATTTCGTAATCTATCCTTAATACCGCTATAATATGTATCACACCAACACCTGATCGCGAGCTGTTGGGTTCGATTCCCTGCTCATCAGTGTCTCGATATATTTGTTTCATTTTTAAAATGATTTTTTGGAAGCATTCTTCCAAAGTGTCCCACATTATTTAATACTAATAGATTTACAAAATTGATTTTTATTCACATTGATTTGACAAATGTTTTTTAATATTTAATTGGATATTTCTTCTACAAAATTTTTAAAATACATAATTTATATGAGTGACAAAACATAATACCTTGATTTGGATTCATTTTATGTGCTGAAACGTTATTTGATCTTGAACAAGATATACTTATGTATAGATATTGAATTTTGAGCTGAATACCTATTGTGAAAGATGCAATGCTCTCTAATAATATCTAAATACATGACAATGGTTGCTGTACCTTTAGTGGTTTTAGCTGACGATTAGTAGTATTACATAACACACAATTTTCAAAAAACTAATGATTGTTATTATTTTTTACAGATGCCTCGTAGATGTAGTGTTCCAAATTGTACATCAAATTATGGAAATAAACATGTATGTAGTACATTTTGTTTTCCAAAAGATGAAGAAAGACGGAATGTGTGGGTGAAGTCAATTCACAGAGAAAATTTTGTTCCTGGACCATCTGCTAGGGTGTGCATCAAACACTTTGATGAAAAATTTATCGAGCGGACTAATAGAGCTCAACGAGATGATGGTACATGGCTGGAAATACCATTGGCTTTTCCTCGCCTCACAAAGGATGCATATCCTTCGATATTTCCCGGACAACCGTCATACTTGACTGTGGAGCTTCCTGCGCAAAGAAGAGATCCTGATGAGAGACTCAGAAAAGTTGTTCAAAGATCTGAAGTGGAGTTTCAAAGTTGGATGAAATCTGACGTTATCCAGTCCTTTGATTCTTTGAAAATCACAATAAAAGACAAATTACCGCAATGTGGTACGTGGTGCTTTCTCAGTGATGATAGTTGTGTTGCTGTTTACAAACTTGTATTAAATAATGGACTGCCCAATATATCTGCTACGCTTAGTATCAGCCAAGATTTTTCGGTGGTGATGAAGATAGGTGATGTAGTATTAGATGTTAATGTATTCAAAAATATTTTGGGGGCAGAAAAAAAATGTGATCGATGGACAAAATTTGATGGACTCTTAAACATTTTATCCAATCGACCATGTGAATTTGAGGACATTTTTCATAATGTTATTAACAATTTCACTGAATTGTGTGATGAAATTGATCATGACAATGAAGACAGATGTAAATTTTTATTTCTTTTAGAACAACTAAAGTTGTTAAAAAACAACAGGAATAGGTATACTGCAGACACTTTATTGTTTTCTGCTAAATTGTATTTTTCAAATGCTGCAGCATATTGTTTAGTTAGAAGCAGTAATTTATTGACATTGCCTCATCCCAAGTATTTGAGTTCCCTCACCTCGTCGATTACAAATGAGTGTACTAAAAAGTGGCTCAGTGAGAAAAGGCTCCTTCTTAAGGACCATGAAAAGGTTGTCAACCTAATGATCGATGAGATATATGTAAATAATAATTTTGATTACAAAGGTGGAAATATTGTTGGGCAAGCAGTCAATTGTAAATATCCTGCTACTACTCTGTAACAGAATTTTTTTGAGTGGGCAACACAGCCGCTTCAGGTTTTGTGTCGAGTCACGGTGCGAGGTGAGGGGTAACAATACTGAAGACAGGCGGTCATTGCCACAATTTTTCAGTCGACGAGACACGCGCTAATTTGCGGTGTAAGATCTATTTGAGGGTTAAAAAGGGTTTTTAATCGAAAGAAGTTAAATCGAGAATGATCTCTCTAATGTGAGTTACATAAGTTCAGTCTTACAAGTCAAATAATTTAAAAATATAAAACAGTTTTATAGTGTTGAGTGGCGTCATATCAAACGACGAGCCGCAGTTAAAAAGGTATGTCCCTTGATACTTATCGAAATAACTTTTAAAAGATAAATTAAACATCAAAACGTGCTTCACACGTAAGCCAATATATTAAGCGTTCCGAAAATTAAATTTTCAGAACGCGGCTCCTAGCTGACGCCACTTTCTGGGGCGTGCAAGGGTCCCATCTACGCCACTTTCTGGGCCGTGCAAAGGGTCCCAGCTGACGCCGCTTTCTGGGCCGTATAGTCCTCGTAGAGGAGTAATAGGTTGACGTCACCTTTTGGGCTCTGGATGAGCGACCAGACCAGTCAACACTTCTGGCCACCGGCTAAGAGCCAACCGTTGCTGGGCGCATCTACCGGGGCGGTCTCCTCGCCACCCTGCAGTCGGCGTGACTGGTGGACCCAAGACCTCAAAGACAAGAGACCGCTGAATCTTTAAGCTGAGTTTTATACAATTTTACATCTAATTTTTTACATAAGAAAATTTGGTTTGATATTTCCACTTTACCTGTGAACCTATAAATGAAAGTACCTACCATATTATACAATTTAATCGCAATACAAGTTTTTTATTGTACAATCACCCACTGAGAGAGGACAGCCCGTCACATTATTGGCGCCCAACGTGGGGCCTGGAGTATCATCTCAGTAGTTGAGAAACCCCAGGATTCGAACCCACGAATCTTCCTGCTTGTGACGTTGTTCTTTCTTAGAGGGGAGTTGTGTGGTTGGCTGAAAACTTGTGGCAATCATTTAGGTTAATGTGATTATCATTTCAATGTATCGCACTCATTTTATTTCTAAACATTGACTATTAAATTGCATTTATTTTGTCTTGTGAGTCTTGTGACAATCAATTTTTCAGAGTAAGTACCCTAGAGAGGTGCTTACAATCTTGTACGTGTCGATGGGTAACTATTAAACAATCCAATCTATACCTAGAAATTTTTATTGCAAAATCAATTGTCCTAACAGTGAAATGAACTTTATTTAAATAATTCCACAAATTAAATTTTTTTAATTATTTTAAAACCCACTCATAACTGCTCAGTTTTATTAAATGTATAAATTACATTCATAGCTGTTCATTGCATTAAAATCTTGTTACGAACGCCATACATAACTGTATATTGGGTGTTTTCAGCCTTGTCCAGTGAAACCGGCACGAGCATCAGAACGTCACGAGCGCGCAGGCCACATGCTGCAGAGGATTTGGACGATATCCTGAGAGCGAGCTTTTATTTGTGCAGAATGTTTTCAACTCAGCAAAGCACAATCGAAGAACGACTATTTCACCCTCGGATGCAAGTGAGGTTATTTTGTTTGTTGTAATGATTTCATTTCACATTATGAATTTTATTGCTCGACATCAGCAAATCATGTCATTTGTATTCAGATGCAGCGCCCATAACGAATAGATACGTTCTTGCACTTAATCTTTGTTTCATAGGTCAGCGTCAACACAGAAAACACATTCGTATATAGCAAGAAATTTTGTGTGTCAATTACGTGAACCAATGTAAGGTGTGCGGCGGGCCCACACACAGCGCAATTTCATAAAAAGGGTGAACTCTGTTGCGTTACGCGCGGGCGACACGATTCGTTGAGTAGGCTCTCTTGCGGACGGCTATAGTGGCGCGAGGCGATCGACGGCTGGCCTGGCACACATCTCTCTCCTATAAGGTGAGGGGCGCGCGCCACCACTGCAACCCGTTGTTTGCACGGTTGGAAAGAGATTACACACTTTAAATCTGTAGACCGGCGCGGCGTATTGGGGAATTTGCCGATATTAATTATTATTATAGTAGGTAAATTTTATTGAATTATCGTAGTGTTTTATTATGAATGTTTTTATTTAAAACGAGCATAGAATATTTACAGCGTGTGTTGTCTGTCGTTAGATAACTTTTAGAATCAGGTACGCCGTAGAAAGAACTAAACTCAACACCATAGATACATTGTATTTTATCGAACTAATTATAAATATATGTAAAAATTATCTGCAAGCGCATAATTTTACAGCGACTGCGCGAAATTTAAGTTTAAACTCAGGTGTTATTCATTCATTTCGTAAATACTCAGCGACATGGAAGACGACAAGGTGACTTCATTGGAGGTTCCCAAGCCCGATAAAGCCGAGAGTCCTGCGGGATCTGACATCGAGCAAGAAATCGAAGACGGGAACAAATACACTATATATATATATTCGTATGGTATTTGGCGCAAAAAATAAATAAAATAAAATCTATAAAACCATAAAAAAATATCAAAGATTATAATATATCACGTCAAAAAATAAAACTTTTATCCCTTAGCCAGTTTTTGGCTTCGGTCGTCACGGGATTAAAAAGCTCCTCCATTGTACCATCGAACTTGTGGAGTGGGCACTCATTAATGACATGATGAATGGTTTGAGTGGGCGCTCCGCAGTCGCATCGGGGGTCGGCGACGTAACCCCATCTGTGGCGTTCAGCCGCACTCCTGCTGCATCCCGTTCTCAGACGGTTTAGGGTTGACCATTGTTTTCTGTCAAGCTCAAAGCCGGCGACTCGCTCAGATGGATCCACAACAAGGTGCATGTTTCTAACGTCTGCGCTCCTCCACTCCTCCGTCCATGCCTGAGTAACCGTAAACTCTTCGTTCTCTAGAGTCTTTGCTCTGGTCCAAAAGGGTTTTCTTGACCTGAGCCTTGTCGGTGGGATATTGTTCAAGGCCACGTTCAGCAGAGAGTTGTTGTCCCCTGCTTTTTTCCATTCTCTCAACGTTGAAGCGTTTCTGCGAAGTTGAGGGGGAGCTATGTTGGCGAGGGCCGGCAGCCACTGGCATTGGGTGGGTTTGAGAGCCCCGGTTATGGTCCTCATTGTGGATCTGAGCTGGATGTCGACATTTTTGGCGTGTGCACTGCCGTCCCATACTGGAGCGCAGTACTCAGCAGCAGAATATACTAGGGATAATCCCGCGGTTCGCAGCGTGTCGGCACGTGCTCCCCACCCGGATCCCGCCAGTTTCTGGACGATATTGTTCCTTGATTTTAATTTTGCGCAGAGAACCTCGATTTGCCTCTTGTACGTGAGCGTTCTGTCCAAAGTGACTCCAAGGTATTTAGGGTGCTCGGTTTGGTGTAGGAGAACCTGTTCAAAGTGTACGTTAATCTTTGCTTTGGACTGTCGGTTACATAGGTGAAATGTAGCAACCTCAGTTTTTGCTGGATTAGGTTTTAATCTCCAGTCTTTAAGATAGGTTGACAGCTTTTGCAAATCTTGTTCCAATATTTCAGCTGTTGTATTCAGGTCCTTTCCTTCCGCCAAGAGAGCAACATCGTCTGCATATTGGAACATAGTAGATCTTGTTCTAGGAATATCATGTACATATAAATTGAATAAAACTGGCGCCAGCACTGATCCTTGCGGTAACCCATTGTTAAGAACCCTGTTTCGGCTTGTTTTTCCATCCAGTGACACTCGGATGTAACGGCTTGATAACATGGTGTCTATCATATTAAAAATTTTTCGACAAGGGATAACTTTGGAAAGTTTCAGAAGGAGGCCCTGCCGCCAAACGGTATCGTAGGCAGCCGAAAGATCAACGAAAGCCGCCGAAAATTTTGATCCCCTCTGAAAGCCGGACTCTATGGTAGTTGTTAAAGCTAGAACTTGCTCACAGCAGTCCCTGCCAGCGCGGAAGCCAGCTTGTTCTACGGGAACCACTGCGTCTATACTTGTAGCGATGCGCTGTAGGAGCAGTCTTTCTAGAAGTTTATAAGGGATGCACAACAGAGATATGGGTCTGTAGTGACTGGGATCCGATCCATCCTTGCCCGGCTTGATGATAGCCACGATTTTGGAGTGCTTCCATATTCTCGGCAAGCGTCCTGTTCTCAAAGTTTCATTTATGAATTCTAACAACCAAGTTTTTGTAGCCAATCCCATGTTTTTAATGAATTCAGGGTATAGTTCGTCTAGTCCAGCTGCCTTACCACACTTAATGTTTTGTAGTGCTAATTTTAGCTCTTCCAAGGAAAAATCTCGTGAGAAGGTGGGATTCTCCAACAGCTCCGCCTTGGATCTATGCAGTTTGTATGTAACGTCTCTAACTCGTTGTTTGTCGACTGACATCTTGGAGACAGATATCAAACGCCTGACGATGTCTTCCGCAGTGACGGACGTGAAATTCATTGGACTCGGGAGTTTAGGTGGAGCAGCTCCCAGCTTTCGCAACGTACACCAAGCCTTTCGACTGGAGTGTCGAAAGTCTATATCTTCAACGGTTTCACTCCATCTCTCATGGCGGTTCTGGTTTAGGGCTTCGAGAAGGTCACTTGCAGTGGTTTCCTCATGGGATTCTTGAAATTTTTTGAAGAGTTGGTCGCACTTTGTATTCCAGGCTGGAATATACTCTCTTCGGAATCCGCGAGGGATGTGCTTCTTTGCTGATGTTATTACTGCTCCCACAAATCTATCGTAGCAGTCAATACGGCATGGTATATGCTGAATCACGTTATCCAGATCCTTGGAGAATAACTCCCAGTTGGCTTTTTTGAAGTTCCAACGTGGTAAAGGAACTGAGCGCGTCAGCGGGACGCACATGCCATATTTTACAATTATTGGTCGGTGTTGCGAGTGAGGGAAGTCGCCCAGTACAATGCGTGTGGCCTTGTCGTTGACATTAGTGTTAGGGCTTGTAATAAAGCTGAGGTCAGGGTTGTAATCCCTTCTCCAGCGTGCAGAGCGAAATGAGCCCTTGTCCTTCGCACAGAACAGCAAGTCTATCGTGTTTAATTGGGCCCATTCGGCAATAGCGTCCCCATTAAGGTCAGCTTGGTCATAACCCCACGATTCATGGTGGCTGTTAAAATCTCCCACGTAAATTGCTGGGTGTTGGTAGCATGGGAGTGGTGGCGATGGCCATGTCTCGTTCGGTGGTTTATACACATTTGTAAGCTTAATCTCGTTTAGTTCGATGGTGATGGAGTAGATGTTGTTTTGGGTGCTGCAATTAAGAACTTTCACATTGTCTAGGTCTGACCTGATGTATGTGGCTACGCCGTACACACTACTGTGCACCGCAGCTACAAGGGAGAAGCCAGGTATACATCCGCGTTTGTCGAGATCTTCGTCATCCCTTGTATGAGTCTCTTGGAGGGCGATAACGTCAATGTTGTAATCGGTCAGTAGTCGGGCTAGATATTCGCATTTGGAGAGTGAAATTCCCTCTATGTTGAGATGGCAGATATTTATACATTTCTCCAAGTCGCGTGTTTTGTGGTAGTCCTGAGAAGGACTTTTAGTTGCTCTCACTTTATTTCTTCTTTTATATCCTATGAAGTTGCGTTTACACTTTTTGAATACACTTATGTCCAAGGATATTGGCGCAGTAAAGCAAAGTCAGAAAAAGCTGGCCCCAGCTCTAAAGGCTGCACTTCACCTAATCCCTTAAGGCAGATGCAGGCCACAACGCACATGGTGCATCCCAGAAAATGGGGAATCAACTTCTCAGGCACCGGTGATGCGAGAGAATTCGTAACCAGAGTCACGGAATTGGCGGAGGTCTATGAAGTGGCACTGGATTCCGTTGTGAAACATATGCCAATCTTGCTCTCCGACTTCGCATTAACATGGTTCAGGGCGACTGAAGTGGAGACTAAGTGGAGCGTGTTTAAAAAAAAATTCCTGGAACAATTCGAAGGACATGGAGAACAGAGAGCCATGAAATCCGAAATTATGTCGGCCAAGCAGTCCCCGCTCGAATCTGCCTCAGAATTTATATTAAAACTGATTTCGAAGAATAGACAACTCGACGCTCCCTTCGAAGATCAAGAATTTCTAGAAATTGCTAAACATGGATTGTCGGAAGACTATTCCTCCGTGTTGGCGTCGTCCGTGATTCGAAACTCAGTTGAGTTGATGTCGCTATGTGCCAAGTACGAGTCTTTGTCGGGAAGGGGACAAAGCATGAAGGGCAAAACAAAGGGCTCAGTGTTGGAAATAGGCCAAAGCAAAGACGAAAGGGACGCAAGCACACATGCAGAAGCGCGCTCCAATAAAAAGCGCGTCCAGACATGCTTTTATTGCTCAAGACCAGGACACATCCAAAAAGAGTGCTACAAAAGGAAGAGAGAACTGGGTATTAAACACAGTAAGGATGCTAACTCAAATGGTGCCAACGCTCACTGGGATCGTGACAGCGGAAATAGTCATGCTCCAAAAAACGACTAAGGAGCCAGCCGTCCGTTGAAATAAGGGAAGCCGAATGGCGTGACTGGCTCCAATACGTTGAAATCTTCAATAAAACGCAAAACGTCGCTCCCCTCATTTGCGCCAAGAGTGGAGACAACCGGCCTTATCTGGAGGTGATGATAGAAGATGAGATATACGTGGGGTTATTAGATTCGGGGGCATCAATTAGCGCAATGAGCAGGGAACTTGCGGAGTATTTCGTGGCGAAGGGGTATAGCTGGAAGAGGGCCTCCTGGGACGTAACTTTGGCAGACGGGAAGCTTGTCGACAGTCTTGGAAGTATCACCCTGAGTGTCGAGTGCGGGAATAGCAGAAATGAGGTGAATTTCGTCATCCTGAGTAAACTGAGTCAAGACCTAATATTAGGAATGGATTTTTGGATGAAATTCGACATCGCTCCCTCTGTACTAAGTCATGTCAGATACTCCAAGGAGAAGATCGTAAGTGAACTGGGCAAGTTGGAGAATAAGCACCATCTCAACGAATATCAAAGGACTGAGCTAAAGAAAATCGAGGAAGAGTTCAGGGAAATATCGTTCGAATGTATGGGATTGGGCTGCACGAACTTGATTGAGCATAAAATAGAGACGGTGGGCGAGCCGATTAAGCAAAGATATTACCCACTAATAAAATTAACGAATTGAACGTGCATTCTTGGTGGAATTATTTAAATAAAATAATTTAAATGAAACAATTGATTTGTTATTCCACAATATTTATTTACCTGACTAGTTTCGCAGGAACAGGTCCTGCATGGTCACAGGTGACTTAGAAACTAAAGCTTAAAACGAATACAAAATATTATTGGTACGTACACAGATAGGCAGAGGTTGTAAACATATGGTATAAAATTAACAATTTTAATTTGTTTTTTTTTTATATATATTTGACTAATGAATTTATATAAAGCAAGATAAAGGTATTATTATAAGTTGAAAAGAATAAGTAGATTGACAATAATGATATTTTGAATTTACTAAAATTGTTTTTAATATTATTTTTTTATATATAAAAAAAGGAGTTGATAATTGACTAATGAATTTATATAAAGCAAGATAATGATATTATGATAAGTTGAAAAATATAAGGAATAGATTGACAATAATAATTATTGAATTTACAAAAAAAAAAAAAAAAAAAATTGTTACAATTATTTTTTTATATATATATATGTTTAAAAAAGGATAGTATTTGACTAATGAATTTATATAAAGCAAAAATGAATATAATGAATAGAAATCAAGAACAGATTAACAGTAACAATACTTAATTATGTTTGAATTTACTAAAATTGCAATATTTGATTTTTTCCCCTTTTCTTTCTATAAATAAATTTAAAAAAATGACAATATTTGACTAATAAATTTATACAACGCAAAGATAATTAAACTATAAGTTATAGGAAACAAGAATAGATTAACAATGACAATATATTTTTCTATAATTTGTTTGAATTTACTAAAATTGATTATATAATTTTTATATTTATTTTTAATAATAACTTTAAACTAATAATTTAATAAAAAACAAAAACAGAGAAAGGGGTTACAAAATTAATTGTTATTAATGTTACGAGTAAGTAAGTATCTAAGAACTTAAAAAAAATTATTTGTAGAGACACATTCAATTTAAGACGAAATTGAGCGTGTTGCAAGTAGTTGCGAAAAGGTTGCCGATGTATGTGGGCCTTCACCTGGAACAATAAGAAAGTATTCGGCAGTATCTTTATTTCAAACAATATTAAGAAACAAAAGAAAAAAAAAAAAAAAAAAATATTGGTTTGAGCTTAGGACAGAGGATTTAACAAGGGAGAATAGTTGAAATCAAGTTGTTCATTTATTATTTTTATTTGGGTATTGTTCTTTAGGCGGTTAATTTCCATTATTTCAAGTTTCTTATAAGCGTTTTATAATAATAAATCTGTCGGTAAAATTTTGGTAAATAATAAAGATAAAGTAGAAACATTGGATAAAAACGGTATTTATAAATTAGATTGTAATTCTTGCTCTTCCAGCTATATCGGTAAAACCAAACGCGCTCTCAATATTAGACTTAAAGAACATATTTCCGCTTTTAAAAACAAAAACAGTGACAAGTCAAATTTTGCTAAACATCTCCTTGAAAATAATCATACATTCAATTTAGACAATAATACATCACTTATCCATAGTAACATTGCCGGCCATAAAAGATTAGAGAAACTTGAAATAATGGAAATTAACCGCCTAAAGAACAATACCCAAATAAAAATAATAAATGAACAACTTGATTTCAACTATTCTCCCTTGTTAAATCCTCTGTCCTAAGCTCAAACCAATATTTTTTTTTTTTTTTTTTCTTTTGTTTCTTAATATTGTTTGAAATAAAGATACTGCCGAATACTTTCTTATTGTTCCAGGTGAAGGCCCACATACATCGGCAACCTTTTCGCAACTACTTGCAACACGCTCAATTTCGTCTTAAATTGAATGTGTCTCTACAAATAATTTTTTTTAAGTTCTTAGATACTTACTTACTCGTAACATTAATAACAATTAATTTTGTAACCCCTTTCTCTGTTTTTGTTTTTTATTAAATTATTAGTTTAAAGTTATTATTAAAAATAAATATAAAAATTATATAATCAATTTTAGTAAATTCAAACAAATTATAGAAAAATATATTGTCATTGTTAATCTATTCTTGTTTCCTATAACTTATAGTTTAATTATCTTTGCGTTGTATAAATTTATTAGTCAAATATTGTCATTTTTTTAAATTTATTTATAGAAAGAAAAGGGGAAAAAATCAAATATTGCAATTTTAGTAAATTCAAACATAATTAAGTATTGTTACTGTTAATCTGTTCTTGATTTCTATTCATTATATTCATTTTTGCTTTATATAAATTCATTAGTCAAATACTATCCTTTTTTAAACATATATATATATAAAAAAATAATTGTAACAATTTTTTTTTTTTTTTTTTTTGTAAATTCAATAATTATTATTGTCAATCTATTCCTTATATTTTTCAACTTATCATAATATCATTATCTTGCTTTATATAAATTCATTAGTCAATTATCAACTCCTTTTTTTATATATAAAAAAATAATATTAAAAACAATTTTAGTAAATTCAAAATATCATTATTGTCAATCTACTTATTCTTTTCAACTTATAATAATACCTTTATCTTGCTTTATATAAATTCATTAGTCAAATATATATAAAAAAAAAACAAATTAAAATTGTTAATTTTATACCATATGTTTACAACCTCTGCCTATCTGTGTACGTACCAATAATATTTTGTATTCGTTTTAAGCTTTAGTTTCTAAGTCACCTGTGACCATGCAGGACCTGTTCCTGCGAAACTAGTCAGGTAAATAAATATTGTGGAATAACAAATCAATTGTTTCATTTAAATTATTTTATATTACCCACTGTCACCCGCTAAGCAGAAAATTGTAGAAAGGGAACTAGAACTCATGCTGTCATTGGGAGTGGTGAGGCCGTCAAACTCTGCTTGGTGTAACCCTAGCCTGATCGTCAATAAAAAGGATGGATCCGCTAGGTTCTGTCTTGACTCCAGGAAACTCAACGCCGTGACAAAAAGAGACAATTACCCTCTGCCGAACTTGAGCAGAACTTTATCCAATCTTAGAAATGCGAAATATATAAGCTCGGTGGATCTTTCCAAGGCCTTTTGGCAGATTCCCTTGGAGAAGTCCTCATGTCAGAAGACGGCCTTTGCACTGCCAGGTTTGGGTTTGTACGAATTCGTCAAGATGCCATTTGGTCTCGTCAATGCGTCCAGCGAGCTGCAAAGACTTGCCGATCGACTTTTCGGACCAAAATTTGACCAGAATGTGTTCTGTTACGTAGACGATCTAATAGTGGTGAGTTCCGACTTCGACTCTCATCTAGAACTGCTTCGGAAAGTAAAAGAGAAACTGAAGGAGGCGGGGCTTACAGTGAAATTTTCGAAATGTGAATTTTGCAGGAGTCAGCTGAAATACCTGGGTTTCCTCATTGATCAGGAAGGACTCAGACCTGACCCAGACAAAGTAAGGTGCATTGAAGAATACCCTTCTCCTAAGAACTTAAAGGAGTTGAGAACGTTTTTAGGTATGGTTGGCTTCTATAGAAAGTCCATTAGGAACTGTAGTGAGCTTTCAGCACCTCTAAATAAGCTTCTGCGAGTAAAACGGGGAGAAAACAACTTCGCCTGGAACAACGAAGCTGAGGAGGCTTTCATCAAGCTGAAGAGAGCTTTGACCACCGCGCCAGTGCTCACTTGTCCTGATTTCAGCAAACCGTTCTTGCTACACACTGACGCAAGCCAAAACCAAATAGGAGGCGCATTGCATCAAGTAATAGAAGGTGTGGAAAAACCATTAGGCTATTTCTCTAGATCGTTGACGAAGAACGAGAGGAACTACGGAGTCACAGAGAAGGAGTTATTGGCAATTTTGGACTCTATAGAGTTCTTTCGGCCATACATTGAGGGAATGAAATTCACTGTCATAACTGATCACGCTGCCCTCAAGTTTCTTACAAACATTTCCAACCCCTCGGGAAGATTAGCTCGATGGAGCGTTCGAATCTCTCAATTTGACTTTGATGTGGAGCATAGAAAAGGGAAACTGCACCACGTCCCAGATGCTCTGTCCAGGATTCCACAAGTTATTGAAGCTTTGTCAAATGGTGACATTCCCTCAGGGCAAGATCCCTGGTACGATAGAATCTATAGTGGGTGTGTGGATAATCCTGCAAAGTTTATAAACTATCGAATTGAAGACGACAAGTTGTTCCGACTGTCGAAGGATGACAATCCTTTCTACCAAGAATTCTCTTGGAAAGAGGTTCCCAGATGCAACGCACGACAGGAACTGATACGAGCCATTCATAATAATGGGCACACGGGTGCCTTCAAGACCTTCAAAGCACTGGAGAAATACTTCTATTGGCCCCGTATGTTTAACGATGTCAAAGGGCTGGTTAAGGCCTGCGATACATGCAAACAATACAAGCCGTCGAACGTCCCACCTGCTGGCATCATGCAGAACAGGAAGAAGGTGAATAGGCCCATGCGAATGATCAGCGTCGATGTCCTTGGGCCACTGCCGAAGTCGTCCTCAGGGTTCGTGTATATCCTATCAGCTGTCGACGTATTTTCCAAGTACTGCTGGATTTTTCCAATGCGGAGGGCAACGTCTCAGGAAATTGTCAAGTGGATAGTCAATAAGATATTCTTACACGAAGGCGTGCCTCAAGTGATGGTATCAGACAATGGGAAGCCATTTATTTCGAATCACTTTCAGGAATCGATGAAGAGTCACGGAGTACAAAAGATTTTCTACAACACCCTGTACACTCCTCAAAACAACACAGTAGAAGCCTACAATAAAACTATAGGTTACACTTTGGCAATCTTCGTGAACAACGAACAGAGGAAATGGGACCAATTCTTGGACAGGGTTCAGTCGATAATAAACAATTCAGTATGCTTATCGACAGGTTACACTCCGTCCTTGCTGATGAAAGGCAGAGAGCTTGTGTTAGACGGAGGTGCCTACGGTGAGTACACGGACTCCGACTCCCTCGGTGGAAATAGGTTAGAAGAGGACAGGCGCCTGTACAGGGAAAGGTTGAAGGATCTCAACACTCTATTTAACATAGTTTCAGAGAATCTGTGGACGGCATATAGAAGGAACGCTCTCTATTACAATAAAGGTAGAACGGACCGTAAACACGAAGAAGGCGACGTAGTTTGGAAAAAAAATTTTGCGCAATCCAAGGCGGGCGAGTATTACTCTTCGAAGCTGGCGCCTAGATTCGTAAAATGCAAAGTCGTTAAAAAAATAAGTGACATAGTTTATCAACTGGAAGACGTGATTTCGGGACAACGGAACCGTTTTCACGTGAAGGACATCTTAAAATGGGAGTCGGACGACCATTCGCTCGGTCGGACGACTGGCTGAGGCAGAGATCCTCGTCTTCCCTCAAGGAACTCTTACTCCACAGAGTTACGGGTATGACGCACCCGAGGTACCTTAGTTAGGTCACTGTTAAAACCCTTGTCCTTACCCTAACAGTGCCTCCCCCTCCAAACAAACCCAATCCTTCATCATCCCATCCTTTTGTCTCTAAAATTCCTTCCCACAAAATCCTCGAAATACAATTCCACCTGTAAATACTTGTAAGTACTGCTTGTAAGATACGTCAGAAATTTAGTTAAAATAGTTGATATTTTTCCCGAGAAAAATGCATATAATTTAGGTATTAGAGCTTAATAATAATAGTTTAGGTATATTGGTGATAGTCATGTAGGTATTTATGTGAAAACAATAGTTTCATAACAGTGTTCTAGAAATTCCTTTTTTTTTGCGAACAAGTCATATATATGTCCGCAACATTGTAGTGAGCTACAATTATTATGACAATATTGAATCTCTTTATCTTAACGAGTTCAATGAATGTACATAATGTTTAAACCTGGTGCAAACATAAGGGCTAAACTTAGTCGCAGCTCTCTTTAACGAGTCGATTTTAGCAAATGTTTTCTATTAGGTTGTGTTTAGCTTCGCACAGCAATGAGCTGGCGTCAAAAGATACTCAGCGGTTAGACGCGCTGTAGTGTGACACTCGCTTGAGCTGACACTAGCGTGTGGGACATTTCTTTTGGTTGGAGGTAAACAGAAATTTTAACTCATTTTCGAGTTACTTATGGTAAGCCTTCCATGTAACGAAGAATTAAAATGACCTAGTCGAATTTTAAGATCGGCAGGAGGTATTGGTCTTTTATTTAGGAGATCGTGAGGGTCACGGTACGATTTAGGTAGTGTGATGAGCACACATACGTTTTTTTTAGGAGGTCGTAACAGTTTCGTACGACATAGGTAGTGTGAAGAGCGCACTCATGTTTTGTGTAGGAGATCGAAAGAGATGAGAAAAATGTTCATTAATAGGGTGAGGTCTGGTATGAATGATCTATGAATGAATACCTTTATGAGAATTGCGAGGGCCAGCGCATGCGTGAAGTATGACAGGTGAATGATAACTTGGTAAGATTGGTTTTGAATGGATGCTAAAATGACTCATTACCTAGGTAGTAACGTTGTAGAGCTAGGAAAAACCTAGGGAAACGCGTGTCGTGTAAATGACCGTGGTGGGCGGTGTATCTGCGAATGACATGATAATTTTATTCTGTTTTATTAATCTTATATTATAAAAGCACATATTTCTATGCGTCCAGCATGCTCTCAGGATGACGTTGTTACTAGATTAACCTGCGCGTTCCTGGCGACGATGCGTCGTGCATAAAAATAAAAAAAAAACATGTAAATAAAATATATATAACAATCTATGCTATAATTTTTCATTATAACAAAAGTTAAATGTGTTAATTTTATTGAACTTTATATGATGTGTTGGATACTACTAGTATGTAAGTTAAGTCGTAAGATTTGGACTCAATTTAGCTTTAAAATAACTCGTAATAAATAAGTAATAATAATAATAATCTCAGTGCCTGTCATGCATATATTATAATATGTATGTAATTTAAGCTGTAAGAATTAAGTCTATTGAAAACCTTTATGTTCTTTTATTGAATGCTGCATAGCATAAAATGATAGATGCGAGAATAGAAAATCGATATTTATAATGATTTTACTCAAGTAAACAATTCTAGATTGATAATATAAAATAATATGTCTTCTCTAGACTATGTACAGATGCACATGACTGCAACATGCAATAATTTGTTAGATTAAGTATTTAAATATATTTCATGTATTTTACTAGTTTTAGATTTATGCATCGAGTTTGGCATTTTTTGTTCTGATTACCTTATTGTGAACAAGGTCCAGAGAGTAGTTCATGCACATATGTGATGAATATTGGCAAATCACTTTGAGGTGTGACTTTGCAATGAGCAAGCTAGTTTCTCAAACAAATTATTTTTTTGTATTTTTTGAATTATTCAAATTAACGGGACTTGTGTCCTATTGTGTTGAGCAATCTGTGTTGCGAGCAGATCTGCCTGGTAATTTTTTACATTGAGAAGTAAACCTTTAGTTCATAGACTAATAAGTAATGTATTAATATTAGTATTTAAGTGATCTAGAACTTAGTTGATTTGAAACAATTTTTAAACCAATATATTTTTTGTAACACGGAAAATATTTCTCATGAAAATTACTTTAAGTTGTTTATTATGAACTAGCTAGGTATGTGAATTGGTATCGATGTGGTGGTCAACGCATTATGAGTGATGCCCAGTCAGCAGCTCTTCCCTGGACTGTCTCATTTTTTCTTCTCTATTTGTCTTGTTTTTTTTGCCAGTCCAATGAAGGGGATAAAAAAAAACTAAGCAAATAGTGGCGCCGGGCTTTGCACAACCGTTGCTTAATAAAACGCTTGTGCAAATTTTATTAATTTTTAACATGAGGCTGGACTGAGGCCAAACCGCGATCGGACCATCAGATCGATGCTTGTCGCAGGGAAGCATCCATCAGACTTGGAGCTTCACTTTGTCGAAGGTTCACCCGTCTCTGTCTGGTCATGTATTGGGATGTCGTAATGAAAGCTTGCGCAGGGTGATGTCACCTTTTATTTCTTCTTCTTCTCCTTTCTGGGTTCCTCTTGAAAAAATGGTTGAAAGCCAGGCGCTTCCAACATTTTTCGTGGGTGGGGCGGATATTTGTAACAGAATTTTTTTGAGTGGGCAACACAGCCGCTTCAGGTTTTGTGTCGAGTCACGGTGCGAGGTGAGGGGTAACAATACTGAAGACAGGCGGTCATTGCCACAATTTTTCAGTCGACGAGACACGCGCTAATTTGCGGTGTAAGATCTATTTGAGGGTTAAAAAGGGTTTTTAATCGAAAGAAGTTAAATCGAGAATGATCTCTCTAATGTGAGTTACATAAGTTCAGTCTTACAAGTCAAATAATTTAAAAATATAAAACAGTTTTATAGTGTTGAGTGGCGTCATATCAAACGACGAGCCGCAGTTAAAAAGGTATGTCCCTTGATACTTATCGAAATAACTTTTAAAAGATAAATTAAACATCAAAACGTGCTTCACACGTAAGCCAATATATTAAGCGTTCCGAAAATTAAATTTTCAGAACGCGGCTCCTAGCTGACGCCACTTTCTGGGGCGTGCAAGGGTCCCATCTACGCCACTTTCTGGGCCGTGCAAAGGGTCCCAGCTGACGCCGCTTTCTGGGCCGTATAGTCCTCGTAGAGGAGTAATAGGTTGACGTCACCTTTTGGGCTCTGGATGAGCGACCAGACCAGTCAACACTTCTGGCCACCGGCTAAGAGCCAACCGTTGCTGGGCGCATCTACCGGGGCGGTCTCCTCGCCACCCTGCAGTCGGCGTGACTGGTGGACCCAAGACCTCAAAGACAAGAGACCGCTGAATCTTTAAGCTGAGTTTTATACAATTTTACATCTAATTTTTTACATAAGAAAATTTGGTTTGATATTTCCACTTTACCTGTGAACCTATAAATGAAAGTACCTACCATATTATACAATTTAATCGCAATACAAGTTTTTTATTGTACAATCACCCACTGAGAGAGGACAGCCCGTCACAACTCTTCAAACATTTATGATTGAATCTTTGTTTTCCAAAAATAAAGATGTTGTTAAAATGATTCCGACCAGGTATATGAAAGCGAGTGATTTATATGGGTATACAATGGATGTTCTCAAAATGCTTCATGAAAGTGACTTCGAAGTAATATCTATTATATCTGACAACAATAGAATTAATAGGAATATGTTCACACAGATGTGTGGTGGGGAATTAAAAACGAACATTCCCCATCCTTTTAACCCATCAAATAAAATTTTCTTTTTATTTGATACTGTCCACCTTTTTAAGTCAATTAGAAATAATTGGCTTAATCAGCGTGCAACAGATCAATGCTTTTTTTATCCGGGAGTGCTTAATAATGAGCAAATACATCAGGCCAATTTCAATGACCTTATTAATATTTATAATAAGGAGAAGTCTTGCTTAGTGAAGCAAGCTCCAAAGCTCTCTCGGAAAGTTCTTTTTCCATCAACGTTTGAACGGCAAAACGTTTTATATGCCGTTAACTTGTTCCACGACTCAAACAGAGTAGCCTTGGAAATGTGTGGTGAAAATGTAGAAGGAACCAAAATGTTTATTGAGCACATTTTGTGTTGGTGGAAAATAGTCAATGTTAAACATCCTGAAAAAGGGAAAAAATTAAGGGATTATTATTGCGATCCTATTATCAGTAGTGATGATAATAAATTAGTGTTTTTAAAAACAATGTCCCTGTGGCTTGATTCGTGGAAAAAATTAAGCGAATTAAAAGCACAGGAGAAAGCTAGCTTAAACATTCCAGCGAAGGGTGGGATGCTTTCTAAAGAAACAAACTTTTCGATGCACCACACAAATTGTGCTCTAATAAACATTGTTCACTACATTTTCACCAGGTTTAATCCCAAATACATACTCCTAGGCAAATTTCAAACTGACAGTCTGGAAGCAAGGTTTGGACAATACAGACAAATGTCTGGCGGCATATATAATGTTTCTGTCCGTCAAATTATGGAAAGCGAGAAACGCTTAAAAATTTTAAATTTGATAAGCTTACATTCTGAGCTGTATGGTACATTTGTTGTCAAATCTTTAAATTTCCCCAACTTTACTGATTTAACGGAACAAATCATTCCAGATGATTTGGAAAAGGTGTTATATTTGTGTAACATTTGTGATATTCCTAATTCGGTGTTGTCAGTATTGATATATATTGCTGGTTACATAGCTATGTCGCTGAAAGTGAACATCAATTGTAACCTGTGCAAGTCACTAATCGCTTCTGACAAAGAGATTGATTATGAATGTTCTGATGAGAATGTGGCACAGTATTTAAACTTATGTAACAGAGGCAAATTGACTTGGCCAACAGAATTTACTCTTAATATTACAATGTATGTATATAGTATTTTTAGTCTTTTAATTAGTGAATTTGAAGATATTTATTTAGAATGTAAGCAGAGGGATGTATTGATAAGTCTAGCTTTTAAGAAGTTGGAAATTGTATTTCCTCTTAATATCGAGTGCAACGAATGTGAAACTAAAAATTATTCCCATGCAAAAAAATGTGTTTGGATTATGTCCAATATTTTACTGAATAATTATTGCAAGAAAAAAAATGATAGCAGTAAAGGATCGGTCAAAAGGAAAGTTTCCACTCTCTTGGGATGAGAAATATTATATAAGTGAAATGAACATTGATTGAACTCTTTACACCCGTCATGACTCTTATAATTAACTTTTTTGTATATATTTATAGATCCTAGTATTTCATAAGACCTGAGCGAGCATGTTTGGGCTCTTTACACCTGTCATGACTCTTATAATTAACTTTTTTGTATATATTTTTAGATCCTAGTATTTCATAAGACCTGAGCATGTTTGGGCTCTTTACACCCGTCATGACTCTTATAATTCAATTTTTTTATGTATATATTTATAGATCCTAGTATTTCATAAGACCTGAGCATGTTTGGGCTCTTTACACCCGTCATGACTCTTACAATTCAACTTTTTTTGTATATACATTTATAGATCCTAGTATTTCATAAGACCTGAGCATGTTGGGGCACTTCATACCCGTCATTACTCTATAATTCAACTTTTTTTGTATATAAATTTATAGATCCTAGTATTTCATAAGACCTGAGCGAGCATGTTTGGGCTCTTTACACCCGTCATGACTCTTATGATTCAACTTTTTTTGTATATAAATTTATAGATCCTAGTATTTCATAAGACCTGAGCATGTTGGGGCACTTCATACCCGTCATTACTCTTATAATTCAACTTTTTTTGTAAATATATTTATAGCTCCTAGTATTTCATAAGACCTGAGCGAGCATGTTGGGGCACTTCACACCCGTCATTACTCTTATAATTCAACTTTTTTTGTAAATATATTTATAGCTCCTAGTATTTCATAAGACCTGAGCGAGCATGTTGGGGCACTTCACACCCGTCATTACTCTTATAATTCAACTTTTTTTGTAAATATATTTATAGCTCCTAGTATTTCATAAGACCTGAGCGAGCATGTTGGGGCACTTCACACCCGTCATTACTCTTATAATTCAACTTTTTTTGTAAATATATTTATAGCTCCTAGTATTTCATAAGACCTGAGCGAGCATGTTGGGGCACTCCACACCCGTCATTACTCTTATAATTCAACTTTTTTTGTAAATATATTTATAGCTCCTAGTATTTCATAAGACCTGAGCGAGCATGTTGGGGCACTTCACACCCGTCATTACTCTTATAATTCAACTTTTTTTGTAAATATATTTATAGCTCCTAGTATTTCATAAGACCTGAGCGAGCATGTTGGGGCACTTCACACCCGTCATTACTCTTATAATTCAACTTTTTTTGTAAATATATTTATAGCTCCTAGTATTTCATAAGACCTGAGCGAGCATGTTGGGGCACTTCACACCCGTCATTACTCTTATAATTCAACTTTTTTTGTAAATATATTTATAGCTCCTAGTATTTCATAAGACCTGAGCGAGCATGTTGGGGCACTTCACACCCGTCATTACTCTTATAATTCAACTTTTTTTGTAAATATATTTATAGCTCCTAGTATTTCATAAGACCTGAGCGAGCATGTTTGGGCTCTTTACACCCGTCATTACTCTTATGATTCAACTTTTTTTGTATATAAATTTATAGATCTTAGTATTTCATAAGACCTGAGCATGTTTGGGCACTTCGCGTCCGTCATGACTCTTATAATTCAACTTTTTTTTGTATATTTCTATGACTTCATATAAGATAATTATGTTCATCATTACTTTTGTAGTACAATCTGAAGAAATGCCAGTATCTCTATTATGCAATATGTAACCTTTTTTTTATAAATTTCATAAATATCAATCTATAGTTGATACGAAGACTCCATCAATTGGGTAATGACTATGCATTTTGTGGAGATATATTTGGTGACTCTTTTATATGACATTTTGTTTTTGATGACTGAATTTATTGTTCTTTATTTTATTGCTTGATGTTTTCATATCCATCGATCTCCCTTTGGAACAAATGTTTTGTACCTACTGTTTGTATGATTTCTGTTTGCATCAATTTTTTACTGTTTGTTGAAGCATTTTTCTTGCTTGAAGATGCTGTAAAATTTTGTTTCAGTCAAATAGTCTTTTCATTCTGTATTTTTTGTATAGCCAATAAGCGAGGTGACATTAAAGTTATGTGTTTCAAAGTGTGTATCTGAATTTAGTTGGAAAAATCCTTGTCTATCAATAAGCTTATCCTCTGTTCATAAATTGTATGTTGTTCTCATGAGTTCATATCGGTACTTTATTGACTGTTATAATATAACTCAATGAATAATTAAATGGTGGAACTGATGATACAGTGAAGTATAAAATAAACATGTATAATATTGTTTTAATGTGTCTTTATTATTAAAATTTGTTTTGTAATAATCATTGACTTTGTACCTTATAACTTTTTGAAAAATAAAATAGTGGTATATATATTTAATTTGACTCTTTGTTTTACATAATATCCAATTGCCCTCATACTTTTAATACCATAAATATATTATGGACGGTTTTTCACGATGAGAATTTGAATCAACAAGTGCTCTAAGTTTTGTAAGTTAATTTATTATCACTTCAAATATAAAAAAAATGGATCTTAATTATGAAGATGATAAAAGATGAATCTAGGTATGAAAAATCATTTACTGGGACTAAAAATATGATATCCATATTACATATATTATCATTGAAATCAAATTATATGAATTAATAGACATCTCTATCAATTGAATATGAAAAAAACGGATAGGTATAGGTATGTATGAAGATAGTAAAAATTAAATCTTGGTATGAAAATTCGATAACTTAGTCTAAAAATAGAATATACTTTATCTAGGTATATCATTGAAATCTCTGAATAATAGGTAATCTAGAGCAATTAAGTATGAAAAAATTGATAGGTACGTATGTATAAAAGTACCTAAGTATAAAGGAATAAAATCTATAGCGAGCACTGTAATATATTGTAGAAATCTTTGGTTTGATTGCGTTCATACATTCATGGGTAGCAATACGGCCTGCAGATTACGAAGGACCCCGTGCGTGACGTCACAAAATCTACCTTCTGGCCCGGTATACCACCGAGCGCGCACGAACGCGCCCGAATAATCACGAGGGCCCCGCTGCATAGCGGAGAAAAGCCGTACGAGTGTAATATTTGCAAAAGAATGTTCACACATTCTAGTGCTTTAAAGATACACATGCGACTGCATAGCGGAGAAAAGCCGTACGAGTGTAATATTTGCAAAAGAATGTTCACAGATTCTGGTAATTTAAAAAAGCACATTCGATTGCATAGCGGAGAAAATCCATACGAGTGTAATATTTGTAGTAAAAAATTCACACGTTCTGGTGTTTTAAAGAGACACATGCGACTGCATAACGGAGAAAAGCCATTCGAGTGTAAAATTTGCAGTAAAACGTTCTCTCATTCTAGCGTTTAAAGAGACACATGCGAGTGCATGTTGAAAATGAGTCTCAAAACTGATCTTTTTTGTTAATGGTAATATAATATTATGTATTTCCTGTACACCACCGCCATCTATGGAGATTTTTGTTTGTACCTTCCTTCCTCTCTTTAATGGCGGTATGTGTGGATGCTTTTTCTTTTGCTCTAGTATTATAATAATTAAAGCTGTGTTTGTCAAGATGTCCGAAACAATGGCACAAATCATATCGAGATTAGAAAACATCGCAAAGAGTTTGATAGAATCTGGTGAACAGATCAGCGAAAATAGCATAGTTATGAAAATTATACCATCTTTACCTGACAGTTATAAAAACTTCAGACAAGCTTGGTTAAGTATGGAGGAAAACAGACAAACATTGTATAATTTGACAGCCCGTCTAGTGGACGAGGAATCTTCAATAGGGAATGACTCCAAATCTACGGAAACAGCCTTAGTTACCACCAGTGTTGTTTATTTTAAGTGTAAAGCCAGAGGCCATAAAGCCAATGAATGTAGAAGCAAAATTAATATCAAATGTTACAGTTGCAATAAACTAGGGCACATAGCCAAAAACTGTAGGGAGAGGAAGGGGAAGAATTTGACAATCCACAAAAAACCTGGTCAGGTAAGAGAAAATATTTTCCTTACGGAAGTACAATCATTTTTGAATACAAAGAATACGGACACAGCTTGGATAATGGACAGTGGCGCTTCAGCCCTCATGTGCTGTAGAAGAGACATGTTACAGCAATACATCCAGGTAGAAGACTGTTTTGTTACTCTTGGTAATAATTCAGAGTTGAAAGTGGAATGAAAGGGCAATGTTCATGTTGAACATTTGCTCAATAGATGGGAAAAAGCTACGATTAGTGATGTGCTGTATGTGTCAGATTTAAATAAGAACCTTTTTTCTCAAGGTGTATTGACGAAGAAGCACATGTCAATTATTAAAAGAGAAAATAAAGTTGAAATATATCAAGATAATGAATTAATAGCTGACGGTATAAGAAGTGATAATAATTTGTATGAAATGTTATTTAGAAAAATAAAATGTAATGGTGATTTCAATTATTCTGTAAAAAAATAATATCAAGAAATGGCACGAGAGATGAGAACACATAAATGTTCAAGCAATAAGAGAATTAATAAAACGAGGTACATTGCAAGGGGTAAAAGATGAAGAATTTTTTGTGAGGCCTGTGTATATGGGAAACAGCATCGTGCTTCATACAAGGAAAGACCAATGAAAGATACAAAACCTGGTGATTTGATATATAGCGATGTATGTGGTCCCATGTCAGAAAACTCAATAAGTGGGTATAGATACTTTGTATTATTTAAAGATGATGCCTCTGTATTCAGAATGGTCTATTTTATGAAGTATAAGAATCAAGTGTTCGAGTATTTTAAAATGTTTTCACAAAAGATTAAAACTAAGTTCAATAATAATATAAAAATCTTACATGTTGACAATGGTACAGAATATTGCAATAATGAATTTAAAAGATTTTTAGACAAAATGGGAATTGAATTTGAGACTACATCTATATTATACAGCCAGAGTACCCGTATTCTGTTCCAAGTGTAGGGTAGTCACGGACGTTTATCATTTTTTACGTTCTCGAGAGTCGAAAAGCCAAACATGCGATTCTCCTAAAAAAACTTGCAACACGGTGAGCGGAGTAAATCAGTGTGGCATGCTTAAGGAATTGTTATCGCCATATAAGTATAGCCGTAGTATAAAAATGTTAATAAGTAGTTAATTTTAAAAGAAAAATAATTATTGCGAAAGAACAAATATATAAACATTTATTTTAACAAATATAAATTACTAATTTGGTCTTTGGAACCGAAAATAAATAAATTCATGTTTTTAATTCGTTTATGGTTTCTAGTTACATTTGCAGTGTGACAACATTGTGTTTGATTGTGTGAGTGTGTTTGAGTTCGTCCATAGTTCGTCTGTCAAAACCAAAATACCGCTTTCGTTTTTGCGTGTTAAAATAATTTAGTGTGTATTATAATATTATTAAGAAACCCAGTTAATATTTTATATTGTTGATTAACTTTAGTGCTAGTGTTTAAATTCATAATAAATAAAACAAAGACAATACGAAACTACTTTGGTGGATATTACATATTAGGGAGAGGTTAGTATATCAAAATATTGTGGATATTCGTTGTGATTCAAAGAAATAGTAACCATCTCGTTTTCTTTTATAATTTTTAGACACGGACATGAAGATTTAACCTTTTCCCGGGAGATACCAAACAGACAAACACTGCAATAATATAACCATTATGAGTAAAAATTCAAACATGTTTAGAAGCTTGGAAGGTTATTCGTGTAAGAAAAGGTAAAATAAGTTGGTTATCTCTTCTTATAATTTATTTTAGTTTTTATCTTAGTATTGGGTAATTATTAAGTTAGAGGGCTGATTCTATTTTTTTATATAAAACACACATCAATTTTATGAGGTGAATAAGCATGATATGGATTGATTTGATAATAGTGCTAGTGCTATTGTAATAAAAGTTTAATCATTTTTATTACAGTTTGGACTGATTTCAAATCAGATACAAAAAAAGCCTATAGAATCTCAAGAGGTGGGCCCGATACAAGAAGTTCATGGAGGCAGTTGGCTTTTTGTGTTATCCGTAGTGCTACAGGTATTTTTAAAAATTTATGTATACTTATCTACTAAAATACCATTTTTTATGTTCAATCTTGGGTAAACATGAGTTTTAGCGTCGCGAACATTTCTATTCGAATTATCCATAACTGTCATTTTTTATGACGTTTGTCGTTTCCATAGATTTTTATATAAAGGTTTTTTTTAATAAAGGTAAACGTGATGAGGTATGTGGGGCTCCGCCCCCCAAACCCCCCCTATAATTACAATCTAACCTAACCTAACCCAATCATATAAAATAGGAGAAAGCTTGCTAACACTAACGTAAAATAAAATTGAACACTAATACAATAAAAAATCTATGGAAACGCCAAACGTCATAAAAAATGACAGTTGTGGATAATTCGAATAGAAATGTTCGCGACGCTAAAACTCATGTTTACCCAATCTTGTTATACTGAAAAATAAATCTTTTAGTCGTTCACCAGTGATTCAGTCGACGACCTTCGTACACACGGAGAAGTGGTTGGTAGATTAGCGGTTACAACGCCGGCATTCATACTGTTTGGTGCGGACGTCGTGGTTCGATCCCAGGTGCCGACCATCTTCCTCTTTCACGATACAAGCTTTAAGTAGCTTACTGTGAAAGTCAGGGAGTGTATTTGTGTTCACTTTGAGTGAGCACAGATTCATTTTTTATTAAAAAAAAAATACAAAGCACTGGAAGTCAGGGGTCCGCATCCTGGAGCCAACCATTTCCAATTTTGTACATAATTTCGTTAGTGCATATGGTTAATAGTATAAGGGGAAAATTTTAATTTTTTACGAGTTCTAATAATATGTGTCTGCAGTATCAGTACAAAGTACTGAAGGTTATGGGTTCGAATCTCGATGCCAAACATTTCCATTTACTCAACACAAGCTTTCTTTTCTGCCAAAGATGTTGAAAGTATATTTGTGTTGTGTTCATTTTGGGTGAGCATAGACACATTTAAAAATAATCGGGTATATATGGGTATAGACACATATGTATGATTTATACAGTATCTTAACTTTACGAAGGAGTTAGTATGTATAGCTAGCCTGTTTTTTTTTTTCTTAACAGTTTCTGCCTCTTGGGACCTTGATGTCGTCCGGCTTTTTTTGGGCTGCCTCTGATTCTTTGACCCTCAGGAATCTCACTGGAGATACTTTTGGGAATTCTCTTGTCTTCCATTCTCTCAACATGAGAATGGAAGTGGTTGGTGACCCAGCGGTTACAACGCCGGCTTTCGTACTGCGGACGTCGTGGTTCGATCCCAGGTGCCGACCATCTTCCTCTTTCACGACACAAGCTTTAAGTAGCTTACTGTGAAAGAGTCAAGGAGTGTATTTGTGTTCACTTTGAGTGAGCACAGATTCATTTTTTAAAAAAAAAAAAAAAAAAAAAAATGATCCCTCCAAAAGCGCCTACACACGATTCCATTTATGTTATGTAATGTTAATAATTTTTTTTCATTCCGTAGCTTTCAAATCTCATCGGTGAAGAAATAATTATCCTAAAAAGTTAAGTGTTGGCATTGATGGATTCAATTCAAAATGAACTAGATGTTTCTATTGGCGTTTGAGGCTGCAGAGACTGAGGCAGAAAGGAACAGAGAAGATTTCAGGACAAGGGTTGTTTAAAAGTATACTTCTCTTTTCAATCTTTAATTTTTAATATGAATAATTGATTTTCACTTCTATTATATTTCATAAATTTTAAATTATGCTCTACAAATATTCTCAATTTAAGAGCTCAAACAGACAGGTGAGGTTCTGTGTTTGGTATCCTTTATACTGTATGAACTTCTTAAGGTTGAATTCGTAAGTAACGACTGTCGCAACATGAGTCGTGCAACTGGAGTTCATGGATTTCACCAAGCACAGAGTTTTAGTTCTTTCGATTACGCAGAGTTTTAGTTCTTGCTTGGTGTCAATATCAACATTAATTCAAAAATGCATGTGCAATCTTGGGGTAATTATACACTTCATGTATCATATGTTGAATTATTGCAATGTCTCTTGTGACAATAGGTGCCTGTGAATCTAGACAAGGAAAAAATTGTGGAGTGAAAATATAACATGTTTTTAATAATTTTATTGAATACGGACAGCTTTTAATGAATTTACAAAATTGAATATTTAACATTTTTATATTGCCATTTATGCACTACACACTATATTAATAACAATTATTAATCTTTACATTATTTTCTCTTTACATAAATGTATTATCTAAATAATTAATACCTATTATAGAAATGAGAATTAATATTTTTTTTATGTATCTCAAAAACTGCTTGCTTGTAACAAAATCTATGCATTTGTTTCTTACCAATATCTTAGGATAACATTTATAGAAACTTAATTTAATTGTCTAGTTTTATGAAATTGTTTTACTACATAATAATATGTTTATTTTAAAGTTTAGCCATTTTTTTATCATTTCTTTTTGTACATGTTTTAAAGGCACATTGCCGTGAAATAAAAAAAAAATTGTAATACAAATTTTGATTTACTCAAAAATGACTTTTTTTTAAACCTCCTTATTGCTTATATTTTATTAGTCTATAGACCCTATTGTTAAGGACACATGGAGAATTTTGTTCTTGTCTTCCAATTTCCTGTGGCCAGTACCTGCTTCATTTAGCGCTGGGTAGACGGACAAAGTGAAAGCTGGCAAAGTGTGTAGTCAACAGCTGTGAAGGTATTAAAATACTCTGGCTGTCGTCCTTAGTCGTAAGATTGTTCTGAACATGGAGAATACTATCACTTAAAGAGCAACTTTGGAGACATTTATGTTTTACTTTTACCCATCACGAGAGAACAGACCTCCACTCTCTTCTATCAAGCACACTTCTTTTTTCTTCTTCTACCGACATACCATTTCTCATACAACCTCTCCTATTTCTTTTGCTTCTTTTACCGAACATACCATTTCTTATGCAACCTCTCCTATTTCTCTCACTTCCGACCTGGCCTTCTTTAAGGACGGAATTGATGTGTTCGATCCACGTCATTTCCGCCTTATAATTTTTCTTTGTCATTCTATAAACATCCATTCTTTTCACATGATCACACCATCTCTACTTATTAACTTTAATCTTCCATACAACATTCCTTCCTAATATTCTCATTACTTTTCATAACCCAAAGAGTCTTCACATATTCTTCGTAGAACTCTCATCTGTACTATTTTTTTTTGTTCATGTGCATATTTCAAATCCATACATCATTGGTCGTAAGAGAATTGCGTTATGCACTAGTTTTTTTAGATTGTAGTGAGACGATGTTTCTCATAATAGGTCTAATAGCACTGCCCACCCTGCTACCAGACACTTTCCTATGTTCGATTTCTTTAATGCAATGGGTTCCTAGAGAGCGGTCTGTTGTTTGACAAGACGACTCATCGAAAAGTATGCTGTACAATGTTTTTTGCAACTACATAGAAAATGTTCTACACTGTCACATTCAACACCGTATTCCGAGGAAAACAGATAATTTCACACTTTCCATCCCTACTACACATAGTTCCTTAACACATATCGTTCATTTGCTCAAGACATTCATTCCACTGTTATTTTAAAATTCTTTCTTGCTTCACCCCTTTCAAAGTTCAAAATCTTTATTTTACTGACATTAAATTTAAGAGCGTTTTTTGCACAATTTTCAAACACACTTGACACACGTTCTTGCAAATCATTTTCACACATTTCAACTTTTTGCAGAATAAAACTGAACATCGGTTAATTATCGCATGGTTTAACTGGTATGACTCAGACTAACCAATCAAACTGTCAATATCAATTTTACATTGACGAGCTGACTCGAAACTGACAGTAATAGAGTGAACCAAAGAGAATGATATTAACGAATCAGCGTCACCTGCGCTAAAAGAATATCTGATTCATTCCAGAGAACTTGTCTGCAGTAGGCAAAAAGTGTCAACACCCTAAGACAATGTGACACAAGTATTGAAATTTGTTCAGAAAAATCTGGCCATGTGTGAAGGAGGCCTTTGTCCAGAAGCAGATTGATTTCTCATCAGTCTTCCATAACAAAGTCTTTTGAATAATTTTCCTCATGATAATCCGCCAGGGTCGATTTCAGGAAAAATCTGGAAAATTATGAAATTTCTTCTGAGTTCGGACCCAACATAACCCAGTACATAAATCAATTTTTTTTTTTAAAATATGAAAACTGATGACAATTTATGTCACCCTGGTTAGTCATAATTGTGGTCAACTCAGGGGCACTTTGAACGAGCTTTGTCGTAGAATGTAACAAATGTATTTATCTATAGACTTTTTGAGTTAAATATTTAAGTAATCAATTGTTTGATTATATCTCTAAACAGAACTGATAAAAAACACAAAATTATTTTGTACTTCACAAACCTTTGGGCAACTCTTCGTCTCTCCATACGTGTTCTTGGAAATGGATACTTATCAACATATTTTTTGGATAGATTTCATTACTTTGCCCATTTCACCAATATAGTATGTACCTGCTACACTAACAGGTAATTTTTATAGGGTTGAGTACACCTGAAATCAAATATTGGGTAATTAATAAATAAATAAACGATAAATACATTTACACTTCTCTATACAAAGGTGCCAGTACAGCTAGCGGAATTTACTCCCTGAGACAAGCCGAACCTGGCTAGAAATTTCAAAAGAAAAAATACTTTAAAAACCTGACCCGGCCGGGAATCAAACTTGGGACCTCTTGATCTGGAGTCCAAGCCTATATCACTAAGCTACCGAGGTCAGTAAACGGGCTTGTAAAGCATATAATTATGTACATACATAGGTAGCCAATTTGGTTGCCTGTTGAGAACCAAGGGAGTGAAATTGACCTCCAAACTTACTTTAGTTTCCAAAGAAACTGTCCGTAGCCTTTGAAGCAAACTGATGTTAATCTTCACAAAGAATATTTAATTTTTTCTTCGTTTGTCCATATATTTTCATAAACTCAACATCGAATTCCTTTGGCATTTGGTTGAAAATGTGGTAGAGATGCCCGGTAGCTAGTTCGTCTATCATCTTCCACACTTTCTTCTGAATAATGATGGTCTTAACAAAAAATCCATTTTTTCATCTAAAATGAAGAATGTGTTTTTTTATACATATTTATATTGTTGAAGGTTACGATAAAGAATGTTGTGCTGTCCATGGAATAATAAAACAGGGGAACATTGGTAACACAAATCACTGTTTTAATGCAATATTATATTACCTATAAATTTTTCTATTGCATTGGATATGTACCTATATTTTTTGTTTCTGACATCTAGGAGAAAGTTTTATGCTAGAGAAACTCACAACATTTAAAGGGAATTTATCAAGTAAATAGATTTGTAAGTGCAATGCGAGATTTTATTCTAATGTAAATAGTTTTTACCCGCAATTTTGCAGGCTTCTAAAACAATGAAAAAATACCAAAATATTGACGAAAATATCATAAAATCCAAATATTTATCAATTTCTTACCTTATATAACCTTTTTATCGTTTTATTTGGTAAATGCGAGATCTCGATAGTTCATCTCATCGTGCAAACCCTTGGTGACAAATTTTGACATTTGAAGCGTCGCTGTCACTGATCTTAGGCCTGCCAGAATCGGAGTATTTTGGCATTTCTATGTAAAACTTCCGTGAATCCCCACGCTCAAGTAATCGAGTCGTACGAATGTGCGTATCGAAATCATAGAATCGCATTTGTTTCTAGAAATATCCTTGTGGCGGCGCTATATGCGTTTTCCATACAAAATATATCGCCTAATAGTCACCTTTTTTTAAGTGACTACCCTACACTTCCAACCAACAGAATACGGGTAAAGTTTAGTAGAAATACCGCGCAAAGTAGTCACGGTGGTAAAGTGACGTGACACGATACATTGCAATGCAATTATTCCAGACTAGCAGTCTGTCCCTGCTTCGCACGGGTAGGTACATAGGTATTTAAAAAAATAATTCAGTTTTCTTATGATCTTTATAGATCCCTAACTTTATCAAAATATTCTATAGGCTATGTTAATCTGGAATAATGTAGCATTCTAATGGTCCCCTCCCGTCCGGCTCGTACCCCAGTGACGCCTATATCTCTGCCGAAATCTCTCAATTTTTTTTTTTAATAAATCAACCCTTATTGTGGCATTATTATAATAGTTAGACGTATGCTGTTGCGACACTTTTTGTAGATAATTATGTCTTCTACAAAGTTGTAGTACATCATTTTATTCTATCATCAATAGTTTTCACAGTTCATGTAAAGAATATTTTAGGTAATTTTTTTACACCTTGTGTTACATTATTGGAGTTTTAGTAAGGATCCCAAATATTTTAAAAAATTCAATATTGCCACCGGGGATAGTGTAGCTTCCCAAAAGTGAAAGAATTTTTCAAATCGGTTCAGTAGTTATAAATAATTAAAAATATAATATTTTTAAGCATGCGAAAAATCAAGAACCCAACTATCTAGAAATAGTTCCCAGGCGAGGGAATCAAAAATACGCCGAAATGAAGAATCTTCATCTATGCTTCTATCTTAAAATATTCCTCGACAACCAACGGTTAGAATTTAAAAATATTCACTAAGCGTTTTTAACATTGAAACGCTTCTTTAGAAAAAAAACAGTTTGATACTTATTCGGCAAATAATATCAAAAACTTCTACGTCTCTTTGGCTATATTCATTACATGACAATCGAAAAATATTTTTTGAAATTTGAAATAAAATAATATGTTTTTTCTTGTTAGATACAGTTATGTACTCAAAATATGAAATGGCGTTTCAATTATTTTTTTAAAATAAACAAACACTTATTGTGGCATAACTATAATAGTTAGACATATGCTGTCGCGACATTTTTTGTAAATAATGATCTCATCTACAAAATCGTATTACATTATTTTACTCTATCTTCAATAGTTTTCGCAGCGTACGCGATATAAAGAATATTTTAGGTAATGTTTGCACCTTATTGGAGTTTAAGTAAGGATCAAAGGCTATATGAAAATAAAATATAGCCTATGTTCAGCGGGGAGAGTGTAGCTTCCCAACAGTGAAAGAATTTTTCAAATCGGTTCAGTAGTTTCGGAGCCTATTCCCGTCAAACAAACAATCAATCAAAACTTTCCTCTTTATAATAGTAGTGTAGATTAACATATGCTATAAAATATTTTGAAAAAGTTAGGGATCTGTATGAAAACTAAATTATTTTTAAGTATCTATCTACCCGTGCGAAGCTGGGGCGGACCTCTAGTCAATAATAAAATGCTATAGAATAAATTTAGGTAATACATTACTTTCTGGATAATCAAACAATATTAGTGTACTTAATTGCTGAAGATAAATTTCATGTTAATATAAAAACTACATGCATATTATTGCATATCTAAAAAACTATTGGTAAAAGTGAGTATATCTTACATTTTCAATAGAAGATTGGTGTTTAGAAGACAATGAAGAATGGGACGTGCTCGAATCCAAAGCAGTAATCTGTTAAAGGAAAAAATCCAAATTTAATAACAAAAATTCAATAAGTATATCAATTTATTTTTTTCAACAGAATATAGTATGTATGACTTACATGTTGTGAAGGAACAGCTGATTTTTTCAAATATTTACGCCCATGTATGGCGTCATAAAAATCTCCATCACGAAAATGTTTAGAGCAAACACGAGAGTACGGCGACGGACACCAATATTCATCATCACGATTTGTTCGTAAGACCTTAGTCCACTTTTCTCTACTACGTACAGCATTTGGAAACCTGGTGGAAATAAAAAATATTTTTTTAATAAATTTGCGACAGCCCTAATAACATCTTTTGAATCGCTAAAAATACAGTCAATACTAAAGGGCCGCCTTAACCGAATACAATAGAAGGGTTCCGTGAGCGACTTATTACATTCCGCATACATGCTCTTCTATTCCTTTTGCTCCTGACTTGGCCCTCCTCTAAGACGGCACCGATTTGATCGGACCATGTCATTCGAGGTCGGCCTCGTCTGCGTGCACCCATTCTTTCAGATTTATATATCCTTTTAGTCATTCTATCTTCGTTCATTCTCTCTACATGCACAAACCACCTTAATTTATTCACTTTCATTCTGGTCACAATGCTAACATCCACTCCACATTCCTTTCTGATTTTATGATTCCTCACCTTATCAATCAGTCTCTTTCCGCATATCCTACGCAGTGATCTCATTTCTACAGCATTTATTCCAACTTCCAGATTTTTCGTCCATGTCCAAGTTTCACTCCCATACATCATGGATGGAATCAGGATTGGATTGTGCATCAATTGTTTGGATTTAAGAGATATGTTCTTATTTCTCATTAGAGGTCTTAGTGCACCGCCAACCCTTCTACCAGCCAGTTTCCTTCTTTCAATTTCCTTTTCACACCTTCCATCTCTGCTAAATAAACTACCTAAATAGACATACTCATCCACTTGTTCCAAGTTCTCATCATTCACAGCCACACAACATTGCGTTCTTACATCTTCTCTTTCAAAAACAAGCACCTTTGTCTTATTGACATTCATCTTAAGACCATTCATTTCACAATTTTGATACACACGCGTCACAAGTTCTTGCAAATCACGTTCGCTTTCAGCCATCAATACTAGGTCGTCTGCATACATCAGAGCGCATACATTCATCCCATTCAGATCTACACCAACTGTACTATTTTGTATATCACGCACGCAAAAATCAAAAAATAGATTGAACAGCCAAGGTGACATCACACATCCTTGCTTCACCCCTCTCGTAAGACGGAACTCTCGTGACAGATGAGTATTCACCTTGACACAAGCAGAACTATCAGAGTAAAGGGAAGCAACCGCGCGTATCAGTTGTCTATCCACTCCATAAAATGACAAAACCTCCCACAATTTCTTTCGGTCTACTCTATCATACGCTTTCTCCAAGTCTACGAAAGCACAGAAAAGCTTTTGATGTTTGTTCAATAGCTTCTCCGTTACCATTCGCAGAGAGAAAATTTGGTCCGCACATCCTCTTCCATTCATAAAAGCACCTTGCGCATCCCAGACCTTACATTCAGTCACATTCCTCACTCTATCTATTAAGATCCTGCCATAAATTTTTCCTACAGCGCTCAGCAAGCTAATGGGTCGATAACTGCCGCAGTCCAGCTTTGACCCCTTACCCTTATATAGAGGACGTATAACGGCCTTCCTCCAGTCTTCTGGAGTTCGTCCAGTCCTCCAACATTGGTTGAAAAGGTCCAAGCACCACCGCAGTGTCACTTCACCACCCAACCTAATGAACTCTGTAGCCACTCTGTCACATCCAGTCGCTTTCCCATTTTTTGCCTTCTTTAATGCATTCTTCAATTCAGTCATACTTATTTCCTGGCTGTCTTCGCATTCCTCGCTCTCTATTTGCACCTCGCTACTACATCCAATCCTTGTCTCAAACAACTCTTCAAAATACTCTCTCCATCTTTCAGCTATGTCTTCACCATTCATCAACATACACCCATCCTTACTTTTTATGCAGCATACCGCATCATCACCACCAGATCGCATTCTTCTGACTTCCTTCCAGAACAGTTTTAAATTACTGTTCGCATTCTCACTTAGTTTTTTTACATTCATTCTCTTCCAGCAAGTTTTTCTTCATCCGTACTACCTCTTTTACAACTTTTTTTTGTTCCTTGTATACATTTTCCTTGCATTGTCTCTCATACTCACTCTTTGCATTCATTAAATCTCTCCATGCTTTCTTCTTTTTGTTTACTTCTTCCTTTACTTCATCATCCCACCACGCATCACCTTTTACTTTACCAGTTTTACTTTCTCCACATACTTTCACTGCATTGTTAACTAATACACCTCTCAACACTCTCCATCGTTCTTCCACATTCGATTCATTCATCTGCAACTTACTCAAGGTATCGTCATTCATTCTTTCATAATTTTTCTTTATTGCATCTTCATTCAGTCTTTCAACTCTTATTCTTTTGGAAGATACCACAACTCTTTCCCTCGACCGCCAACCACGAAACAGATCAATTTTTTTGTTGATTTATTTGTTTTGATTTATTATATTATATTCCATGCCATTATATTATATTCATAAGAAATGTAATACAAAATTCCCCTTTTTATTTTTGTTCTTTAATTTAAACTTGTTAAATCTGGACAAGATGATAGCAGAAAAAAATAATATTTTGTTTTAAATATTTCGTATTTTTAATATAATAAATAATTTACTTGCACTTACTTGTGATAAGTTACTCCAATGCTTTTATAAGCAACTTTAGACCTATTACGGCAACCTTTTACCACACAGCCCGGCATTTTTACCACTTTTTCAACACAAAAGTACCACAAAACACAGACAAGCGACGCACACAGAGGTTTATCAATGACTGATGATGACGTGGACTCATGTTTTGATTTTGACTCATGTTTTTGTGTGCAGATTTTGGAGTCCAATTGCATATCTGTTTTTAACAAATCACTGCATGAAGTAGGCTTAGGTGCCCAATGTTCCCTTCTTACTGCTGCAATCCATTGCCTTCGTAGCACTTCATCTTTGGGAAATCTTAATAAATACAAAACGTTAGAAAATAACATTAAGCTATGTCCACACATCGCAACTTTTTGTATCTCCAACAAAATGTTGGAGATACAAAAAGTTGCGTCAACTGTATCTGGATACAGTTGATAGCGATGTTGCGCGTCCACACATAGTTGGGGAGCGTTCAAGTATTACGTAACGCAAAATGGGGGGGGGGGAGGGGGGTTATTCTTGTTTAGAATATTATTAGGTACCTATTTAAAGAATAAAATGTGGGGTAGGTACCTATCCACTAACCGTGCAACCAACGCGGTATAAGCGCTGCGTAAACAATGTTGAGAATATAATTTTTGTTCTCATTTGAATTTTAAAACGTTCCAAATACGAACTTCACTTATTTTCCGTGTGTATTATTTTTTCAATAGAAGCAACTAGAATATCGTCTCAGCAAGGTCTCAGCAGTCTTAAATCGAAATATTTGTTTTTAAATACCAGCAACCAGTTTACCCAACATTTTTGGTCCTTCAGGCCGCAATTTTTCGTTAATTTTCGTTAGTTAGTTAGTTAATGTTAGTGAGTTTTGTGTGAAACATTTGGACCTTAGAACTGCAATTTTCGTTTGGTTTTATGTGAGTTTTGTGTGAAACATCACGTGAGTAAAAGACATTACATATCATTATTATATTTAAATCAAGAATCATGTCTTTAAATGAAGAAAATAATGATAACGAAAATATGAAAAAACACTTCACCGCACAAAGAGCCGCATTGAAAGGCCACTTGACGCGATTTATTAACTTTGTTGACAATTATAAGGGGGAAACTTCTCAATTAGAGATAAGATACAAAAATATTGAAAAAACATTTATAAAATTTCAAGATATACAATGTAAAATTGAGGAATTTCATCCAGAAGAGAGTGAGGCGTGTTACAGTATCGAGAATCAGTTCTATTGTTACATGGGAAAAGCAAAGTCATTTATAACTAGTGTAAGCCACGCTGCTCCTGATATCAAATTGAGCCCTATCCAAATACCAACATTTGAAGGCAACGCTGATCAGTGGATACATTTTAGAGACACATTTTATGCCATAGTTCACAATAATGTCAATCTTACTCCACTACAAAATTTTTATTATTTAATTGGATGTGTAAAATCAGAAGAATATAAGCTATTGTCATCGTTAGAAATAACCAATGAAAATTATCAAGTGGCATGGGATACATTAAAAAAGCGATATGAAAACAAGAGAATCATAATCAACAAGCATTTGACTATGCTATTTAATTTGCAACAAATTAAATATGAAACACATACATCTTTAAGAAAATTGATTGATGACGCTCAAGTACACTTAAGAGCACTCAAAAACTTAGGGGAGCACACCGAGCACTGGGACACCATAGTCATACATATTCTAGCAAACAAATTGGATGTCACAACAAGGCATGTGTGGGAAGCTTATCCATTAGGCAAAGAGATGCCCACACTTGAAGAATTTGTTCAATGTCTCGATGAGCGAGCAAGAATCATAGAGACAACACAAAGTCGCAAGACACCATCCGCACCCAGCGGTCATCCAAAGGTCAATTTGCATGTACACAAGCAATCCAATACTTGTATAATTTGTAAAAAACAACATAAAATATTCTTGTGTGACGTTTTTGCTGCATTCAGTGTTTCAAAAAGAAGTGAACACGTCAAGAAAGGAAATTTATGCTTCAATTGTCGCGGCAATCATAGAGTGGCCAATTGCCCATCCAAATCCACATGCAAGATTTGTGGGAAAAGGCACAACACACTTTTACATCATGACTCTGATAATTCAAATGTTGCAGATTCGAATTCAACAGAAATTGCCGAAACAAGCAGAATAACAGCTCACGCCAAGGTGAAGTGCAATGAAGTTATATTGTCAACAGCATTATTGGGTATAAGGCTACCATCAGGTGACGTCTACACAGTTAGAGCACTATTGGATCCAGGTTCCCAAAGTAACTTCATCACAAAGGAATTATGTCAACGGTTGCAGTTATCAGCATACAAGACAAACATACCTGTCATTGGGTTTGAATGCAAGACATCCTACATTACACAAGCTTCAAACATAGATATAACATCTCTTGTTACGGACTACTCTGACAATATCAATTGTTTGGTAGTGGGAAACATAACCAATAATTTGCCTCAAATTTCACTCAATAAAAATATGTTTTCAGTTCCATCAGGAATCACATTAGCAGATCCTAAGTTCAATGTATCCGCACCAGTGGACATCATGCTAGGAGTTGGTCAGTTTTGGAAGATATTGGGTCATGGAAGAATCGCACAAGGTGACTCTCAACCAGTTCTTCAAGAGACGAAGTTGGGCTGGATACTCGCAGGAAGTATTCCACAGCACGCTACAAACACTCAACAAGCAAGGAAAGTATATGCCAATGTTTCAATTAAGCAATTAAATAACAACATAGAAAGATTTTGGAAACTAGAGGATGTTTCACAAAAGGACATATATTCTCATGAAGAGAAAATATGTGAGAGATATGTTTCGAACACTATATCTCAGAACAAAGATGGAAGATTCATTGTCAGTTTACCATTCAAAGTACAACCTCCTAACATAGGAAACTCGTTAGAGATAGCTACACGCAGGTTATTCTCTATAGAGAAAAAATTCAGATCTAACAAAGATTTATATATTCAATATTCTAACTTTATGCGAGAGTACGAAGATCTTCACCATATGACAGAATGTGCGCCAAGTGAAAGTGCTTGCTATGTACCTCACCATGCAGTTTTTAAGGATAACAAAATTCGTGTTGTATTTGATGCCAGTTGCAAGAGTGAAAATGGTCGTTCCCTCAATGACAACTTGCTGGCAGGTCCAGTCATACAAAATGATATATTCACATTGTTATTAAATTTCAGAAAACACCAATATGTATTGGTAGGAGATATACGTCAAATGTATCGTCAAGTTTTGGTTCGTGATGAAGACAGAGACTATCAAAGAATTGTGTGGAGAGAAAGTGAAGATGAAAAAATCAAACACTACAGAATCAACAGAGTGGTATATGGGATGGCCCCATCATCTTATTTGGCTACACGCTGTCTACTAGAGTTAAGAAAGAAGTTTCAAAATTCAAATGATTTACTTTCATCTACTATTAAAAATTGTTTTTATGTCGATGATCTTCTCTGTGGTCATGACGATTTGGATACATGTATTCAGTTAAAAAATCAATTGATAAACGCATTTGAATCCATACAAATGAATTTGACAAAGTGGAACTCAAATATATGTTCATTGTCAGATGATAATCAGTCAAATCTGAAATCTCTAGAAATACAAGAAACCACTGATTCAAAAATATTAGGTCTCCATTGGGACAGCAATACAGATGTTTTTACATATAAGATTTCATATGATTTTAAGAATAACAACATAATAACAAAACGAACTGTCTTATCAGACATTAGCAAGTTATTTGATCCATTATCTCTGGTTGGTCCTTTCATCATTAGCTTAAAAATATTTATGCAAAAAATATGGCAACTCAAAGTTGCGTGGGACGAACAGCTTCCACAGGAAATTACAGATGAATGGAAAACATACACCCATGATCTAATGAATATGAAGTCATTTCAGATACCTAGACGATTTATTTTGAAAGATTCAACATGTACTCACTTTATTGAATTCTGTGATGCCTCTATGAAGGCATATGGATGTGCTATATACATGAGATCTGAAGATAAAGATGGCAATGCTGAGACTCACCTTGTATGTGCCAAGTCCAGAGTAGCGCCATTGAAAACGATATCTTTACCAAGGTTAGAATTGTGCGCAGCCGTTCTACTAGCGAATTTAATGAAGCAGGTGAGAGAATCTCTTAATTATAACGATCTAAAAGTGAATCTATTCACAGATTCACAGATAGTATTACACTGGATATCAGCCACTCCATCCAAGTGGAATAACTTTGTTGCTCATAGAGTGTCTGAGATTCAAAGCTCAGACTTTACATGGAATCATATCAGTTCTGAACAAAACCCTGCAGATATAATATCAAGAGGGCTGAGTGTAGAAAGGCTAGCACATAGCACTATGTGGTACCATGGACCAAGTTGGCTCAAAGAACCAGAGAGCCATTGGAATTACAATAAGGATATTAAAATATTCTATACACAGGAAGAGATGCCAGTTATAACGTTATTAGCAAAAACCGAAAATTTTGATTTATTTGAGAAATATTCATCATACAAGAAGCTCTTACATGTTACAGCATACATACAGAGATTTATTCATAATTGCAGAAACAAGAATAAATTATTAGGATTTTTATCAGCAAATGAAATTCAAAATTCTCATGATTTTTTAATAAGGAAAGCTCAAGAAAATAGTTTTTCATTAGAATTAAATTGTTTAAGGGCAAACAAGCCCATTCCTAAAACAAGTCGATTAAAATCATTAAACCCATTTTTACATAATGAATTATTGTTGTTGGTAGGTGGCAGGTTATGTAATAGTGATTTACCTTTTTATCAACAGCATCCTATTATTTTGTGCAATCATCATATATTGACAAATTTAATAGTTAAACATTTTCATTACACATATTTACATTTCGGGAGTCAAAGCTTATTAGCTCAAATTCGACTCAGGTATTGGCCCATACAGGCAAAATATGTCATAAAAAAGGTAATTAGAAATTCTCTAATTTGCTTTAGATACAAACCGGGAAATTATCAACAAATTATGGGTAATTTGCCCGCAGAGAGGGTGACAGCGCCATCTCGTGCTTTTCAAGTTATTGGCTTAGATTTTGCAGGTCCAATTATGGCCAAATCAGGCACTTTGCGTAACAGCAAAGCAATAAAAAGTTACATTGCATGCTTTATATGTTTCAGTAGTAAGGCTATACATTTAGAGTTAGTAAATTCATTATCAACTGATAGCTTTCTGAATGCTTTCAAAAGATTTGTCTCACGTCGCGGTTTGCCATCGAAAATTTTTTCAGATAACGCGACAAATTTTGTTGGAGCATCAAATTATCTGAAACAATTGTTTAATATTGCAAATCACTCATCATTTCAAACTTTCGTTGCAGAACATAATATCAAATGGTCTTTTTTGCCTCCACGGTCCCCGCATATGGTAGGTTTGGTTGAAGCTCATATCAAAATAGTAAAGAGACATTTACAAAAAACTTTAAACTCGCAATTACTCGATTTTGAATCTCTTTATACAATTTTGTGCAAAATAGAGGCTTGTGTTAATTCACGCCCTATGTATGACATATCAAACGATCCATCAGATCTTGATCCCTTGACACCCGCTCATTTTTTAATAGGTCAGAGTTTAATTGCATTGCCTGAACCACAGGAAACTCATGTAAATAGTTTTAAGTTATATAACAAAATTGTTAGTATGTTTAAGGCATTTTGGTTAAGATGGAAAAAGGAATATTTACAACATTTACAAAATAGAAATAAATGGAAGGATGTCAATTCCAATGCCATTCAAAAGGATGATCTTGTAATATTGAAGGAAGACACACCACCCCTATATTGGTCTTTAGGTAGAGTCCTGGAGATTTATCCTGGCAAGGACAATATAACAAGGGTGGTGACTGTAAAAACTGCAAAGGGGATATATAAAAGATCTGTACAAGGTCTAGTTCCACTTCCCAAACCAAGAGATTAATGAAATTGTTTCAATGATAGAAATAATAAATATTGTCTTGTTTTATTTATTTATTACTAAAGGAAAGGTGTAAGAAAGCGTGGCCGACCGAGAATGACGTGGATCGAACACATCGATTCCGTCCTCAAGGAAGGCCATGTAAGAAGTAAGAGAAATAGGAGAGGGTGTATGAGAAATATTATGTCGGTGGATGAAGCGAAAGAAGTGTGCTTGGATAGAAAAGAGTGGAGGTCCGTTCTCTCTGCCTACCCCTTACGGGACACGGCGTGATGGGTAAAAAAAAAAAAAATTTATTTATTTTTTAATAACAAGTTGCAAATATAAAAACAGCATAATTATGTTTTGTGTTTATCAGTTTGTAGAGAAAATTGTCATTTTATTATTCATCATGTTATGTCCATCAAATAATGATAATCATCGTATTTTCTATTTGGTTACAATTTGTTTCATATATGTTTTTTTGAATTTATTTCAATTTACCTTGTTGCAATTCACATCTTGTTGTCGGATATTTCACTTGCATAATATAGTTTTCATTAAAGAAATTATACCTAAATATTTCTTTACTTCAACGCCGCCGGGCAGTATGTTTAGAATATTATTAGGTACCTATTTAAATAATAAAATGTGGGGTAGGTACCTATCCACTAACCGTGCAACCAACGCGGTATAAGCGCTGCGTAAACAATGTTGAGAATATAATTTTTGTTCTCATTTGAATTTTAAAACGTTCCAAATACGAACTTCACTTATTTTCCGTGTGTATTATTTTTTCAATAGAAGCAACTAGAATATCGTCTCAGCAAGGTGTGAACCATTTTACGTCATGTAAAAATTCATTATTTGTAAAACATTATCAAATCTACAGAATACAGTCCTAAAATCGAAATATTTGTTTTTAAATACCAGCAACCAGTTTACCCAACAGTTACTACTCTATTACCGGCGCCACAATAAAGGTATTTAGTTACTTTCCAGTAATAATCGTGATTTGAGGCATACATAGTTGTAATATGTGCGTTAGGCAACGTTTAGAGAATGGGAAGAGGGGTAACAATGAGCGTTACGGTGCATCTCGGGGGGGGGGGGGGGGGGGGTCAATAATGTTAAAAAAATGCGTTGCGAAAATGGATATGTGCGAATACAGAGTGTTTGGTTAAACGTTAGACAAACTGGTGTGGTACATAGAGGAGATCATTTGGAAATAAAAATACCTTTTGCTTATTATATACACACATGTTGTAGGTATTCTGTTTGAAAGAGAATATAAACCTTACCCTTACCAACTCACGTTCACTCCCAAGGTAGAGCATCTGGTCACCATTAGGTTCCTCTATGCACTTCTGTCTTGTCTGCTTCCTCTCAGGTCAGTGCGTTCAAGCCATGTTCGGGGGGCACAGCAAGGCGTGCCAATACGCAACCCTGTTTTTCTCCCGTTTTACTGATATTTAAGGAAATTTTTTACGAAATTTGAAGAACTCGGTGACTTTCACCAACGGTTCATAACATTTAAGTTGCTCGTAGCCTTTTATACAGTGTGGAGTGGAGGACAATAAGAGCTACGTAAAAGTTAGGAACCATTGGTGAAAGTGACCATCAAATTTTTTCTGAGAATTTTGAAATCTGAAGTAAACTTATTTCGTGGACGTTTCTTTGGAATATGAAGGGATATAACTTTTTATTAAGCCATTTTCTTGATTATATTACCTATTTTTTCTAAAGATTTGAAATTTGAAAAAATAGTTGGTTAAATAAAAAAAGTTACACAGTGACTTCTAGATAAAATTATGGGATTTCTGTTTTTTTTTTTGTAAAAACTCCTAAAAAAGGGAGCTCTCTATATACATTTTGAGTAGGTAAGTACAATATATTACAAAATAAATTATCTAACTTTGTACCATACCAGTTTATCAAACGATCAACCAAACCTCCTGTATTCCTACATATTCTTCGATCGTTTTTTAAAACTTATCGATGGAAATGAACGATGAGTGAAGCGTTCTGCAACTCGTGGGCTCGAATCCCGGTGCCAACCATTTCCACTTTCACGACACAAGCCTTTTGCTTAGTGTGAAAGATGTCAAAAGCGTAATTGTATTCACTTTGACTAAGCTCAGATTCATTTTAAAAAATGTGGCAATCTTTAGAAAATTGCCAGATTTGAAGCTCATGGCGAATAACACCTGCACTGATTCACATTTACTGAACATCATCGACTGTTAATCAGGTATCCCGAGTGGATAAGTTCAAACAACTGGGAGCAACCATTACCATCTCTATTGACCTGGGGACTGAGCTCCCGATTCGCATCTGTATGGCAAGGGGCGCCTTTAACAACATGACCAATAGGTATATGGAAAGCATCAGCGTTTGGTGTCAAGACGAAAATGTTAATTGTTTGATGCGTGTGTGTGTTGCCCATTCTCCTGTATGGTTGTGAGTCCTGGTACCTGACCAAAGTCCATGCACAAAAAGTCTCTTCTCGAGGTGCCTCAGGAAAATTTTTAATATAAGATGGTTCCACCGCATAACGAACGACTCTATACGCTGGCGCATCCAGCGTAGGCCCATCACTTCTACCATTTTGGAGAGTAGATGGACTCGGCTGGGAAATGTGTTAAAGATGCCGAATGGCAGTTAGTCGAGGAGAGCGCTGTTCTTCCTCTCATCATCAGGGTCCCGAAGACAAAGAAGACTCTCATAATGTGCTCCGCTCCTATGAAGCAGAACGGGGTCTGAATATGGCGTTGGAGTTGGTTATCGAAACTCTGAGTATGGGAAGTGTTTGGTAGACTAGCGGATACGACGCCGGCTTTCGCAATGTTTCATGCGGAGGTCGTGGGTTCGATCCCAGGTGCCGACAATCTTCCTTTTCGCGACACAAGCTTTAAGTAGCTTACTGTGAAAGAGTCATATATATAGTGTATTTGTGTTCACTTTGAGTGAATAGTGAACACAGATTCATTTTTATAAAGAAAAAAGCTGCCCGAGATCGAGCGAGTAGAGAGTTCTAGCTGCCCCCCGTTGCCCCCGAATGGGGTCAAAAAAGGAGAATGGTAGCATAGTGGCAAATGCATCAACTTCGGATCAAGAGGTCCCTGGTTCGAATTCCGGTTGGGTCAGAAATTTTCAATGTATGTGTATTTTCACCTGAAATATCTACTCGAAGTTGGAATCCTGTCCTGTCCTCCAAGGATTAAGTTCCGCCTGCTATACTGACACTTATGTATTGAAGAGTGTTACTTATTTATGTAATAACTCGGATCGAACACATCGATTCCGTCCTCAAGGAAGCTCAGGTATGAAGTTAGAGAAATAGGAGTGGATTATGCGAAATGGTATGTCATTGGAGTATGTAAGTGAAAGAAGGGGGTCCAAGGAAATGTTACGCGCAATAAAAGAGCATTTAATGCCTCTCAGCCACTGCATTTCAACTCGACTCTCACCTACAAGTGGTGGACCCTGTTACGTTGGCCCAGGCTGAAATGGCGGTTACATTCGGTCCCTGTTGACGCCAGGGTCAACAAGCCGAAGAGAGTACGGGGTGCTTTGCATAGCTGTCCAACATGAAGGGCATTTCCTACACCTGAATCCAATCCTCCTGCCTTCTATGAGCCCTCCCATCCATATTCCCTAATCCTATCATTCCGGAATGAGTAAACCTTTCTGCCCAAAAATCCCCAATCCAAGGTGTCATTCGACCCGTGCCAAGGGGTGCGTGACTAACGGGTAGGTTAGTAACTAACGGAGGCTCCCTGATACCAGGCAACCTCAGGGTGACTTTTTGCCTTACCCCTACATGCAGGGATCTGTAGGGGCGGACTTTTATTTCCCTAGTTCTGGCTATGGAGGATGTACATGGCACCTTTGTAGATCCGACCTGGTGTGATGGATATAATAGGTACTTCCACATCAGTGGTCAAAGTGGACATAAGTTCACATGATCAAAAGCATTTGTTGCAACCGAGAGATAGGAATCCTGTTGGGACCTATATTTCAAAAAGAAAATTAAGGAGACCTTTTGCGGAGGGCAGGAGCCGGGAAGAGGCACTGTCACTCTGCTAGAGGCCTCTGGAGACGTGGCACAATAAGAGGCAGCGCTCCATGCATTCATTGAAGGATGGCACAATAGATCTTATTGGTCGCGGTGACTCAAAGGGCATATTATGGTCTTTTGACCTTCTTTAAAAAAAAAAAAAGTGAAAGAAGAATGCCTGGATAGAAAAAAGTGGAGGTCCGTTCTCTCTACCTGTCTATTAAATAATTAAATAAGTAGGTACCCATTTAAATTTGAAATTAATAAAAACTTGAAAATTTTTCAAAACAAACCTATAAAAATAATGTAGAAAGGTAAAAAAACATTCACAAATAATACCTCGACCAGTGAGATGAACGTGAAAAGTTGACGAGTTACCCGTTTGAAACGGGAAACTTGGAAACATGCAATAAGCAACATTTCCATATGATTTTTGGCGCCAAATATCGACGAGTATCTGTCAACTACACAACAAAAAGTTGATGAAAACTCGTCAACTGTTGATATCAACTTTTTGTTGCCATGTGTGGACAGCAGGAATACACGGATACAAGCAACATGCATAATTTCTCTTTGATTTTTGCCACCTTAAGTCGGCGGTCAACATTAAAGTATCCGTCAACATTTTGCGTTTTTACAACAAAAAGTTGATAGATACCCGTCAACTGTTCATTTTGTCGCTATGTGTGGACATAGCTTAAGTGTATAATTTAAATTCAGATTCAATATTGTATTATGTCATTGAAAATGTTCACACAGAATCAAGCAAACAAATAGCTTATTAAGAAATGGTCATATTATGAAATTACGATTTGTTTTTCACAGAAAGACAAATAGATACATATTTTATTTTATATATACTAATGTAATTTTTATTCAATAATATATTCTTTATTATCTCCCCTAGGTCTCATGCGAGACACTTGGGTTCGTCTTTTTCATAACAAAAACAATAAGTACAATCTCAATAGTTTCAACAGATTAACAAAAATATTCACAGAAAAAAAAAAGAAAATTTAGAGATGACAAACTCCAAAATAAACCATAATTATATGTGTGGTGGCATGGTAAAAGGCATTAAGTCAGTGGGATGAAATTTCTCAGTATGGCGGATTTATTTGTCATTATTTTAAGAGGTTTCATTTTTGTCAAATATTATTTAATACAAATAAAATAGATCAACTTTGATGCATTTACTTCGTTAAAAAGGGTTCACTATACGATAACTCATATTTATTTCTTCAATATTTCTTTGTTTATATGCTTTATTTATAATGCGTGTCTTTTTACCTTGACAATTTTGGCTCATAGGTTGAAAAAATTTGTACTTAGGTCAAATTTTACAAGGAAATATACCCAGTTACTCTCTATCACATGCTAATTTATTATTTTTCAACACTTACATTTTATTCTTCATAAATATTAGCTATTTTTTAGCTTACCTATAATTATTTTCAAGCATAGCATTCCCAGAACATCAGTAGGTATATTTTTTTTGCTCAGAATGTAATATTTTTAAGTAATAAATGAAGAAGATTCTTTCAATAATAAAATGAAATTAATTAACTATAGGTATTATTACCTTTGTTGATAACCCTCTCTCACAATGTACCGATCCTTCAAAACAGAGCTGAGGAATTTATACACGGTTTGCAAACCAAATGAATATTCGGAAATTTGAACATTACAACCTAATGGCGAACGTTGTTAACGTAAAGTGATCACACTAATCAAACCTTCGAAACAACATTAGAAGATGGTCGTAAGCCCGTAGTGGTTTGTTCATACTATTTTAAAATCGAACTGTATAATCAGTCATCAGTTGTTGATATAATAGTTCGCACTAGCACGACTTTCTTTAAATTATATTAATAATAGTATTAAAATAGCAATGAAAAAATATTAAAAAAAAAAATAATATGCAGATAGTATTACCGATATACTTAGGTCAATAGGTTATAGGTTAACAATAAAAACAACGAAAGTTGTAAACATATTGGTCGACAGATAAGGATGATACCTGCCTCAAAGTTCACAAAATACATTATTTAAACACATTTTAAAAAGGTCCACTTTTAATAGAACGGCTTCTCACGGCAGCTCTATCATAGACAACACCGTTTTACTTCGTGGTAGACAAAATTCGACGCGCGTCGTTTTAGTCGCTAAGCATCTCGTCAGTAGAGTAAAATGTATTATCCACAAGATACTTTTTCACCTCTCTCCGGAAGGCAATCGTTGTGAGGGATTTCATATTTTCTGGGAGTCTATTAAATAGACGTACACTCATACATACAAAGCTTTTGGACATCTAGGCCAGACGATGTCCTATAGGTCTGACAAGATTCTTATTGCGTGTGTCATGGCTGTGGTGGTCGGAATTTAAAGGCGTATTCTCTATGTTTTTATGGGCATAAACAACGCATTCGAAAATAAACATACTGGGCTGGGTAAGAATACCTTGCTCTTTAAAAAATGATCTGCAAGATTGTCTTGGGCTCAAGCCAAGAAGGGTTCTGAGCGCCCTCTTTTGAAGCACAAACACCCTGGATGACTCTGACCCCATTCCCCAAAACATAACACCATATGATAACAAAGAATGAAAATAAGCATAATAAATTGATTTGGCTGTGTTAATCCCACATATTTCTTTTACTTTTTTTATCGAGTAGATGGCTGAATTCAATTTCTTACATAGTTGGTCAATATGTGCACCCCATTGTAATCCCCTGTCTACAGTAATCCCCAAAAATTTACATTGGTTGACAACTTTCATGCCTCTATCAGATAGAGCGCTTGTAATTGTGTCAGAACAGCTTTGTCCCCCCAGAGAGAAGCTCATAGTATTTGTTTTCGTTATGTTTAGTGCTAGCGCATTATCGAGAAACCACCTCTCCAATTGGACTATCTCATGCAATCTATCCTCCGCCGTACTTGCTTCATTTCTTTTTGCCCTCAAAATCAGTGAAGTATCATCGGCAAACATGACGACTTCAGCAGTTTTATTTAAAGAGTGAGGCAAATCATTTACATAGATAAGAAATAGCAGAGGCCCGAGTATGGATCCCTGCGGTACTCCACATCTCATTGCAACAGTTTTGGATCTAGTATCATTTACTTCGACTATTTGACGTCGATTTTGTAAATAGGACTGAAAAAACCTGTTTTCTACGTCCTTAACACCATAGCAATCCAATTTACGTATGAGGATATCATGGTTAACGCAATCGAATGCTTTTGAGAGATCACAGAATATTCCACAAGCATCATTTCTTTTATCCAGGGATTCCAATACAATTCGTAGAAGAGAAGCGATTGCATCAGACGTATTTTTCCCCTTTTGAAACCCAAACTGATTACAATGAATTATTTGGTTAGTTGTTAGAAATTTGGTCAATTGATTAGTAACAATTTTTTCTATTATTTTGCTTATGGATGGGAGAATTGAAATGGGTCTATAATTATTTGCTTCCAGTCTACTACCTTTTTTGAAGATTGGCAAGACCCGTGAAATTTTTTGGGCATCTGGGTACACACCCTTGTCAAAACAATTATTTATAATGTCAGTAAGCAGTGGCGCTAGTCCGTTTATTACCGTTTTTAGCAGTTTTGTAGATATATACCAAAGGTCCACTGACGCTTTTGATTTTAATTCGTTACATGCAGATATTATGTCTAGGCTAGTGACCTTTCTAAATTTGAAGACATGTGATAAATTCTGAGGCCTTTTGACAAATTTAATAGCATCTGTCACACAGGGGTATGGGTTATTGGTTAATAAATAAGCTACATTAGCGAAGTAATTATTAAAGAAATTTGCTGTGTCTGTATTAGTCAGGTTTTTAGTTTCTCTAAGAGTTATTTGTTCATTATTAGAAATGCTATCACTCATAGAACGTCCCGTTTCATTTTTTATTATTTTCCAGGTAGTCCTAATAGGATTCTTTGAGCTTGTAATTTGCTCACCCAAAAACATTCTTTTCGCTTCCTGACACACTTTTTTGAATATTGTACTATATTTACTTATATACATTTTCAGTGTAACCGAGTTGTACGATTTTTTAGGGCATATAATTGAAATAGTTTTTCTCTACATATTTGAATCCCTTTTGTACTCCAGGTTTTGAAAGTATGTTTATTTTTTATTTTTATTTTCTTTACAGGAAAGTAATGTTCTATTTCAACTAGAATGAGGTTGAAAATGTGGGCGAATTTTTTATTTATGTACACAAAGTTATCCTCAAGGTGCACAGAGGATATTGATTGAATGAATTTATCAACATTTTCACGATTATACAATCTTCTATATACGAATTTATTTTTTATTGTATCCCTTGTAACTGTACTTTTCGTGTTGTACTGTACGCGAATTAAGTGACCATAATGATCAGATCTTACAAGGTTAATCTGTTGGGCTTCTTGAATAGGTAAATCAGTAAAAACATTATCAATACACGTGGACGTATTATGAGTGACCCTTGTGGCAAAAAACACGGTACGTTTTACTAAAAAACAATTTAACAGATCTATTAGTAGGCGGCTCTCATTTGAGGCACTGTCAAAATCAACATTATAATCACCACATAAAGCTACATATTTATTGTTCTTGTCGCTTATCTTTGTCAAAATTTCATTTAGAATAAGTAAAAAATCTTTAAACAATTATTAAGTTTTTTAATTCTACACAACTGAACTCACAAACGCCTTCCACAGAAGCGTTCACTATGTCTTGTCTATTTTTCATTTTAATACCATCCTTCACCATAATTAATGTACCGCCTCTAATTGTATTAATTCTATTAAAATAGCTTTGTAAACTAAAATTAGGAACACTGTATTGCAAAACATCACTGTCATTCAACCAAGTTTCACTTAGGCAAATTATATCAATGTTCGTCAATTCACTCGAGGTACACAGTTCGTGAAGTTTTCCCCTCAATCCTTGAACGTTTTGATGAGCTATCCCTAGACTAGTTCCACCAAAAAAATAAATATAAAATGATAAGTAAAGCTTTACAGGTCAAAAAATTATCAAAAATAATTATTCGATTATATCATCGATGAGTCATTTTGGCGTCACTACACATAAAATGTCATACACACAACAAATCGTTTTTTGAAGTAAAATACGATTTTTAATTGCTTTTTTCACTAACAAATGACGCATAACAATAAAAGAATACATCTTTATATATTTGGTTTATGAAATAATAGAGAAAAGATGTTATATATTACTATATATTACAAATAAACTTCGATACTCACGTGTGGATGGAAATACCCATTTTTTTATCTTTATACCCGTTTGTGCACCCAAAAACACTACAATTCCTCATGATGAGTAATAATGAATAGATATTAATTTACAAAATAATGCACATAAATTTATGTGTTGGAGAAAAAAAAAACAGCTTTTATCACGAACAAGACTTTGACAAAACACACCATTCGAATATCGCTCCACAGACTGCCATAAAAAGTACAAGAGTGAAGATCGTGCAGGTCTAAAAATCGGCTTCATGCGAGAACAATGCCACCTATAGTTACTTATCTATAGAAGGCATTGTGCGAGAACAATAGGAAATATACCTATCGCTCCCTCCATAGTATTCTCTTGCTCTAAGATCTACCCATTTCTTAAAATTTGGGTTAGCAACACTGATTCTCAGTAATGACAATGACATTTTGTATCCCTATGTAATAGGGTATTATTGTTCTGTGTTTTGTATCACTCACATAATAATATGAGTGAATCCGTGGTGCACGTATGTTATTCAATGATTTAATCGTAATTTTATGAATTGACAACATGTGTTCTGATAATACATCGTTTGAAAGTGATATTGTAATTTATGAATTCATAGAAAATGAAATAGAACTATTTCTAAAGAAGGTGAACGTCGATATTCCTAATGAACCATCATACGAGGATGTTGCTTGTAATAAAAACTTCCCGGAAACGTGTAATTCAGAGACCGATGTGCGAAATAATAGCAGAGAAAAGCCATACAAGTGTAATATTTGCAATAGAATGTTCACTCAATCTAGAGAATTAGAGACACACATGCGACTGCATAGCGGAGAAAAGCCGTACGAGTGTAATATCTGCAATAACAAGTTCACTCAATCTGATGCTTTAAAGATACACATGCGACTGCATAGCGGAGAAAAGCCGTACGAGTGTAATATTTGCAGTAAAAAGTTCACTCAATCTAGTAGTTTAAAGACACACATGCGATTGCATAGCGGAGAAAAGCCGTACGTGTGTAATATTTGCAATAGAACATTCACAGAATCTGGTTATTTAAAAAAGCACATTCGAATGCATAGCGGAGAAAAGCCGTACGAGTGTAATATTTGCAAAAGAATGTTCACACATTCTAGTGTTTTAAAGACACATATGCGACTGCATAGCGGAGAAAAGCCGTACGAGTGTAATATTTGCAGTAAAAAGTTCACTCAATCTTGTATTCTAAAGAATCACATGCTAATCCATAGTGGAGAAAAGCCGTACGAGTGTAATATTTGCAGTAAAAAGTTCACTCGATCTGGTGTTTTAAAGAGACACATGCGACTGCATAGCGGAGAAAAGCCGTACGAGTGTAAAATTTGCATTAAAAAGTTCACTCAATCTTGTAATCTAAAGAATCACATGCTAACCCATAGCGGAGAAAAGCCGTACGAGTGTAATATTTGCAGTAAAAAGTTCACTCAATCTAGTGAATTAAAGACACACATGCGACTGCATAGCGGAGAAAAGCCGTACGAGTGTAATATTTGCAATAAAAAGTTCACTCGATCTGGTGCTTTAAAGAGACACATTCGACTGCATAGCGGAGAAAAGCCGTACGAGTGTAATATTTGCAAAAGAATGTTCACACATTCTAGTATTTTAAAGACACATATGCGACTGCATAGCGGAGAAAAGCCGTACGAGTGTAATATTTGCAGTAAAAAGTTCACTCAATCTAGTGGTTTAAAGACACACATGCCATTGCATAGCGGAGAAAAGCCGTACGAGTGTAATATTTGCAGTAAAAAGTTCAATCGATCTGATGCTTTAAAGATACACATGCGACTGCATAGCGGAGAAAAGCCGTACGAGTGTAATATTTGCAAAAGAATGTTCACACGTTCTGATTATTTAAAGACACACTTGCTTCTGCATAACGGAGAAAAGCCGTACGAGTGTAATATTTGCAAAAGAATGTTCACACGTTCTAGTGGTTTAAAGAGACACATGCGACTGCATGTTGAAAATGAGTCTCAAAACTGATGTTTTTTGTTAATGATAATATTTTATGTAGAGAGTGCCTCGATAGCCGGCACCGGCGACCAACTTCGTAGCCGGCGTTGGTTATATGAGCGGATCGGGGCAACCAATAGCGTTCTGCCGTGATGCGCACGCGCATTGAACATATAGGTAGCTGATATTTTCAATTTTCGGCGTCACGTATTAAGTCCACAGCGGACGAATGGTTATAACCGCCGCCTTTTACACTGATGGTCGTTGGCTCGATTCCCGGTGCAGGCCTTATTTTTTTCCCTTTTTTTCTGTTTATCCGCTTTTTTGTGAAAGATGTCAGTGTATTTGTGTTCACTTTGGTTGAGCCCAATTCATTAAAAAAAATTAGGTTCGTTAGCACGTTTTCTAACTAACCTATTTTCATGACTAACAGTCATGAAAATAAATAGGTTGATTTTTTAGCGGTACTTTTTGCCGGCTATGGAGGCACTCCCTATTATGTATTTCCTGTACACCACCGCCATCTATGGAGATTTTTGTTTGTACCTTCCATCCTCTCTTTAATGGCGGTATGTGTGGTTGCTTTTTCTTTTGCTCTAGTATTATAATAATTAAAGCTGTGTTTGTCAAGATGTCAAGTCATAAACATTGCGCAAGATAGAGCGCAATGGAGAGCTCTTGTTGCCTCCCTATGCCCCTGAGTGGGGTGTAAAAGGGAGAATTGATTGATTGTCAAGATTAATAAATCTTTTTTGTTTACTTAACCAGTATTTTAATAGGTTATGGGCTCAGGTGCGCATAAAAATTAATAATAATAATAAGATAATTTTCGTAAAGTTGCCGGTAAGCCACGTTTCGGCGTGTGTGAAATTAACCTTTATTTTAGCATGGAGGCCATAAATTTGAACAAATTTTGTGGAGAAAACTACAACCAATGGAGATTTCAATTGATATGCTTGTTAAAAGCAAAAAATCTGTACGACACCATCGTTGTAAGTGAAAAAACAGATGACAAGGGCGAAAAACCAGTTGACAAGGACTGGGAGATTAAATGTGCAAAAGCCATGTTATTAATAACAGCCTCTACTGATTTGTCCATAATTACATTATTAGAAACATGTGAATCCCCGAAAAAAATAATAGAAAAATTGGATGCTATACAACAAAAAATCTACCTACTCAAAGTTAATTATGAATGAAAAATTTCATACATTTAAAATAAAGAGTTCCGAAACAATGGCACAAAACATATCGATATTAGAAAACATCGCAAAGAGTTTGAGAGAATCTGGTGAACAGATCAGCGAAAAAAGCATAGTTATGAAAATTATATCATAAAAACTTTAGACAAGCTTGGTTAAGTATGGAGGAAAATAGACAAACATTGTATAATTTGACAGCTCGTCTAGTGGACGAGGAATCTTCAATAGGGAATGATTCCAAATCTACGGAAACAGCCTTAGTTACCACCAGTGTTGTTTATTTTAAGTGTAAAGCCAGAGGCCATAAAGCCAATGAATGTAGAAGCAAAATTAATATCAAATGTTACAGTTGCAATAAACTAGGGCACATAGCCAAAAACTGTAGGGAGAGGAAGGGGAAGAATTTGACAATCCACAAAAAACCTGGTCAGGTAAGACAAAATATTTTCCTTACGGAAGTACAATCATTTTTAAATACAAATAATATGGAGACAGCTTGGATAATGGACAGTGGCGCTTCAGCCCACATGTGCTGTAGAAGAGACATGTTACAGCAATACATCCAGGTAGAATACTGTTTTGTTACTCTTTGTAATAATTCAGAGTTGAAAGTGGAATAAAAGGGCAATGTTCATGTTGAACATTTGCTCAATAGATGGGAAAAAGCTACGATTAGTGATGTGCTGTATGTGCCAGATTTAAATAGGAACCTTTTTTCTGAAGGTGTATTGACGAAGAAGCACATGTCAATTATTAAAAGAGAAAATAAAGTTGAAATATATCAAGATAATGAATTAATAGCTGAAGGTATAAGAAGTGATAATAATTTGTATGAAATGTTATTTAGAACAATAAAATGTAATGGTGATGTCAATTATTCTGTAAAAGAAAATAATATCAAGAAATGGCACGAGAGATTGGGGCACATAAATGTTCAAGCAATAAGAGAATTAATAAAACGAGGTACATTGCAAGGGGTAAAAGATGAAGAATTTTTTTGTGAGGCCTGTGTATATGGGAAACAACATCGTGCTTCATACAAGACAAGACCAAAGAAAGATACAAAACCTGGTGATTTGATATATAGCGATGTATGTGGTCCCATGTCAGAAAACTCAATAAGTGGGTATAGATACTTTGTATTATTTAAAGATGATGCCTCTGGATTCAGAATGGTCTATTTTATGAAGTATAAGAATCAAGTGTTCGAGTATTTTAAAATGTTTTCACAAAAGAACTAAGTTCAATAATAATATAAAAATCTTACATGTTGACAATGGTACAGAATATTGCAATAATGAAAAGATTTTTTAGACAAAATGGGAATTGAACTTGAGACTACATCTATATACAGCCCAGAACAGAATGGGCGGGCCGAACGTGATATGCGTACAATAATGGAAAGCGCTCGGTCAATGATGTATGGAAAAGACATACCAGTGTCTTTGGGCAGAAGCAGTAAATTGCGCTGTGTATATATTGAATAGAACTTATTGGGGTTTTATTTTAGTGGAAAGTTTTTAATTTAACACGTGATACTTTGAACTCTTTATTCAACCATTCTTTTTACAATAATGCTTTCTCGGCAAGACCGGAAACTACCCAAGAACAAACGTCACAACGGAAATGGCCAAAACACAAGAATGAATGTTGCCATTCCAATACACCCCCTCAACATTAATTCTTGTTCAACAGATTAATAAAATAAAATTACTCTCTATACTGAAGTACAACACAAAACATAAAAAAATGAGATTCAGTATCTCTTTCTTATACATTTCAAACATATCTAGGGTTAGATATGTTTGAAATGTATAAGAACAAACCATGGCGAACGTTGTTAACGTAAAGTGATCACACTAAGCCAGCCTTCGAAATAACAGTAGAAGACGGTCGTAAGCCCGTAGTGGTTTGTTCCATTTAAAAATCGAACATTAGTAATGAATTGTTAGAGTCATTAGTTGTTATTTTTTAATTTTATATTATTATTACATTTATATGTGAGGGATAAATCAATTGTACCTTTAATATATCTCAATATTCTCTTTAGACATTTAAATAAAGTAAAACTGGCACAATGTACATATCTACTAAGAAATGCCACAGCTACAGAAAGATCAGGCTTGTACAAAGAACATAAAGTAAACTACCAACGAAGTTTAAGTTGCATTTTCCTTATTTAAAAATGTTGTTTACTAATTTTTTCATGATTTTCCAAGTTCATACTTCATTTTCTTTTTTCGTGGGGTATCTAAGAGTGATATCATCTGTAAATAAAACATTTCACTTATAATATGTGTAACGTGTCAAAATTTGGATAGTTAATTAAAATAAAAAAAGTAAAGTAATGGCCTCAACAGTAAAATAGATTAGCCTTAAAAGTTTTAAAAATTCAGCCAATCAGGTGGCAACACGCAATATTCATAGATTTGACAGTTGTTATATGACCGTTGATTGCTACGCGCCAAATTCAGGGCGTCTCTTCTAAAATCTCCGCTCCGCGGTGAGCTGTGGGCCTTGTGTGCTCCGCTCAACGCGCCGACGCCATTACAGAAAAAGGTTAATTAAAAAGCCAGTGTATAAAGTTATAAGTTAACGGTGTTTAATTGATAAAAGATAGACTGCAATCTGGTGATACATAGACATTAAATTCTGTTATATTGGTTTGGATAGTTATAAAAATAAGTGTGAAACCCCGACTTGAACACGTGTGTAAATTTTTGATTCATTGTTTTTAAATGATAATCTATATAATAAACTCTGTTAATGTGAAATGGGTTTTCTTAAATAGACTAATATACCTGTGTGTCGTGAATCATCGAGGAACTGTGTCTCCCCAGCAATTTCTCAGCTATCCATTGTACCCTGAGTTATTATTGAGTATTGTTCTACCTATGAGTTGCCGGCAAGGAAGTCTTACCATAGAACCAGTCTCCTTTCCAACTAGTTACTATAGAGTTCCAAGGCGTCCAAATTCCCTGAGATGTTCAAAGGAAAGAGCCCCTGGTCCAAGGGTAAGTGACAAATAAGAGGTTATCTTGTTAAAAAGATTGGTTCCTGTTTTGTTCCTGAGAGGGCCACCACTGTTTCCTCTAATTTGTTCGTGAGAGGACAAAGAGTGTTTTTATCCGTTTCATTGACGCCCTAACGTCCGGGCACCGAATTTGCTGGTCAAGATACAAGTTCCGAACATCCTGCCTACCTTGAAGGAAGACTATCTCTTCAACACGTTTGAAGGAATACACAGGTGCGTCTGTTAAAAAATATTTTTAAATCAATCTCTCTGTTAAATTGATTTGCCAAGTATAATTGATAGCATACATTCTCTTGCTATATGCCAAGTATATTTGAATTTTGCTTGTAAAAGGTCTATAGGTGTTCATATTATGTTCATTTGTTGGTTGTTAAGAGTGCACAGTTTTACTGTAATTGTTGCCCATATTGTGCCGCGTACCTTGTGGCCGCCGATTCAAAGTTTGATACCGACACCGCCATCTTCAGAATTTTATAGTAAGCAATATTGTGAACATTCTACGACAAAATAATTCCTCACTTGAACGATATTCACTTCAATAAAATCGTCATAAGCTCCCAGAGACATCTATCGGAGAATAGATGAACCATCCCAATACTAAAATGTTCTAGACAAGTTAGAAAATCTGGTCGCATAGTGAATTTCCTAGGCGACAAAATTTTTTTTTTTCACAACTTAATATTGATTGCTTGTATTGTTATATGCTTGTCTAGTACCTTGAGCCTCCTCTTCTTCTTCCCGGAGCACACACATATTGAGAAAGGTAAAATTGATACAAATGTTTGAGGATGTTAAATTCTTTTGTTTCATCTATTCGTATAATGATGTCGTGGTGATCTATGCAATTCATCTTCCTCTTCTCTCACGTCCTGTCAATTGTTGCAGTATTGAAGAAACTTTAATTCGAGTTGTATAGCGAATCAATTTTTTTAGTAAGTTATTCTCACCAATCGCGAGTGATAATTTGTTTTGTTATTGCAAACAGTCTGATGGGGATCGGTCACTTTGCGAATCTTCTAGTCACTGAGTAAATTTTTTTTTCTTCTTCCTTTTCTCTTTCTTTCAGTTATGGATATGAATTGTTGGCTTTTGTTCCAATAACTTCTTAGATTCATATTGATAAAATTGAGTACTGGTTAAACCACTTGGGAACTATCTTGTCGATATCATAGAGAATCTTAGAAGAAATTTTTTTTTCTTCTCTCTCTACTTACTCCCTTATCTCTCACATTGTGGATGTGTGTACCACATCTTCCTCTTCTTTGTACACATGTCAGTTTGTATATCGCCAAAGACAGGATCCTCATAGCATTTCGGTAGTTGCAAATACCGAACTGGTTTCTTTTATAATTTTCTGTACGATTCTTAAATTTTACCTCTTCTTCTTCGCCTACGAATATTCCCTTGAATTGACATCATGCCTGGAGTCATGGATTGCCAAGACTTCGTTATAATTTCCCTGGCCAAGTTTGTCTTCCGCCTATACAGGTCACCACCCCTCCTGTTTCTCCGTAAACTATAAAGGAGTCCTTAAGTTTTTTTTTAGTAATATGGTCTAGAATTTAATCCTAGTTTTCACCATGTTTGGAAACTAGCAGAGAAATTACAATTCTACAAAATTGTGAACTCTGATTTGAAAGTTTATATTACGCCTTGTGGTAATAGTCCACAAGCCGTGTGAGCACAGTGTCATTGTAAAGACAAGGTGTTATGAACGTATACGGAGTTATGCGTTGGAAATTCGAGAGTATTCGAATATGGTACACGGCTCACTATAGGATGAGCATGTGTGAGTAAATGACACAAGTTGTTAAGTGACTTGGTCATGTGAGGACATGAATTAGAAAATTTGTGTCATGTTATTGAGCAGATTGGTGTCTTATAGAAAAGAGCCAATAGGCTCCACATTATAGCGATGCGGGCTTAGAGTACGCAAATGTAAAATTTTCTTTTTTTTGCCGGGTTTGTTGAAATTGTTTCGAGAAATGATCTCCTAACTCACGGATCCTCGGCTTAGATATAGTATTTATCAGAATAATTCTTCGGCTAGCTTATGTAAACAATCGTTGGTATCTAATGGTCTCTAGTTAGACAATTATAATACTCTTCGAATCCCTAGCTTAAGTAAATCAATTTTTGCCAAGTGTAGTTGGTCTCGTTGTAAAATTGTATTAGGTTCGTGATAAGTTGGGACGCCTCTTATTCATGGAATCCTATTGTTTGTTTTCTAAGATATCTTTAAGGATAGTTAATTTTCTATGCAGGGTTTTTCTGTTCCCTTTTAGTAAAAATAGAATGGCGCCTTCTTTCCGAGCTCAGCTCTGTATTTTCCATCAGAACATTGCTAGCCTTCGATATCACGACCTTCGAATACCTCTGTAAATACTTGGTCAATACAGATTTTTATTTTAATGATTTATGTTATATTAATTGTAGACTCTGTGCATGTTGTTGAATGCTGAAAGTCACCCTTGGCAAATCTATAAATAGATCTCTCTAATACTTTGGAGCTACCATCGCTCAAGTTTAGGCTGTGTATAATAAAACAAAGTGAATACATACAGTGAGAAATAAGTGATGGCCTCAGTTCATTTTGAAATCTGTGGTACGCCAATTTAACATCAAAAACCAATAATATTCAATAACTACACAGATAGGGATATGTATAGTGTTATCTGATTTTTATACTTGTTATAATTGTAATATTTATATATGTGTTGATCCTTGGGTTCACATTGACCCACCAATTGTATTTTAAATTTGTTTCTGTATAAATTTATATGTATTGTTCGTGATGTACTGATCGAATACTTGGGATTCGCTCATTGTTTGACGCCTTTAGAGAATTATGGGTGAGGTAAGCATGTTATATAATTTTTTTTTTGATCCAACTTTAGTCTTTTGTATGAATGTAGGAAATGTAGAACGTGCGGAAGGATGCGAGATGTGTATGAAGATTATATGCGAATGTAAACAAGTGTTCACCTATTTCTTCTCTATTGGTGCGGTTTTGGAGCCGCTCCCCTTTCTAAATTCGACCAATGCAGATCAATCTTTGATAATAATACCTAGATTACTCTATAAAGTATGTTCCATTAATAGTCAAGTTCTCATATATGATTTACACGGAGGTTTTCAATTCACAATCTCCATTTATTCATTGTCATTGCGTTTCATGCTTCCTTGTTGAGTGTACAAGAAAAAAAGGGAAGGCCATTGCTCACCTATTCAGGGGTGGCATATGGAAATTGTATAATGTATACGGTCAAGTGTTCTTGGTGTATATAATGTTGCTTTGACTTTTGTCACTTACCTTTGTTGTGAGTTTGCAAATATCCTAGGATACTGGATTCTTGAAGTTGTATAGTCCATATTGAAACTGTATTGATGTTGATTGTTCTAATGTGTTTAAGTCCCTTGTATGTTTGGCCTTATGTATTGGTCATGTTCACCATAACTAGCTTTGTTGTCCGGCTTCCATTTCATTAATGTTCTCTGTAACACTGGTTTGATTTTTCTTTTTTTTCTTTTATCCATTTTCTTTTTTTTTCTTCCCACTAAGCTGGAGTGGGGTGTAACGTGTCAAAATTTGGATAGTTAATTAAAATAAAAAAGTAAGAGTAATGGCCTCAACAGTAAAATAGATTAGCCTTAAAAGTTTTAAAAATTCAGCCAATCAGGTGGCAACACGCAATATTCATAGATTTGACAGTTGTTATATGACCGTTGATTGCTACGCGCCAAATTCAGGGCGTCTCTTCTAAAATCTCCGCTCCGCGGTGAGCTGTGGGCCTTGTGTGCTCCGCTCAACGCGCCGACGCCATTACAGAAAAAGGTTAATTAAAAAGCCAGTGTATAAAGTTATAAGTTAACGGTGTTTAATTGATAAAAGATAGACTGCAATCTGGTGATACATAGACATACATAAGCTTCATAGTTTATTAACCCATATCAGCCCAAAAATCTTTTTTGTGATTTTTTCGTATTTTCTGCTTAAATGACATCTAAATAAAATGTTAAAATTAATAAAAAAAAATATTTTTGAAAATTAAGCTTGTTTTCACACATACTATATATAGTAGGTTGGGCAGATATGTGTACAAAATTAGAACATACTGTTTAGTTAAGGATTTGTTAATTTCTGGGCACATTTGGACATTTTTTTTTATATTATCATGTTTACGGTATGGAATGGAAAACTTGATATATAAACCAATATTGCTTGCTAAGCAGAATTGAGAGGGTCTAGATTAGATCTCTTTGAAAGCACACTTCCACACCTGAAATGAGCTTGAAACAACTATTACACCAGCTCTATTGTGTGAGACAGAGCAACGTGCTATTGTTGAGAAACCATGATTGATATATACATTTATCTCGGACATTCGATTTGAACACGTTGGAAAGGCTCAAAAGTTGTTTAATCATATTATTTAACCAAAATTGGTAATTGTATAGTTCTAATCTAGGAGACGAATATAAGATGCGTAAGAAAACATTAGCATCCTTTTCGAGAGTCATAAGTAGTCAACTAATAAAAATACTTACACTACTATTGGAAGTATTTGTAACTTCTGGGCAGGGCGATAATTTCATTGTAGTGGGAACTGGAAGAAAGCTAGGCACCTGTAAAAGATAACAATTGTAGGTATGTATTAATATTCAATCAATTATTACACATATCAAAACAACAAGAACAGTAAATATAAGTTTCTTACATTATTGTTGGAAGTATTTGGGACTGTCGGGCAGGGTGACAGTTCCCTTGCGATGGGAACTTGGAGTGAACTCTGCATCTACAAGTAAAAGTACATATTTTTTATAAGTCTAAACATTCAATCAATAATTACTCATATGCAGGGCCGTCGCGTGGTTTTCAGCGCCCAAGGCGAGGCTTTAATCTCCCCCCCCCTCATAAAACTCGTAATTTTGTTCACTCCAGTTTTGGTTCGGGATAATCATAATCAGCACCCCCCCCCCTCCTCCCTATAAATCTCGTAATTTTGTTCATTCCAGTTTTGTTTCAGGATGATCATAATCAGCGCCCCCCCCCCCCCCCCTATAAAACTCGTATTTATTTTTATACTACATATTTTATACTATCTGATACCCGTCTTGCTTTTCGTCGTTGTTTCCGTTAGTCAGACTCGTTTAAACAGATTCTAGTCTAGAAGCTATCTCTCCGCGATGATAGCATAATATGGGTGTTTATTAAACTTTTTATTGAAAATATTGCATTCTTATGGCTTTTCTCCGCTATGAAGTCGCTCTTTCCTTAGATTGGCGTCGTCTCTTAGCCAAAAAATACCTGTTTCTTGCTCGGTTGCAAAGAAAATAAAATTTAGTTAGAGTTTTTTTAAGATTTAAATTTAAAATTGATTAAACTTTTTATAGCAAATATTGCATTCCTTTGGCTTTTCTCAGCTATGAGTTCGCATGTGAATCCCTGGACTGTACTACAATCAAAATGGATTTTTTTTGCCCACGGCGGCGCCCCTCGAATCGCGGCGCCCAAGGCGACCGCCTCGGTCGCCCCACCCACGCGACGGCCCTGCTCATATGTATACAATATATATGTGTGCATACTTATATTAATGTTGGAATTATTTGGATTTATCGGACAGAGTGAAAATTCTTTTGAAATTGGACTTTGAAGACCGTTAAGCACCTGCAAGTGAAAGCAAATATTGTAAGTATAAATATTCAATCGATTACAAATAATAATTAAACAAAAATAGAATGCTACCTACATGACTGCTTGAAAAATTTGTTTGTGAAGACAAAACACCAGTTACACCGGAACTATTTGTCATAATATTTGACAGCATAGGTACAGAACCTGTTTTCAAACGAATATTATATCCACTTCGGTCGATATTTGACGGATGGAAGTGTAGAGAACATAAACATGAAGTCAGAGACATGTCATAAATATAGACTTGCAATCCCATACACATTTTTACCAAAAAACTGTCTCAAATGTACCTGAATTGCTGCTTTCTCTTTCTAATGAGTCAGTGATAACATAACACAATAGTTTTCACTCACCGTCTCTTTTCCTTGCATGTCTATTATATTATCTCTCTCTTGAACTTACCGATTTGTTGAAACAGGGTGGTCAGTCCTCCCCATCTTTATATTATATATTAAACTTTTTCATTATTTCACTATTAGAGTAATAGTTATGAAAATGAAAAATTATAATTTGATCAGTAGTTTATTGAACAATTATTATTCATATTAAAGTAAAAATTTACAGTAACTTTGACGTCACATACCTTTAAGCAACATTAATTTTGTAAACTTTTGTATTATCGATAGTATTTTTAAATTTTCAAGCTTGGCCTCATGGTGGAGTCTCACATTCGCGTAATTTTGGATAATCGCTCGAATCAAATGTATTCTATGATTTAATATGGTCGGTTGATCAAGCGCGTGAGAGGATAGGTTTTCTAATATTTTTTTATGATTATGCTCATGCAGCAGTCGTATAACATCACATGTAATATTTAACACATTCATCTTTTTTCCTACTTTTTTATTATTTTTAATGATGTGCTCCGTTAGGAGGCATATGTTGTAAACATCCTCAGATGAATACACTAGCCCACCCATATCTTTGATTGGTACGAGCTTATGATGCCATAATTTTTTATCACTAGTTAATGATAGCGTACATTCTCCACATGTTATTTTTTTCATCAATGTTCGCGAAACGAAACCGGATATGTAGCCTACAATTATTTTAGATGTATCCGATATCATCTCGCTATCCAGAGCACCCGACATTACCAAAAAGTTGCTCTCTGCTTCTGCATCTGAAGTTAGTGCAGGTACATTTTCCAAAACTTGAAATTCTTCATCATCATGTCTCAAGTTAACTGAAGTCCTATTAATCACATCCACCGAGGATTGTGTTTCCAGACAAAATGCTGAAGTTCTCTAACGGGATACAATTCCCCGAGAATGATGATCTAAACTCTATATGACGTAGTGTTTTTTTATAAGCTGATCTAAATTGAAGTACATTCGGGTTATTATTATAGCCCCCGGTTGCCGGATACATCAAAAAAAAAAGTTCTAGGTGATCCTGGCTTAATCTGTAAGTAGATATATATTGCAGCCAGTTATTTTTTTTCACAGGATTCAATATATAAATTCTTCAATGACTCTAGGCAAATAATGGCTACTAAGAACCCTGACTTGTTTGCCGAATCAACAAGTCTTTTTTTTTATATATTAATGATAATTCTAGGATCTTTATTTTTTCGTTGAATAACTCTCCTATTCTTAACAAAGAATTTTAATTCTTTAATAAACAATATAGCCTCATCTAAAAAGGCGAAAATTTCGTTTTTATTTTTAGCCCCGATGGGGTGCTTTAGGTTATATGTACCATATTTTTGTGAATTTAAAACATATATAGTGGCCGAGGAGTCCTCAAATCCTTTAATTTTAAGTTGGTTGCACAAAAGTAAAGCTTCAGCAACGCTTTTACTCATCAATTGTGTAGCTAGTTTCACTTTCATAATTTGGTTTCGAAATCGTATGTGTTGCTCTGTTACTTTTTTTTCGCAAGTATTTCGCACCATTTTCTTCACGTGGCAAGGGTCAACAAATATCGTTATTTTATCACCGGTAATAGGATGTTTAAAAAATGTTTGTAAATTATTGACATCCGTGAACTTACAACCCAAGATTTCAACAGTGCTGAAATTTGTAGCACAGCCATCAAAAGTTAAATTGACAATTTTTACATTTACTGCATGGCATTTTCTAAGACATATTTCAACCAAACGAGCTTTTGTTTCGGCTTTGATACCAGCAATTAAAAAATAGCCGACCGGAATCTTCCACGATTCTGTGAGACAGACAACCATAAAAACCAAAGCTTGACTTGCAATATTTTCATCATTTTCTCCTTCCAAAGGACCTGCACCAAAATTAACGGTCCCTAACATTCGATTTTTATTAAATAATTTTTGTTTCCGAATGGCTACCTCATCTAAAACGAGGTTGCATATTAAAGATGAACCATCTGCAATAGAGGCATTTTCAATTTTAAAGCCATAAAAGCTTCGTCGGTAAACCCAGGCTCTCCGTTAGTGGAGGAATACCAATTATATAAACTTTTAGTGTGAGGTAATGAGTTACAAAATGATTTTCGAACGAATCTGTATGCAGATGGTGAAAAATAGTGCAATGTGAGTGCGAATTTACGCATAACTGGTGAAAATTTATGTTTATGAGTTGGTTTTTTATTTTTCGATACCATTTTATCAAATATTTTGTTTATTTCTGGCCTTTCAGCTAATAATAATGAAACACGGTTATCTAAATCGAACTTAGTATTCAATTTTTTCATCACTGCTTTTAAAGAGTCATATTTTTTTCTTAACGTTATATTCTGTTTTCGAATATTGGTAAATTTGTTCATAAGGTTTTTTTTGGACATCGTTCAATAAAATTTTTTTATTTTTTTTTAATTGCTTTTTCAATACCACCTTTCTTGGAGTATCGAAAATAGATTCCGAATCACTTATGTCCGGCAAAGACTCTTCCACCTTCAACAAATACAGAAAGTTTAGTATTGTTAAGCATTGAATATTGGTATTGTGCATACTAAATTTTATTGTAAAAAAGGGAAAGCAACTTACATTTTCAACAGGAGGATTTTCAATAGAGGTCAATGATGAATGCGAGATGGTCGAATTCAAAAGAGTAACCTATTGAATAATCAAGAATTTTTAGTTATATTGCTAAAGATACATTTTCTGTTATTATAAAATGTTAAAAAAGAGTATAGATTACATTTTCATTTGAGACTTGATGTTTAGAAGACAATGAACAATGAGGCGCACTCAAATCCAACACATTACTCTGTTAAAGAAGGAAAAAAAAATCATATATTAATAACAAAATACAGTAGGATAAAATTAAAACCTACATTATTTTATAATAATCAAACAACATTAATTTAATTGCTGAAGACAAATTTTCTGTTACTATAAAACTACAAGCATATCAAAAAATATTGCTAAAAGGGAGTATATCTTACATTTTCAATAGAAGCTTGGTATTTAAAAGACAAAGAAGAATGGGGAGTGCTCGTAGCCAAAGCGGTAATCTGTTGAAGATTGAAAAAAATATATATTAATAACAAATGCTATAGAATAAATTTAGGTAATACATTACTTTCTGGATAATCAAACAATATTATTGTTTTTAATTGCTGAAGATAAATTTCATGTTACTATAAAAACTACACGCGTATCTAAAAAACTATTGGTAAAAGGGAGTATATCTTACATTTTCAATAGAAGCTTGGTGTTTAAAAGACAAAGAAGAATTGGGAGTGCTCGTAGCCAAAGCAGTAATCTGTTGATGAATGAAAAAAAATCATATATTAATAACAAAATACAGTAGGATAAAATTAAAACCTACATTATTTTTTAATAATCAAACAACATCAATTTAATTGCTGAAGATAAATTTTCTGTTACTATAAAACTAATAATAATAATATAACACTTTTCTATACGAAGGTGTCAGTATAGCCGGTGGAACTTATTGCCTGAGGCAATTTTTTCCAGTCAACCGGTCCCGTCCAATCTGAGACAGGCCAACCCCGGGTAGAAATTTCAAGTGAAACTACAAGCATATCAAAAAAATATTACTAAAAAAGAGTATATCTTACATTTTCAATAGAAGCTTGGTGTTTAAAAGACAAAGAAGAATGGGGAGTGCTCGTAGCCAAAGCAGTAATCTGTTGAAGAATGAAAAAAATATATATCGATAACAAAATGCTATAGAATAAATTTAGGTAATACATTACTTTCTGGATAATCAAACAATATTAGTGTACTTAATTGCTGAAGATAAATTTCATGTTACTATAAAAACTACATGCATATTATTGCATATCTAAAAAACTATTGGTAAAAGTGAGTAGGTATATCTTACATTTTCAATAGAAGATTGGTGTTTAGAAGACAATGAAGAATGGGGCGTGCTCGAATCCAAAGCAGTAATCTGTTAAAGGAAAAAATCCAAATTTAATAACAAAAATTCAATAAGTATATCAATTTATTTTTTTCAACAGAATATAGTATGTATGACTTACATGTTGTGAAGGAACAGCTGATTTTTTCAAATATTTACGCCCATGTATGGCGTCATAAAAATCTGCATCACGAAAATGTTTAGAGCAAACACGAGAGTACGGCGACGGACACCAATATTCATCATCACGATTTGTTCGTAAGACCTTAGTCCACTTTTCTCTACTACGTACAGCATTTGGAAACCTGGTGGAAATAAAAAATATTTTTTAAATAAATTTGCGACAGCCCTAATAACATCTTTTGAATCGCTAAAAATACAGTCAATACTAAAGGGCCGCCTTAAGAGCCGGACACTCAAATCACCGAACTGAGTTTTGTCCCCGCTTCCCCGCGCGCACCTCGTCATATTGTGCGTGAGACAGGTTGAACTTTCTTCTCGCTGTCTCTGTCACTTAACTACTCTGCTGACACAATGATATTTTGTTCATTTCTTTATCCTTAGTCAAAATGCAATCGGAGTCAGGGTTGGCAGCCAAACCATAAATATCAGGTTAATTAATACATTTAAAAGTTTGTGTCATGTCAAATAATGGATATTTTTCAAATTGAATATAATGAATATTTATAAATAAAACTAACTTTGCAGTATTACAATATATTACATTTTTTATCCGAAATATAATCTATTGTAATACTGCAAAGTTAGTTTTATTTATAAATATTTATAATGACTCAGTATTACAAAGTTGAAAATAGTGTGTTTGAAGAATTAAATATAATGAAGTTCTATAAGTACCTACTATTTGAGTTCGTATTCGTTGAGTGCGTATTTCGACGAAGTTGAGTGACATTAATAAGACCAACTTTTTAATAGCTTATTGAATAAACGCACATGAGTTTTGTTTTACTAAAGTACACTCTTCTCGGTAGGTATAGCCGGCGGAAGTTAACTTAAAGCATTTTCTACCAATCAATCGGTCCCGTCTAATCTAAGACAAGATTCAAACCCCGAGTAGAGGTTGGCTTCATTTAAGTTTATTTTCTTTTTATTTTTGTGTAACATAAAAACTTTTTTGTTCATATAATATATTGTAGGTACGTATGTAGTTATAAACCAATTACTATATTATCAACGTACTATTTACGCAATTTTGTTGATGATAGGTTCTTTGACTTAGCTACCGATAAAAGTCAAGAATTATGTGGTAAAAACTTATTATATCTAATTAAGATATTACGATAAAAAATACGTCAAAACGTTATTTTATATTATTTTATGGAAAAAAAATATTGAATTTATAAATATTTGTAAAGAAAAAAATGTAGAAGGGAAAAAAACATGTAAAAAATAAATAAATATAAATTTTTTGACAACCATGGATTCTCACAAATATTGCATTTAGCCCCAAATGACCAACATTAGAAAGTGGAAGGTTTCTGCAGAAAAAAACTATAGAGCACAGAGCGACACGTCCGCCCGCCACAACGTTCTCTCACGAATGAAGAATTTTAGGATTTGTATGGAGCGTATACAGTTTTTGTTTCTAAAGGAAAAGGTCCTAAGCGCCCAATCACTTATTACCGATTAATTGCAAAACTATATTAAATAGAAATAAAAAAAGACGATGGTTTTGAAGAAAATTAAAAGACACGCATTTTGGTATATTTTAAAGCGTTGTTTATTGAGTAGATTGCCTACACCATTATGATTTATAAAAATATAGAGCAAACATTGAATTTTTTTTCTATCGAACTAAATTTGGAAAATATAAATTCAAATTGGAAGACTTGATAGCCAAAGCTCTAACTTAAAGCACACTTCCTTTTTTGTTGTTCTACGATACCTATTAAGGGAACAACGTTTATATAAAAACAGCCATTTTCGAGTGTCCGGCTCTTAACCGAATACAATAGAAGGGTTCCGTGAGCGACTTTCGTCGCATTACATTCCGCATACATGCTCTTCTATTCCTTTTGCTCCTGACTTGGCCCTCCTCTAAGACGGCACCGATTTGATCGGACCATGTCATTCGAGGTCGGCCTCGTCTGCGTGCACCCATTCTTTCAGATTTATATATCCTTTTAGTCATTCTATCTTCGTTCATTCTCTCTACATGCACAAACCACCTTAATTTATTCACTTTCATTCTGGTCACAATGCTAACATCCACTGCACATTCCTTTCTGATTTTATCATTCCTCACCTTATCAATCAGTCTCTTTCCGCATATCCTACGCAGTGATCTCATTTCTACAGCATTTATTCCAACTTCCAGATTTTTCGTCCATGTCCAAGTTTCACTCCCATACATCATGGATGGAATCAGGATTGGATTGTGCATCAATTGTTTGGATTTAAGAGATATGTTCTTATTTCTCATTAGAGGTCTTAGTGCACCGCCAACCCTTCTACCAGCCAGTTTCCTTCTTTCAATTTCCTTTTCACACCTTCCATCTCTGCTAAATAAACTACCTAAATAGACATACTCATCCACTTGTTCCAAGTTCTCATCATTCACAGCCACACAACATTGCGTTCTTACATCTTCTCTTTCAAAAACAAGCACCTTTGTCTTATTGACATTCATCTTAAGACCATTCATTTCACAATTTTGATACACACGCGTCACAAGTTCTTGCAAATCACGTTCGCTTTCAGCCATCAATACTAGGTCGTCTGCATACATCAGAGCGCATACATTCATCCCATTCAGATCTACACCAACTGTACTATTTTGTATATCACGCACGCAAAAATCAAAAAATAGATTGAACAGCCAAGGTGACATCACACATCCTTGCTTCACCCCTCTCGTAAGACGGAACTCTCGTGACAGATGAGTATTCACCTTGACACAAGCAGAACTATCAGAGTAAAGGGAAGCAACCGCGCGTATCAGTTGTCTATCCACTCCATAAAATGACAAAACCTCCCACAATTTCTTTCGGTCTACTCTATCATACGCTTTCTCCAAGTCTACGAAAGCACAGAAAAGCTTTTGATGTTTGTTCAATAGCTTCTCCGTTACCATTCGCAGAGAGAAAATTTGGTCCGCACATCCTCTTCCATTCATAAAAGCACCTTGCGCATCCCAGACCTTACATTCAGTCACATTCCTCACTCTATCTATTAAGATCCTGCCATAAATTTTTCCTACAGCGCTCAGCAAGCTAATGGGTCGATAACTGCCGCAGTCCAGCTTTGACCCCTTGCCCTTATATAGAGGACGTATAACGGCCTTCCTCCAGTCTTCTGGAGTTCGTCCAGTCCTCCAACATTGGTTGAAAAGGTCCAAGCACCACCGCAGTGTCACTTCACCACCCAACCTAATGAACTCTGTAGCCACTCTGTCACATCCAGTCGCTTTCCCATTTTTTGCCTTCTTTAATGCATTCTTGAATTCAGTCATACTTATTTCCTGGCTGTCTTCGCATTCCTCGCTCTCTATTTGCACCTCGCTACTACATCCAATCCTTGTCTCAAACAACTCTTCAAAATACTCTCTCCATCTTTCAGCTATGTCTTCACCATTCATCAACATACACCCATCCTTACTTTTTATGCAGCATACCGCATCATCACCACCAGATCGCATTCTTCTGACTTCCTTCCAGAACAGTTTTAAATTACTGTTCGCATTCTCACTTAGTTTTTTTACATTCATTCTCTTCCAGCAAGTTTTTCTTCATCCGTACTACCTCTTTTACAACTTTTTTTTGTTCCTTGCATACATTTTCCTTGCATTGTCTCTCATACTCACTCTTTGCATTCATTAAATCTCTCCATGCTTTCTTCTTTTTGTTTACTTCTTCCTTTACTTCATCATCCCACCACGCATCACCTTTTACTTTACCAGTTTTACTTTCTCCACATACTTTCACTGCATTGTTAACTAATACATCTCTCAACACTCTCCATCGTTCTTCCACATTCGATTCATTCATCTGCAACTTACTCAAGGTATCGTCATTCATTCTTTCATAATTTTTCTTTATTGCATCTTCATTCAGTCTTTCAACTCTTATTCTTTTGGAAGATACCACAACTCTTTTCCTCGACCGCCAACCACGAAACAGATCAATTTTTTTGTTGATTTATTTGTTTTGATTTATTATATTATATTCCATGCCATTATATTATATTCATAAGAAATGTAATACAAATGCAAGGAATCTATTTTTACGTCTTGGAAATAAAATTCCCCTTTTTATTTTTGTTCTTTAATTTAAACTTGTTAAGTCTGGACAAGATGATAGCAGAAAAAAATAATATTTTGTTTTAAATATTTCGTATTTTTAATTTAATAAATAATTTACTTGCACTTACTTGTGATAAGTTACTCCAATGCTTTTATAAGCAACTTTAGACCTTTTACGGCAACCTTTTACCACACAGCCCGGCATTTTTACCACTTTTTCAACACAAAAGTACCACAAAACACAGACAAGCGACGCACACAGAGGTTTATCAATGACTGATGATGACGTGGACTCATGTTTTGATTTTGACTCATGTTTTTGTGTGCAGATTTTGGAGTCCAATTGCATATCTGTTTTTAACAAATCACTGCATGAAGTAGGCTTAGGTGCCCAATGTTCCCTTCTTACTGCTGCAATCCATTGCCTTCGTAGCACTTCATCTTTGGGAAATCTTAAAAAAATACAAAACGTTAGAAAATAACATTAAGCTATGTCCACACATCGCAACTTTTTGTATCTCCAACAAAATGTTGGAGATACAAAAAGTTGCGTCAACTGTATCTGGATACAGTTGATAGCGATGTTGCGCGTCCACACATAGTTGGGGAGCGTTCAAGTATTACGTAACGCAAAAGGGGGGGGGGAGGGGGGTTATTCTTGTAAAACGTTACTACTCTATTACCGGCGCCACAATAAAGGTATTTAGTTACTTTCCAGTAATAATCGTGATTTGAGGCATACATAGTTGTAATATGTGCGTTAGGCAACGTTTAGAGAATGGGAAGAGGGGTAACAATGAGCGTTACGGTGCATCTCGGGGGGGGGGGGGGGGGGGGGTCAATAATGTTAAAAAAATGCGTTGCGAAAATGGATATGTGCGAATACAGAGTGTTTGGTTAAACGTTAGACAAACTGGTGTGGTACATAGAGGAGATCATTTGGAAATAAAAATACCTTTTGCTTATTATATACACACATGTTGTAGGTATTCTGTTTGAAAGAGAATATAAACCTTACCCTTACCAACTCACGTTCACTCCCAAGGTAGAGCATCTGGTCACCATTAGGTTCCTCTATGCACTTCTGTCTTGTCTGCTTCCTCTCAGGTCAGTGCGTTCAAGCCATGTTCGGGGGGCACAGCAAGGCGTGCCAATACGCAACCCTGTTTTTCTCCCGTTTTACTGATATTTAAGGAAAATTTTTACGAAATTTGAAGAACTCGGTGACTTTCACCAACGGTTCATAACATTTAAGTTGCTCGTAGCCTTTTATACAGTGTGGAGTGGAGGACAATAAGAGCTACGTAAAAGTTAGGAACCATTGGTGAAAGTGACCATCAAATTTTTTCTGAGAATTTTGAAATCTGAAGTAAACTTATTTCGTGGACGTTTCTTTGGAATATGAAGGGATATAACTTTTTATTAAGCCATTTTCTTGATTATATTACCTATTTTTTCTAAAGATTTGAAATTTAAAAAATAGTTGGATAAATAAAAAAAGTTACAGAGTGACTTCTAGATAAAATTATGGGATTTCTGTTTTTTTTTTTTTTTTGTAAAAACTCCTAAAAAAGGGAGCTCTCTATATACATTTTGAGTAGGTAAGTACAATATATTACAAAATAAATTATCTAACTTTGTACCATACCAGTATATCAAACGATCAACCAAACCTCCTGTATTCCTACATATTCTTCGATCGTTTTTTAAAACTTATCGATGGAAATGAACGATGAGTGAAGCGTTCTGCAACTCGTGGGCTCGAATCCCGGTGCCAACCATTTCCACTTTCACGACACAAGCCTTTTGCTTAGTGTGAAAGATGTCAAAAGCGTAATTGTATTCACTTTGACTAAGCTCAGATTCATTTTAAAAAATGTGGAAATCTTTAGAAAATTGCCAGATTTGAAGCTCATGGGGAATAACACCTGCACTGATTCACATTTACTGAACATCATCGACTGTTAATCAGGTATCCCGAGTGGATAAGTTCAAACAACTGGGAGCAACCATTACCATCTCTATTGACCTGGGGACTGAGCTCCCGATTCGCATCTGTATGGCAAGGGGCGCCTTTAACAACATGACCAATAGGTATATGGAAAGCATCAGCGTTTGGTGTCAAGACGAAAATGTTAATTGTTTGATGCGTGTGTGTGTTGCCCATTCTCCTGTATGGTTGTGAGTCCTGGTACCTGACCAAAGTCCATGCACAAAAAGTCTCTTCTCGAGGTGCCTCAGGAAAATTTTTAATATAAGATGGTTCCACCGCATAACGAACGACTCTATACGCTGGCGCACCCAGCGTAGGCCCATCACTTCTACCATTTTGGAGAGTAGATGGACTCGGCTGGGAAATGTGTTAAAGATGCCGAATGGCAGTTAGTCGAGGAGAGCGCTGTTCTTCCTCTCATCATCAGGGTCCCGAAGACAAAGAAGACTCTCATAATGTGCTCCGCTCCTATGAAGCAGAACGGGGTCTGAATATGGCGTTGGAGTTGGTTATCGAAACTCTGAGTATGGAAAGTGTTTGGTAGACTAGCGGATACGACGCCGGCTTTCGCAATGTTTCATGCGGAGGTCGTGGGTTCGATCCCAGGTGCCGACAATCTTCCTTTTTCGCGACACAAGCTTTAAGTAGCTTACTGTGAAATAGTCATATATAGTGTATTTGTGTTCACTTTGAGTGAATAGTGAACACAGATTCATTTTTATAAAGAAAAAAGCTGCGCGAGATCGAGCGAGTAGAGAGTTCTAGCTGCCCCCCGTTGCCCCCGAATGGGGTCAAAAAAGGAGAATGGTAGCCTAGTGGCAAATGCATCAACTTCAGATCAAGAGGTTTCTGGTTCGAATTCCGGTTGGGTCAGAAATTTTCAATGTATGTGTATTTTCACCTGAAATATCTACTCGAAGTTGGAATCCTGTCCTGTCCTCCAAGGATTAAGTTCCGCCTGCTATACTGACACTTTTGTATTGAAGAGTGTTACTTATTTATGTAATAACTCGGATCGAACACATCGATTCCGTCCTCAAGGAAGCTCAGGTATGAAGTTAGAGAAATAGGAGTGGATTATGCGAAATGGTATGTCATTGGAGTAAGTGAAAGAAGGGGGTCCAAGGAAATGTTACGCGCAATAAAAGAGCATTTAATGCCTCTCAGCCACTGCATTTCAACTCGACTCTCACCTACAAGTGGTGGACCCTGTTACGTTGGCCCAGGCTGAAATGGCGGTTACATTCGGTCCCTGTTGACGCTAGGGTCAACAAGCCGAAGAGAGTACGGGGTGCCTTGCATAGCTGTCCAACATGAAGGGCATTTCCTACACCTGAATCCAATCCTCCTGCCTTCTATGAGCCCTCCCATCCATATTCCCTAATCCTATCATTCCGGAATGAGTAAACCTTTCTGCCCAAAAATCCCCAATCCAAGGTGTCATTCGACCCGTGCCAAGGGGTGCGTGACTAACGGGTAGGTTAGTAACTAACGGAGGCTCCCTGATACCAGGCAACCTCAGGGTGACTTTTTGCCTTACCCCTACATGCAGGGATCTGTAGGGGCGGACTTTTATGTCCCTAGTTCTGGCTATGGAGGATGTACATGGCACCTTTGTAGAGCCGACCTGGTGTGATGGATATAATAGGTACTTCCACATCAGTAGTCAAAGTGGACATAAGTTCACATGATCAAAAGCATTTGTTGCAACCGAGAGATAGGAATCCTGTTGGGACCTATATTTCAAAAAGAAAATTAAGGAGACCTTTTGCGGAGGGCAGGAGCCGGGAAGAGGCACTGTCACTCTGCTAGAGGCCTCTGGAGACGTGGCACAATAAGAGGCAGCGCTCCATGCATTCATTGAAGGATGGCACAATAGATCTTATTGGTCGCGGTGACTCAAAGGGCATATTATGGTATTTTGACCTTCTTTAAAAAAAAAAAAAGTGAAAGAAGAATGCCTGGATAGAAAAAAGTGGAGGTCCGTTCTCTCTACCTGTCTATTAAATAATTAAATAAGTAGGTACCCATTTAAATTTGAAATTAATAAAAACTTGAAAATTTTTCAAAACAAACCTATAAAAATAATGTAGAAAGGTAAAAAAACATTCACAAATAATACCTCGACCAGTGACCCGTTTGAAACGGGAAACTTGGAAACATGCAATAAGCAACATTTCCATATGATTTTTGGCGCCAAATATCGACGAGTATCTGTCAACTACACAACAAAAAGTTGATGAAAACTCGTCAACTGTTGATATCAACTTTTTGTTGCCATGTGTGGACAGCAGGAATACACGGATACAAGCAACATGCATAATTTCTCTTTGATTTTTGCCACCAAAAGTCGGCGGTCAACATTAAAGTATCCGTCAACATTTTGCGTCTTTACAACAAAAAGTTGATAGATACCCGTCAACTGTTGATATCAACATTTTGTCGCTATGTGTGGACATAGCTTAAGTGTATAATTTAAATTCAGATTCAATATTGTATTATGTCATTGAAAATGTTCACACAGAATCAAGCAAAAATAGCTTATTATGAAATGGTCATATTATGAAATTACGATTTGTTTTTCACAGAAAGACAAATAGATACATATTTTATTTTATATATACTAATGTAATTTTTATTCAATAATATAAAATGATAAGTAAAGCTTTACAGGTCAAAAAATTATCAAAAATAATTATTCGATTATATCATCGATGAGTCATTTTGGCGTCACTAACAAATGACGCATAACAATAAAAGAATACATCTTTATATATTTGGTTTATGAAATAATAGAGAAAAGATGTTATATATTACTATATATTACAAATAAACTTCGATACTCACGTGTGCATGGAAATACCCATTTTTATACCCGTTTGTGCACCCAAAAACACTACAATTCCTCATGATTAGTAATACTGAATATTAATTTACAAAATAATGCACACAAATAATTTATGTGTTAGAGAAAAAAAAACAGCTTTTATCACGAACAAGACTTTGACAGAACACACCATTCGAATATCGCTCCACAGACTAGGGATGGGCAAAAAATATCGATATTTTTTTAATCTGGAAATATCGATATTCGATTTTTATTTCTGAATATCGGAATCGATATGTCTTGACATGTACTGGGTGATTGTTATAAATCCCTTGTGAAGTATAGAGTAGGAAATGTTGACTGGTATACACAATCTTTTACTAATTTTTTAACCTGCTTCTAAATGATAATAGATGATCCTTAATATATATTTGCTTGGAGACACTCTAACTTCTGCTTCAGGAGTTAATGTGTTCAAGTGTGGACTTGACAGACTGAACAAGTGAATACTGTTGTGAGATCAAACATATCAGCATAGCTGCCTGTCTGATAACATTAATAGTAAAAATAATATCTAATGACTTATCGTACTTACATATTTGATGACATGCATCTTTTCCTGCAACTGCGGAATGCTTGCAGATATATGTGGCATGTCTTCCTGCTCCGACCATAAAGAAGACTGTATTTGGAAATTTACTGATAGCTCTTGGGAGTTGAGAAGACAGGAAGCTATCATTCGGGGATTCTAAAACAATATTTGCATGTGTATTTGGACCTCTTAGATTTCCACTTGACTGCCTCGGTTTTACTATATCCCTAAGAGATAAGAGCGATTGATAGTACGGCCATTTATGTACATTGTCGTTAACTGGCTCCTTAAATATTTCCATTTCTTTCTCAGTTTAATTTCTGTAAATGAAAATACCATTACATGTAATAAGTTGTTATTGAAATAAGAATGATTTATTATAAATTTCTACAAAACAATAAAATTCTATACAATTAAATATACAGAGGGTGAGTTTATCATTCATAGATCACTCTCTCGAGAGTGAATTGCCACATTGTAAAGAAGAAGAAGAGTTTATCATTGGACAGAGATATCTTCCAATTAATTTTCATTAACATTTCAAAAACATTCAGGATAAAACGTTTTAAAATTACAAACAGTTTTATTCCATAGTTCTAAAGGCTATTGTGGGCGCTTCTTACAAATTCATTACAACTGACTTTGTAGGTTAGAGAAACTGTATAATTCAAATAAGCTATATGCGAGCAGTTTATAGCTGATGTGCCCATATCTAGCTCAATCAAAATCAATAATTATTCTTCAAATACTCGTCTTATAAAGTTTTTTTTTTTTTTTGTAGGAAACAGTTTCCGGATACCAAATTTTGGAAATGACCTTTTTTTGCTTTGGGCTAAAAAATATCGAAATATCGATATTTTGTCCTCTTCATACATCGATACTTTTTAAAACTATCGAAACGATATATATCGATATATTTTTTTCATTTGCCCATCCCTACCACAGACTGCCATAAAAAGTATGAGTGAAGTTCGTGCTGGTCTAAAAATCGGCTTCATGCGAGAACAATAGGAAATATACCTATCGCTCCCTCCGTAGTATTCTCTTGCTCTAAGATCTACCCATTTCTTAAAATTTGGGTTAGCAACACTGATTCTCACTATTAAAATAATATGACATATGACAATGACATTTTGTATCACTCACATAATAATAATATGAGTGAATCCGTGGTGCACGTATGTTATTCAATGATTTAATCGTAATTATTTTATGAATTGACAACATGTGTTCTGATAACACATCGTTTGAAAGTGATATTGTAATTTATGAATTCATAGAAAATGAAATAGAACTATTTCTAAAAAAGGTGAACGTCGATATTCCTAATGAACCATCAAACGAGGATGTTACTTGTAATAAAAACTTTCCGGAAACGCGTAATTCAGAGACCGATGTGCGAAATAATAGCAGAGAAAAGCCATACAAGTGTAATATTTGCAATAGAATGTTCACTCAATCTAGTGAATTAAAGATACACATGCGACTGCACAGCGGAGAAAAGCCGTACGAGTGTAATATTTGCAATAGAATGTTCACTCATTCTAGTACTTTAAAGAATCACATGCTAATCCATAGTGGAGAAAAGCCGTACGAGTGTAATATTTGCAGTAAAAAGTTCACTCGATCTGGTGTTTTAAAGAGACACATGCGACTGCATAGCGGAGAAAAGCCGTACGAGTGTAAAATTTGCATTAAAAAGTTCACTCAATCTTGTAATCTAAAGAATCACATGCTAACCCATAGCGGAGAAAAGCCGTACGAGTGTAATATTTGCAAAATAATGTTCACTCAATCTAGTAATTTAAAGACACACATGCGATTGCATAGCGGAGAAAAGCCGTACGAGTGTAATATTTGCAGTAAAAAGTTCACTCAATCTTGTATTCTAAAGAATCACATGCTAATCCATAGTGGAGAAAAGCCGTACGAGTGTAATATTTGCAGTAAAAAGTTCACTCTATCTGGTGTTTTAAAGAAACACATGCGACTGCATAGCGGAGAAAAGCCGTATGAGTGTAAAATTTGCATTAAAAAGTTCACTCAATCTTGGAATCTAAAGAATCACATGCTACTCCATAGCGGAGAAAAGCCGTACGAGTGTAATATTTGCAGTAAAAAGTTCACTCAATCTTGTTATCTAAAGAATCACATGCTAATCCATAGTGAAGAAAAGCCGTACGAGTGTAATATTTGCAGTAAAAAGTTCACTCTATCTGGTGTTTTAAAGAAACACATGCGACTGCATAGCGGAGAAAAGCCGTATGAGTGTAAAATTTGCATTAAAAAGTTCACTCAATCTTGGAATCTAAAGAATCACATGCTACTCCATAGCGGAGAAAAGCCGTACGAGTGTAATATTTGCAAAAGAATGTTCACACGTTCTAGTGGTTTAAAGAGACACATGCGACAGCATGTTGAAAATGAGTCTCAAAAGTGATATTTTTTGTTAATGGTAATATATTATGTAGAGAGTGCCTCGATAGCCGGCACTGGCGACCTATTCGTAGCCGGCATTGGTTACATGAGCGGATCGGGGCAACCAATAGCGTTCTGCCGTGATGCGCACGCGCATTGAACATATAGGTAGCTGATATTTTCAATTTTCCGGCGTCACGTATTAAGTCCACAGCGGACAAATGGTTATGACCGCCGCCTTTCACACTGATGGTTGTAGGTTCGATTCCCGGTGCAGGCCTTATTTTTTTGCCCTTTTTTTCTGTTTATCCGCTTTTTTTTGTGAAAGATGTCAGTGTATTTGTGTTCACTTTGGTTGAGCCCAATTGACTAACAGTCATCAAAATAGGTTGAATTTTTAGCGGTACTTTTTGCCGGCTACGAAGTTGGTCGCCGGTGCCGGCTATGGAGGCACTCCCTAATATGTATTTCCTGTACACCACCGCCATCTATGGAGATTTTTGTTTGTACCTTCCATCCTCTCTTTAATGGCGGTATGTGTGGTTGCTTTTTCTTTTGCTCTAGTATTATAATAATTAAAGCTGTGTTTGTCAAGATGTCAAGTCATAAACATTGCGCAAGATAGAGCGCAATGGAGAGCTCTTGTTGCCTCCCTATGCCCCTGAGTGGGGTGTAAAAGGGAGAATTGATTGATTGTCAAGATTAATAAATCTCTTTTGTTTACTTAACCAGTATTTTAATAGGTTATGGGCGCAGGTGCGCATAAAAATTAATAAAATAATAATAATAAGATAATTTTCGTAAAGTTGCCGGTAAGCCACGTGTCGGCGTGTGTGAAATTAACCTTTATTTTAGCATGGAGGCCATAAATTTGAACAAATTTTGTGGAGAAAACTACAACCAATGGAGATTTCAATTGATATGCTTGTTAAAAGCAAAAAATCTGTACGACACCATCGTTGTAAGTGAAAAAACAGATGACAAGGGCGAAAAACCAGTTGACAAGGACTGGGAGATATATATACGCGTATGGCATGTCAGGCGCTATAAAATTGGATGTGTATCCCTCAGCCATTCGATGGCTTCGGTCGTCAAATTATTGAGGTCCTCCATCACTCCATTGAATCTATGTGTCGGGCATTCCTGTACTATGTGGTGCAGGGTCTGGGCATCAGCACCGCAGTCACATCGGGGGTCTGCAATATATCCCCATTTCCTGATGCGGTTCAATGTCACCCATTCCCTGCGCTCCAGCCCGAAACCAGCGACTCTTTTTGTTGGGTCTGTGATCAAATTTTATTCTTAATATCACCGTCCTCCCATTCGTTTAGCCACGCTCGTTGCAGGGGAGGCGTAGGCAATATATCGTTGGGAGGTTTGTATATGTTGGTGATTTTGATCTTGCTCACTTCTATGGTGATGGAGGATATGTTGTTATGGGTGCTGCAGTTGAGGACGGTTATTTCATCTAAGTCGGACCGAGCATATGTAGCCACACCATACACATCACTGTGTACAGCTGCCACGAGGGAGAATCCGGGTATAATTCCTCTCCTAGTAAGGTCCTCGTCGTCCTTTGTGTGAGTCTCTTGTATCGCTACTATATCTACATTATATTCGGTCAGCAGGCGTGCTAAAATTTCACATTTAGAAAGGGATATCCCCTCTATGTTAAAATGGCAGATATTTAAACAACTTTCTAGGTTGCGCGTCAAATAGTCCTGAGAAGGACTGTTGTGGACATTGTTTCTGTTACTTCGTTTCCTCTGATTTGACTTCTTCATGCTTGTTTTTCTTTTGTTTTGCGCCTTTTTGCTGTGTTGCAGCACCATCTGTTTGTCTGTTTGCTTAAGCCCGGGGTAGACCACATGGAGGTCGACAAACTTCCTACTACTGGGAGATTAAATGTGCAAAAGCCATTTTATTAATAACAGCCTCTACTGATTTGTCCATAATTACATTATTAGAAACATGTGAAACCCCGAAAAAAATAATAGAAAAATTGGATGCTATCTACAACAAAAATCTACCTACTCAAAGTTAATTATCAATGAAAAAATTCACACATTTAAAATAAACAGTTCCGAAACAATGGCACAAAACATATCGATATTAGAAAACATCGCAAAGAGTTTGAGAGAATCTGGTGAACAGATCAGCGAAAAAATCATAGTTATGAAAATTATATCATGTTTACCTGACAGTTATAAAAACTTCAGACAAGCTTGGTTAAGTATGGAGGAAAATAGACAAACATTCTATAATTTGACAGCCCGTCTAGTGGACGAGGAATCTTCAATAGTGAATGATTCTGTTAGGTATTCGACTCCCCTGAAGAACTATCTATAAATTTTTATTGTAAACATATGGATAAGAGTGTATTTTTATAAGACAAATATGGAAGGGCGGGTGAAACTTATTCTTATACCTCTCCCACAACGAATCCTCCAGAATGAAAGGAACAATTAGGGATTACTTCCTCTCAAGCTGTGTAAATATGACTAATGCAATCTGTGTAAGACTTGGGTGGTAGAGGAGGTACCCACCACCCATATGGGTCCTATATAAGACATGTCAGGTTCCATCTTGACACATTCTACTTTAATTATTCACGTAGTGCTGTTTATTTGCATTATTGTAATTAGCGTAAGGACAATAATTATGTAATTTTAACTCTTCAATAAACAACTATACTACTTCATTGGCTTTTTAAACTTGAAATCAAGAACCTAACAACAGGATCCACACCACAGGAGGACTTTGGGGACGTAAGACTGGTGTCAGAAGTGGGATGCGATCCTTCCAATTGGTAAAATCGTCGAAACGTTGTCTACTCTCCTGCCGGTTGCTGTGCTGCCCGCTGGTTCTTGGTGAACCGCTGCCGTTCTACTCTCCTGCCGGTTGCTGCTTGCTGTGCTGCCCGCTGGTTCTTGGTGCACCGCTGCTGTTCTTCTTTCCTGTGTAATGGAAAAGCTGAATCTTCTCTCGAATATATGGGATGAAACAGTGGTGTTCTTTCAGGAACAACAGGAACCAATCTTTTAACGAGATAACCTCTTATTTGTCACTTACCCTTGGACCAGAAGCTTTTCCTTTGAACATCTCAGGGAATTTGGGCGCTTTAGAACTCTGTAGCAAGTGGTTGGAAGGAGACTGGTTCTCTTTTGGTAAGAATTCTTTGCCGGGTAGCTATAGGTAGAACATAACTCAATGATATCTCAGGGTACATGGGAAGATGAGAAATTGCTGGCGAGACACCGTTCCTCGAAGATTCACGACACACAGGTATATTAGTTTATTGAAGAAAACCCATTTCACTTTAACAGAGTTTATTTTATAGATTATCATCAAGAAAAAACAATAAATCAAAACTTTACAAGTCGGGATTTCACACTATCTTTTGCAACAATCCAAACCAATATAACAGAACTTTAGTATTATGTCTTTATATTACCAGACCATGGTCTCTATTTATCGATTAAAAACGTTAACTTATGATTTTATACACTGGCTTTTTACTTTACTTTTTCAATAATGGCGTCGCCGCGTCGCACGGAGCTCACGAAGGCTCGCTGCTCCCGCGGAGCGGAGATTTCTGGAAGTGACGCTAGCATTTTAGCGCGTAACAATCAACGGTCATATTATTATATCAACTGTCAAAATTCAATAATGCGTGTCGGCACCTGATTGGCTGGGTTTTATTTTTCTTTATTAAACTTCTAAGGCTAATCAAGTTTACTGTTGAAACCATTACTCTTATTTATTTTTTTATTTAAATGAAATATCAAATTTTGACACGTTACACCTGCTGATTGCGGCTTTGCTGTGCTGCCCCACAGGTTCCTGTTCTGCTTGCTGTCACTTCCTGTTCTTCTCTTTAGCTGGGAGCTGATCATCGAGGAGATCCCTGCTAGAAGAGGTTCAGGACTAGGCAATGCTATTTTATATACCACTGTAAGTTTTAAGCCTTTGATTTAGTTGTTTATTACCCAGTTACATATCTATTTTAAGGATATTATTGGTCATCAAATTGATTCAATAATATTGTTTTTAGTAAATTTGACCAAATTAGAATTGTTATAGGGATAAATAGATTAAAATTAGTATTGGATGTTGATAGATGTTGAGTATGTAGTAAAAAGTTAATAATATGCCATTGTGGGTTGTCCCTAAGAAAGCTGATGCTTCGGGTAAACAAAAATGGCGTGTTGTAATAGACTATAGGAAATTAAATGTTATTACTGTCGGTGATGCTTATCCTTTGCCGAATATTACCGAGATTCTTGATCAACTCGGTCATAGTAAGTATTTTACAACTTTAGACCTTGCGTCTGGATTTCATCAAATCCCAATGGAAAAAGAAGATGCTATGAAGACAGCTTTTTCCACTCCTCAAGGGCACTACGAATATACACGTATGCCTTTTGGTCTAAAAAACGCACCTAGTACTTTTCAGAGGCTGATGAACAACGTATTAGCTGGGGTTCAAGGTATAAAATGTTTTGTATACTTAGACGATATCGTTATCTATTCGGCTAATTTAGAATCACACGAAAATAAATTGATTGAAATTTTCAAATTATTACGATTGCATAATCTAAAACTACAACCAGATAAGTGTGAGTTTTTAAGACAAGAAGTTTCATACCACGGAAAATGGAGTTAAACCTGATCCTAGTAAAATTTCTGTTATCCAACTGTCGATTTGTTGAAGAGAAATTATTTCTCGAGACAGATCGGCAGTATCAAGCAGAGATACGTGAGATTTGTATGGCCAGGTCTACATTTTAAACGGTTTTTCAAACTTTGACGACAAAAAAACACCAACTTAGAGGCTTCGCAGCATAATATATGTTCCATATATGGATTTACTCAGAATTCGGAGGAGAACATTTAGTATGTGTGTGTGTCTGTGTGTGTGTCCCCCCCTTATAACTTTTGATTCGCTTGATGCGCAGATCCTAAAATTTCAAAAAATATTTATTCCTTTAGGCCTACAAAACTTGTATACTCAGAATTTTGAAATTTTCTTTCCGTCAGGGGTAATCAACCTTTGAATTTTTACTTAATTTTTTCGTATATCTCAAATTTAATGAAAAAGTTCCAGGGTTTCTCAAACTTTTTTTATAAAGAAAAATATTTTTTTTTATGACAAATTTACGAGTTTCAATGCCTTTATTTCAGAATTTTAAAAAAAATATCGAAAAACGCCGGAACACGTCAACTAGATAATTTAATTTTCTATAAAAAATATATACATTATATCAGTACATCTCAAACTTTTCTTAACAATTTTTGTAAAAGTTTAATTTGTTGACGACATCGTTTCATACAATGAACACACCGAGTAATACCGACTCAGGCCATCGACAGTTGGATCTCATGTATACATGCAACTAGTTAATAAATTCCCGCTACCAAAATCTACAAAAGATATCCAATCGTTTTTAGGACTTGTTGGGTATTACCGGAGGTTCATAGATAATTTTAGTGCGATAACTAAGCCGCTTACTAGTTTATTAAAAAAGGATAAAGTTTTCATTTGGGAAAACGAACAACAGATCGCTTTCGAAAAACTGAGATCAATTTTGACAAGCGAAAGTATATTACGATATCCTGATTTTAGCCAACCTTTCAATCTGACGACAGACAGTAGTAGTTTTGCCATAGGAGCTGTTTTGAGTCAAGGCTTGATTGGAAAGGACTTGCCTATTGCTTTCGCGTCTAGAACATTAAATAAGGCGGAAACCAACTACTCAACAACTGAAAGGGAATTGTTAGCAATAATATATGCAGTAAAACATTTTAGGCCATATTTGTATGGAAGAAATTTAATATAATAACAGATCATAAACCTTTGGTGTAGCTTTTTAACGTTAAGGATCCAGGTTCAAGATTAGTTCGATGGAAACTTAAGCTTCAGGAATATGATTACGAAATAATATATAAACCGGGAAAGTTGAACTCAAACGCGGATTGTTTATCTAGGATCGTGATACCAGAGTCTAATGTTTTACAAACCACTAAGATCGGATTAGATTCATACGAAGACTTTCTAAAATTTCATTCTAAAATAGACTCGAATATGGAAAAATTTGCTGAATTAGATGAATCCCTATTATCCAGAAAAGATAATGTTGGGATATGTGTTTCAGCTGATTTAGAAATGAGCGAAGGAATTGCTTCTCAGATTAAGGGTATGATAAATAATTACGATAGTTTAAAGGAAAATAGTATTAAATTAGGTGATGTTTTAGTTAGTGAATTAGATGCTAGTTATAAGGTATATCATTTAGTAACCAAGACAAACTATTGGGATTATGAAAGTTATGAAAAAATATTTGATTGTTTAATGAACTTAAAGGAAAAACTATTGGCAGATAATGTTAATAGTATATCAATAGAAAAATTAGGTTATGGTCTAAATTGGAATAAGGTTAGGAAATTAATAATGTTTGTATTTAGAGCTAATGACGTATCAATATCTGTTTGTGTAGGTAAGGTAGTAAGTCCTTCTCGGGAGGATATAAACGAAATTCTTAAGGAATTTCATGATGCACCTGCATCCGGACATCCTGGATTCCATCGGATGTTAAATAGAATTAGTTATAAATACAATTGGAAAGGAATGAGAAAAGATATTTTTAAATATGTAAAAAAATGCGTCATGTGTCAGAAAAATAAAATCTCTAGAAAGAAAAATTTGCAACCCATGGAAATCACCACGACGTGTGATAAACCCTTCGAGAAGATCGCATTAGATGTTGTAGGTCCATTAACTTTAACGGAAAATGGAAATAGGTACTGTTAAATTAAATGGAATTAAATAAAAGAGTATTTTTGTTTGAGAGAGTTCGTAGCACATGACACCTTTATTGCAACATAAAAGAGAAGAAAGGAACAAGCCAGAGACAAAACGGAAAAGGTTAAATCACATACATCATAGACAATATAAATGTAGCTTATAAAATAATCAACACACCTCCTTACATTTATATTTTCATACTTATATATATGTAACAAAAAAAAATCAGTGTTCAACCACTCAGATTTAACAATTCTCTAAGTTTAATAAATTGCTCCCTTGCCAATGGCTTAGTAAAAATATCTGCTAAATTTTCATGAGATGATACCTTTGTTACAACTATATTTCCATTTTCATAATTTTCATTAACAAAATGATACTGTATTTCTATATGCTTTGAGTTCTTTGTGAAGTTACCATATTTAGCAATTTGTAGAGCTCCAGAATTATCTTCATATATTTTGACAGGTGTAATACAATCAATATCAAATGACTCTAATATTCCTCTAATAAAGTTAACTTCAGTTACAGCCTCTGATAATGCAACATATTCAGCAAAAGTTGAAGACTTTGTAATACAATTTTGTTTATGAGTTTTCCAAAATATTACATTTCCAAATAATCTTATTACATACCCCGAAGTAGATTTGCGTGTTACTGGATCGCCTCCCCAATCTGAATCAACATAACAGTCTAATACATCGACAACTTCAGTATCTCTAAATATCAATTTTAAATCTTTGGTCAATAACAAATATTTCAAAACTCTTAAGGCATATTTTACATGTGTTGTATCGTAACAATTTTGATATCTACTCAAATAGTTAACACAAAAGGTTATATCAGGTCTGGTTGCACAACTTATGTATAAAAGAGCTCCAATCAAATTTCTATAATTAAAATCACAACAGGTTTCTGATGGAAATAACTTAAGGTTTGTTTCCATCGGTGTGGCATAAAGTTTTCCTTGATCAACTTGCCATTTCTTTGCCAACGATTCAATATATGTCTTTTGACTTAAAGTTATTACATTAGAATTTTTAGTATCTATTTCTATACCAATATAATTTTGAACAATACCCATATCTTTCATCTTAAATCTATTACATAACTTATTCTTTATGAAATCAATGTCATTTTCATCTCTGCTACAAATTAACAAATCATCTACAAAAAGTAATACAAAAATATTAGATTTTTTATTCTCCCTGACATAAAGACAATAATCATGTTTATTTCTTTCAAAACCAAATTTAGCAATATAGTTATTAAAACATTCATACCATGAGCGAGGACTTTCCCTTAGACCATACAATGATTTTTTCAATTTATAAACCCCATTGGTCCCATCACTATATCCTGGTGGCTGCTTCACATACACTTCAGAAGTCACTTCCCCATTCAAGAATGCAGTCTCTACATCCATTTGATGAATCATCAACCTGTATTTACAGCAATATGAAAGTAAAATTCTCAATGTTTGCATTTTTACCACGGGCGAGTAAGTATTCTCCACCACATCCTTCTGTTGAAATCCTTTGACAACTAGTCTCGCTTTATAAGTATTTTCATTCTTCTTTCTATATACCCATTTGACATCTAGAGCAACTTTATTTTCCGGCTTTTCAACTAACTTCCATGTGTTATTCTTCTCTAGACTAATTATTTCAGAATCCATTGCAGCATTCCACTCTTCATTCTCTTCACATTGTATTGCCTCTTCAAAAGTTTCAGGAACATCTGCATTACAATGGTAAACATATAAATCTTCAAGTTTTGCAGGAACTTTTCTTTTTCTGGTTGACCTTCTTATTGTACACTGTTCTTGCATCTCACTTTCGTTTTCTTCAGGCTCATCATTTTCACTCTTAGTATCTATTGTCTCGTTTATTTTTTCATTTTCACAGTTTTCTTCTTCAGAGTTAACATCAATTAACCTCACATCTTCCTCAACGATATCTACATGCCTGGCAATAATAATTTTTCTCCCAATTAGTACTCTGTATCCAACGTCTGTGTATCCCAGTAAAATTCCCATGTCTGCTTTTTTATCCCACTTTGACTGTCTTTTATTTTCAGGCACTCTCACAAACACTTTGCTTCCGTAGAGACGTAGATTATCAACATTTGGTTTTTTATTGAAAAATATTTCATAAGGTGTTTTTGTGAAATTTTCATGACTTGTCACAAGAGTTCTATTTTTTAAATACGCTGCTGTTTTAACTATTTCTGGCCAATACACCTTGTCTATACCAGCTTCTGTCAACAAACATCTAGCTGTATCCATGATGGATCGATTATATCGCTCAGCTGTCCCATTTAGTTCGTGTACATATGGTGGACAGAGATCCATATAAATACCCTTTTCTGTTAAAAACTTTTTCATTTTTGAATTGACATATTCGGTTCCATTGTCACATCTCAACTTTTTGATCCTTTTGCCAGTTAAATTTTCCACTTCATTTGTGTATTGTATGAAACAATCATAGACTTCTTCCTTTGACTTAATACAATATGCCCTGGCCAATTTGCTATAATCGTCGATGAATGTTACAAAATATTTCTCACCACAATTCCCCGAAGAATGCGGTCCATTGACATCCGAATGAACAATCTGCAAAATATCTGTAGCTCTGGTCCTATTGTTTTTAAATGTTAAATTATGCATCTTACTTTTAATGCAGATGGCGCACTTTATATACTCAGTTCCCAACTCCTCTGGCACTCCTTCTAGTAATTTATTTTTACACATTAGGTCTAAATATTTAAAATTCACATGACCCAAATATCTATGCCACCTTTCCTTCAATGTCATACTTGATGCATAACATTTTTTCGTCATATTAATTTTCAATTCACTTTGATTTTCAATCATTCCCTTAAGAGTATATAACCTCCCTTCCTTTTTAGCTACCGCAATCAATATATTGTTTTTACCATATATCTTTGCTGTATTGTTTTCTGATATGATTTTATTTTTATCTGTCACTTTCGAATAACTTATCAAGTTTGATTGCATTTCTTTAACATAATACACATTTGGTAGCGTTACTGGAACTCTCGATTTTCCCACTTCAAACGATACTTCAAGTCGACCTACCTTAGTAGCTTTTAATGAATATCCATTACCAATTTTGACATTTATAGGAATTTTAAGGTCAATAAAATCACAGAACAGACTGTCATCATTTACAATGTGATCTGTACACCCACTGTCCAAGATGAAACTCACTTCATTGCTATTTTTGTCTTCTTCGCTTTCTGCACAGTTGACCCTTACTTTTACATGGAAACTTTGATGATCTTGTTTCGAGTTATTTCTATTGAATTTTCCTTTGTTATTCACATATCTATTTTGACTGTTATTTTTCTTCCAACAATCTCTTTGAAAATGACCCATTTTCCCACAGAAATAACATTTGGTGTCCATCCGCTTGACATTTCCGCTACTTTTGTTTTTTATTTTCATTTCTGCTTTAAATACATTGCTGGTACTGGTATGTTCTTCGGTCTTTTGACTTTCTTCTTGTCTATATTTCATTAATATTTTTTCCTTAAGAAGCTCAATCGTTCGGTCCTTTTCTGGAACAATATCCATCAAATCACCTAAATACCAGTAAGTTTTAGAAAGCGATCTGATCATGTAGTTTAATTTTTCTTGTTCTGTTATCGTCCCTCCTGCCGCCTTCAACGAGTTCACTCGTCTCTCGAACTCATCAAAAAAAGTTGTTGGATCCGTCTCTTGATCTAACTTCAAGCTTTCTAATTTATTGCGGCATATTATTTGTAGAGCCGTTGATTTTGATATGTACATTTCATCGAACTTTTTAATTATTTCGTATGCTCCTTCCAAATCGCCAACATATTCTAGTTGTTTGTTGGTTATTGCATTGTAAATGTAGTTTGTGGCTTTTACATTCATCTGCTCCCATTCTTTTGGATCATCCTTGTCCTCTTGGACCCTTTCCACCACGGTTTTGCACTTTTTTAATTCTAAAAACTTTAGAATTCTTTTTCTCCAGCTACTATACTCTACTCCGTCAAACACGTGCACGCTCATATTATTATCGTCACACCTCATGTAAGACATTTTTATTCACTTTTTAATTTATTACTTTCCACACTAATGACTCTTTTTACAAACCACGGTCTTCTGCTACCATGTTAAATTAAATGGAATTAAATAAAAGAGTATTTTTGTTTGAGAGAGTTCGTAGCACATGACACCTTTATTGCAACATAAAAGAGAAGAAAGGAACAAGCCAGAGACAAAACGGAAAAGGTTAAATCACATACATCATAGACAATATAAATGTAGCTTATAAAATAATCAACAGGTACATTTTAACATTACAATATAATTTAACTAAATATTCTCAGGCGTATGCAATTCCGAATCATGAATCATCTACGATAGCTTATAAACTTGTTGATGATTTTATTTGTAAATTTGGAATTCCTGCAGAAATCCTGACTGATCAAGGTACATAGTGATTTCACTTCAAATTTAATGAAGAATGTTGCTAAATTATTTAAAATTCGGAAAGTCCAAACAAGTGCATATAGACCACAGTCCAATGGGGCTTTAGAGAGGTCTCATGCAGTTTTAGTAGATTACTTAAAACATTATACGTCCAATGACCAAACAGACTGGGATGAATGGATAGATATGGCGATGTTCTCTTATAATACGACGCCACATTCTGCTACTAAATATACTCCGCATCAACTTGTTTTTGGATATAAGCCGGAACTACCTAGTGCTATCACTCAAAAACCCGAGTTTAAATATACGTATGATGACTTTCTAGATAACTTGAAATATAGACTAAATAGGTGCCATGAGATAGCTAAAAATAATCTTTTAGATGGGAACAACGGTCGAAAGAAACATACGATAGAGGCATAACGAAGTCCGATAATTATAATGTAGATGAGATGATATTTTTAAAGAACGAAAACTGTAAACCGCGTCTTTGTAAAAAGTTATCTCATAACTTTTCGGGACCATACAAAATAATTGAAATAAATAAACCCAATTGTACAATACTTATAAAAAATAAACCGGTAACCGTCCATATGAATAGAATCAAACGGGCTTTTGTTGCAGGCTGCTAATGCCGCTGGCAATAGCCCATCAGGATTATCAATGGACAGGATTATCAACTTCAGGAATCTACTTCGACGAAGTAGGAGATTTAAACATGGTGGAGAGCCACTGGAATCTGGTAACTTTTATAGATTTGAATTTGTATTTTAAGAAATTTGGAATAGTTCAAGATGCGTTTAAAAACGCAGAAAAACTTTGTTTCAACAACAAAAGGTGCGAGCCAACTCTTTATATATTGAACCATAAGTTTATTAATCTTGATAATCAAAGATCTACGTTAGTTAATCTGCTAAGTCTTGAAAATCACAGAGTGAAGCGAGCTTGGCTAAATATTGTTGGTTCTGCTTTTAAGACAATATTCGGTACGTTAACTGAGGACGATGCTCAATACTATACGGATGCTATTAATAACGTAAATAAAGATGAAAAACAGCTGTTTGAAATGCTTAAACAGCAGACACAAATAGTTAAATCGGCAATAACTAATTTCAACCAAACAATAACTAACTTAGATGTTAATGAAGTGCTTTTCGATAAAAATTTCAAGAAATTACAATCATATTTAAGTATATATATACTCGTATGGTTGTCAGGCGCTATAAAATTTAAAAATTAAAACTATAAAATTATGTTAATATCCCTCAGCCATGTTCTGGCTTCGGTCGTCAAAAAGTTAAAATCCTCCATCATCCCGTGGAACCCATATTTAAGTGAAGTTAATAAAAACTTAAACGATGCGCACATTACCGCGGAAATAAATGAGCATTTAGATTACGTCACGTTAATCGTAAATGAATTGAATAACGAATTTAATTTGTTGATAAACTCACTTCTATTTTCTAGAAACAAAATTGTACACCCCCATGTTATTAGTCCCAAGCAATTGCTAAATGAATTGCTTTTATCTGTGCCTCATCTACCAAACTCAATGTCATATCCAATTCCATTAAATATAGATAATATAGAAAAAATGGTTAAATTGTTGAAGCTAAATGTATTTTTTGCCAATGATAGGATAATATTTGTAATGAAATTCCCATTAATAACTTACACTAACTTCAATATCTTCGAACTGGTATCTGTACCTGTAAAGAGAAACGATGATTTCTATATATTTATTTTACCGACATCAAGGTATTTAGCCTTGTCGGAAGCTAAATCGCAGTACATTTTGCTAGATGATCTCAAAAATTGTAAAAATGTAGATAAGAATAAATTTATATGTGATGACAAAAACCATTGTACTCTATTACCAATAGAAATATTTGCGAAATAGAAATAATTATGAAACAAGATATGCTACCCAGTAATTGTGATGTAAGAATTTTAAAGAACTTTGATGAACTATGGCATAAATTACATAATAACAAATGGTTGACTATACTTCCTAAAAGTACTCTGTTAACGTTTAAATGTTTTAATGAAAAACCATTTGATGTTTATTTAAAGAACACGGGAATTATGACAATAAAACCTGGATGTAAATTTTTTACCGGGTCATCAGTGATAACTAATACTGATGATATAAATTCTCAGCAAAATATCACATCTCACTCCTTCTCACCTAAATTTATATTAAATGAAAATTGTTGCAATGATTTTAATATCAGCCAAGGTATGCTGGAGTTTCTAACATTGTATTCTAAATTAAATGATTTAAATAGAGATAATCTAAATGTTGCTAGCCATAGACTAGATGATATTTTGAGTAAAATATCAGATAAACAAAATGAATCGACAATGAGTAAAATTATAAACAGTAGCTATTAACCTTATGTTGTAATAGGGTTCTTAAAACTGATCTTTATATATTATGTTTGTTATAAAATAATAACAAGATTTTATGTTAATTGTAAATCGAACGGTGAATCACCTTGCACAACTATTTATAACTATGTAACTCTTAATTCGTGTAGAAAGAAGTTACATACTGAAGTAAATAACTCGGTAGATTTGGAAGAGCTTCCTAGTTCTCCGATGTTAAGGAGGAGTACCCGCCTCAGAACAGGTATTAATTAATTTTGTGCAAGATGATGCCCCGTCTAGGAGGGGAGGTGTTAGGTATTCAACTCCTCTGATTAACTAGCTATAAATTTTTATTGTAAACAATGCCGTATTGTTAAGTGACACTTTTAAAAGTATATTTTTGTAAGACAAATATGGAAGGGTCAAACACTGTGTCAATCTTATTCTTATACTTCTCCCACAACTAATCCACCAGAATGAAAGGACACAATAAACTCTTTGTAGGGTTTGTGTATTCACATTCAAAAGGAAACAATTAATATTTAAGTACCCACTAGGGATTAGTTCCTCTCAAGCTGTGTAAATACCTATGCCTAATGCAATCTGTGGGAAGATTTGGGTGGTAGAGGAGGTACCCACCACCCATATGGGTCCTATATAAGACATGTCAGCTTCCATCTTGACACATTCTACTTTAATTATTCACGTAGTGCTGTTCATTTGCATTATTGTAATTAGCGTAAGGACAATTATGTAATTTTAACTCTTCAATAAACAACTATACTACTTCATCGGCTTTTTAAACTTGAAATCAAGAACCTAACAAACAACAGGATCCACACCACAGGAGGACTTTTTTTTTTTTTTTTCTTTATTGGATACAGACAGCTTATTATAATTTACAAATATATTATCATTTACATTTTTTATATTGCCATTTATGTGTATCCCAATATTATTCATTTAAATTACACAGTTTTTTTTTTGTTATTACCCAGTCTTTACACTAATAACTTCACTTTTGAGTTACGTAACGTAACAGTTCACATAGGATGTTTTCATCTATTTTATTTCCTTACAAATTTTGTAACCCATCTACTAACTTATTATTTACCAATATATTTAAATTATTCATGGCCAAATGACCAAACCTTTTATGCCACAGCTGTGAGTCACCTTTGTCAGCACCAGAAGTTAAATAACTACAACATTGTTTAAAAACCGTCATATTAACATTATACAAATTACCTTGCTTATTCCCAATTAATATCATTTGATCAAATCTATTATAAGCTCTAACCTTACCCCAGTGGAATGTCAACTTCATTCCATTGGCTTCCATTTTTGACACAGATAATAAATTTTTTCTCAATTCCGGAACATAGTACACACCTTTAATTGTACAATTAGTATAATTTTTACCAACATAGCTCCTCGCTGTTATATTTCCAACTCCTATTGCCTTCAACGTTACCCCATTTTTGGCAGCAGCTATGCTTTTAGGCTCCTTGAGTGCTATATACTTTGAAAAATAGGTTTTATTGTTCACTAGATGATCCCATGCTCCCGAGTCTACGTACCACTCCAACTCCTCAGCTGTATCGTCACTCATAGGGTCCTCGTCTTGGTCGCACAAGATTGCTTCATTTCTTCCTCTGGATGTACTTGGTTCGTGTCTTGAGTAACCTCTACTATTCCCTCTGAAGTTTTTTGATGTTTGGTTAGGCTTTTTCCTCATATAACACTGGAACTTTTTATGCCCTGGCTTCCCGCATTTGAAGGTTGTCGTTCTGGTTCCTTGTGTTCTTTTTGTTCAAAGTTCTTCATTTTTATTTTATTTTTTAAATATTCTACAGTTCTCTCTTTTTCTGGTAACACGTCTAACAAGTCTCCCAAGTGACTGTAGCTTGATGGCAAAGCTTTTAGCATATAATTGAGCTTCTCTTGTTCTTGAATATTAGCTCCTGCACTTTTCAGTTCATTTGTCGCCCTTTCAAATTCGTTGAAAAAACTGCTTACATCAGAGTATTTTATAAACTTTATATTTTTAAGATTATTTGTAGCGCAGTCGACTTTTGACAATACATTACATCAAATCTTTGTATAATTGCATATGCTGTTTCGATTTCAGCTATATCCATTTTTTCCCATTCATCATTATTATCAGTTACCTTTTTTTCTCTTTCCACTACAACCTTACATTTTTTGAATTGTAAGTACCTTATCATCCGCGTTTTCCAATTTTTATAATCTGTTCCATCGAATACTGGAATCTTTACTACCATAGAGGACTTGTGCAATGCTAACAATTATTTTCAACATTTTCTCCGCTATGGAGTAGCATGTGTTTCTTTAGATTACAAGATTGAGTGAACTTTTTAATGCAAATTTTACACTCGTACGGCTTTTCTCCGCTATGCATTCGCATGTGTCTTTAAAACACCAGAACTTGTGAACATTCTTTTGCAAATATTACACTCGTACGGCTTTTCTCCGTTATGCAGAAGCAAGTGTGTCTTTAAATAATCAGAACGTGTGAACATTTTTTTGCAAATATTACACTCGTACGGCTTTTCTCCGCTATGCAGTCGCATGTTTGTCTTTAATTCACTAGATTGATTGAACATTCTGTTGCATTTGCAATATTTATTACACTTGTATGGCTTTTCTCTGCTATTATTTCGCACATCGGTCTCTGAATTACGCGTTTCCGGGAAGTTTTTATTACAAGCAACATCCTCCGTACTTGCTATGGGGTCTCTCCAGAATCAGTTTCAGTCCTTCTATTTTCGGTCTCGGGTCTTTTAGCCCTCTATGGGTTTCTGGTGTCATTAAAATGTCACAATCCTTAAAAAGTTCAGAGAGAATGATCTCTTTGTCTTAGCTTAATCCCTCAATATTTTTATCGAGGTCGTTTTAAACAGCCCTGAGAAGGACTTTTTGAGTAGCTGTCCGGTTTCGAAAGGATTCCCCGACTTTCGTCGTTTCAAGGGAGCGCCGGATTGCGTTTATTGATCATTTTATTTCGCTTTTCAATTTTGTTCTTTCAAAAAAATTTATAATTCGTAAACCTACCATCTTTTATATTTATTTTGTTCTCCATATCATATATGGTAGGTATAAATATGGTGCATGCTTAAGAGCCTTATTTTCTTTCAAATTCTCAAGTTTTATAATATGCTGCTTCTGGAATTTTTGGTTTTATAAAAAAAACAATTTCCGATAGTTTGTCTACCCATTTCTTAAAATTTGGGTTATGCGGTGTTCAGACGAGGCGAATATCGCCAGGACACTAAAATATCGCCAGCCAATTGAACCGTGTGAACAGATTGTCGATAAATCTGAAGCGATAAAAATGGTTGAAAGCGATATCGCATCAAGTTGAACGCCTTTCAACTTTTGTATCTGGTGGAACGATGCACGCATGCGCAGATGCGCGGCGTCCGTATGTTCTGTTTCTTGACAGTTGACATCACTGCTCTAAATTTATTTCTCCTTAGAATCGAATTCCGCACCCAATATCTGCGTTTTTATTTTTATTTTTCCTCAATTAGGAGTCTACTTATATCGTCTAAAACAATATTTTCAACTAACCCAATTACTCCGCGACTTCTACCTCGACGTCCGCCATTTTTAAAACTATCAGCCCACCTGATAGATTGAATGTATGTCGGTGGACTCGTGTGAACACATCAGACGATCAATGGGCGACCGAGCGATATTTTTTTTATGCAAGCGAAATCGTCTGGCCTTATATCGCCCCGTTTGAACACCGCTTTAAATATGACAATGACATTTTTAGTATCACTCACTCACATTTATTTATTTATGATACACAAACATAAAACAGATATGAATATACATAAGAAAACATGAAGGTAAGGTACAAGCTGAGGTAATCTGTTCCACAATTACATGTGCATACAAATTGACTACTTTTGAAATATATAATCATAGCTTACATCAGTTACAAACAGAAAAAAAAACAATAAATTACAAATATTAAATCATAAAAGAAAATTTCAAAGAAGGGGAAGGAAAGGATAAATGGAAGGAGTAAGGAAAGATTCACCTGGATTGTAAACATTGTAGAACTTTCTTTTTAAGCTGCAGTGAAGACGCCGCGAACATATCTATACTGTCAGAGAACAGTGTTGCCAACTAAATCGCGACTGGTCGCCATTTGGGCATTTTAGCGAATTTTCACCTTTCCGGGCACTAAATGACCTTTTTTTTGGTGAACTTTCACCTCTCCGGATACCAAAAATTTTCGGAATGACCTTTTTTTTCGCTACATTTCATGTTTCCGGATACCAAATTTTCAGTTGGGCGACTTGGGCTACTTTTTTTTATGAAAATCGGCGACATCGACCAAAATCCGTTGGCAACACTGTCAGAGAAGATTTTGTTGTAAGTGTCGGCCTGAGCATATGAGTGAATCCGAGGTGCACGTATGTTATTCAATGATTTAATCGTAATTTTATTAATTGACAATATGTGTGCTGATAATACGTTGTTTGAAAGTGATATTGTAATTTATGAATTCAAAGAAAATGAAATAGAACTATTTCTAAAGAAGGTGAACGTCGATATTCCTAATGAACCATCAAACGAGGATGTTACTTGTAATAAAAACTTTCCGGAAACGCGTAATTCAGAGACCGATGTGCGAAATAATAGCAGAGAAAAGCCATACAAGTGTAATATTTGCAATAGAATGTTCACTCAATCTAGTGAATTAAAGATACACATGCGACTGCACAGCGGAGAAAAGCCGTACGAGTGTAATATTTGCACTAGAATGTTCACACATTCTAGTACTTTAAAGAGACACATGCGACTGCATAGCGGAGAAAAGCCGTACGAGTGTAATATTTGCAATAGAACATTCATAGATTCTGGTAATTTAAAAAAGCACATTCGATTGCATAGCGGAGAAAAGCCGTACGAGTGTAATATTTGCAATAGAATGTTCACAGAATCTGGTAATTTAAAAAAGCACATTCGATCGCATAGCGGAGAAAAGCCGTACGAGTGTAATATTTGCAATAGAATGTTCACTCAATATAGTGCTTTAAAGAGACACATGCGACAGCATAGCGGAGAAAAGCCGTACGAGTGTAATATTTGCAATAGAACATTCATAGAATCTGGTAATTTAAAAAAGCACATTCGATTGCATAGCGGAGAAAAGCCGTACGAGTGTAATATTTGCAAAAGAATGTTCACTCAATCTAGTGCTTTAAAGAGACACATGCGACAGCATAGCGGAGAAAAGCCGTACGAGTGTAATATTTGCAATAGAATGTTCATAAAGTCTGGTAGTTTAAAAAAGCACATTCGATTGCATAGCGGAGAAAAGCCGTACGAGTGTAATATTTGCAAAAGAGTATTCCCACATTCTAGTAGTTTAAAGAGACACTTGCGACTGCATAGCGGAGAAAAGCCGTACGAGTGTAATATTTGCAGTAAAAAGTTCACTCGATCTGATGCTTTAAAGACACACTTGCTACTGCATTACTGAGAAAAGCCATTCGAGTGTAATATTTGCAAAAGAATTTTCACACATTCTAATGCTTTAAAGCAGCGATGCACAAACCGCGGGCCGCATGCGGCCCGCCGTTAGATTGTCTGCGGCCCGCCGACGAATTAAAATATTGGAAAATCAAAAGAATGTTTAAAATATATCTGAGTAGATAATTTTATACCTACGCCGCGCCGGGAAGAAGCCAGAGTCTGTCATGTGTTTTTGGATTGTTTATGATGTAAATTGATGTTCTGTGCGACATTTGAAATGATTTAATTACACATTATAAGTAGTGTATTTTATGTAAACATGATTCCACAAGATTTCCGTGTTTAGTGTTGTGACAATAATATTTTCTATTTTCCTAAAGAATGTTGTTTTATGTTTTTGTTCAATCATCATGTACAAAATTCATAGTTTACTGCTCTTCCAAAAGTATTAAGTAAGTAAATTATAAAACTTGGTATTAATGGCACATCGTCCCTACAGGGACGTACTGCCGTGATCAATCAATCAATCAATCAATTCTCCCTTTTTCACCCCACTCAGGGGCATAGGGAGGCAACAAGAGCTCTCCATTGCGCTCGATCTTGCGCAATGTTTATGACCTCCTCCCACACCATGTCCATGTCCCTCAGCTCTGCTTCGAAGGAGCGGAACACAGTGTGAGAGGGTCTTCCTCGTCTTCGGGACCCTGATGGGAGGAAGAATAGCGCTCTCCTCGGCCAACTGTCATTCGGCATCCTTAACACATGTCCCAGCCAAGTCCATCTCCTCCCCACAATGGTAGAGGTGATGGGCTCACGCTGGGTGCGCCGGCGTATAGCGTCGTTCGTGATGCGGTGGTACCATCTTACGCCCAGAATTCTCCTTAGGCACTTCATTTCAAATGATGAGACTTTTTGTGCCTGGGCCTTGGTCAGGTGCCAGGACTCACACCCATAAAGGAGAATGGGCAACACACACGCATCAAACAGTTTACATTTCGTCTCGACACTAAACGCCGACGCCTTCCATATTTTGGTCATGTTGTTGAAGGCGCCACTTGCCATACCGATACGTATCGGGAGCTCAGCCCCGAGGTCACCAGCGGTGGTAATGGTTGCTCCCAGGTACTTAAATTTATCCACCCGGGAGACCTGGTGACCATCGATGGTTATCGGTAGCTGTTTATCGGGGCAGGCATTATTCGCCATGAGCTCCGTCTTACTGGCATTGACTCGAAGGCCGAGGCGTGCTGTTTCGCTGCAGAGTCTTGAAACACTGCGCTGTAATTCCTCCACTGTCGTACTGAACAACGCTAGGTCGTCCGCGTACTCCAGATCGCACAGTTCGCCCATTAGACCATCTCTCTGTGTTATCGGTATACCTCTTGCTCCTTGCATGGACTTTCTCAACAGGAAGTCCATGACTATTATGAATATGAAAGGAGCTAGTACGCAGCCCTGTCTGACTCCCGTGGTGATCCTAAAAGCTTCAGTAGGACCACCTGGCGTTTTCACGCTACACTCGGAGTCTTCATACAGGGACTGCACCATTTTAACTATTTTCGGAGGTATACCATACAGAGCAAGTATTTTCCGTGATAATAAATAAAAAAATATAATTACAGTGTTTGATCATTTGTCATTAGAATTATTGTAATTTGTACAAATTAAAAAATTAAAACTTTTAGAATTAATTTTTCAACGAAGATGGCGAAGTTGTAAGTCAAAATATGAGGAGTTGTGGAGCTACCCCTGAGGAAGCACAAGACAAAGCTGAGTGGCAGCGTAAAATACAAAAGGCAGACCCCACCATCATGTGGGAATAATAATTTCCCGGGAGAAGAAGAAGAAGTAGCGGCCCGTCCTTGGTTCATAATCTTCCCCAGTGGCCCCTGTTACCTATAAGTCTGTACATCCCTGCTTTTAAGACACACATGCGACTGCATAGTGGAGAAAAACCGTATGAGTGTAATATTTGCAATAAGATGTTCTCTCATTCTAGCGTTTTAAAGACACACATGCGAGTGCATAGCGGAGTAAAGCCGTACGAGTGTAATATTTGCAAAAGAGTGTTCACACATTTTAGTGGTTTTAAGTAACACATGCGACTGCATAGCGGGGAAAATCCTTACGAGTGTAATATTTGCAATAGAATGTTCATAAAGTCTGGTAGTTTAAAAAAGCACATTCGATTGCATAGCGGAGAAAAGCCGTACGAGTGTAATATTTGCAAAAGAGTGTTCCCACATTCGAGTAGTTTAAAGAATCACATGCGGCTGCGTAGCGGAGAAAAGCCGTACGAGTGTAATATTTGCAATAGAATGTTCACACAATCTGATTTTGTAGAGACACACATGCGACTGCATAGCGTAGAAAAGTCGTAGGAGTGAAATATTTGCAATAGAATGTTCACTCGATCTGATACTTAAAAGAAACACATGCGGCTGCATAGCCAGAGCTGTTCCGAGTACAGGCAAAAAATACTCGAGTACTGATTTCTGTATATAATAATTATTTTTCAATATCACAATCAATTTTTAGTATGATATTTATTGATTTCTGAAATCATTCCAAACTTGTCCATATTATGATAAATAATAAGAACCGATATCGTTTGATTTCTGTATATTTTCTATTTTTTTCTATATCATAATGATAAATAAGTACCAATTCCAATTGACTTCTGTATGTATATTAAATATCTTTCTATATTATAATGAATAATGAGTTCCAATATCGTTTGATTTCTGTATATTTTTCAATATCACAACCAATTTTTAGTTACAATTTCGATTGATTTCTGCATACATTATTAACTTTTCAATATTAATTAATACCAATATCGAGTGATTTCTGTATATATTAATTATTTTTTATAATTATAATATTTTTTATAACCTATATCGATTGATTTTTTTATGTATTTTACTTCATTTATAAATTTAGTCTTATTAGACCATTTTATTTTTGTACCATTTGTATATTTAAGTACCATTATTTATAACTTTTTTGTATTTAAAATAATTTAAAAATTTGTTTTTGTCAATTAAAATAAAGAGGTATATTGATAATGGTAATTTGTATTTTATTATTTCTAAGAATAAGTATTGCTAACATTTATTTTGGTATACTGTTATTAATAGGAATTTTACAGATTTGCAGTGCTTTAAGAAATTCTTATTTCAATTCTATGCCATTTTGGATGTTAGTAATATTTCACCCAATACCCCATTTATGAAATTATTTTCAAATTTCCCCCCTGCAGAAATGGTCTGGGATTTTTAAGTTTACCGCCAATTTTAGTTCAACAAAATTCCGTGACATCAATACCGAGCGCTGGCGTTGGCGTCATGTAGGCCCACCAAGAATGCACGTTCATTTCGTTAATTTAAATAACATAATAGTGACTAATAAGAATACACTGCGAATATCCTTGCCGCGGGCCACCTGCCGAAAGGGAGCGTCCATTAATCACGTGATGTTTTTTTTTTTTATCTTTTTGGACCCCCCCCCCTCGCTCCCTCGTGGTGATGTTTGGTGAGGTTTTCAAAATATCCCCCCCCCCACCCTTCCCCGAAATCACGTGTATTTTTTTGGCAAGTTACTAATGCCATATTTTCTCGACAACCAAAGTGTCCTTAGGTATATGTCAAGGAACTACAGAACTTTACGCGCGCCAATACAGCTATAGGTATCATACCATTAGAACACTCTATCATGACAATTCCTCGTGTGCATGAAAGTCTACTAGGGTTTCCAAAATAAGGTCAACCACGAGGAATTTTAAATTAACATGTCAACGTGTTTTTTTTATCAACAAGGATACAGCGATCATGAGCAGCCCTCATGGGCGTGAGCAGAATAGTCTCTTATTTTAATGCTTATTTACTAAAGCCAAGTTCACACTTGGTCGAGTATTAATTTAGATAATATTAAAGTACACACTTTAATATCTAAATTACACGCTGCTCGACCAAAAATCATTCATACTATATTCAAGTACATACATACATACATTCTCCCTTGAGACCTCCCGCACACCGCGATTCAGTCCGGAGGAGACCAATCCACAGAAAACGGACCCGCACGAAACCAACCCCCTAGTCTGATTGAAGCAACCAAACCAAAAAGTCGGCCCCACACAAATCAAGCCCGCCGCGGACCCCCCCCCCCCCCCAAACCAACCCGCAATACGGGGGGCCTAAGCCCCACTAAGCAGCATAGGGAGGCACAAGAGCTCTCCATTGCGCTGGATCATACACCTTTACAGAGAGAACACCACCTAATGGGACCCAGGCGTTCGAGGCGATATTCAAGTACAGTTCATTTAAATACAGTGCGAAACTCAGCAGGCAGTGCCCCATGGTCTGAGGCGCTATTCGCTCAAACGAACACAATAAAAATAAATTGACTCGACTAAGCTGCCGGGCAGTGCTGCCATCTTTATAAAATGTTTGGACCCGGACACAAACTTAAAAATTATAAATACAAAAATTTGGTATCCTGAAAGTTAAAAGTTCCCTAAAAAAGTTCGTTCTTAAATTTTCTATCCGGAAAGGTATAATTAAACTAAAAAAGGTCTTCGGGAAAAGTAACGACCCGGAAATTTTACGATTCGCCCGGACTCCCGTCGCAATTTCCTAACAGTTGGCAACACTGCTGCCGGCTAATCAGTACCCCTATTCTGTAGCAAGTGTAGGGTAGTCGCAACACTGCTGCCGGCTAATCAGTACCCCTATTCTGTAGCAAGTGTAGGGTAGTCGCAACACTGCTGTCGGCTCGACAAATTTTTAGTTTTATAAAAATTGTTGATTCATTGTTACACCCACACACAAGCTTTGCCTTGTGGGATTTTTTTTCGATTTATTTAATTGTTAAGGTAATGTATATACTGTATAATTATTTTCGAAACATAAACTTCTTATTATATTTTTTTATTAAAAAGACAATCCTTAGAACTTAATTACTCGTCACTCGACAAAAAACACTCAATGTAAACTGGCTACTGTGAACTAGGCTTAAGTACCTTGTATCGATGTATTATTTTTTTCTATACCCTCATGTACCTACCTACCTACCTCGGTGTTATTTTATACAACAGGGTATTATTCCACACAAGTCCACGAGCACGCCTCAAGTCCGGGGCTCGACCATGAGTGTGCAACGCAAAAATTTAGGTCGGTAGGTACCTACCTACTTATGACATCATTAAATTATTTTTATTAATAGGTTCGACTATTATTTGGTTTGCTTTAAAGTTTATCTACCTATATTATTGTAGGTATTGATGGCACGTTGATAAAAAAATAAATGCACGTAATTCTCCAAATAGACCCCCCCCCCTCCCCCCTGGTGATGTTTCGTGATTTTTTTCTGACCCCCCCCCCCCTTAGAGCTCACATGATTAATGGACCCCCCCAAGAATTTAAGATCTAAAGTGCTGGTCTTGTAAAAGCCTGAAAAATCCCTGCTAGACCAAACAGTTACCGCCCCATATTGAAATGAAAAAAACTTCTTTGGTCCTCTCAGGAACACTCACTCTTCAACACCTCTCTTCTTAACGAGATAACCTCTTATTTTTCACTTACCCTTGGACCAGGAGCTCTTTCCTTTGAACATCTCAGGGAATTTTGGGCGCCTAGATACTCTAGTATTAACTGGTTGAAAAAGAGACTGGATCTTTGGTAAGGATTCCCTTGCCGGCAACTCATAGGTAGAACACTACTCAATAATACCTCAGGGTACAATGGGAAGCTGAGAAATTGCTGGGGAGACACAGTTCCTCGATGATTCACGACACACAGGTGTATTAGTCTATTTAAGAAAACCCATTTCACTTTAACAGAGTTTATTATATAGGTTATCATTTAAAAACAATGAATCAAAAATTTACACACGTGTTCAAGTCGGGGTTTCACACTTATTTTTATAACTATCCAAACCAATATAACAGAATTTAATATTATGTCTATGTATCACCAGATTGCGGTCTATCTTTTATCAATTAAACAACTTTAACTTATGATTTTATACACTGGCTTTTTAATCAACTCTTTCCCTAATGGCGGGGGAACCGCGTATCGCGGAGCACAAAAGCTCGCAGTTCCCACGGGGAAGCAAGTTCCAGAAGTGACGCGCTGAATTTGGCGCGTAGACAAAAACGGTCATAGAACAACTGTCAAATCTATGAATATCGCGTGTCGCCACCTGATTGGTTGAATTTTTAAAACTTTTTAAGGCTAATCTAGTCTACTGTTGAGGCCATTTCTCTTATTTTTTATTTTAATGAACTATCCAAATTTTGACATGTTACAATATCCCTTTTAGTGTCTGCTACAAGTTGCTTGAACATCTCATTCTCAACGTTTTCTTTTTGTTGTGTCTAAATTATTCCCGGCACTCCGTCTAATGTCGCCAGACCACCTCGCCTGAAGCCTGCCAATACTTGTCCTCCCGGTTCTCGGTGGCCTCTCAAGAACTTTCTTGGTCCATCAGGTGTCGGTTACTCTGGCCACATGACCAGCCCAACTCCACTTTTGTTTAGCGACCTTCTGAACCACATCGGTGACTCCCGTTTTCTGTCTTATCCATTTGTTAGTCTTCCTATCATTCAATGATATACCTAGCATCCTCCTCTCCATAGCTCGTTGTGTTTTATAGTAGGTATATATTTTTATTATTCTATTCTATTCAACAGATTAGATCACAATTTTTCCATAATATACCTACTTCAGTTTTTACGTGAAGGAGCAATAGCAGAGTAGGATTTCCGACCATACTCCATAAAATGATGAATCCCTCAATAAAATCTCTTTTTAAAAGTAAAGCCTTATTAAGTTTTTGAAATAACAATTTCAATCATAAAACACGGGTTTTAAAAACAACAATTTCATCACTCTTGAATTAAAAACAAGAACCATACATCCAAACTTAACCACTACCAATTACCACGACACCTAATAAGTCTCAACTTGCAAAAAGAAATACAAATTACGCATCATAGTAGGTTTAACGTATTCCAATAAATCCATAGATGTACTCGAGAACTTAAAATGTACTCGATTACCTTTAATGTACTCGAGTACTTTAAATGTACTCGAGTACATTCAAATGTACTCGAGTAAATTCAAAGCACTCGAGAACATTTTAGGCTCAAAAACGCACCGAATACAAGTACAAGTGCAGGTTTGAGAAATGTACTCGTGGACTGAGTACCGAGTACACCAAAAGTACTCAGAGTACAATCCACGAGTACTTGTACTCGAGTACCGCACAGCTCTGAATGGGATGTGCATACCAAGGTTGTTGCCAAAAAGCTCAGAATGTCCATGTACATATTCAGGGACTTGCGAAATATTTTGTCATTGAAAAGTCTGAAAACGGTTTACTTTGCAATTTGTCAGTCACTTCTTCTGTATGGCATTGATTCGTGGGGAGGATGTGCTTCCTCATTTCTTAGTCCTGTGGAGATAGCGCAGAAACAAATAATAAAAATAATTTTGAAAAAGCCTCGAAGATATCCCACTGTTGAAATATTTAATAAATTCGACGTATTAAATATAAAACAATTATAAATTTCTTCTCTTCTTTGTTCTTTCTTAATTTTCCAACACACTTGACACAAGTTCTTGCAAATCATTTTCACACTCAGCCATAAGTACTAAATCATCAGCATACATACCTTTATTCCATTTAATTCAACCCCTTTATTTATATCTATTAACCCACTGACGCAAAAATCAAAAAACAAATTGAACAACCATGGTGACATGACGCACCCTTGCTTCACACCTTTCGTAAGACAGAACTCCGGTGACAGGTGACTGTTCACCTTCACACACGCAGTACTGTCCGAATATAGCGAAGCAATGCCACGAATCAACCGGTTGTTTACTCCATAGATTGATAGAACCTCCCATAATTTACCCTATCTACCCTATCATATGCCTTTTCCAAATCTACGAATGCACAGAAAAGCTTCTGATGTTTACCCAAAAGCTTCTCCGTAATCATCCGCAGAGCGAAGATCTGATCGGCAAAAACGATTAAAAATGGTGGAACTACAAAAATATCTAAACACATAGATATTCGTTTTAAGTTTTTAAATGAAAAAAATAGTTGAAAAGAAATTTACTTTAAACCATTGTGCTTCTGAAAATCAATTGGCTGATATTTTTACTAAAAGTTTAACACCAGTAATCTTTTAAAAACTTAGAAATGAGTTTATGTATACCTATTCTTGATAAAGCTTAATATCATTATTTAAGATTATATTTTGAAGTCATAAAATATGTTTTAATTATTTTTATTTTAAAATCATATTTACTATATGATTAATTTAAATATTAAGATGGATGTAAAATTGTTATTGACATATCATATATAATTTAAATTTATGGGGGTGTGTTGAAGAGTAAATTTAATTATATTGATAGTAGTATAATGTTGGTAACACTGTTTTTATTTGTAGGTATGCTTAATTTAATTTTTAATTTTAAAATGTTCTTTTCTTTTAACTTTTGTTTTTTCACTTCAATAAAATGGTTGTTCATTGTGCTGTCTAAAATTTTTTGTCTCCTATTTTTTAAAATCCCAACATCCTACGGCTTTTATCCACTATGCAATCACGTGTGTGTCTTTTTTTTTTAATCTTTATTGCTACCCCAAAGAAACACAGTTTTGCTGAGAGGGGTAAGGGTCAGTTTGCTTTACATAATTTTTAAAATAGCTTAATACTAATTAAAACTAAAAATAAACAGAAATTAAGACAAAGAAGAAATAAAATGAAAAACAACTTATAACTAAACTTATAATACAATAAAAACAAAAAAATAGAAAAAGAAGAAAAGAAACAAAAAAGAAGTAGAATATAAAATAAAGATATGATAAAAATAAATACAGAATCTATAGCAAAGTAAGTCATGTCCCATGTAAAAACTAAAAGTCAAAGTCATATCCCGTGCACACAATATTATGTCACCGTTACGTTTGGTATGAAATCACGGCAGTATTTTGTCTGAGATCCGATAAAAACTACGCAGTGCTGCCTTGAACTTGAATCAGTTATTTCGAAAACGACCAAAGTACAGAATTGTTAATTTTACAGGAGAATGGAAAAACTATCTCTTGGAAAAAAAATGTATGTGACAAATTGATATTTTGATTCAACATCGTCAAACATAGAAAAAGGAACTTATTTGACATTTCCAAAATGTTAATTTTGTATTTCAATATTTTTTTAAATTTATTTGAAATATTTGTACTTTGGTTGTTTTCCAAATAATTTTAATAAAAAGTTTGCAAAGTCGAGTAATTTAAAGAATGACATGCGAACTCATAGCAAAGAAAAGCCATACGAATGCAATAATTGCAACAAAAAGTTTAATCAATCATAATAACTCATGATAAAAGCACAAAATTTGATGGATCTCTACGTCGTTAATGTTAAACTTAGTCCATAGATTCTGAATCCGTAAAAAAGTATTATTCGACAAAAACTTGAGTTTGGTCGTTTTCGAAATAATCGATTCACTTATGCAGAAGCTTAATATCTTTAATATTCTGCGGCAAGGCATTATATAACTGCATGCCTTGGAACTCAATATTTCTTCTGCCGTAATTCGTCCTAATATTGTTTATTATGTAATTTGTACAGTTGCGTGTATTGTATGAATGTATTTTATCACGTGTGGCAAAGGTAATATTCAGTTTTATATGTCCACTAGCTTTCCCGACAGACGTTGTCCTGTGGTTCTAGCCCGAAGTGGCCCGTTAATATGTACATAATGTGCACTGCGCCCCCGTTAAACAATACAAAATTAATTCGATTGAGATAAGCTAATAAAATAATAACATTGAAATCTGAATCTGAAACATCCCTATTTCATTCGTATTGAAAGCTCTGGCGGGAACAACTTGAGAAAAATGCGCTCGCGCACACACCCTACTTCGCCTATTACCAACACAAATGTGCCCGATAATATTGCTGACTTTGTATGAAAATTTTCTAAAACTATCGAAACGGTGTGGTGGAGTAAGTGGGATGGGCTACTGTAAGAGCGTATGCGAGAATGAGAGGGAACTACCCGCGATGTCGTGGGCGCGTCCCAGTAGCCTTTCCATACAAACTTAAATATTGTATTTTACATCATTTGTTATCCATTTTTTTTACTTTTTATTAGTTATTCTGTTATCCGGAGCGGAGAGGAATCCAATAAATCAAACATCAGAAGAATCTGTTGAGCCAATCTCGAGTTATAAGTGTTCGCACTAACCCGACTTTAATTTATATAGTAGATGTATCATTTTGTATATAAGTAATACATTTGCCGTTTCGTGTCTTGTGGTAAGAAAGTAGAAATTCTATATAATGCCCCTGTCATTGGTGTGATTTTATTTTTAACATTATCTATGTGTTGTCTCCATGTTAAGTTTTCATCTAGAATAATTCCCAGATATTCAATGGCATCTACCTTTTTCAGCAGACTTCCATCAACATCTATATATATATATATATATATATATATATATATATATATATATATATATATATATTTATGTCAGACGGCATATGTTGGCTCATCTTATTTTAACACACCAAAGTTGATCAACCTTTTACCTGGAATATATAATTACCTGGTTGATACATAAATTTGAAAGTTACACCCCCGCGTTACGATTATGTTTAGCTTCCTATATACTCTATTCTCCACTTATATATTCAATTATTTACTGTCTATTTTTAAAGAACACTAGTTGATCAAGAGTTGTTAGCTCTTACAACGTTGCCAAATCGATCTCACTAACACACTCACGATAGCATAATACATCTCCTATTGTAGACGTAGAATTGGAAGGTAGGTTTCTATATCTGATCGTAATATTCACACATCGCTGTTGGTTTCATATTTTCCGTATTATTGAGGACCTATATGTACCTACCTACCTACTTTATTTTTGTTGTGATTTAGACTCGTATATTTTTTTACTTGGCTAGCGTTTATGACAATATTTTTTTAAAGTATTTTAGAGTAGGTATTTAGATTTTTTCTAACGAGAAGTTTATGAGAATAGCGTTTATTATAAATTGATGAGAAGAAATAAATCATAAAGGCTTTAACTTGGAATCTATTTGGTCTACAGAGACAAATCTAGTTATCATATTGTAGCAAATTTACTCTTCTTTAAAAACGCGCTAAAATGTTTTTTTTTTCAAAAAATAGTGCTTTACGGTTATATTCGCCAAATAATAAAAACATAGCGATTTTTTCGCGGTTTTACGATTTTTGACAAAGGTGCATTCGGCGCTCGAGGTCAAAAACTTGGATTATTCATCAGACCAAAATCATCCCGAAGACGACTAAGACCCTCCTACACCGTGTTTCTTTCCTTCGAAGCAGAGCTGAGGGATTTGGACATGACGTGGGTGGAGGTCTTGTCCAAATGCCTCCCTATGCCCCCAAGTGGGGTCACAAATGGAGTATTGATTGATTGATTATAGTTCATCCAACACCAGAGTCGAGATATTTAGAAATTTGATATTACAAGTTTGCAAAAAAACATAACTACCTTATTTGACGCATTCTGTAGTGTATAAAGTTACTGTACTATAATGGGTTTAATTATCAAAGCTGCTTAGTATCTTATTAAATCTTATTTATCGGACATAATACTCTAAAAGTTACACTTTTCAATTTACAATTTCATTCATGAATAAAATATATTTTTTTTTTTAATTTTGCGTGATGTTCATCCAACACCAAAGTTGAGATTTTTTTAAATTGATATTGCATTTAAAACAACGCTGTTAGGCGTCCCTAATGTATTTTTTATTATTTTTAGCAAAGAGATAAGCCTTTAATACTATAATTCATAGTAAATAACCGCAATATAGGTACAAACGCGAATTAAATATACCTACCAGCTAATTTGTGTTTCATTGATAATAGGATGAGCTGATTCGGGACCTTGGCGGTTTGTGTCTGATGATCACTTGATCTATCAATCAATACTCCCTTTGTGACCCCACTTGGGGGCATAGGGAGGCAACAAGTGCCCTCCACTGCGCTCTATCTCTAGCAGTTTCAATGACCTCCTCCCACGTCATGTCCAAATCCCTCAGCTCTGCTTCGAAGGAACGAAACACGGTGTGGGAGGGTCTTCCTCGTCTTCGGGACCCTGATGGGAGGAAGAAAGTTCGTGATGGGGTGGTACCATCTAATATTCATGATTCTTCTGAGGCACATTGTCTCAAAGGCAGATACCTTTTGTGCCTGGGCTTTGGTCAGGTGCCATGACACACACCCATATAAAAGAATAGGCAACACACACGCATTAAACAGTTTACATTTCGTCTCAACACTAAACGCCGACGCCTTCCATATCTTGGTCATGTTGAAGGCACCACTTGCCATATCGATAGGTACTTATCGGGAGCTCAGCCCCGAGGTCACCAGTGGTGGTAATGGTTGCTCCCAGGTCTTCTTCTTCTTCTTACTCTTGATATAGATCCGAGGATCTGTTTTTTTCACAATGAAGTTTCCTGGGACGCCGAACTCCAACTATCCTTCCATCTTTTTGGAGGTCTCCCGGGCTGGCGGCTGCCCGAAGGGATGTTGTTTGCCACCACATTAGGGATTCTGAAATTGTCCATCCTGGCCACGTGGTCGCGCCAGAAGCGTCTCCGTGACCTGCCCCATCTCACAATGTCTTCTGTGTTGCAGGTCTCTCTGATGGTAGTGTTGCGAATTCTATCCCTTAATGTTTTCCCCAGAATAGCACGAAGAGTCTTCATTTCGGATGTTCTGAGCAAAGCTTTGGTTCTATTTGTGTCGGCCCTGGATTCAATACCATAAGTCATAATTGGCCTCACACATGTTTTGTAAATCCTCACTTTGCTCTCCACCTTCATATGCTTGTTTCCCCACACGAAATTTCTGAGGCAGCCGGATACTGCGGCTGCTTTATTTGTCTGTTCTCGGACTTCATTATACAGGTCGCTTTGGCTTGAAATCTCCACCCCCAAGTACCTGAAACTGGTCACCTGCGCTATTTCCTCGTTGGCAATTTTTTGCATGGCAATGGCAGGTATTTAAATTTATCCACCCGGGAGACCTGGCGACCATAAATGGTTATCGGTAGCTGTTTATCGGGGCAGGCTTTATTTGCCATGAGCTTCGTCTTACTGGCATTGACTCGAAGGCCAAGGCGTGCTGTTCAATTGCAGAGTCTCGAAACACTGCGCTGTAGTTCCTCCACTGTCGTATTGAACAACGCTAGGTCGTCCGCGTACTCCAGATCGCACATTTCGCCCACGGGACCATCTGTAGGATTCCTCTGTGTTATTGGTATACCTCTTGCTCCTCGCATGGACTTTCTCAAGAGGAAGTCAAGCTATCAAGCGGTGGCGCCTTGAGACATGAGACACAACTGCATCCAGACTGTCGTAAAAACAGTCCTTAGCTGCAGCATCCGTATCCTCAGTGGGGGCATAATCACTTGATAGTCAATGTTATATCTATATTTGGAAGAATTTCGCGTGTAACAATAATTATTCAGAACCCCGTATCGTAACCATTCAATGGTTAAAAGGGAGTGCGACAGGCATTATATTATATTCTCACCCGACCTCTTCAACCTCTACATACATACACTTCACGAGAAGAGCCCAGGATGGCTGGCATAGATGGGCCACAATAGAAAATAAAATACCTACAATCTACGATTTGCTGATGACACCTCCTTGGTCGCGTCAAGTGTACGAATGCTGGCAGGGCTGTTCCACCAAGAAATGATGGAATGTTGAGATTGATCAGAGAAGGACCGAGCAAAGGACTAAGTCAATCCTCATATAGTTAAACATCTCCATGCGGCTCTCAGTATTGTGCTGGCGGCGTGTTTTCGATATTTCGGTCACATCGAAAAAAAAAGGAGTCTGTGAACTTGAAAAAATCGATAATCACCGGGTCAATGGAGAAGAAATGCGGAAGGGATTAGCGCCTTTAAGATGGAGCGATCTGATCAAGAGTACCATGGGGATTTCGCTGCGTAGGTAGACGGATGGTCAATGGAATGAGGCATGGCAGTCACGATCCTTAAAACTGAAGGGTAAGATAAGAGACAAACTTAAATATGTTATATTATAAATTCACAATATAGCTTATAATTAATTGTTTTTTTTTAAGTAGATAGGGATCTATAGGTATGTGAGTAGATAATATTTTGATATACCTAAATTTACAATAAAAAATGATTTAGTCTAAAAATAAACTCATATAATCAATTTAAACAATGTCGATTCCTATGAAAATAAAAGAATAAAATAATACGTAAGTATAAAAACTATTTTAATAAACCACGTTATTCATTTGGACTAAAAAATTGAAAATCTTCTTTATGGTCGAGAGTGGATTGCCGCATTGAAAGAGAAGAAGAGTATTGTAGATGTTAAAATATCAAACTGTCATCCAAAGCAAGCAAGTACCTATACAAAATGTCAGTAAAATAAGATGATAAAAAGTGATTTAAAAATCGATTTCTGTAATCTGTGCATAAAGAATTAAATAAATTAAAGGGAGATGTACCTACTCGTATGTGTAGATTTTCTCGCTTTAAGTGAAGAAGCTTGTGCTCAACGCAATTTTTATACCATCTAAGTATAATGTATGGTAATGAGACATGGACGTAGACCAAGAAGGAAGAAAGTAGTATGAATGCGGTAGAAATGAGAATGTTGCGTAGGATGTGCGCTATTAATACTGAAGATGAGATCGGAAAACGGAATGATAGATGAGGAAATAATGGGAGATAAAAAAATAGTGTAGTAACAAGAATGAATGTAAACAAAGTGTGGTGTTTGGAGAGTTTGGACATATAGAGAGGATGAATGAAAATAGAGTGACTTTTTACCAGCCTGAAAGGATAGGTGGAAGATCGACATGGGTAGAATATATCGATATGTGATCTTAAAGAAATGCAACGTCTAGAATAAAAGAAATAGGATACATGCATGCGGAATAGTATGATAGTGAAAAAAAGTATGTGGATAGGAAAGAGTGGAAGTCTCTTCTCTCTGCTTACCCCTATAAGGACACGGCGTAAAAGTTAATAAATTGATAACTTTACATTTGGTCCAAAGTTTACTCGTTTTCTTACTACCTGTACCTTACTTTCCTTCATGGGTTGGGCTGATCACGTAACTTGCATACTTTATAATAATCTTTGGGTTAGTTAGAGACCACAACGAAGTTGTGGTTAGCTCGTATGTTGTGTGATGTCTTTTTTATGTCAAATCTAATGTGTTGTTAGTTTTATTTATTATAGAATTAGTAAATATATAAAAAACTTCCATCATACTACCATGTGGGTTGGCTGGAATAGATTTTTCGGGATACGTCCGCCGTTTGACTCTGAATGTACCTATACTATATCATATGTGTAATTTATTTCAATAATGTTTTATTTATTTATTTACCTGATCGACTCTGTATATAACTCTCATTAGGGTTGGAGGGATTCGAAAAATAGGGATTATAAGTATGAGTTATTTAACAGTTTCCATTCTCACGCAAATTAAAATAAATTAAATTAAAAATAACTTAAATATTATGAGATTTTTAAAGAAGATTTTTAAAGAAACTTTGTACATACGTACATAATAATATAATATAGGAACGTAAAATAGCTGCTGCATGTATTTTTTTTTATTATGCGGCATTTCCTTAGGTGTGTACAAATATTTTTTTTGATATAACTGTTTGCATCAAAAAATTATTTTTTACGGTAAGTAGGTACAAGGTAAGAATCTGGATTGTACTACAAATACTACAATTCTTTATGTCTTGAACTGTCAATATATTTGAAGCCATTTAGTCAAAAAAAGAAAGACATTTCGTACAAAAACCTTTGACAAAAACTAGCTTATTATTAAAAAAAACTATATACTTACTTAGGTAATCTTGGTTTGAATTTATTGCGTAATCCATGAATAGTAGGTAAGTATATGTTGAAAAAAGTAGATTATTTTGAAAATGAAAATAAAATGTAACCAATTTGATAAATATGACATTTTAAAATCATCTACAAAATAGATAAATAAAAAAAGTTGGGTAACGTCAATTGATACGAATGTCGTCTGTGTCGCGCTCCGTTAAATTAAATAAAAAAGGCTTTTTGAAGTGTTTATAGGTGGTGAAATTGTACATCAATCAAATGAAAATTTTTCGATCTACATGAATATCTAACTGTTTTTACCATTCGGATTAACACATATCTGTTTTTTTGTGTTTAAAAGAGTTTTGAAAAAGTTTCATATGAAACATTATGTCGAGTGTTACGGTGCTCTTATAGGACAATTTATAAGTAAGTGTTATACATCATTAGAAAGAGGACATTAAACACTACAAAAAACATCGCGACACATATATGCTCCGATGAGACTGAAAAAAAATATCCGGTGCTATAACATATTATCAATTCATCTTCATACAAACTACCCACCGAGTACCAAGTAGACTTTGACAGAAGCGCAGTGAACTGAATGTAAACAAACACAACTACAGGAAGTGCATTATTTTGTTTTAAAGGACGGTGCATGTTCTGTTGTATGCAATTATAATAATAATCTTTTTCACATACAGTAACTATTCAACCCATCTACATAATATCAACCATGGATTGCACCTACTGTAAAGAAATAATCTTTGATGGTGATGCATTAAAATGCACAGTATGTAAGAAGTCTGCCCATTTCCTTTGCTGTGGGATGACTGAAAAGAGCTACAGGAAGATGGGGGTAAGAAAACTATCTTGGAAGTGTAAGGAATGTAAACATCTCCATCAGGGCGCTGCAGATGTGTCTAATGCTGTCGACGCATCAGCGCAGTCAAGTGAGGAAGGCGAGTCCGATATCACGAAGGTGGAGACGTCCGGTGGGGAAAATATATACGATGGAATCGTAGAAGAACTCACAAAAAGATTGAAAAAGGTGATATCCACTGAGATGATTGCTATAAAAAATGAGATAACATCGTCATTGGTCGAAATGAAGCAATCACTTAATTACCTGGCGGAGGAAAATGGTCAACTTAGAGAAAGAGTGGTTGCATTGGAGGCTAAAGCTAAGCAACAGGAGGCAACTGATAATGAAGTCGTATGCTTGAAAAATAAACTAAGAATCCTTGAGAAGAGAGAAAACGAATTGAGACAGGAAAGTTACGGAAAGAATATTGAAATAATGGGATTGAGGTATGAGGCGGGTGAAAATATACACTTATACATCAAGAAACTTGCAGAAAAAATCAACTTTCCTCTCAACGAGAACGATATTGACTATGTTAGCCGCTCTGCCGTGAGGTCTGATGGAAAAACATCCAACGTCATACTAGCAATGACTACCAGGAATATGAAGGAAAAATTCCTAAAGGAACTAAAAACAAGAGATAATAGAAAATTACTTGTCAATCAGGACTCTACAAATATCTTCTTTAATGATCATCTTACTATGGAGAATAAGATCTTATATAAGGAGGCAAGAGCTAAGGCAAGAAAAGAAAATTTTCGCTATACATGGATAAAGTCGGGAAAAATATTTGTGCGAGAAAAGGAAAATTCAAAAGTTATACGAATTCGCTCAGTGTCGGATGTCGAACTTATACAATCTACGTGTACGACCTCAAGTGTCAAACAGTTAACTCGCTAGATGCAGGTCTGTATCGAAATATTACGTTATGCTTTTTATATCGCTTATCTATGTATCGTATAAACATCTTTAATTCTACTTTTGTTTTGCTAAATCGAGTTTCTGGGTTGGATGCATGGCACTCATTGTATGTGCGCATTATTTTTTTATACCTATATACAATCAAAATACTTGGATGCGCATGTGTGCGTATGCGTATGTATGTATATTATAGATTTTTATTATTAACACTTAAATACCTAAATATCAACACTATCCAATATTGTTATATTAATTCATCAATGCTTGACTGCATTTACCTATTTAATTTTGTAAAAAAATTTATTTCTTGTAATGCGGCGTCTGCTTCTCTGTGTGGATTGTGGTGGATTTCCGAGTACCTATACGTTGGTTACAAATATATAGTAAAAAATAATAATATATCAAAGCTACAAAATGTGTGAGTCCTTTCAATCTGAACTGGAAAGGTATATTGTGGAACCAATATATCTATTACCTGAGGAATATAGAGAACGGTTTGGGGGAAACAATAGACCAAAAATATTAAACTTAAACATTAGAAGCATTAGAAAAAACTTTGATGAATTCATGTTATTTATGACAGGTGCGAACGTCTTTCCTGATTTAATAATTCTTACAGAATGTTGGCTGGATGATCTTGATGAAATCCCACATATCTCAAATTATATGAACTATCAATCAAAGGAACATATGAATAGATCTGGGGGAGTAGTGGTGTATGTCAGGCAGGGTGGCCCTGTACCAACTTGTGATGTAGTAAACCTGTATGGTGCGAATGCGTTAAATATCCAGATTGGTAATGAGATATCTATATTGGCTGTATACCGGTCTCCTTCAAATAGAGACTTGGAAGAATTCCTCTTGTCGTTAAATGACGTATTAGTTAATATTCCAAATTATAAACACAATATTATAACAGGCGACTTTAACATTAATATACTAGAAAAAGATACAAATTCACAAAAGTATTTAAGTTTACTAGCAGAACATGGCTATCAATCAGTCATCAATAAACCTACTAGGGTAACATCAACGACAGCCACGTGCATAGATCATATTTTTGTAAAGACTGGATCACAGATGGAGAGTGCTATAGTGCAGACTTGCTTCACTGACCACTATGCAACCGTGGTCTTTATCGAAGCCAATACTAAACAGAGTAAAAAAGATAGGTTAAAAATTATTAAAATGGTCAACTATGAACAAATATTAGTAAGTATTAAAAAACAAAACTGGAAATGTATAACTGAGGAATTAGATGTAAATATAGCATTAAATAAATTTATTACGATTGTGAATGAGCATATTGAAAATAATACTACATTAAAAAATATAACTCATTCCAAACGCAAGTTGAAACCATGGATTACAGAAGCACTTGTTAAATCATTACATAAACGAGACAAACTGCATATGCAAACTAAAAAATTTCCATTAAATGAAAAGTTGGTACAATATTACAGCACATACAAAAAGATATGTCACAAAACAATTAAATTTGTCAAAAAGCAATATTATCAGGATAAACTAATGCGTGAAAATTATAATACAAAAACAATATGGAATGTAGCAAAAGAAAACTTGAACAAGTCACAAAAAAGAACGTGTATAGAAAAACTTGAAACTGATGGATATATGTACAATAATCCTAGTGATATAGCAGAGAAACTTAACACACATTTTGCAACAATAGGTAATAAGTTAGCGGATAATATTTTAAAATCATCACATGCAACACTTAGATCCAGACATGACCTTTTAGATGCATCATATCACGACGAGAGACGAACGATAAAACCTACATTCTCAATTGTTTGCGTCACTGAGGATGATGTTGTCAAAATATTAAAATCTCTAAGAACTGACTGTGCTCTTGGCCCGGACGGAATATCATCAAAATTTCTAAAACTTGCTTGTATTGAAATTACTAAACCTCTCACACATATTATAAATCTCAGTATTTCACAGGGAATATTTCTAGATCACCTTAAAAAAGCAATTATTGTTCCAATATATAAAGATGGTTTTCACCACGACCCGAAGAATTACCGACCAATAGCACTTTTGAATACCATATCCAAAGTGGTGGAAAAGGTAATCAATCAACAATTGTTAAATTACCTAGAAAAACATAATATATTGACATCTAGACAATTTGGTTTTAGACGGGATAGAGGAGTCAATGACGCCTTACATTTTGTGACTGATTATATTGCCAAAGCCATTGATAACAAAAATGCATGCCTGGGGGTCTTCTTGGACCTGGCCAAGGCCTTTGACTCGGTCCCTCACAGCAAATTGATTAATAAATTAAGAGATATTGGATTGGATGATCTGTCGATGGCGTGGTTCAGGTCCTATCTCTGCGATAGGGAACAAGCGGTCAAACTTGGGGATATAATCAGCTCATTTGCTCCTGTGACATATGGTGTCCCTCAGGGTAGCGTATTGGGACCAACCTTGTTTTTAATTTATATTAATGACCTAAATAGACTCAATGTGGGTGGTACTATTGTCTCCTTCGCGGATGATGCAGTATTATTGTTTAAGTCGGATGATTGGCAAAACGTGCATCAAATTGCAGAACATGGCGTTAATATAGTAAAGCATTGGCTTGACAACAACTTACTTACATTGAATGTAAGTAAGACAAAATATATTACATTTAGTATAGATGACAGACGTCAGCCAAACGATCTTGAAACAAGAATAGTTATACATAATTGCATAAGCACTGATGCGTGTTCTTGTCCGAAATTAGTAAGAGTAACCAACTATAAATACCTAGGTGTTACCATAGACAATCACTTGCGATGGACGGACCATATTGAGATCATCACTAAAAGAATAAGACAGCTAACTTATATATTTCGAAATTTAAGAGACATATTTGACATCAAGATATTGAAAACAATATATTATGCCCTGGGCCAATCAGTGTTGTCATATGGGATAATTAGTTGGGGAGGGCTTGCCAAGACAAATCTGTACCCTCTGAAAATAGTACAAAAATCTCTGTTGAGGGTAATGTGTAGGAAGCCATATAGATATTCATCTGAGCAACTTTTTAAAGAGATCGAAGTTCTTGATGTCAGGCAACTGTATATCAGAACAATTGCCCAGCACTTACACAAAAATCCTGCCCCATACATTCCACAGTACATACTCAAAGCAGACACGCGAAATAGACTTATACTCCAACCCCCAAAATTAAGAACCACATTTGCACAGAGACAATATATGTTCCTGGCTCCTCGAATCTATAACAGGATAATTCCAGATATTATTCCAAGTTCCAACGAACAAAACCCTATCCCGAAGTATATTGGACGTCTTGTTACTAGATGGCTCTTACAAAAGGGCAGAGAGGTGTCAGAGAACGAACTAATCTTTGTGTTAAGATAAAACGCTCAAACCCACTTATTCATCGTCTACCTCACCTCACAGCCTGCATCCACCTAGTTAAACAATAGCCTATGTCATGTCCTATTTAACATATTATATTCCGCGAAGCGCATGAGACAGAATAAAATTAATTATAGTATTGCCTCAGAACAGACCTGCGTCTAGTGAGGCAATAAATTCCATTATGTATTGTGTTGATTTGTAATTGAAATGTATATTATGTTGTTGGAATAATAAAAATAAAAAAAAAAAAAAAAAAATACTCACATCATTTTAGGATAGATCGTAAATAATTGTTTTGAAACCACTAGCAACCTCCGTAGATTTCGTCAATGTAGTGCGAAAGAAATTAATTTTCCTAAAGCTTGGTTCACACTTGGTCGAGTAGCGGTACTTCAGTAGCTAAATTAGTAAATTACACGCTGCTTGACCAAAAATCTTTCACACTCTATTCAAGAGTTCATTAAAAAATTTATTGACCCGACTAAGCTACCGGCCAGTGTTGCTAACCTTGTATAATGTTTGACCCGAACACAAACTTAAAAAATGTTAATCCAAAAATTTGGTATCCGGAAAGGTGAATGTGCGCTAAAAAAGGTCGTTCCAAAAATTTTGTGGCCTGAAAGGTACAATTAAACTAAAAAAAGGTCATTGGGAAAAGTCATGACCCGGAATTAAGTTTCGCCCGCACTCCCGGACGCACATTTTAATTAAATTAAATTTTCATACAAAATCAACCGATTTCTCGGGCACGTTCAAATGTTAACTCGCAGTACTGTAGTAATATTTCATAGGCGAGGTATATTGTTCCCACCTGGGATACGAATAAAATAAAATATGGATGTTGTTTCCGAAATATTTTAATGATGGTTGTTCAGGGTGATGTATACAATATACAAACTCACGCCTAGCTACCTACCTAGTTTTGTTATTATACACAGGCACTACGTGTGCCTAGCAACCCCTGTGATGACGAGTGTACAGCGTTTCAGAAATTTGTGAAATATTTGCGATATGTGATGTAATGCAGGCCCGCATAGTTACTGTATTATTTTGGAGCCTATAAATACGGCTGCTTGTAGGTATTGATCTCTTCTTTTACATTAAACTCTGGTAGAGGACACAGCTCCTTACCAAGCCACCAGCAGAAGTGTTTCAGTGCTCAACCTCAGTCTACATACCTATCTACATACAGTCCACTTCAAGGGGTTCTTCTAAGAGGGACATCACACCCTATCATCGTTACCAGCAAGCCATTGCAACACACTACATTTTTTGGTCCTTCGAGCCGGATTGGAGTCACATCACGATACTTCAACCTGGATCAAAGCATCGAAGACCAACTGAGGGCAGACAGAGCGCAGATACTTCTCGGTGAGTTTCCTTTATCATTCCTTAATTCTTTCCCCATCTTCTCATTATCATTAATTATTTCACCATAACATGGCTCAATCTGAAGCGTCCAAGCTAAGCTTGACGAGCTTAACAAAGAAGAGGAGCATAATCAAACGTAAAATTACAAATTTCATGAAATTCGTGCAAGGAGCCAACCAAGAAAATTATACACAGCTATCCTACAGAAAGGAGGCAGCTCAACAAGTGTACGATGATTATTGCAAAATCCAAGATGAGATTGAGGAGATCGAGGATACAGAGAAGCAACAAGAGGACCGTGAGCAAGTGGAAAACCTTTTCTTCAGGTCGGTGGCGATGGTGGAAAAAATTAAAATCAAATTTTCAAGCCATCAATCTGAAGTCAGGCTTCCAACAATCGACCTTCCAACATTTGACGGCAATGTGAGATGTTGGAGCGAATTTAAAGAAAATTTCAATTCTTTGATTGACGCGAACGGGGGATTGAACACGATCCAAAAGTTTCAATACTTAAAGTCTTCATTAAAAAACGAAGCTTCAAAAATTATAGATGCACTTACTATAACGACATCAAATTATGAGGTAGCGTGGAACTTATTAAGTGACAGGTACGAAAATAAACGAATAATAATAAATACATTATTAGATGATATTTTTTACGTTAAATTTATATCCGATGACACAAACATGTTCAGAAAATTCATTGATACTTTAAATAAAATTTAATGGTTTTAAAAAATATGGAACTCTCCGTTGAACAGTGGGACATGCTTATCGCTTATTTTATAACTACAAAGTTTGTAAATAAGCTGAGATACCAATTTGAATCGTCTTTATCAAAAACGGAACAGCCTTCAATCAAAAATATCACAGATTTCCTACAACATAAATGTAACGTACAAGAAACACTTCATATCGCGAAAAAACAAAACTACAACATAAATACTGCTATTGCGCAACACAACGCAACGAAGTGCGTCGTCTGCGCAGGAACTCATAACATCGCGAGTTGTGATAAATTCAAATCACTTGACAATAAAGAGAAATGGGAAATTATTAAAAAATTCAAATTTTGTTCCAATTGCTTACATCAGGGTCATTTCTACAAAAATTGTAAAAGTGGGACGTGTAAAAAATGTCATAAAAAACATAACACCCTTTTGCATATCGAAAATAATGCCACATCTTTATCAATTTTGAAAAACGAACAAAATATCGCTGTGTTATCCACCGCTACAATATATCTGCAAAACAAACACGGACATCAAATTGAGGTGCGTGCGCTACTAGACAGCGGATCACAGTTAAATATAATTTCTAAAAAATTATGTGATGAATTGAATCTTCAATTATTTTCTCATAAAACATCGATTAGCGTTGCAGGAGCTTCTACATTTAATTCATTTAGCGCTACAAAGGCATTAATACAATCGAGATACACTTCATATAAGAAAAATATAGACTTTATTGTACTTGATAAAGTTACAAATAGTTTACAAAGTACTTCGCGGCTACCGGCGTTGCATAATTTCAGTCAAAATTATCAATTAGCTGACAGTAGCATACATAGAGGCGGAGATATCGACATTATTCTCGGTGTTGGTACATTTTGGGATATTTTGCTTGCAAAAAAAGTACAGATTAATAAACGTTTTTCTTTACGAGAAACTGAATTTGGATGGATTATTTGTGATTCATTCAGCTGTAATTTAAATAAATATTCAAATAGTTTGAATGTCAATGTAGATGAATTTAATGATATCAATCTGCAGTTACAAAAGTTTTGGTCATTGGATAATATGCCGATCAAACGTGCCTACACAAAAGAAGAACGTCAATGTGAAAATCACTTTCTCAAAAATTACACAAGGAATGCAGACGGACGATTTGTCGTGAGGCTACCTTTTAAGGATGATCCTAGCAAATTAGGGGACTCCCAAGGTACCGCAAAAATTAGGTATAATGTCTTAATCACCAAATTTAAAAACAATCCAATTTTATACAACGAATACTCGAAATTTATGCAAGAATACGAGGATCTTGGTCATATGTCAGTACAAGAGCATAAAAATGGATATTTCATTCCTCATTTAGCTGTTTTTAAGGATAGCCCTACGACAAAAATAAGGGTTGTTTTCGACGCGTCAAGCCAAACCTCCTCAGGGGTGTCCTTGAACGACCTACTGATGGTCGGACCTGTCATACAACAGGATATTCTTTCCATAGTCTTGAGATTTAGAACATACGCATTTGTATTTTCGGCAGATATAACTAAAATGTATCGCCAGGTATTTGTCCACCCCGATGATTGGAAATATCAGCAAATTCTGTGGAATAAAAATATTGACTCTGACGCTATGATATACGCCTTGAAAACTGTAACTTATGGCACATCTCCAGCTTCTTTCTTAGCCATAAGATCTTTACAGCAACTGGCAAAGGACGAATGCAAAGAATACCCTCAGGCTTCCAGGAGTATTTTGGAAGATTTTTATGTCGATGACCTTTAGACGGGGTCAAATACACTATACGATGCTGTGAATTTGCGCAATGATATTGAAATTGTATTAAAGAAGGGAGGATTTTCATTGTCAAAATGGGCAGCAAACTCAAACGCATTATTGCCTTCAACAGCTGAATCACCTGAAGTATTAAAAACGCTTGGTATTCACTGGGATCCTAACAAGGACATGTTTCACTTCAATTTCAAAAATCTTTCATGTGAAATTGAAAATACATCGAAAAGACAAATATTATCTACAATTGCAACACTGTATGATCCTTTGGGTCTCATCGGACCAGTCATTATGAAATGTAAAATTATCATGCAGAATTTGTGAAAAGTGGATGTAACTGGGACGAAGCTATTCCTTTAGATATAAAAAACGAATGGAATCAATTAAAAACAACATTGCATCATATTAATGAAATGAACATTCCCAGATACGTTTTGGATACAGATACTACATTCTATCAGCTTCATATTTTTTGTGACGCATCTGAACTTGGATATGGGAGCTGCGCATACATAAAAGGTTACACAAATTCAAAATCAAGAGTTGAACTGATATGCTCAAAGTCTAGAGTGGCACCATTAAAAACAATTTCGCTACCACGTTTGGAATTATGCGGAGCTTTGATGGCAGCCAAGCTATATCAAAAAATTATAGAATCTTTGAACATAACTTTCAAGGATGTGTATTGTTGGACAGACTCAACTATTGTGTTGGCGTGGATAGCTTCTCCACCTTCCCAATGGACCACGTTTGTGGCGAACAGAGTCACCGAAATACAAGAAAAAACAGAAAATGTTATTTGGGGTCATATAACTTCTGAACACAATCCCGCTGACTTGCTTTCCAGGGGATTGGAACCCAGGGATATTATTCGGAACGAATTATGGCTACATGCCACTCTTCTCAAAAATAGTTTACACTCATGTCAATTTTTTTATATACTTATTATTTTTTTTACTGTGTTAAAAATGATATGCTGTATACCTACCATTTGTAACATTTTTTACCTGAGAAATATACTTATTATTATGCCTCACCATGGTTAACTAGAGAACCGCAAATGTGGCCTAGCACAACAATTGAAAGGGCTTCAGAAATACCTGAACGCAAAAATCAAAAAATCATTTCCCTACATGTGAGTGAAGTAATTTTAATAATAGACAGGTATTCAAGTCTCACAAAGTTACTTAGAATTGTCGCTTATTGTAACAGATTTATTAATAATTGCAAGATGAAATGTAAACATACAAAATCTCTAACACCAAAAGAAATAGATTCAGCTTTGTATATGTTTATAAAAATAACACAAATGCAAGTTTTTACCAATGAATATAATGATTTAATGAACAAGAAACATGTACACTGCAAAAGTTCAATTTTATCTTTGAGTCCATTTATGGATAACAATGGAATTATACGGGTGGGTGGTAGACTCCAAGCCTCATGCTTGAATTATGAGCAACGTCATCCAATACTACTCCCCAAAAATCATACGCTTACAAGACTTATCATTACATATACTCACCAGCAACAATTGCATGCTGGTCCACTTCTGACATTGGCAGTTCTCAGAAAGAGATATTGGATAATCTCAGCGAAAAGTGAATTAAGGCAGATTATCAGAAAATGCATACCTTGTTTCAAGAATAGACCTTCAGATATTCAACCCTTCATGGGTAACTTACCAGCTCCTCGCGCAACACCTTCTAAACCATTTACGTATACGGCAGTAGATTACGCAGGGCCCGTACTAGTACGGGAACGAAAAGGCAGAGGAAAAACGCCGATAAAAACGTATGTTGCAGTGTTCGTATGCCTAGCTACAAAAGCTGTTCACATAGAAGTAGCGAACGACTTAACAGCCGAAGCGTTTATTGGATGTCTCAGAAGATTCATTGCAAGAAGAGGAAGATGTTTGCATATTTATTCAGATAATGCAACATGTTTTGTAGCAGCAGACAAAGAGTTGAAGCAACTTCATAAATTATTTCATGCTCAAGTTCGTAAAAAACAAGTTGAAAATCTCGTCGCTTCACAGAGCATAACATGGCATTATGCTCCCCCAAGATCACCACATTTTAATGGATTAGCTGAAGCTGGCATAAAGTCATTCAAGCATCACTTCAGAAGAATGGTTGGAAATTCATCATTGACCCTGGAAGAATTATACACACTCTGCGCTCAGATTGAGTCATGTTTAAATTCCAGGCCCTTAATTCCCTTATCTTCAAATCCCGATGAATATTCCTACCTTTCTCCTTCTCATTTCCTCATCGGAGAAGTATCTACAGGTTTATGTGAACCAAATCTTGATGAGATAAAAGTATCACATTTATCTCGTTGGCAATATATACAAAATATAAGCCAACAATTTTGGAAGCAATGGTCGAGAGATTACTTGCAGCAGCTACACCAACGTACCAAATGGCAGTTCAATTGTACCGAAAACATACAACCTGGTACAGTGGTCATCATCAGAGACGAGAACCTACCCATGTTGCAGTGGAAGCTAGGACGTGTCGCAGAGGTCCATCCTGGAGAAGATGGCATCGTTCGTGTGGTCACACTCAAGACTCAGAACGGCATCATCAAACGTGGTGTAGTGAAGCTAAGTGTCTTACCAAATCAGTGAAATTCTCATTTAAAAATTAACTAAACAAAAAAATATGTGATTTAATGTACATTTTGTACATAACAAAATATTGTGAAATTTCATAAACTTGAAAATTAATGCTTAATATTCATATATATATATATATAAAAAACAACATTATGTATAAGTTTTGTACTGTATTTTTCAAATTTTACAAAAAGATAAGCTAAATACTAATTTAAATAAATATTATTTTGATGATAAATGGTCATAATATTGTGTTGATATTTGATATTATAGTTCATAATATTTTCTTGTTAAATATTCAAATAGTTACATTCATATTTTTCTTAATATTACAGTATTTTCAATACATATTATTTCATGTTGAATGTTCAAATGTTATATTGATATTGTATAGTTGAACAGATATTATTTTTACTGAATCCTTGTACACTCCGTCTAATTTTTACTAATTGTGGTTGGTACAGCTACCTGTTACTCATCAACATTTTTTGTTACGATATTGAAGGAAGTTTGGTTCCTTCAAAGGGGGCGGTATGTTCAGGGTGATGTATACAATATACAAACTCACGCCTAGCTACCTACCTAGTTTTGTTATTATACACAGGCACTACGTGTGCCTAGCAACCCCTGTGATGACGAGTGTACAGCGTTTCAGAAATTTGTGAAATATTTGCGATATGTGATGTAATGCAGGCCCGCATAGTTACTGTATTATTTTGGAGCCTATAAATACGGCTGCTTGTAGGTATTGATCTCTTCTTTTACATTAAACTCTGGTAGAGGACACAGCTCCTTACCAAGCCACCAGCAGAAGTGTTTCAGTGCTCAACCTCAGTCTACATACCTATCTACATACAGTCCACTTCAAGGGGTTCTTCTAAGAGGGACATCACACCCTATCATCGTTACCAGCAAGCCATTGCAACACACTACAATTTATTAGTTTAAATAAGACGAATTAATAAGGTATTTTTAGCAGGGAGCACAGTGAACATTATGCAGATATATCAACGAACCGCCTCTTCGTTAGTTTACTCACGATACATACAAGAGTTATCTTCTTTGACGAATTAGAAAATGCTGATACACAGTGAATGTAGGTGTCAGCGTTCCCCCAGTTTAGGAAGTTAAACCAAAAAGCAGGTGAGCGAAGCCACGGGTAACTAGCTAGTTTCTTATATTTATAAATGACATAGTCGATAATTTGAGCGGTGTGGAGTTACTTCTTTTCGCGGACGATATGAAGATTTATAATCGAATAAGTACTATGGAGGATTGCCTTATGTTACAAGCGGCTCTCGATGGTCTGTCCAAATGGTGTCAACTTAACAGACTCCCTCTCAACATAGACAAATGTCAATATATTCAGTTTTCACGTAACAAATCTCGCATACAGTTTCCATATTCAATTGATGGCAAAAATCTTGAACGCGTTGAGGAAATACTTTGGGAGTACTTTTTGATAGCAAATTATCTTTTAAGAGTCATATAACCGGGATTAAAAATCGAGCTATGAAATCATTGGGCTTTATGCTTAGGACGGTGTCAGGTTTTAAAAGTATTGCTACACTAAAATTATTATATATATCCACTGTGCGCACCATACTTGATTTTTACTCTCCCATATGGTCCCCAAATTATGCGATCCATGTTGATGGTTTGGAAAAGGTACAGAAGAAATTCTTACGCCATATCAATTACTTGCTGGGCATACCGAGGGAACATTTAAATTATGATTATTTATTTTGTACACCCATACTGGCCTCACTCCTATGCAAAAACGTAGAAATTTTTTCGATTAGGTTTTTCTGTAGAAAATTCTTAACAATTTCTATTACAGCCCAGAACTGGTACAGAATATAAGCATAAGAATTCCTCTCCGCGATACCCGTAGTGTGGATCTCTTCCATGTCGACACGCATCTGTCAAATTACACTCGCAATGCGGTCATTCCTCGTCTGCATGCTTCGGGCAACCGACATTTGGGCTCGATTGACATTTTTAATACAAGTATGGCGCAGTTCAGATTGCAAATTGAGAGTGCGTTGCGTGACTTGCACTGATAGCTTGTTATTCCTCCTCCCCTCCCCATATTGTGGTAGGTTTCCAAAAATTTGCCGCATTTTCCACATTCACATTTTTATATGTTTACTATTTTCATATTTTCTTTTTTTCTTTATTATTGTAATGTGTGCTTGGTGAAGTTTGAAACCGGCCCTGCACCTGGTGCCGGAATGGCAGGGTATATGTGTGCGTGTGAATGCACCAGTGTGCAATCATGTTTAATGTGTATTAATATTACAGTTTATCTGTGTTTTTTTTTAGGAATATTATGAACATTAGTTGTTGTATAAATTTTTACACTTAAGATTATCTCTTCTCTGTTTTTTTAAATGTTATTTCATACTTTGTATGATTTGGTTTTTTTTGTAATTGCTTTGTTTTTGTAAAAGGCCTTTGCGCCGTTAATGATGATAAATAAATAAAAAAAATTGTCTTTGATGCGTTCATTGTGAGTTTGTTACTATCCAACCAACCCTTCAATGTAATCAAATCATCCCGCATGCTATTGATAATAGAATTTATACTTCTTCCGTAGTAAAACAAACACGAGTCGTCCGCATATTGTGTGAGAGCACCATTTAGTTTTAAATCGTTCATGTCATTTATATATATTAGAAAAAGTAGAGGACCCAAAAGAGAACACTGTGGAACCGAGCAATTTGTATTTTTATAAAATCGCTACATGCATCACCTAGCTTAACCCGATGTTTACGGTTTCGCAAATAGCTTTTAATTAAGCTCAAGGCCCCACCACGAATTCCAATATTTTCAATCTTATCGCAAAGTATCTCGTGATTGACTGTATCAAATGCTTTGCTCAAATCAATGAACAAACCAACGGCAATATTCCCTTTGTCAATATTAGATTGTATATTTGTTACAACGTCTGTGACTGCTGATAGAGTACTATGATTCTTACGGAATCCGTGCTGGTTGGAATGTATAATGTTGTATTTTTCTAAGTATTCCGTCAATCTATCATATATTACCCTTTCACAAACCTTAGAGAGAGTCGTTAAAACAGATATAGGTCTATAATGCAAACAGGCTGACGAACACAGACATATTTTCTGAAACTCTATATTCCTTTAAGAAAAAATGTATGATTGAGATATCTCTGCAGACGGGACACCCTGTATGAACCATGAACTGTGTGAGTTTGGTTGTTGGTGTGTGTGTGGTGGTGTGTTGCGACTTAGGAATGATCTCCCAAACGCGAGACTAATACTACTAGATTTCCTCTAAACTAAACTACCTAACTTGGAAACTACACCTACTCTGGCTAAATAAAACGTTTAACAAAACCGTGTAAACCGAGTCGACTGAAAGAACGCATCAATGTACCTATATAATAGGTACATGACTCTAAGACGAATATCTACGGACCCAAGATGAAGGAGTTAACAACCTACATGATTACATCTGAAATCACGGTTAAGGAAATCGCCTGTGTTTTCAGGAAGACTTTTGATAGCTACGCGGAATCTAAAGGCCATGAATTATGTGATCGTCTAGTTAACTATGAATTTACGGACCCAATACGTTGTGTACGAAATTAATTAAAACAAACTATTCCAAAGAGATAAACCTGTAAACATTTGGTCAACTCTGAAATAAAGGTGATAATAGAACACATTTACGTAACAAATCAAACGCAGGATACCCCACCATTTGTGATGTTAGTAATAATGAGATGAAAGAGTTACTTACCTTACATCCTCAGTTCTGTGGAATGACATGAGAAATATTCAAAAACAAGATGAATCAAAATATTCGACAATTTATAACATGATTGAAAGTTTTCACAAATGGTGGTCGTCGATAACTGAAAATATTAGTAGATAAGCATGCAATCAATTCTAGCCTACCATGACTTCATAAAACTTTACCACCCCCCCCCCCCCTGAAATCAAGATAGAACCATTACGGGCTTAAGACCGTCTTCTACTTGGTTTCGAAGGCTGGCTTAAATGCGCTTTACGTTAACCACGTTTGCCATTACACATTGCTGTGAATGATTCTTCTTGATAAAATACAAAGCCCTCCCCAAACTAAACAAACAAATTAAAAATAAATAATAAATAAAGTAAGACTTATCAATGATACAGCTCATCTGCTTGTTTCTTGAAACCACTGGCTCTATATTTAAAAGATTCTAATTCAAATTTATCCCCAGATAACACACAATTATTAGAAAATATTTAAGTAAAAGAATGCAACACTGAATTTAAATTTATGCTTGAATCTATAAGGAATTTACTACAAATAGATTTCACCACCCAGGAGCATACAAAATTAAATCATATAAAATGTTGAAAATAATCAATGAATAAAATCACTAACTTAAAACAGGGCTATCTTAAAGGATTTCGCACGAGAACGCGCCCCTACACTCCCCGTCGACGAACCCGAACTGTCCCGAGATGAACTCAGGCGCATAATTATTTATCTAATACAAAATCCTTCGTATCCTATTTTCAGTCAATGTTTCATGGCTCTATTCATAAGTGTCCCAAACAATCAAGATATATGAGAAGTGTTTGAATCATTTCTCCATATAGAATTTGGAAGACTTCGATCCCTTATTAAGTAGAAGATGTGACTAACAATATTAGACTAAGATAATATAGTATTTAAGTTTATAAAATAAACTACAATTTTTCAATAAAATGAATGGCCACGACAATAGTTTTGTAAAGTAGATTGAGTACATAAACATGCATGTTAGCATGCTAGGTTCACAGTAATTACTTAAAATAAAAGGTAAAAGTAATAGGTTTGTATTTTTATATGCGATGTGGCAAAATAATGATATACGATAAAAACAAGTAAACATAGTTTTGTAAAGTAGATTGAGTACATAAACAGGCATGTTAGCATGCTAGGTTCACAGTTATTACTTAAAATAAAAGGTAAAAGTAATAGGTATGTATTTTTATATGCTATGTGGCAAAAGTAATAATGATATACGATAAAAACAAGTAAACATAATTCTGTAAGGTAAGTTGTGTGCATAAATATACACGTTGGCATGCTAGGTACATAATAATATATGATAAAATCAGGTACACATAGATTTGCAAGGTAAATAATTATTGTACACTAGCTGACCCGTCGAACTTCGTATCGAAATAAATAATATGGGTACTCTAGGTTTTATGCAACTGAGCTCAAATTCGTTTTTTAGTTATTTAACACGAATTACTATTTACTGGCATTAGCAAAACCTGCATACCACGCTGCATTCATTGGGTCTGAGTTTATTTTTACATCAAAAACTTTTACCTACGTTAATACGATCTGGGAAGAGGTCATCATTGTGCAAGATCGAGAGCAATGGAGAGCTCTTATTGCCTCACTTTGCTCCTGAGTGGAGTTCAAAGGGAGTTTTAAATTTGATTGATTTGATGTTAATATGTATTTATTTATTTATTTATTTATTTTTATTTATTTATTTGTAACGCATGAACAGACAACAGTTATGATAAAGTACAATATATGAACGAAAACAATATTCAGTCAACTGTCACCCAATTACTCATGCATCCTTGGAAGTCTTTACTTTTCAGCATTTACTAATATCCTTAGTCATTCGTCCTCAATCACCATTCACCATATTATATATACGAGAGAGAAAAAAAAAATAGGTATATACATACAAAACAAAAGAAAAAAAAACAAGTAGAAATGAAAAGAAAGTTAAATAAAATTATAAGTCACCATTCATACACACATCCACTCAGAACACCCACACACATCAGACAAACAACAAAAAATACATAGAAATATAAAATGTATAAAAGAGGAGTAGGGAGTGGCGGGAAAGGAAAGGATGGGAGAAGGGACTGTCACATTATGTCGGAGTATGTATCGTCTTTAGTATCTGTAATGTAGTGGTCTTGAAAGCGGGGAGCGTAAGTCCAAAGATATCTACGTCGATCAGGAGTTTGTTGTATGAGGTCATGAGTCTGTTTATGGGGTTCCTTTGTCCAGCATTAGTGTTGCTTGTCTTAACATAAAATGGTCTATGTATTCGTATTCTAGTAGGTACTTTGAAGTTTATTTTAGGCAGGAGAGTAGGGACGTCAAGTAAGGAGTGGCAGATTTTGTAGAGGGTCGTTGCGTCAATGGCACTGCGTCTCAGTTCCAATGTAATGTTGTTTGGGGGCAGATTGTTAAATTTCCGTCTCGTCTGTCTAGTGTACCTCCTCTGTATTGTCTCGACTTGTTTGGTATATTTGTCGTAAAAAGGATTCCATATTGCAGAGCAGTACTCGGCCTTGGATCGTATTAGCGAGTTATATAGTACGTGAAGTGAGTTGTGGTTTTTGAATTGTTTAGTATTTCGTAGGATGTAGCCCAACATTTTGTTACAGTGTTGTGTCAGTTCGTCAATGTGTTTGTCAAAGTGTAGCTTTGAGTCCATCACTATACCCAAATCACGTATGCTATCGACAGAATGAAGTCTATGGGAAGCTATAGTATAGTCATATAGTATTTTATTGCGATTCTTTGTGAAGGAGATAGTGTAGCATTTTTTAAAGTTCAGGACAAGGCGGTTTTTCATACAATATCTGTTGAGTCTCTCAAGGTCCTCGTCCAACTTCGTGCAGTCAGCTTCAGAGCTTATAGAACGATATATCTTCATGTCGTCCGCAAATAAAAGAAATTCACTATGTTTAAAACAGGCGCCCACGTCGTTTATGAAAATTGTAAATAGTAATGGACCCAGCACCGATCCCTGGGGAACACCTGAAGTAACAGCACGAGACTCCGATCTGTAACCGTTCAGCACTACGGTCATTAGTCTGTTTGAGAGGTAAGATTCCAGCCAGCGCAGAAGGTTGCCATGTATACCGTAAGATGAAAGTTTTTGAATCAGAAGGATATGGTCGACCTTGTCAAAAGCTTTTTGGAAATCTGTGTAAATTGCATCTACTTGTATACGTTGATCCATAGCACTGAAAAGGAAGTCACTGAAAACCATAAGATTGGTCACAGTAGACCGATTCTTCATGAAACCGTGCTGTTGGGGAAGTAAGAATGGGTATATGAAGTAGTATATACGGTCTTTGACAATAGATTCAAATATTTTGGAAATGGCTGATAGGATAGATATCGGACGATAGTTTTGAACATCGGACTTAGGACCAGATTTATGAATAGGTGTGATTTGGGCAACTTTCCACCTGTCCGGAAAGTGTCCGGTGGCGAGGCTTTGATTGAATATATACTTGAGAGGCTTGGTGATATGAGGAGCACATCTTTTCAGTACGATTGGGGAGATAGAATCTGGTCCAACTCCCTTTGATACATCTAGTTGTATTAGTTTTTGGTAGATTTCAGAACTCGTGATAGTTATGTCGCTTAATAAATTACCATAAAAAGGAGACGCACCATCCGCCAGCTGTGAATCCGGACCAGTAGTCTGTGGACTATTATTGAAAACCGATTGGAAGAATGAACAGAACATCGATGCTATAGTTTGCGGATCAGATGAATTTTGATCATTATAGGTGAAGGTTTTGGGGTAGCTGTGACTAGTTTTAAATGTATTGATATAACCAAAGAAGGATTTGACATTGGTTTTTAGATTGTGCTCAATGTTCTCAATATATCTCTTATGATCAGCAATTTGAGCTTTTTTGAATTGGGTTCTGAGTGTAGAGAAGAGTTTATAATCTAGAGGGTTGTTGTGAGCCTTCCAGCTAGACCAAGCCTTAGTTTTCCTTCTATGAAGGGCAATTGTAGGTAGAGAGTACCAAACGGGATATGACGTTGGTTTGGTACGTTTGAGTGGGGTATGATCGTGCACTACACCAAGTAATTTGGTGTAAAAAGATTCTATTGCAGAATCGAGTGGTTTATCATGTAAAAGTGGTCCCCAGTCGGTTGATTGAAGGATAAGGTTAATGCTGTTGAAGTTAGATTTATAGTAGTTATATTTTTTCGTCGTTTTTGTCGTGAGGGTATCTTCGTAATCAATAGAAAGGGATATGAGAAGGGATGGATGGTGATTATCTTCTGGAACAAGAGGTGAGTCGCTGTGAGTTATAGTGCATTCTTTATCGGAGAATATAAGGTCCAGTATCGTTCCGTTTGAGTTGGTAATGGGATTGTATTGAAAAAGATTTAAAAACGATGTGGATTCTAGAAGGAGTTGGGCAGTGGCTCCAAGAAAACTATCGGGAAATAGATGGGGGCCAGAATTGTTCTGCTTCCATGTGATCGAAGGTACATTGAAATCGCCAATCAGCAACATGCCGGTAGATTGATCCAGGTCAACATATTTTTGTGCTATATTGTTGAAAAACGAGTTATAGATTTCGATGCTAGCTGCCGGAGGAATGTATACAGCACCAATTATAAGATTAAGGATGGATTTGTGGGAGCTGGTACTACCAGGTCGAGTCAGCGCCAGCGAGACAAATAGATTTTCCTCCAAAGTCTCCCAAGCTGGCTCTCTCGCACACATGAGGGATCGCAAGACCGCGATGAGTACACCACCACCATCCCTCTTATTGGTAGCCACAAAGTCACGGTCCTTACGGAAAACTATGTATTCGTCACTGAAGAGTTCGTTATCGTAAATTGATTGGTTCAACCAGGTCTCAGTCAGTATAATCAGGTCATAATTGTTGATATGTACATTCATTCGTAGTGTTATGGTTTTAGTTTTAAGGCCCCTACAATTTTGGTAGTATATTTTCAAAGTCATTTTAGTAAGTTTATGTCAATGTAGATGGTTATGACAGAGATGAAGTAGCAAGTGTGACAGAAGGAAAGGAAGGGTACGGGACAGAAGGGAAAGGAAAAAGGAGAAAGAAACAGATTGTCTATGGTCGGGAGAAAACTTCTTAGCACCTTGATTAGCTCAGTTTTCTTAAGTCTCGAACAGATATTATGTGAAAAACCTGGCTGTCTGGCTTTTCCCGCAGAAAAATTCTGGCGTTTTTTACCCAAACAAAACGGTAGTTTTTTGCTTTGGCCCAGGTTCTCACCTCCCTGTACAGCAATTTGTTCTCGAGAGTGAGGTGTTCCGTGATGAAAACTGTATGTAAAAAAAGAATTTAGGTATGTCATTATATTCGATGTCTTAATAGTTATTTTGCTGAGTTAAAATAATATTGATTGATTAATCAAAGCACGATAAGGAACCTCTCCGTACCGATTCAAAAAAAGGCATTGAGGTGTCAATACTTTTTTTGCCCATCACGCTGATTCCCGAAGGGGGTAGGCAGAGAGTATGGACTTCCATTCTTTCCAATCCAAACTCACTCGCTTCCTCCAAACGCATAACATTCCGCATACATGCTCTTATATTCCTTTTGCTCCTGGCTTGGCCCTCCCGTAAGACGGCACCGATATGGTCGGTCTATGTCATTCCAGGTCGGCCTCGTCTGCATGCACCTATTCTTTCAGATTTATATTATTATCCTTTGAGTCATTCTCTCTTCGTTCATTTTCTTTACATGTCCAAACCTTCTTTCTTTATTCTAGTCACTACGCTAACATCCACTCCACATTCCTTTCTAATATTATCATTCCTCACCATCAATAAGTCTCTTTCCGCATATCCTACGGAGTGATCTCATTTCCACAGCATTTATTTCAACTTCCAAATTTTTCGTCAATGTCCAAGTTTCACTCCCATAAATCATGGATGGTATCAGGATTGCATTGTGCATCAACTGTCGATTTCAGAGATATTTTCTTAGAGGTCCACCGCCAACCCTTCTCCCAGCCAATTTCCTTCCTTCAATCTCTTTTTCACACTTTGCATCTCTTCTAAAACAGTTACCTAAATAGACATACTTCCAAGTTCTCGACATTCACTTTCACACAACATTGCGTTCTTAAATCTTCTCTTTCAAAACAGTGGAAATAATTAAAAAGCTAATTTAATGCAGTATCTGTGATTTTTTTTCTAACTTCTATTACAACATGGTGGAAGTGTAACAATTTTTATTTTCAATAAAAAACACATGCTAGGTCATTAGCAAATAATATCCAGCATTTTTACATATTAACGATGCAGATTATATTTACGTTATATGTATGTACTCATCCTCTGTAAAAATCAGCCCATAAACGAAGAATTGATTTTCAAACAAACAAATAAAATATTCTACTTGTTCTTCAATATACCTAATCATGTATTCCTTGTATTAAAATATACCAAAAATCCTTATAAAATGAACTTCAATTAAGTATAACTCCTTAATAGCAATGTTATGTATACGATTCTGTTTGCTGGCGGTTTTAAAAATCTCTGTAAATAATGAAAGTTTCAAAACTCCTTACGCTTCATTACAACAATGTATTCCTTGTATTAAAACTTACCAAAACTCCTTATAAAAATTAATTGCAATGAATATTATATGACTTATCCAATCAATCTATTTCATACGATATATTTTATATTCGCATTCTAGCAATTGCAACAACAATCAATCCACTGACAGTTCTTTCAAATGTCAATTAATAAAAATTCAAAAGTAGAACAAAATTATATTGTAAAAAGTACTAAAAAGATTACCTACTTTCTGTGTTTTCTTAAATTTCCTAATTTTCCATGAACTTTTCTTAATTTTTTCTTCTAATACAACCTTCTTCTGATAAGAGCCTACACGCCAAAAAAAGAATTAGCGAAATCGGTTCAGCCGTTTAGGCGAGATGAGATGACATCTGGAAATGGCTCTCCATTTTTATAGTATTCTTAAATTTTCTAATTATCCATGCATTTTTCTTAATTTTTTTCATCTAAATCAACCTTCTCCCGATAATAGCCTACACGCCAAAAAAAGAATTAGCGAAATCGGTCCAGCCGTTTAGGCATGATGCGATGATATCGGGAAATAAATCTCCATTTTTATAGTTTTCTTAAATTTTCTAATTTCCCATGCATTTTTCTTAATTTTTTTGTTCTAAAAGGACACTCTCCTGATAAAAGCCTACACGACAAAAAAAGAATTAGTGAAATCGGCCCAGCCGTTTAGGCGCCATCCGATGACAACGCGAAATAGCTCTCCATTTTTATATATAAGATATTGTACATATTGTACATAAATATAAATATACACGTTGGCATGCTAGGTACATAATAATATATGATAAAATCAGGTACACATAGATTTGCAAGGTAAATAATTATTGTACATATTGTACATATTGTACATAAACATAAATATATAGGTTAGCATGCCAGGCATATAGTAATTGGTGTATATAAAAGGTACAAGTAACATGTATATATTTTTATATGTTTTGTGGCAGTAGTAATAATAATATATAATATTATAAATAAGTATACATAGTTTTGTAAGGTAGATTGTGCATTTAATTATATAGGTTAACATGGTAGATATCACTGAGAGAAATTTTGTCATGATGAAGGCACGTACAGTAAATGGTTTTACAAAAACCGCAGAATACAAGAAAAAATCATAAACTTTTATGAAAAAAAACATTATCATTGAAATGATCAATTCACCTTATCTGCTTATTTCCATTCCCAAGAATGGAATTTCCGAAATTCTCGTATCAGGGAATTATTCAAGTAATTCATAGAAAGAAACAAGTTTACTTGTTTTACGTTTTTCTCAGTAAGAAAAGAAATAATGTAAATACTGTATGTCATTGATTAAACTAATGCAACTGGAATAAAACAATGATTCAATTTATAATAATTTAAAATATCCCGTACAGGAATTGTTTCTTTCTATTACGGAGATGGTTTATATGAAAACGCAACATCATTGGTATTTTCAATGATGGAGCATGGAGTTTTTTCCTGGACATCCGTACAATTTCAAAAACCTATGCAAGTCAAATATATTTCTGTTGTAAATTCCATTATTTCTTTGGTTTTGAGTAAAGCCAGTACAAATAATAGGATACTAGGTAAGAGCTGGTAGGTAATGGAAAATAGCTAGTAAACTTGAAAAATCCAATGACAATAATTAATTTCAACAGAAACAAGTAAATACGAGAATTTCGCAAGGACAACGTGAAAAAATCCAGGCCCCTTGACTTTCTCCCGTGCGGCACATGTTAAAACCAAGTTCGTACGGGGTTTTCACAAGTACGTCCGTGATTCCCAGACGGAGTAGGGATATTTTTTACCAGACGCAATCGACCTACCTCTTAGATCTACCATTAGTTTGCTTGAGCTCGTAGATGCAAGACTTGTTTACTCATTACTTAAAAGTTTTTACTAAAATCATTTTACAAACTATGTACCTAGTTATATTTCTCTATACAATGTGTTATCTGGATAATTATTGATCAAACGAATTGTACGAACAAACATTTTACGTTGAAATTGCAATTGGCACTTTAAATTGAAATAGATACCTTAATTCAAACTTCGTGTTCATATTTATTTTCTCTTCAGGTTAACAACCTATTTTCTTATAAATAAGTAGGTATACTTAACAGATTTTTTTTTCAATGAATTTGGAAATTATTTTTTGGGAAATATTTTTTTTTTCTATTTTATTTTAAAGACCTTCAATTGAGACCAAGTGATTTTACTTAAGAAAAATATTATCAATTTATTGCTATATTTTTTTTTGTAATTAAGTGCCGTATAAGGATAATAAATAAATATAAAAGACAAAATAAAATATCTATGAAATTGCGATTTTTTTTTGGGAAATTCTTCTTCTTTTTCTTTTATAAGTGAATTCTTAATCAAGAAGAATATTCCAAAAAAACTTCCGGAATTTCATCGTTAATTTTTTATTCGTACAATTCGTTTGATCAAGTTTCGAAATAACCACATTGTAGATGTTAGGTAAACATGTGTGATCCATACCTACGGAACACAACTGAGGGATAGCCTGAGAAGACGGTGTATTCTCCCAGCTGTTTGGCGAGTTTCCTCAAGGAGGCTATGCGTCACCAACTCATCAGTTTATAATTTAGATGAAACTTCACAAAACGAGCTGAATGTAATCTAGGGAGACGCAAAAATTTTATCAAGTCATCAATACCTCCATAGTGTCTTGCTTTGATCAACTGGGAGAAAACGTATCAAGTACGAAGAAAACAAACTCAATCACCTGGATGTGTGGAATTTTTAGATCTAGGTAGGTATTGAGAGCTTAGATAGCAATGATGTAATAGGTAAGAAAGGGGTTGCTACCTGGTTGAATCAATTACAGCATTGTTTTTTCCTCGTAATGTACTAGAAAATAAAAAGTCTCTTCCTTAGGTATATCTATGAAGTAATGGGTTGTACAAAGCACGGCATTGGTATTTCCTCGTACTATACTAGAAAATATAAAGCACTTTACTTAGATATATCAATGAAGTAACGGGTTGTACCAAGTACGTCATTGGTTTTTTCTCGTACGCTACTAGAAAATATACAGGCCCTTACTTAGATTTTTCAATGATGTAACGGTTTATACCACGTACGGCATTGATTTTTTCCCGTACGTTAATAGGAAATATGAAGTCTCTTACTTAGATATATCAATGACGGCATTGCTTTTTCCAATGAACTATCATTTAAAAATTCAATGACATTGCATCGATCAATTCCTCTCCAATACCTGCTAATTTCCAGTAAACCGTACGGGAAAATACCTCGTATGAAAATTCAATGACGGAGCATTGAAAAAACCAATGCTTCACTCTGAGTCAAAAAAAACAGTTCTTACGAGAAAAAACTCAAGAAATACGAGCTTTTCCCCCTTACTTTTCTCTCAGTGTACATAGTAGTTGGTTAGAATAAAAAGTAGAAAGTATGCGTAGTAAAAATATATACAGGGTGTCCCAAAAAGTATGGATAATCGGTAAACCATGGATAGAGGACCCCTAGGGCTATCCGAAAACCTCAATGATGTTCTACGATTTTTTGTCTTTTTGGAGTTATAATTTTTTCGAAAAACTCCGACAGTCACGACATAATTGGTCACAGAGACGCTATATATTGAGATACACCCTTCATATTTTTTTTTCAAAATTGTTGAATAGTGTAAGTTTTATATATAATAATTTGTTTTATCTAATTTGATACCATAGCTTTCAAAAAATGTTGTATCTCAAAAATAGTCAAATCAGAAAATTGACAAAAATGTTTCCTATTCCTATGGGATCATACTTAAAAACGGTTTGAAAGTACGAGAGGGCGATATCTCACGTAATGGGTTCTGACATCGTTGGCAGTGTCAGAGTCCATCCCCACATCTCTGCACACTTGACATCCCCATGTCAATTTCCTGGCACCCAGCTTTCTGAAACTGAGTTCCCTGAAACCACTGCAGCCAAAATGGAAGGCGCCCCCGCATTTTACACAAGATATCGCATCCTCCGCAACCATGACGTCACTACACTTCACACACTCACTCATAGTGCGAACGTTTGGGGACATTAACGCGTGAATACGTCGAAACCCAAAATGGTTTTTTTTGTAGGTAGATTTTACGAAGATCAATATGGAAAATTCTTATTCTTCTTCAACACTTGTAAATCACTAATTATAGCTTTATGCTGTCACTGACTTTTTTGTAGATATTCGTATGCTCTTTCAGATGACATAAATTATTTTGAATGAAAACACTCACCCACAGCAGCGCTTCAATATTTATACTTTTTCCCGACTTATCTTGGTATTTCCTCCGATAGAGGCAGAATTTTCCCAGTGATTTTTAGTATTTGAGATCTCGAACACTGCCAAAATCGAAGTGTTCTCACTTTATAGTTTTTTTCCGGATTTTAATTTCTTTCACCACAGTTTTCCTCTATTTTCCGGAAAACCCGTCCGGTAGGGTTTCACCACCACAGACTTTGCTGTAGAGAAAAACAAGTTCTACAATTTGGTCTCAGATATTTATGGTGAAAAATGACCAACTAAGGTAGAAAATCAGGAAATAAAAATCATTTTGCAGTGAATTATTAGGTATATTCCACTATATCACTGTTTATGCGGAGCTAAAACACAAAACACTACACCGAACACATTCTCCAGGAAAAACCGCGTCGAATGATATACGAGAACTTATATGATTTTCGCAATAAAATACCACTTATTTAATTTAATTTTAAAATCAAATGTCAGAGCAAAAAACTTTGCGATCTCCCGCACGCACGCACGTCATGCAATTTTAAAGTTAATTAAAATTACATTACTTTAAATTACTAGATTGAGTGAACATTTTATTACAAATATTACACTCGTACGGCTTTTCTCCGCTATGCGTTCGCATGTGTGTCTTTAAAGCAACAGATTGAGTGAACGTTCTGTTGCAAATATTACACTCGTACGGCTTTTCTCCGCTATGCGTTCGCACGTGTGTCATTAAATTACTTGATTGAGTGAACGTTTTATTACAAATATTACACTCGTACGGCTTTTTTCCGCTATGCACTCGCATATGTGCCTTTATGGCACTAGAATGTGTGAACATTCTATTGCAAATATTACACTCATACGGCTTATCTCCCCTATGCAGTCGCTTGTGTACCTATATTTAAAGTACCAGATAGTGCGAACGTTCTATTGCAAATATTACACTCGTACGGCTTTTCTCCGAAATGCACTCGCATGTGTCTATTTAAAGCAACAGATTGAGTGAACGTTTTATTGCACATATTACACTCGTACGGCTTTTCTCCGCTATGCGTTCGCATGTGTGTCTTTAAAACACTAGAATGAGAGAACATTTTATTGCAAATAAACTCGTACGGCTTTTCTCCTCTATGCAGTCGCATGTGTCTCTTTAACTTACTTGAATGAGTGAACGTTTTATTGCAAATATTACACTCGTACGGCTTTTCTCCGTTATGCACTCGCATGTGTGTTTTTAAAGCAACAGATTGAGTGAAAGTTTCATTGGAAATATTACACTTGTATGGCTTTTCTCTGCTATTATTTCGCATATCGGACCCTGATGTTCGCGATTGTGGAAAGTTTTTATTACAACCAACATACTCGTATGATTCATTAGGAATATCGACTTTCACCTTCTTTAAAAATAGTTCTATTTCTTTTAATTCTTAGTTGTATAAGGTATAAGTAGTGCGACTTCACAAAACACTGTAAAAACTCCAGTTTAGAATCCTGCAATCTATTCAACAACTTTAAAGAGTAAATCGAACGTTCGAATATACAAAACAAAATTCACTATAATATTACACTGAGAGAAAAGTAAGGGGGAAAAGCTCGTATTTCTGGAGTTTTTTCTCGTAAGAACTGTTTTTTTTGACTCAGAGTGAAGCATTGGTTTTTTCAATGCTCCGTCATTGAATTTTCATACGAGGTATTTTCCCGTACGGTTTACTGGAAATTAGCAGGTATTGGAGAGGAATTGATCGATGCAATGTCATTGAATTTTTAAATGATAGTTCATTGGAAAAAGCAATGCCGTCATTGATATATCTAAGTAAGAGACTTCATATTTCCTATTAACGTACGGGAAAAAATCAATGCCGTACGTGGTATAAACCGTTACATCATTGAAAAATCTAAGTAAGGGCCTGTATATTTTCTAGTAGCGTACGAGAAAAAACCAATGACGTACTTGGTACAACCCGTTACTTCATTGATATATCTAAGTAAAGTCCTTTAAATTTTCTAGTATAGTACGAGGAAATAGCAATGCCGTGCTTGGTACAACCCATTACTTCATTGATATACCTAAGGAAGAGACTTTTTATTTTCTAGTACATTACGAGCAAAAAACAATGCTGTAATTGATTCAACCAGGTAGCAACCCCTTTCTTACCTATTACATCATTGCTATCTAAGCTCTCAATACCTACCTAGATCTAAAAATTCCACACATCCAGGTGATTGAGTTTGTCTTCTTCGTAGGTACTTGATACGTTTTCTCCCAGTTGATCAAAGCAAGACACTATGGAGGTATTGATGACTTGATGAAATTTTTGCGTCTCCCTAGACATTCAGCTCGTTTTGTGAAGTTTCATCTAAATTATAAACTGATGAGTTGGTGACGCATAGCCTCCTTGAGGAAACTCGCCAAACAGCTGGGAGAATACACCGTCTTCTCAGGCTATCCCTCAGTTGTCTTCCGTAGGTATGGATCACACATGTTTACCTAACATCTACAATGTGGTTATTTCGAAACTTGATCAAACGAATTGTACGAATAAAAAATTAACGATGAAATTGCGGAAGTTTTTTTGGAATATTCTTCTTTATTGAGACTTCACTTATAAAAGAAAAAGAAGAAGAATTTCCCAAAAAAAATCGCAATTTCATAGATATTTTATTTTGTCTTTTATATTTATTTACTATCCTTATACGGCACTTAATTACAAAAAAAATATAGCAATAAATTGATAATATTATTTTTTTTTAAGAAAAAACACTTGATCTCAATTGAAGGTCTTTAAAATAAAATAGAAAAAAAAAAATATTTCCCAAAAAATAATTTCCAAATTCATTGAAAAAAAAAATCTGTGAAGTATACCTACTTATTTATAAGAAAATAGGTTGTTAACCTGAAGAGAAAATAAATATGAACACGAAGTTTGAATTAATCTATTTCAATTTAAAGTGCCAATTGCAATTTCTACGTAAAATGTTTGTCTTTTGTTCGTACAATTCGTTTGATCAATAATTATCCAGATAACACATTGTATAGAGAAATATAACTAGGTACATAATTTGTAAAATGATTTTAGTATAAACTTTTAAGTAATGAGTAAACAAGTCTTGCATCTACGAGCTCAAGCAAACTAATGGTAGATCTAAGAGGTAGGTCGATTGCGTCTGGTAAAAAAATATCCCTACTCCGTCTGGAAATCACCGACGTACTTGTGAAAACCCCGTACGAACTTGGTTTTAACATGTGCCGCACGGGAGAAAGTCAAGGGCCTGGATTTTTTCACGTTGTCCTTGCGAAATTCTCGTATTTACTTGTTTCTGTTGAAATTAATTATTGTCATTGGATTTTTCAAGTTTACTAGCTATTTTCCATTACCTACCAGCTCTTACCTAGTATCCTATTATTTGTACTGGCTTTACTCAAAACCAAAGAAATAATGGAATTTACAACAGAAATATATTTGACTTGCATAGGTTTTTGAAATTGTACGGATGTCCAGGAAAAAACTCCATGCTCCATCATTGAAAATACCAATGATGTTGCGTTTTCATATAAACCATCTCCGTAATAGAAAGAAACAATTCCTGTACGGGATATTTTAAATTATTATAAATTGAATCATTGTTTTATTCCAGTTGCATTAGTTTAATCAATGACATACAGCATTTACATTATTTCTATTCTTACTGAGAAAAACGTAAAACAAGTAAACTTGTTTCTTTCTATGAATTACTTGAATAATTCCCTGATACGAGAATTTCGGAAATTCCATTCTTGGGAATGGAAATAAGCAGATAAGGTGAATTGATTATTTCAATGATAATGGTTTTTTTCATAAAAGTTTATGATTTTTTCTTGTATTCTGCGGTTTTTATAAAACCATTTACTGTACGTGCCTTCATCATGACAAAATTTCTCTCAGTGTACCTATACAGTTAATCTTCATGTTTCTGGACAAGAAATTCCGATAAACAATTCCTTTTCAGCTACAGCGCATGTCCAAAAATGCGTAATACTCAGAGAAATTGTAAAAATCACAAACAAATCAAACATAAAATTAATCTAAGGGCAAAAATAATAAAGAAAACCTTTTTGAAATAAAAATGAAAGAGTCTTCTATAGTTCTATCACAAAATTTATTGTTCAAACATGAACCGGTTTTCGGTTCTTTGTAAATGGGTGTTCCATTAAATTTGCTTTTTCAAATTTATTTATTTATTTTTTAACAATCTTTGGTACATATAAAAAGTATACATTATACCTACATATAAAGTAAAAAAAAATTGTCATACCAAAGATCCCACCAGGCAAAGCCTGAGTGTGGGTTTACTAAAAAATACATTAGTTTACATTAAAATGAAGCTAACCTTCAGCATATTCCATCCTTCTTTACAGAAATACAGTAAGTACAGTAAGTACACTCTATATAATGTACTGTAAAGATAAGGCAGCACAATGCCGGCCGGGCAAAGTGCTCGCTACAAGTAAATTATTAATCATCAGGTAACACAATAATATCAACATAACAAAATTCAAATAGGCACCTCACCAAGCAAACAACACAAAAAATAATACCTAATAGCATATTTAAAAAAAATAATATTAAAGTGAGAAAATAATATAAGATTTGGCATTTTGGATATGGGTAATACAGGCCATCTGTCACGGCAATACGTAGTGACTTAATAAAACAAAAATCGGCCTATCAATTACACAGATCAAGGTCACAAGAATCTAGACATAATTAGAACGTTGTGCACCAACAAAGCCAACAGGCAATAAAGATGAGACATTAACAAAAATGGATATAGTCATATCCTGGCGCCAAATAGGTACATGACAACTGCCGCAGTCTTTAAATTTGGTTGCTCTCTTTTCTCAATAATTTCCAACTTTGCCTCTATTTTTCATTAATTCTTATTAAATATCTACCTACTTGTTACATACATGAGATTTTTCGACATGTTGAACATGTTGAGAATTCTCATGATTAGAGTTTCGGAGACATTACCACCTAATGACGAACGTTGTTAACGTAAAGTGATCACACTAAGCAAGCCTTCGAAATAACAGTAGAAGACGGTCGTAAGCCCGTAGTGGTTTGTTCCATTTAAAAATCGAACATTAGTAATGAATTGTTAGTCACGTTACCTATCTGAAATATGACTTGACAGATTAGGACTTGACAGATTTTGTAAATGTTCAGGTATCCCCGTTACTAAATACAACAAAATATACAAACACCTCAAAAATTTAATTTTTTGATATGACCACTACTATCGATACAAAGCGACACATTTATCGAATATCGCGAATATTGAAAACTATATGTAAAATCGCGCACACCGGGTGCTTCATAATAATTCGTAATATCGTTACAATAACGTAACATCATAATATTATCGTATTAAGTAGGTAAAAGGTAAACACCATAACATTATCTATCTATTACTCGCATCACCATCTGCTTCTATAATAGGAAGACTTTGTTGATGTGTTTTTATACAGTCCATGTGTGTAATAATACTAGCAGTGCAACAATTGAACTTTGCCGTTAGGTAAAAGTTCTATTTCACATGCGCATTCATTGTTACACATTGAATTAGCATCATACATATAATAGACTACCTTATTGCTTACAATAATTATGTTTTGTCTAAGTTTGAATCATTTTTGTTATAGACAACACTTGGAGGGCTTAAAGAACAAATTGAAGACCAGAAACAATATGACATCTGATGAGCTGGCTGAGGTATACAGTACAGCGGAATATTGTGCACCAGTATGGGCACATAGGGTGAAAACATGTAGAACGCTGATTTCGACCGCCGGCGCCGCAAAGAATGTTGCTATGCATTTGAACAGGGATAACGCACAACAAAAGCAGGAACCCGCTTTCCGGCATGCCCATTTAAATGCAATGAAACCATAGACAACATTCAACCCTTTGATTTCACCCGCATGTATGTTCAGCGATATTGCGTGGTTCAAAAGTTATTTACGTTTTTGTGAATTTTGAACAAATGCCGGATTTCACATTAAAATACAGAACTGTGGCCAAACCATTGATTTGACGATCTTGATTGTTTTTCTGAGAATGGTCCGATAGTGACATTTAATGTAACGTAATATTTTTTGTAAATCAGCACCCGATAGCTTTTGTTTTAAAAAATCTTTTCTTAATTTTTTTTCAAGCTAAAGTTTTCCACAAACTTTCAAGGGCTTTATGAGCAAATTTTTACATAACTTTTTTTCTACGACTTTTCTTAAAAACTGCCACTATTCATGGAGAACTAATCCTAAAATTTTTATTTGGCTGGTTTAATGGGATCATGCTAAAACGCTCTCATAACTTTTGCAAGTATCAATATTCATCATTTTTTTCATTAGCACACAGCCTTGTTATAAGTAAATGCCAGTTTTTAAATTATTTGTGGTACCTACTGAATGAATTGATGTGATATTTAAATAAAATATTTTATTTTTTGAAATAAAGAAAAAAATATTGTTATAAACTCTTAAAACTAAACCTAATTAAAAAATTTGTAATCTTAACATAATAATTCTGAAAAATTGGTTTAAATGGGTCAATTCTTTCGACATATCTATACAATACGCAAACATACATCACATGTTATGTACTTCCTACTACACCGCCATCTATTGAAATTTTTTTAAAGTAAAGCAATTAAAGAGGAAATGTTTTGATTTCAAGCTTATGTCCCATCGAACGTCATCCTTCACCCGAATCAACGATAACTTAACATAATTCAATAGCTTATTAGCTAAAATTAATTAAGTTTTACATCGTAAATTGCATTTTATCTACATAATATTTTAGAAATGTTTTTTTATTTGCCTTTTGTCGTTACTTTACGGTATGTCCGAGCATCACGCCTAAACGGCTGAACCGATTTCACTAATTCTTTTTTTGTCGTGTTGGCTTTTATCAGTAGAAGGTTCTTATGAAAGAAAAAATTAAGAAAGTTGCGTGGTAAATCTACATAATAATTCAGAAATGTTTTTTTAGTTGCTTTTTACCGTATGTCATCGCATCACGCCTAAACGGCTGAACCGATTTCACTAATTCTTTTTTTGTCGTGTTGGCTTTTATCAGTAGAAGGTTCTTATGAAAGAAAAAATTAAGAAAGTTGCGTGGTAAATTGGGAAATTAAATAAAACTCGCATTAGCCCCTCCTTCTCTATCTACATAATAATTAAGAAATGTTTTTTGCTTTTTACCGTATGTCATAGCATCACGCTCAAAATACAAATGCTACGTCAGATATGAATCTGCACAGAGCCGTGCAAAATGCCGGAGAAGGTTCTTTAAAACAATTTGCTGCATTGACTTTAATAGATATATTTAGAGCTATTTAAAAAACCCTATTTTTTAGGATCTTCATACAAAATTGTAATAAACATTAAAAGTGTCATTCTTCTTTTTCTGTGCTTATGTCAGTTATAGAGGTCTACAAAGCAATGGGAAGCTAGACTAGAACCTTTCTAATTACCTACCGATCAAGCCTGACAATCGGAATCAAAAACGTAAAGCAAGACGGGTATAAGCTAGTCTCTAATATAAACAAAAGTCGGGCTAATGCCAACACTTATAACTCGAGATCGGCTGAACAGATTCTTCCGATGTTTGATTTATTGGACTTTTCTCCGCTCCGGATAACAGAATAACTAATAAAAAGTTGAATAAATGGATAAGAAATCATACAAAATATAGAATTAAAGTTTGTATGGAATGGAGAGCTCTTGTTGCCTCCCTATGCCCCTGAGTGGGGTCTAAAGGGAGTTTGGATTGGATTGGATTGGATGGAATGTATTCGGCAACGGAACTGCTACCTCCATCTATTGGGGAAATAGGGAGATGTCTGGTAGATTGATATTTTGCTAGAAAGATTCTATATATCAATGATAATAAAAAACACAACTTTGCAAAGTATCACTTTTATTTTTTATAAAAACCAAAATATTTTCAACCACAATGTGGCCATCTTCAGTGGTGATTTAAATTAAACTAATTTTTTTAGCGTTTAATTTAAATCACCACTGAAGATGGCCACATTGTGGTTGAAAATATTTTGGTTTTTATAAAAAATAAAAGTGATACTTTGCAAAGTTGTGTTTTTTATTATCATTATGGAAAAGTACCACAAAGTTCATAAAAATACTTTAAATAAACTATATATCAATGTTTTCCCTATGTTTCCACAGATGGCGGTAATGATATAATTATGAAAATTCAATAAAATTCAACTAGATATCTCTAATATAGCAATGGGTGAGTTTTGGTGCTTTTGAATAATATTATAACCACATAAATTTTGATTTTTTCACAATGAGTAGTCAATAGTCATGTATGCTAGCTATGTTATGTTACCCAGCAATATTTTATTGACTTTAAGGCGAGACGAAGTTCGATGGGTCAGCTAGTTAAGAATAAATAGATGTTTACTTTATTTAGCCTGAAACAAATATTTCCCTTTATTATGTAGATAACAAACAGCAGGTATATTTATTTTTGTTTTTATAAAATAGATCTTAATAAAAGCTTCCAAAAGCGAAAGTCCATCGGGTTTAAGCTGGGGACCTTAGGGGCTAGCTTTTGGACCCCCACGACTACTCCATGGTCATGTCTTCTCACTTAGTGGTTCCCAGTGTGGTCCCTTTGAATCATTAGGGGTCTTTAGAAAAAATGAACTATTATAGTTGAGTGTCCAATTTTTGGTTTTGAGCGCGGCCCATCGAGATTCATGGGGTCACTACAGAGCAGCCAACTGGCTGAGAAACATACAACTGAATTTGTAACCGCCAGGCCAAACATGCCATATTGATTATTTTTATTAATATGATGCTATTTATTTGATTTTTTTCTATTCTCCTACATATACGTGATTTTAATCCTGTATTATTTCTTTGTTTGCATTCTGTTTTATTCTGTAGGTACTGTAAAAATTATCGAGTATATTTTATATTATATAAATGGCTCATTGAGCCGTAGATAAATAAATAAATAATAATTGTTGGCTGGCGGTGTAGGCTGCGGAGGAGATGGAGGATCGGAGGTTTTCTCACTCAATCGTGCTACTAGGTATAGATCACAATTCTCAACATCGAGAAAACGATTAATGAAAATAAAATAAATGTGGTTTTGTAGTAAAATATCGGAGTTGTATCTTTACTCAATTAACTTTTTTAGTGAAATCATACCATTCCGGATGCAAAATTACCGGAATAACCTTTTTTAGCGAACTTTCACCTTTCCGGATACCAAATTTTTGGAATGATCTTTAAGTTTGTATCCGGGTCTAAATTTTTCCAAAGGTGGCAACACTGAATACGAAAGTTGATAATATGGTTTGGACATGGTAAAAGAATAAGTGCTAAATTAAAGAAAATACGAAGCTGATAGAGAAATGTGAGAAGGTGTAGAAGTAAAAAAGACATTGATCATTCACTCCCATTCGCTAAAAAAAATAAACAAGTAAATCCAGCATGATGGATGGCCGAGTTATTGAGAGAAGCTAAAGAATTAAGTATGGCTTAACAGAAAAGAAAGAAGATTTAGCTCTCTCTTCCTAACCCTTTCAAAATTATATTATGCATATCGCAGGAGCGTATTTTATGTTTTTTATATCATTGTTTATTGTATTTTATCATCCTTAGGTCCATTCGAACACTTGGAATCGTCATTTGAACATTATTTATTATATGTATTATATGTATTGTGTGTATGTATTTGTGTATATATTATGTATGTATCTATATTTTTATTTTTATCATATGTGGTTGGATGTTAGAGATTGCTACGGCTATAATCCCGCCATTGCCACTTGTCTATACCTACACTATTTTTTGTACACTATTTTTAATATGCATAAAGTATAAAATAAATAAATAAATAAATTTATTCAATTGAAAAAAAAAATAGAAAATAAGACAAAAAAAGAAACAGCATAGGCATAGAAAAAATATACATGAAACATGATGGAGGCAGAGAACAGTCAAAAGAACATCATACAAGAGCAATGCTGGTTGCAGTGTAAAGAGCTCTGACCAGCATTTTGTCGAATAGTCTATAATAAAAAAAATTCACAATTTAGGAAATGTAACCTTCATGATGAATTATCAATGTAATCGAACGCTGGGCAGGATGTATAAGTTTCTGGTCAGCGTTCACGTCAATCATTACATGGTACAAAGGAGTGCGAGACAACCGGAGGAGACACAATCCTGGCTGCTGTAGTATTCCTAACCATAACTTGGCAATAATGGCAATAAAGATAATAAACGATGATAATTAGATTTAGAAAATAATTAAAAAAAAAAACAAAAATTGAATTAAAATTAACTTCAAACAATTGATAATAAAAATAAATGACGAAAATAATCAATAATAATTTCAATAAATAAAATCAACCAAAAATCACCATATAAATAATTCACAATCAACAAAAACATACAAAAATCATCAATGATTAATAATTACAAATAAATAAAAACATGCTTGTCAGTTGTACAATAATATAATTCCATGCTAAACGGAATCTCTTGTTCCGGTTAACATTTCGTCAACAGTATAAAATTCTTTCTCCACAAGATACCTCTTCACCTCCCTTCGAAACACCCCAGGCTCCAGGTGCTTCAGACCGTCAGGCAATGCGTTGAATAATCTGACGCTCATGCATATGAAACTCCTTGACATTTTTGCCAATCAATCTATGTTTTATGGGCCGAATGCGGCCTCCCGTGCGAGTATTATATTCATGAGCGTCCGAGTTGAGTGGGGTGTTTTTTTTTTTTTTTAACTGAGGGGAAATCCGTCATGGACACCTTGAAGGTAGTGCCGGACTCCTACCGGCTAAAACCCCTCAAATTCTCCTTTTGCAGTCCGGTTCCCACCTTTCGGTCAATAAAGAACACACACCTTTCGGAGTGGGGTGTTTGCGAGATTTGATTGCGCATAACATAGACACTCATGACATAAACATGCCAGGCAATGTCATTACCCCCAGCGCCTTAAAGACGCTTCGGCAGGTCTCCCTAGGTCTCACGTTAACCAATGTTCTAATTGCTTTCTTTTGCAAAATAAATATTCTCATCCAATCCACGCTCGCGCCCCAAAACAGTACTCCGTAGCTCATAATGCTGGAAATATGCGAAATAAATTATTTTAAGCCTGCCACATTATCACGCCGTTTCCCGAAGGGGTTATGCAGAGAGTACGGATTTCCATTATCTCCTTATTTATTTATTTATTTATTTATTTATTTATTCAAACATAATAATACAATGATAATGGATAACAAATTTAACTGCTGCCCAAATAGGCCAAGCCTGTACTAGGGCAAACATTATATATAGTTCACAAAAAAAGAATATTAAAAGGAACATACAAACACGAACAACAGCACAACCACCAACTCAAATACGTACAGTCCACAAACAAAGCCTAACCCAACAGTCACAACACTCTTTGGTCCAACAAACATCAATCAAATCAACAGTACAAAGAAGAAAGAAGAGAGAAAAAAAAGACAAAAACTAAACAAAATACTTTATGGGACAAAACCCAAGATGCCCTGCAAAACCTCCAACTGAATAGATGAGACCCAACTAGAGCAGGCACGTTTATATTTATAGAAGCACAAGATTTGCTTAATCTCTACAGGCAATTTATTAAAAAGTTTGGGCGCAGTGTATACGAACTGTCGCTGGCCAAATATTGTGTTCCTAAAGGGAACATCATAATTCAAAGAAAACATTCCTATCCACATATTATTCCCCTACATGCACTGACCACTGCAATCGCCTATGGATCGTAACAGCCAGAAACCTACATTGATCCACCACTTTCATCCCGGTTTCAGAGAGTGCAGCAACAACTGGATCGGGCTCTGCAGTTTGTCTCAAAGAGAAATGAATAGCACTTGTTTTGGTCACATTTAACACTAAATTGTTGTCGCCGAACCACCATATTTTTGATACTGAGAGGAAGTTTCAAGGAAAGATGTAGGCTATTCTGAAGAATGGAGTTCATTCTCAACTGCGGTTCATATTATTCTTTCATTGCAAAGAATCTGCTTTTGCTTACAGATATAAAATAGACAATTTGTGTACCTACACATTGTGAGAAGTCAGACAGGTATGTAAGAAGGTAAGTAAATTATCTAAATATCAGAAGTTCTTTATAAAAAAAAAAAAATTAATTTACGAAGTATATTTTCAAAATAATAAAACACCGTAATAAAATTTTATATAAAAAAAAAATAAAACAATAAAATAGTATTATAATGATGTTATGTGCAATGTCCTTAATTAAAAAAATCTGTCGTCCTTTCAATTAAGTTACATAATCTATACTAAAATATGTAGATAAGTTATCTATATATTAATACGTGAAGCAAAAACATTATACTTACCCCTTTTTACAAAAAAAATGAAATTTCGCACACTTATAGTTTATATAGAGGAGGGGTAGCGAATGCTATTATTTTCTTCAAATTATGCATAAAAATAGATTAAATCAATAAAAATAAACATTACAAACACTACTGTAACGTTACGTGTATTTGATATTCACACACACTTCCACAGACTTATACAGAGGATCAACTTCATAGAACAAAATGTAAAATGAAAAGCGCCTCATAATGGGCGCAGAAAGCTTTTTGAAGGCGGTAGATTCAAATGGAAGGTGGAAATAGCGGGATAATATTCAAAATCATTGCGTCAAATTGAGAATAGATTAATTTATATATTTTTTTTAATAATAATCAAAAAAACTTTACACATAATATCAACATTTAAAATTTGACGTGTCCATATCATTGTTTTGGAAAGAAAATTGTAAAATAGCACTAGCTCAGTCTAATGTAATTATAATTACTTATAATCTGAATTAGTTATGGTCGAATTGCGAGCACTGGTCGGCCACTAGTATTAATAAATAAAACAAATGAATTCCTTTTTATTAGAGTATTTTCGTCAGGTATCCACATAATGGCTTCACTCAATAATAATATCTTGAGGATCTTTTGAAGATAGCCGCGCACTGACTGGCGCTAACTGATTCAACGCTTGTAACTCACTTGGATAATGTCCTTACAATCAAACCTCGTATAACGTTCTTTTATTTCAGTTGGTGTGAATTTCATCATCAGATACGTATATTCGGAAAAATGACAAATAGCACAATAATAATTAATGAACGATTAAAATACTATGTTATAAGTATTTATTACTAGCTTTCCCGACAGACGTTGTCCTGTTGTCCTTACTATGTTGTAAATAGTTTAGAATATTATGTTTGCTGCTATTGGTTAGGTTTTAAGTAGCTATTTCTTATTATTAGAAGAACGCGCCGAAAAATGCATTTGTATGGATTTGGCGCAACATTATTATTGTAGGTACCTACGTATATATTTAAACTTTGTAATATTTTGTTCCAATAAAAAAAAATATATTTCAAATTTGTAACTTATACAATTATGTTATGCGTTTAAAATATGTTTGAATGTTAAAAAAATAATTTTTGAAAGCTCGAAAAAATCTGCAAACCGATATTTTTTATGTCAATGGTTGTCACAATGATTGTAAACAATAATTTTGTTGTTATAGATTTTTTCATAGATGGCGTTGGCGTCGCAGGAAATCCGTTCCATACTCGCATATTTTATATTATTTCTTATGCATTTTTCAACTTTTTAATAGTTATTCTGTTATCCGGAGCGGAGAAGAATCCAATGAATCAAACATCGGAAGAATCTGTTCAGCCGATATCGAGTTATAAGTGTTCGCACTAACGCGACTCTATTTTATATTATAGATTCTGTTATCCGGAGCGGAGAAGTTTAAAATAAACCAAAAATGATAAAAATCTGTTCAGCCGATCTCGAGTTTCGAACTAATTCGACTTTCTTTAATATCTTTAGATATTGTATTCTCGCTTAACGCAAAATCACGCGATACGAGATTCGAGTGTGGGCCAGATTTAAAAGGCCGACACCTGACCCGTGGACCACCAGCCGAGCCTGACATGTTAATCGTGGAATCCTTTTAGTCTCCCCCGTGAAGCCTTCTTCCCCAGGAAGATCCTGACAGGATACCGTGTTTTGGCCATCACAGACTTTACGAATAGGTACCAACCTAAATTGATTTTAATGTCCCCATTTGTTCGGCATGGTTTCGGGATCAATCGCCGATTAATAAAATTGTCTTATAAATGACTGGAATAAGGAATAGTCCTGAAAAATGTTCACAAGAATCTAGATATAATTAGAACGTTATGCAACAACAAAGCCAATAATGGGCAATTAACAAAAATGGATATATTCATATTCTGGCGCCAAATACAGCAGTCGCAGTCTTTAAATTTGGTTGATGTCTTGTTCTCAATGATTTCCAACTTATGTATGTCTCTACTAGCTGACCCGCCCGTCGACCTTCGACCTAACCCAGAAAAAAAAATTGATTGATTGATTAGAGATTGGATTTGGATCGGAATAATTTATTGAATAATGTAATAGTTATCGTTGATTCGGATGCGGAATGAAGTTTGATGGGTCATAAGTTTGTAATCAAAGCAATTCCTCTATAATTGATTTACTTCTTAAAAAAATCCAAGAGATGGCGGTGTAGTAGAAAATTAATCGCATGTGAAACCTCTTAACTTATTGTATATATTGTTGAAAGAATAGACCCCATTTAAACCAAATATTACTGAATATCTCATTAATTATTAGATATTAAATTTCTATTTGGTGCGTTTATGGAATTTTTTGACATGTTGAACATGTCGAGGATTCTCATGATTAGGAGTTTCGGAGACTTAAACATTACCTCCTAATGGCGAACGTTGTTAACGTAAAGTGATCACACTAAGCCAGCATTCGAAATAACAGTAGAAGACGGTCGTAAGCCCGTAGTGTTTTTTTTTAAATCTTCGTAGGCACACGTTCTACATGGTCACAGGAGACTAAGAAAGTTTCTTGTAGGATGTAGCCTACGAAACTAGTCAGGATAATAAAAAACTGTGGAAAAGTTATACAATCATTTATTTGAACTTAATTTTCAAATAAACTCCACCAAGAAATGCATGTTCATCAGTTAGTGAATTTTATTAACTATACTAGCTTATACCCGCCTTTCTTTACGTTTTTGATTCCGATTGTCAGGCTTGATCGGTAGGTAATTAAACAGGTTCTAGTCTAGCTTCCCATTGCTTTGTAGACCTCTATAACTGACATAAGTACAGAAAAAGAAGAATGACACTTTTAATGTTTATTAAAATTTTGTATGAAGATCCTAAAAAATAGGGTTTTTTATATTTAAATATATTAAAGTTAATGCAGCAAATTGTATTAAAGAACCTTCTCCGGCATTTTGCACAGCTCTGTGCAGATTCATATCTGACATAGCATTTGTATTTTATTTATTTATTAATTTATTTCCATTTCTACGGCTTTTTCAGCCATTTACATTTTGAGCGTGATGCTATGACATACGGTAAAAAGCAAAATAAAAAAACATTTCTGAATTATTATGTAGATAGAGAAGGAGGGGCTAATGCGAGTTTTATTTAATTTCCCAATTTACCACGCAACTTTCTTAATTTTTTCTTTCATAAGAACCTTCTACTGATAAAAGCCAAAACGACAAAAAAAGAATTAGCGAAATCGGTTCAGCCGTTTAGGCGTGATGCGATGACATTAGGTAAAAAGCTAATAAAAAAACATTTCTGAATTATTATGTAGACTAGCTTTACCCGTCCCTTTACTACAAATTGGGATGAGAAGTCGTCAAAAAATAATATAATATCTATAATTCCTAGTCTACTTTTTCTGCTGTAAATGTTTTCGAGCATTTAAAAATTACTGAACTATTATGTAGAAAAAATAAAAAAAGACGCATTTTGTTATTCATCCGATTCTTAAGCATAATGACAGGTCCGAAGTTTATTTGTTCAATTCAATGCTACAGGTAATTCGTTTTTATTGGTTAAAATGGATTTACGTGATGTTGCTCTCTAGTTCATAATGTTATAAGACTTAAATAAAATCGCGTAATTTTGAGTAGATTTATTAACACCATATTGTTCTTACAACTCTTTGGCAATAAAAAGCAATTTCTATTATTAAGGAAACCGAATTACACGTATGCCAACATTAGTACGAAACATCAAAATTTATGGTGATCAATGCATCTTATTACTTTGACATTTGAACGATCCTACGTTCTGTCACAAACTACGAAACGTTGTTGTTGTTATGCTAATAGATGTGGATGTCAATCCACCTTATAATGTTAAGAATTGCTTGGACAGACGTCAATTGACGTGTAATTGCTTAACACAATCAAGCTCTGTAAACTATCATATTATTTTGGTCATAAACTCAGAGGAGAAACATACACCATTCTTCATCTCGTTATGAAGGGGAAGATAGAAGGTCGTAAGGAAGCAGCTTTCCTGGTTTCAAAACATTCGGGAATGGACCAGAATCAGAACTGTGGGAGAGTTGTTTCGCACTGTCCAGAACGGAGATGATCAACAGGAAGAACTAAACTAAAAAAATGAATTGTAATTATCGTTTATATATGATGTTTGTATTGATATTGTAAAAAAACACAGCTGGTCTAGGACGTCCTTATATTACTCATATTGCATTACATAATAAATAGAACTTTGTATAATGTACATGGAATTTTAGTAAATACCTTACAGAATTGTTTTGGTTCTACATAGGAACAATAATAGGAATAAATATCAGAGAGGAAGAGGGGCTTAGTAATATGGAGATCTATCCACAATCTACTCACTGTCTACGCTATAATATGGTAGAAGTCTTTTCATAACCAGGTTTAAAATTAAAACAATTTATTTTTATTACCAAAATAATGCCTTTAATGTAAATAGTGAGTAAACATTATTTTATGCAAACATAAATTTGGTGAAGTTTCAAGACAAATAAATACACACAGCTCAGTAATAAAAATTGTGTCAAACTAAATTCTGTGTTTGCCTGTTGGTCCGCGGGAGGTATTTTATTTTCCTCCTACTCTGCATATGTATGGCGTTATGCAGAAAGCATTCAACTCACAATTTGTCGAAAATGAGTTAGATATGTCATCAAATAGCCAAATATGAAATCACTTTGTAATAACAGGTGATAAAAATCCATCGATGTGGTATAAAATATGTTCTGCTTTTTCTTTGTGGGAAAAAGTTTTTATAGATGTATATGGGAGAAAGCATTCATGTGGTGTGAACGCTTCCAATGGATTGAAAATAAGCCTATAGAATAAAATATGCAGATGTATAAAAGATACGATAGCTCATTGAGATTGTGTTTATTTGTAGAATGCATTCAACCTAATAAATACTATTTAAAGACCTAATTATCAATATTACTTTTTTTTTTTCATTATTTCAGAATAATAATTTAAAAGCTGTAAATAATACTATGTGAAAAAAACCACACTAATATGCTTTTGTATAGTCTTGGGAAGTTTTTGTAAAGGTGATTTTTATGTGTTGAATGTTTACTGTATAATGCTTTCCATATCAGCCGAGCATTCCCCTATCCGCCACCTGGGGACGCGTCCAATAGCGGTTATCAGGCTCCGCGAAGGATCATTCATCTCTTTCATTAATCGTCTCTCGGTAATCATCTCTTAAGAATATAACAAAAATTTTGTTGGTTTACTGAATAATTACGTTACAATATTACTTTTATAGCTATGTTACAGAGACATTTTAGCAAATAGAAAAATAATAAAAATATCACAATACAAATACTTAATAAATTTAAGGAAGTTATTTTTTATTCAGTTATCTAATTTGTAATAAATAAGATACATTTATAGAAACAAACATGCAGTTTTTATATTTCAAGAGTATTTTAAGTATGATACTTAAAATCTATTGTATTTAAACATTTCTAGCAGTTGTAGTATTTTGTATCAAGTAATAAAAATTTTAATCCAAAATTTTATTGAAGAATGAAATTGAGTGCCAATTATATGCCAAGCAAACATGACACAACCCGAAAAAATCTATTACTTCGTTGTGAAAGCCTTGGAAACAGTTGTAGTATTTGTTTAATATTTTCAAAGGGTTAATAAGAGGAAAACTTATGTTGCATCAATTTATAATATGTAGATATTTGGAAGGATTTTAGTTTGAAAAAAATATAATATTTTATGATTGAATATATATTATATTCAAATAAAACAGAAAAATATGGATTTCTTAAGTCCACACATAGTTAATGTAAGTAATAATATGTGAATTGTTAATCCAACAGAGAAGATATAGAATCAATTTCAAAAAGTAAATGTTAGGCAAGGTAAAATTAACCATGATAAAAGCAAGGAAGAGTATTCAAATAAAACAGAGAAAAATATGGATTTCTTAAGTCCACACATAGTTAATGTAAGTAATAATATGTGAATTGTTAATCCAACAGAGAAGATATAGAATCAATTTCAAAAAGTAAATGTTAGGCAAGGTAAAATTAACCATGATAAAAGCAAGGAAGAGTAATGCCGAGCACAATGGGTGACTTAGTAATTAACATTTACACACATACATGTAAGCCATATTAATTATAAGAGTTTATATTAGAATTATATTAGAATGGTCTCATTTAAAATGATGTATCCGACAATGCAAATACAGTCAATAAGTAGGTAAGATTTGTAATTTAGTGATTACTAACATAAAGGATCTTGCACAAAAGAAATTGAACACATCTTTTAATGCAGTAAATTAAAAAATTGAAATGGATGTTTAAATACCATTATGTAAAATGTTGAAATGAAATCGTGGAAATAAATTTTATTAATACGGGGTATTTATGGTAGTTTAATATATTAAATCTGAAAGAATGGGTGCACGGAGACGTGGCCGATCTAGAATAACATGAACCGATTATATAATCAAAGGAGGGCAAGGTTAAGGGTAAAAGGAATAGAAGCACATGTATGCGAAACATTATGCGTTTGAAAGAAACGAAAGAGGTTTGTTTGGAAAGGAAAGATGGAAGTCTGTACTCTATGCCTATGGGAAACAGCATGAAATTATATTAAAATAAAATAATATTAAATACTAAATAGGAATATTATTATTCTACAGAGAGTATAATACATACATATCTTATTTCTAAGAATGACACACGCTACGTAGTGCCTCTTGATAAACAATATTTTTGGTAGACATTGAATCATTTTCTAACAGAACGTACAAATTTTGATTGCTACTAACTCTAGAGCAGGCTACATACAATTGGCCGTGAGAAAAACATGGATTTCTTAAGTCCACTCCGACTACAGACAGCGTTTGACCCTGGGATTTGTTTATTGTAATAGCGAAACTCAACCGTATAGGGAATTGTAATCGTTTAAACTCGTAGATACTATCCGACGGAATAAGGGGAATTCTAGGAATAAAAACTTTATCCCCTTCAGAACATCCTGTCATAATGATGCCCTCAATAATATTGGGCTTTAATTGCGAAATTTTTAACCTTGTACCGTTGCACAATCGTGGAGGATCAATGTTTCTTAGGAGTATAACAATAGAACCGATTTTAAGTTTCAAAATATGGGGAGGTAATTCTGGAATATCGAGTGAATTTAAAAATTCTATAGGAAAATCTACCGATTGATTCTCATCAATATTCGTATCTATTGATGTATATACAACTTCGTTTGAACTAAAATGTTTCAATATATATTCATTTATATCTCTAACTGCATCATTTCTTGGGGCGAGAATGGCCCGTTCTCTCCACCAAGAAGTAGGTTTGTTATTCAAGTTAAGGAGGTCAGGATAAACGCGTTTGACTAAGTCATCTATGCTATTAACTACAGTGCAAAGGGATTGTGGAATACTAATATTACTATTGCTTGTTATAGGTAACTCACCATTACCTATATCAAGTAATATTTTTGAGAAAGCTTCCGAACCTTCATCTCCGTATAACTGAGCTCGCAAATTGGTCGATAATTTTAAAACCGATACGTGATCCCAAACGTGGGATGACTTTAGGCAGGCGTTTATTTCGTCAGCTCTGGAACCTTTGGGTACAACGGGTAAAGTTTGACGGAAATCGCCCGAGAACACGAAAGTTATTGGTCCCATCAGTTTTGTAACATCATTATATAAATCTTGCAACGTTCTGCTAACTGCCTCAAGAGCCGTCTTATGAGACATCGTACATTCATCCCATACTACTAAATTACACTTTAATAAAAGTTTTGCCGTTAAACTATTCCTAGATATATTACATGTGGGAGAATCTGTCGCGGATAAATTAATAGGCAATTTAAAAGTGCTATGAGCGGTGCGACCACCTTGCAATAAAGTCGCAGCAATACCAGACGACGCTACAGCAATAGCTATTTTACCCTGACTTCGAATCTTAGCTAAAATCAAATTTATTAAAAATGTTTTACCTGTCCCTCCAGGTGCATCTAGAAAAAATAATTTACCTAAATTATTAGCAGAGCTTTCCATTATCGAATCGTACACTATTTTCTGTTCCGCCGTTAATTTACATTCGTTATCATCTACATATGTCATTAAATTCTCAGCATTATCATCTTTTTCGTTGCAGTGCATTTTCGAAATCTACCTCGCGCCGCGGATCAGGTAAATGATATGCACTCAACGACCGTCCTCCCATATTTTTTACAATATCCTCTAATAAACATAAGGTTTTATTAAATATTTCCGAAGTAAATTGTAAATCATGATTGTCTGCAGACATTCTAGCATCGTGCAGTAAATCTTCAGACAAATGTTCCTTATACTTCACCCACAGCTCCTTAGGATCACTCAAACAACATTCATGCAACATTATGGCAAACAAATATCTCAACGATTTAGAAGACTTAAAAAGCGAGGCTTCTTCTAAGGTATCATGCCAAAGTTGGTCATTTTCTAATAAACCCAACGCCATGCACGCTGCTTGGTATGTGGGATGAATAACTCCATTTACTGTACGTAAATAAGCAAAAGATGTTGGTCCCTTTACTTTATGCAACAACATTCTCAAATAATAACATTCACTATTGCTTGGATGAATAGTGTACACTCGCCCCAAAGTGTCACACTTTTTCACTCCAAACTCAGACAAAAGTGTACCTTGCTTGCGTCGAACAAATCGCTTCTGCTGGTTAAAGGTGTAATAATGAGGAACTTCATGATAGAGTAATGTTTTGGCGAAGCAATCCGTATTGCATAGATCAAAGAAAGCTGTTAAGGTAGTCTTAGGTGGTGAGTCTAGATTTGGTATATTGTCATCCCTGAAATAAACTCTTTCACCATTTTCTAGATGAACTTGTAAATGAAAAACTGGGGGATATCTTTCATGAATGGGAAAATCTAAAAGTCTCCAAACCGCTTCTGAAGAACTAACGTACCTCGCATTTTGATAGACCTGAACTTCATCAGTATCGTTAATTGAAAAAGTAGCTTGGTCAGAGCCTTTGTTAATATATTTACACACGTATTTAATAGATTTAACCGAGTGACAGGATTCTACATTAATGTGCGCTTGGAACATTCTAGAGAGAACGGGACAATACGGAACAACCCACCTATTATCTACCTGAATTTCACCCGACCGACTTGTTATAGAAGCTGTGAAACCGCCGTTTTCCACACTACGTCTTTTATATAAAGGATAACCGTCCCTATCTAATTGAGTGTCATTTACAAACTTTTTTGGGTAATGTTTCGAACACTTACCATTAACCATACACGGAGATTGAATGTTTAAAGATCCGCACGGGCCATGAATCATACTACTTTTAACAATGTCGTGTAATAACGGGTCGTCTTCACGATTGGGAATTTCGGCAGATATAATTTTATCAATGTCCGTCAAGCGAATTCTATTTTCTAACCAAAGCAACACATGAATATGTGGAAGACCACGCTTCTGCCATTCTACACTGTACATATAACATTTATGAGCACCGAAAATGTGAGCCTTAGTTAGCATTTGCATCAATGCTTTTACTTTAAGTCTGAAGACTCTCGCAACTATATCAGGTCTATCGTGAGGATTTTGTGTAGAATCAATGGCCTGAGTTATCTCTTCCCACTTGGGATTCGTAGTAAAAGTAATAAACAAATCCGGTCTGCCGAAATTACGAACATATGTCATGGCGTCTTGAGTTCTTTCGTGCATGTACCTTGGACCACCTGTAAAGGTAGCAGGTAATATGACTAACTTTCCCATATTTTCTACATTGCCATCTGTACGTATCGCGTCCTGCAAATGAACATAATTGTCAACCCGCAATTTAGTTTGATTTAGTTTAATATAAATAAGGCGTTCGGTCTCTACTTTGACATACATGTCAACCAAAAACTGTTGATATAAGGCACGGCTATTATGTAAATGACTCTCGGAATCCCTAACTTGTATTAAATATGCATAAAATTGCATACAGCTAACTTTTTTATTAGTGAATTCACCGTTATTAGGGTTGATTTGTTTCCAAGAAAAGTGATATCCGTCTTCCCCGCGACAAAATAAAATTGGATATTGCAGACAGTCGTATGCTCTGTGCGTTTCTGCAATTCGTTGTAATGCGTTGTCTTTAGCTCTCAAAATAATGTCTCTTTTATTTTGAGTCTCACCGACTACCAAAGCAGCTATTTCCGAAGTAGATGGAGCGTTATATCTTCCAGGATGGTCATCAGCTGGCTTTTTATCTGCATGAATTACAATTTCAAATTCAATATTATCTACATGAGTTTCAAGGGTATTTTTAAATTTATTGACATAAAAGTTATGGGTGTGCAATGTTGTCTGAATTTGGGAAACAATATTTTTATTTAAATCTTTGAAATTGTTGCATCTAATGTCTATCTCATTTCTGTCGTTTCCGATAAAATAAATTTGAAGGAATTTAGGGTCAACACCTGAAACAGGTAAAAGAGATCCAATCTTATGGTAAACCTGGCCTTGGATTTTAAAAGAAGGTGAGAAACCGGATTCTCTTACCTCCTTAGCTCCGAATGAAGTCATTTGAAAAGCGGCATTATATTTTCTAATATTTTTTAAAAATTGCTTGGACTCTACCGAACCAGAAAAGAAAAGTGAATAAAGGCTTTCAGGTGGTTTTTCTAATATTGGTAATTTAATTTTGCCAGCTGAACAACACATACCTGGAGTTTCGCCAGAAAATTTTAAAGCTTTGCAATATTTGCAAACTAATGATAATGTACCTACACTATTTTTATAATTAATATTAATATTATAATTTAATGCACACAACTTAAAGTCATTAAATTCTAGAGATCTATGTTCAGACATCCGCAATTGCATATCTGCCACCCGTATATCTCTGCATTCTTCACTTTCATTCAATCTGGACGTAGTGACCCTATTACGCATATCTGCCACCCGTATATCTCTGGATTCCTCACTTTCATTCAATCTGGACGTAGTGGCCCTATTACTCAAATCTGCCAACCGTATCTTTCTACATTCCTCACTTTCATTCAATCTGGACGTAGTGGCCCTATTACTCAAATCTGCCAACCGTGTCTTTCTACATTCCTCACTTTCATTCAATCTGGACGTAGTGGCCCTATTACTCAAATCTGCCAACCGTATCTTTCTACATTCCTCACTTTCATTCAATCTGGACGTAGTGGCCCTATTACTCAAATCTGCCAACCGTATCTTTCTACATTCCTCACTTTCATTCAATCTGGACGTAGTGGCCCTATTACTCAAATCTGCCAACCGTATCTTTCTACATTCCTCACTTTCATTCAATCTGGACGTAGTGGCCCTATTACTCAAATCTGCCAACCGTGTCTTTCTACATTCCTCACTTTCATTTAATCTGGACGTAGTGGCCCTATCTCGCATTTTTTCTAACCTTGCGTTCCTGCTTTTTGGACTTTCGTTTGATAAAGCAGCATTCATTACCTCTCGTGCCTCTTCCAATCTTTTTTTGCGTTGATCCTCCGTTTCATTTTCTCTTCGACGTTTTTGAGCTTCTGCTGCGTTAGATTTCCTTCCAAGAGATGATTTTTTTCTAGCTGGCATACTGAAAACAGAGTTGAGTAAATAAATTTGGTCAAATATTAAATATTCAATTAAAAATCAGTAAAAAATTCAAAAATTTTCGCAGAGGCGGTAGTAGCGATAAGCGAATATTTTCAAATATGGCGCAATATGGCGTCATCCGTGAAAATTTCAAGGATATTTGACAGGTAAATTTTCATTTCCCTCCATTTTGACTATTGTCATCTATGAATTTTGACCAATCTCATAGCTCCCAAATGCAACCATATGTAAATTTCTTAAACAGCAATTAAAATACGATAATAAGATTAAAAAAAAAACAAATATTTTTATTTGAATAGTATTAATGCAAATTTATTTATTTATTGATTCAACGCAACAATGTTGCTTTTACAAAACATATTAGGTATATAAAAATTTAAACATTAACAATATTACAGAGATTATTCTTACATTATTAAAATTATATTATTAAAATTTGTACAAAATTGAATGTGTCAGAAGAAATTGAAACAAATTGATGCATACAACAACACAATCATCAGGTAGTTATATAATATAAAAATCTATGAATTATAAAGGTGATCTATGGCAATAGATTCTGACAGCTGTGCTGACAGCTCATACAAAACGAAACCGTGTCTAACCAAGGCTAACAGTGATGGAATTCGAATTTCAAAAATTTTGTAAGTTTTTTAATATATTGAAATATATTTTTCTAAGTAGGTACCTAAGTTATATTTAATTTAATTACTAAGATTAGGCTATATTCATTTACATATTATGAATTGTAAAGATATAGGGACATAAAGTATGATATTTTTTTAATTTGTCCCTGTAACTAAACTGACAGATTTTGATGTTTATTTTGTAATTTTGTTTTCTAGGCATGGAGTTGCAGTGTATCTGAAATAATAATACCTGATACATTATGCAGTCTAAATGGATTTAATGAAGATCTTAAAAAGGTATAAAAGCTACACTTTCAAACAAATAATACTATGAAAGATTCCAAATGAAGGTTATATGCAGAGCATATTATATCAAATATGTATCGAGCAGTTGATTGTTTTATTCTAATTTGAAGTTAATAAGTAGTTTGATATACTTTTTAAATCCTTAATATTGATTCTAATCAAATTCTCATAATGTGTATTTTTAAAACAAATCCCTGAAAAAGCAACATTTTCTAATGTCGTCTTATATATTTGCAACCATGGCCATGTAATCACTGTATTTTGCTTTCATATATTAATAGAATTGTTTTTTTTCTAGGTCAGAACACTCAGAACCTTGCAGGGATTTAACATATATCAAGAAATGCTGCCAAACTTTTACGGGTGGATAAATCAAGTGAATTTTATTACCAAAATACCTACATATCTGATTCTTTTCCAAAATAAACAGGAAGTTTTGTTTGCTGTCAAATTCATTCTGGTAATGTTTTGAGATTCAGATGTGGGTAAGTACCTGTTTTACTGTTCAATTCTTGCTATTTTATACAGTATATTAGTTAATTATTATGATGTGTGTAAAACCAAATATATTTTTTGACTATAAACATACACACATACCTGACAAATCCATTATAATCTTGTAAAATAGGAACGTCATCACTTCCTGTCAGATTGGCTTTCTTTCAGCGTTCTGTTTTACCGACCAAATCTACTAAAGAATATTCATACTCATTTCAATTTTCAAATATCATTTTTTCTCTAAAATCTTTATGAAAGAACAATTTTTAGATTGAAATGTATTATGAATTTAATTTAATGTATCTTTATTATTTTTTACCAACATTTAATATGATTTTATCAGGTAGCTACATAATTACTCGTCTAATGGCTACGACAGTTTGACTCAAAATGTGGCCATAAATTTTTTAAATGTGTCAGATTTCAAAATGGAGGTAATATTTTTCCAAAATCTTTGATTAAATCTTTATTTATTGAGAATAATAAGATTTGAATAACATTTATATGTATAACAAATCAATCTCCAATTATTTTATTACATTTTCATACCGTAATACCAAGATTCCATTCAACGTTTACATGAGTAATTTTGTTTCCAAAAGATGGCTTATTGTTATTTGTGAAAAATTTGTATGAAGATCTTAAAAAAATTAAGTTTTTTAAATAGCTCTAAATATATTAAAGTTAATTTATCAAAGAGTATTTAAGAACGCTCTCTGGAATTTTGCATGGCTTTTCGCATATTAATATCTGACCTTTACGTTTGTTTTCTATGATTGATGCTCTTACAAAAATATATATCTACATAATATTTTAGAAATGTTTGTTTTTTTATTTGCCTTTGACAATACTTTAACCGTATATGTGAACATCACGCTCAAAATACAAATGCTAAGATAGATATTAATATGCCCAGAGCAGTATAAAATGCTGGAGAAGGTTCTTAAATACAATTTGCTGCATTAACTTTAATATATTTAGAGCTATTTAAAAAAACTGTATTTTTTAGGATCTTCATACAAATTTCTCAAAAAGACTTTTGGAAACAAAATTACTCATGTAAATGTTGAATGGGATCTTGGTATTACGGTATGAAAATGTAATAAAATAATTGTAGATTGATTTGTTATACATATAAATGTTATTAAAAGCTTATTATTCTCAATAAATAAAGATTTAATGAAAAAATTTGCAAAATGATTTTGAAGTTTGACAGATACAAATCACCCTCTATGGGTGGGTTGGCCAATTAATATCAAAGCAGGCAATGTATGTAGCTAAGATTCAAACCACAGAGCTCTCTCTATGAAAACTTGCAAAAAACTTGCAAATTATGTCGGTAGGTTCGTATAATATTTTTTTTATTATTATAATAGACCTCCAAAAAAAATAAAATATTATACGAACCTACCGACATAATCAGTATATTTATATTATCTGTGGACATAATTTGCAAGTTTTCATAGAGAGAGCTCTGTGGTTTGAATAGGTTCGTATAATATTATGAGGTCGGTAAAACAAAAATTGTAAAAGTGTCATTCTTCTTTTTCTGTGCTTATGCCAGTTAAAGTGGTATGTTAAGCAATGGGATGCTAGACTAGAATCTGTTTAATTACCTACCGATCAAGCCTGACAATCGGAATCAAAAACGTAAAGCAAGACGGGTATAAGCTAGTATATAAATAAACGGACTAAAATATTATGTAGATTTACCACGCAACTTTATTATTTTTTTCTCTCATAAGAACCTTCTACTGATAAAAGTCAAAACGACAAAAAAGAATTAGTGAAATCGGTTCAGCCGTTTAGGCGTGATGCTCACATATACGGTCAAGCAACGACAAAGGGCAAATAAAAAAACATTTCTAAATTATTATATAGAAGATTTTGTTTTAGCTATGAAAACACAAATTATGAATATTTTTAAATAACATATTTACCTATTGTTGTAAGTGGACCAATAATTTTATACAAATGTGTTAGTAAGAGTATTTTTTTTTATCCATCACGCCGTCTCCCGTAAGGGGTAGGCAGAGAGAACGGACCTCTAATCTTATCTATGCAAGCATACTTCTTTCGCTTCTTCCACGGACCTCTCCTATTTCTCTTACTTCAGACCTGGCCTTCCTTGAGGACGGAATCGATGTCTTCGATCCACGCCATTCATTCTTACACCTTTCCTTTCAGCCTTATAAATTCTCTTTGTTATTCTACTACCATTATTTCCACATTCCTAAAACATCTGAACTTATTGACAAATTTAACATTGTGACAACTCTAACTTCCATACCACATTCTTTCATAATTTTGTCATTCCTTTTCATATCCCACAGAGTATTTCCACATATTCTTCGTAGAGCTCTCATCTCTACTGCATTTTATACTACATACTTCTTTTTTCGTCCATGCATACGTTTCAAATCCATATAACAGAAATGTTTCCACACCGGTTTCCACAGATCAACTGATACAGATTCAAGTGAAAAAATCATTGAATGATTAATATTATTCTGTGCCGTACGGGAATCGAGCCCAGGATATCTCGATATGAGACTGCGCCTTAGACAAAACCAGGCAACTGAGTTCGGTTACATTTTATACAGGCTACAACACCATAAAAAACTCCCTTTTGACTATAGGAGGCGACAAGGCCCCTCCACCGCGCTCGAGCTTGCGCAATATTTATGACTTCCTCCCACACCATATCCAGATCCCTCAGTTTTGTCTCGAAGGAACGTAACACGGTGTGAAAGTGCCTTCAATGTCTTCGGGGCCCTGATGGGAGGAATAACAACTGTCTCTTCGGCCAACTGTCATTCAGCATCCTCAACATATGTTCCAGCCATGTCCATTCCTCTCTCCATAATGTTAGAAGTGATGGGCCTCATGGGATACAAGAAAATAATGAAATTATTTTAAGGCAGCGCAATATGGGCCCATAATAAAAATTCTATACTTATTTATTTATTTGAATACTAGCCTGCAGCCTCCATGGAGGCCGCCGTCACTGCGTCCCATAATGGAACTTTTGTGACTGGCCCTGTATCTAGAGTTCATCGCTCAACCCGGCCTCCTGGAGGAAGCGCAGGATTTTGTTGGCGTTCAACTCTTTGATGTCATCTGGGCACATTAGAAATTTGCCCAGATTTTTGTGTCTATTATGCATCATCGGTAGGCACTCACACAGGAGGTGCATTGGGGTCTCAAGTGATACCCCACACACCCTGCACATGCCACAGTCCAATATCCCTATGGTGCACATGTGCATGCTTGTTCAGCCTGCAGTGCCCCGTTAGGGACCTCGTGATGCATAGATTATTCCTGCTAAGGGACAGTAGGTTCCTTGCGGATTTTTTGATATCCATGTTACCTTAGTTAGTGGATGGTGTTACTCCCGAGGGAGTCAGTTCCTCACTGGCCGGGTGACCATCCAGTGAGGAAGGGTTCACTTTATTAGTGATTGTATTGACGTTCATGACCGTCCCAGGCTTAGCAAGGGAAAAGAAGTCACAGCCGACAGAGCCCCGCATGTCGGCTGAAGGGCTGAGGTTAATCCCTGAGGCGCCCAGGTATCGGAGATGCACCGTTTAGACTGGGTAAACCCCCAGCCATTCATCCATCGGCACGGTACGCTTAACACCTTAGATTGGTATTGTCCTCTTAGCCAGTCCCGGCATAGCCCGATCCCTCATGTAGGAGTAGCCACCCCCACATGAGCGACCCAGCACCAGAAACTGCCCAGGATGCACCGCGAGGAGGTGGGACAACATTTGCATCCCAAAAAAAAAATTCTATACTTACATATAATTAAGATATTCCGACAAAGGATTTTAGTAGGTTTATCCGAAATATGTATATTATGGGATCTATAATAACATTAAGTACATATATATCACATTTTAATGCGCGTGGTACCAGATTTAAACACCCTTGTCTCTCAGAGAATCGATTATCTTGTTTAAACGATTAACTATGTGGTGATTAGTTCCTTCATAATTCACTGGAGGGCGCTGGTGGGCAGCGGCGCAACAAAAAGATTGATTGTATTGTGACTAAGGATGAACGGATATCTCTAATTATCGGAGGTGTCTTAATGGATAATTGATGAAATATTGTCTGAACAAAATGATTGAAGGGCTTGCACATATTGTTACATAAGTCTTTTGTTGTTGTTGTTTGTCTTACTTCTAACCTACTCGCTGCTAATCTCTACGTATATACTTTACTGGTGTTTTTGTTGTGCATACTATTTGTGTAATTGTTTGTAATATATAGAGATAATGAATAATCATTGAGTACAAATATAATTAGAGAGCTTTTGTGGATGCGCAGAACCGAAAATTGGTTCTTTTATGTAGTAGTCACGTGACTGAATATACATTATTTGATAATAATCATTTTCATCACATCAAAACAATAAAAACTTTAACTACTTTTAACTAATCATATAATTAAAACATAAAATGTCTCTGTTTTAACGCTAAAAAAAAACGATTCTCACAAACTACTAGCGACAAACGTCACAGTTGCGTAGTGAGCTTAACAACAGTCACGTGGTACATGTTGGAACCATGCGCAGTAGCAAATTTTTCTTCTCAAAGGAATAATCATATTTTTCTTTACATAGTGCCATTTGTTTACTCCATAGAGAAAGTTAAAGTAACCACAGAAAAAAATACCATAATTATTTTACTGTGCCGTCTCCCTCTATCAATTCTAAGATTCACGCATAAGTTCTCAAACTTGTTCATTAGCATTAGCCTAATTATTTTAATTAGGGATCATGTTTATGGTGATGAAAGGCATATGCGCCGGAGCACTCAAAACTAGTTTGTTGGAGGGTTAGACAGCGCAGAATATAGATCCCAAACAAGAATATTTAGAGATCTTATTCCGTTTATAAAAAGATAAAGGCTGTTAGTAAAACAACTTCACGCATGCCAAAACGTTCTCTTAATTTCACATATTTAATTTTAATAAGCCGTATATTACAATGATTAACGGATTGTTTCACAAAATCTGGTTAAAGTTCTAGATAAATAGCTCTAGGATAAATTTATCTATAGGATAAATTGAAGTGAGGGTTTCACCACCTGTAAATTAAGGTGGTTTGGCCATGTAGAGAGAATTACTAAAAGGATAATCTGAAAGAATGGGTGCACGCAGACGAGGCCGACTTGGAATAACATGGTCCGACCATATTGGTGCCGTCTTACAGGAGGGCCAAGTCAGGAGCAAAAGGAATAGAAGAGCATATGTGCGGAATGTTATGCGTTTAGAGAAGCGAAAGAGGTTTGTTTGGATACGAAGGAATGGAAGTCCGTACTAACATCCACTCCACATTCCCTTCTAATATTATCATTCCTCACCTTATTTATTTATTTATATAAAGAATTTACACAGCATATCTGATTACCCAACTAGGTGAGACCTGTTCTAGGGCAATCCTATAATACAGTTTCTGCATGAATACAATCCAAATATGAAAACAAGATCATTGATAAGGCAATTCTACACATTGAATGATACAAGTCAAACTTATAACCTATCCTTAAGAAAACAAAGAAAAGGGAATACCTCCAATCAATTAGTACTCACACAACGCATACTCACAGATACATGTTACCCACACCATATAAACACCACACACACATATGTATAGTACAATTATACGATTCGGTCCAGAACTTCCTGTAAGTCATTTATAGTTAAGTTGAGAATCCATTCAGAGATTCTTTGCCTGAAAATATTAGTATTAGCGATCCTTCGTATGTCCTCGGGCAGACAGTTAAATGCTCTTGGAGCAACACATGCAAATTGTCGTTGACCAAAAACTGTGTTCCTAAAGGGAACCTCCAACTTATACGATAACATTCTCCTGGTCACCCTATCCTGTTGCGATCTCCTGAGATCAGAAAGGGATTTAGCGATACATAATAATGCCTTTTTCACAAATAAATGTCTAATTGTTAAGAATCTAAGTTCAATAAATAGTTGTGTAGATGGAAAACGTCTAGGATACTTAAACATAGTCTTAATTATACTTTTTTGTGTGACTTGAAGGATTCTTAAATTGCTGTCGTAACAAGCACCCCATCCAATAACACCATAAGCGAGTAAGGACTGTACATGTAGAAGTGCAAAATATACCATTTTCAAAGTTGGTCTGTCAAGAAAACCTCTAACACATCTAGTTATGTAAGAAATTCTTCTGAGTTTATCATTTAAAACTGAAATGTGACTCTTCCATGAAAGATTTTCATCAATCATTACTCCTAGATATTTTATAGAGTCCACTCTTTTTAAGTAAGGACAGTTACATACATCAACATTACCGCACGAGTGTATTCTCAATGTACCATTGTAATCAAACCCTTTACGTTTTGTAATTCGAATAAATAGTTCATCATGTCCAAGTTTCACTCCCATAAAAAAATCATGGATGGTATCGGGAAAAAAGTAGTAAAAAATATGTCATTGTATCAAATAAATATTTTTCATCTAAATTATCCAGTGTTTCACTAAATCTATTCGAAGCAATGGATTAAGATCAGCATTGAAAATTTTGTTATGTGACAAGACTCTGAGGGATATGGAAAGGAATGATAAAATTAGGAAGGAATGTGGTATGGAAGTTTGTGTTGTTAATAAGTTGAGATGGTTGTGGCATGTTGAAAGAAATAATGCTTATTAATTAACAAAGATAATTTATAAGGCTGAAACAAGGTATAAAAGACGTGGCAAGAATTACGTGGATCTAACACAACGATTTCGTCCTCAAGGAAGGCCAGGTCGGAAGCAAGAGAATAAGGAGAAGTTTATGAGAATGGTATGTCGGTGATCGTCGGTATATCAAACGCATGAGTTCTTGCGATCTATCGAACCTCCTGTTGTGATTTATATTCTGTTTATTTGGTAACTAATCTAAATGCTGGTTTTAAAATTAGCATCTGCCTCAGCTTGATATTTATGTACCTAACATGTAACCTGTTTGAAATAAGATCACAACACCATCTCTCTGCTATAGTGGTTACTAATTAAAAGATCGCGTGACCCGACGATGGGTCCTCACAGCGGTGGAGACGTGTCGAGCGGCCCAGAAAGACCCAACTTCGGTAATCGCAGGCCGTCACTGGAAGAGACGTCACGGTCAGAGGGGGCGCTTATTAGGAGGGTAGAATCGATGTGAAGTGTGCTCAGTTGGATTTTAATCTCACAAATACTTATGGTTTTGATTATCTTCAGTGTTATTTTGATATTGTATTTGGCAGTTCTCAAGAAAAAGATTTTCACTGTTGATAGTTACGGCAGAGGGTGCTTGGTTGTAGTTTGTAGTACATTTTCGCTAGTGTGAAAATAAAAAGACAGTCTTCATTTTCTGCTACTTAGGACATATTTATTCATAACCACAAATAAGTTTTCGGGAGCGCCTGCTCCCTTCCTCAGATGGACAAAGACTAAAATTTATACATGAAAGTGAAAGGTTTTTAAAAATAGTGTGTGTGTACCTATACAAAAACGGCATTTAAGAAAAGGTAAACTAATCAATATAATAAATAAATGACCACTTTACAATGTAACTGGGGCTTATTATAAACCAAGAAAAGATAACAATTATACCTACTTAATTCTTTGGAATAGGTATATAACTAGTTTTTAATAAATTTATTTTATTTATTCACTCATCCCTAGGCCATTTCAGACACTTGGAGTCGTCAAAAATATACAATACAAGAAATTATTAAATTTTAACACAATAATATACAAAAAAAAAAACAACTTTAAAACCCAAGTTAAACTGTACTCACGGAGTCACCACAAATCTATGTACATCATTATAACGAATATGTAACAACTAATGACTCTAATAATTCGTTCCTGATGTTCGATTTTTAAATGGAACAAACCACTACGGGCTTACGACCGTTTTCTTCTGTTATTTCGAAGGCTGGCTTAGTGTGATCACTTTACGTTAACAACGTTCGCCATTATTTAATCATAATAATTCATTAATTAATTAATTATTAATTAATCTCATTAGATATAGAGAAAAAGTTGGAAATTATTGAGAACAAGAGAGCAACCAAATTTAAAGACTGCGACTGCTGTCATGTATTTGACGCATAATTATTATAGTCGACATCTTTTGCACAAATTACGGAAAGCTTGTGTTTCGAATTTAAAAGGAATATTTATTTTATTTATTTTTTATACAATCAAAAAATCATTACTCAGCATAACAGGTAGGTACAAACCCTTTGCTCTGAGCAATGAGAGACAAACACAATATCAAAAACAAAAAACATCTAATACAACAATCTGAGCGGGTTGTGTCAACAAAATAGGTGCAATACATATTATTATTATTCGTATGGCTTCGGCTTTTTTTTTTTTTTTTTTTTTCTCGTTTCTTTTTTTTCATTATAAATTTGTACATTTTTAACTCTAAATGTTGAGGTCAATCTCTGTCAACCACCGCACCGCCCCCGGTGTTGACTTGTGGATGTCAATCCAATCCCCATGGTATCTCCGCAAAAGGCATTCCTCCACCATATGCTGTACAGTCTGTATGGCGGCTCCACATTCGCACTCAGGAGAGTCTCTTTTACCCCACTTCCACATCAGGTAATTACAGCGCCCTTGTCCCGTCCGTATCCTATTCTGCTGAACCCAGACCTTTCGAGAGAGACTGTAGCCCGGAACTCTTAGTGTAGGGTCTTCTATAATATATTTGTTCCCAAAATGTTCGGAGTTATTCCATCTCTCTCTCCAGGTCCGGGACAGTTCAAAAACAGACAACAGTGCAATACATATGATCCCCTAGGATTCGAAGACGGACAAGTGACAGACGGACAGTGCAACAAACAGACGGACAGTGCAATACATATGATCCCCTAGTATTCAAAGCCACGATCTCCTGATGTACGTTCTTTAGACGGCGACCATATCACAAGGCTTAGGCTACCAAACATTCCAATAACATAACTTAAATAAAATAAGCTAGCTTGTTTTTTTTAGGTAATTTCTAGTAATAAAAATACATTCAATATATTATGCTCTCTCCATAAATAAAAGTACCCGTTCATGATATATCAAATCTGATTTGCTTGATCGTTATAATTTTTATTCCGTTTTCTGTGATACGCCGGGATCAACACAAAGTATTGCGATAGCTAGGTATGCTACAACTGCAGCCCGATTCACGGAAAAGTTTAAGTCTAAGTTTAGTTCGAAGTTCGAACGAAGTTCGATTCAAACTTTTCCGTGAATAGGTACATAGACTGTAGATAGTCGCCGCCTACAATTATTATTACCAGCAGCCCTATTCACGGAGGGTTTGAATCGAACTTCGTTCGAACTTCGAACTAAACTTAGACTTAAACTTTTCCGTGAATCGGGCTGCTGGCCCTAGAGGTGAATTTAATCTGGTACACGAAAGGCAGTGGAAGAGTTGGAACATGTCCAGGCAGATATCAGATATAGGCAGATAGATCGGATCCTCCTTTTTCCTTCTGTTCGTGTGTATGTACATTTTTTTTTATTTACATGTAGGTATTTTGAAACTTCTTTTTTTTTATATGATTTTTTCTGTAATATAGAAAGTATGAAAATTAAATTAAATACTTGGGAGCAACCATTACCACCTCTGGTGACCTCAGGGCCCAGCTTCCGATATTTTAGATATTATTAACTTATTATTAACTTTATTATTACAAACAAAATATTTTGATACATGAAAACAATGCAAACAAAATCAAAATCATTTAAGATAAATAAACACATAGAAGTGCGATCTTGGACACCCTCACTAGGCATAGCCTGTGTCGAGTAGTGTCCGTAGAAACAGCCTTCTTCTTGAAAAGCCACAAAAGGGAAAACGATAGGTACAATAAATAATTAAATAAATAAATGATGCTTTATTGTTACAAAAATGCAGTCCTGATACGATCCATTCACGAGAGTCAAAGGGCGGACTTATCCCGCAGGATCTCTTCCAGCCAACCCAAAAATAACAATACATACTCAAGTAAAACAACATCGTAACAAAATATAAAAAGAAAAATAAGTAAAAATATATATAGTTAAGTATCGGTATGGCAAGTGGCGTCTTCGAAAACATTATCAAGATATGGAAGACGTCGGCGTTTAGCGTCGAGACGAATAATGTAAACTGTTTGATGCGTGTGTGTTGCCTATTCTCCTGTATGGCTGTGTGTCCTGGCACCTAACCAAAGCCCAGGCACAAAACGTATCTGCATTTGAAACGAAGTGCCTCAGTAGAATCTTGGGTATAAGATGGTACCACCGCATCACGAACGACGCTATACGCCGGCGCACCCAGCGAGAGCCCATCACTTCTACTATTATGGAGAGGACATATTGTGTTAAATATGCCGAATGACAGTTGGCCGAGGAGAGCGCTGTTCCTGAAGACCCTCTCTTCGAAGCAGAGCTGAGGGTTTGGATATGGTGTGGAGGACGTCAAGATTGAGCACAATGGAGAGTTCTCGATGCCCCGAAAGTGGGGCGCAAAAGGATTTCTATAGGTTGCTGCAGTTATTTATACCTGCAATAATGATGTATAGCGCCATTTTAAAACAATTGAATGTGACGTTAGTGCCCAATAATAAATGAGTAATGTTTGTTCGCATATAAAAAGGAAAGCATTTGAATGTTGCAAATTAAAAAAAAAAAACGAAATAAAATACTCGTAGGTACCTGGTACATACAATATATTCTGGCCTTGATGTTGAAGAGAATCAAACCAAATTTTTATTTAAAACAAACTAAAAATGCTTTGTTGGGTTTTTTTACGCATCACGTCGTGTTCCGTAATCGATAGACAGAGAGGACGGACCTCCACTCTTTTCTATCCAAGCATATTTCTTCACTTCTTCCACCGACATAACATTTCTCATACAACCTCTCCTATTTCTATTACTTTTGACTTGGCCTTCCTTGAAGACGAAATCAATGTGTTCGATCCATGTCTTTATCGGTCGGCCACGCTTTCTTACACCTTTCCTTTCCTTATGAATTCTCTTTGTCATTCTGTTTGCATCCGTTCTTTCAATATGTCCAAACCATCTCTTATCAACTTATTGACTTTCATTTTTGTCACAACATTAACTTCCATACCTCATTCTTCCCAATATTCTAATTCCTTTCCATATGCCATAGAGTCTTGCCACATATTCTTCGTGGAGCTTTCATATCTACTGCATTTACACTAAATTTTATTTTTCGTCCACGTTTCACATCCATACATCATCGATGGTAACAGGATTGTGTCATGCACTAATTTTTTGCTTGTAGTGAGACGTTGTTGTTTCTCATAATAATAGGTCTTAGTGCACCACCCACCCTGCTATCACCCACTTTCCTACGTTCAATTTCTTGTTCAGATATTCCACCCCTAATGAAAAAATACTTTCTCAATACACATACTCATTCGCTCAATACATTTACTTTCCACGGTTATTTTACACATCTTTCTTGGTTCATTTCTTTCAGTGACTAAAAAATACTTTGATCTCTGTCGTTTAAATTCCGTCTGAGTAAAATAAAAACACAATAATTACAAGATTTCAGGGATTTCCTCTTGATGACTGACACAGCAACTGAATACATTTTAAATATTGACCTTAACCTTTGACAATCAGATATCTGTGCTATATTATTACTGTTTTATGTCTAGATTTTAAGATGTGTTGTAAAAAAGCCATACGATAAATAAATAACACAATTACAAGATAAAAACCAGAAAGACAGAAATTCGATGTTAAACATCATTACTCAGAAGTGCAATTATTCAATTGTTCGAGGTGGTAATTTTTATTAAATTAGAAATGAAAAAAAAACAAGTCTAAATTTTGTAATGCCACGTTTATTTTCCAACTGTCGATTTGTTGAAGAGAAATTATTTCTCGAGACAGATCGGCAGTATCAAGCCAAGATCTTAATTGGTCCACTTATTGTTATTATATCTGTTTAATATTTATGTATTGTTAATGACTGTTTGTTTACCTGAATAAAAATAAAAAAAATACGTGAGATTTGTATGGCCAGGTCTAGATGTTGATAATATTGTTTAGAATATATTATTAACTTTATTGTAAACTAGTTGACCCATCGAACTTCGTCCCGCCGCAAAGTCAAAAACTATTGCTAACAGAACATAGCTAACATACATGACTACTCATAGTGAAAAGTCAAAAGCTATACGGTTATAATATTATGAATCAGGTATTTCAAAAGCACCAAAATTCACCCTTTTATATATTAGATATTTATGATGAATTTACAGACTTTTTTATAAGTCAGATAGCCATGTCGTGTGGAAACATAGCGAAAACATTGATGTATAGAATCTTCTACCAAAAACATCAATCTACCAGACATCTACCTATTTCCACAATAGATGGCGGTGACAGTACCGGTGCAATCTGTTCATTTATTTTCCATTAATTCAACTTTTTATTAGTTATTCTGTTATCCGGAGCGGAGGAAATTCTAACAAATCAAACATCGGAAGAATCTGTTCAGTCTATCTCGAGTTATAAGTGTTCGCACTAACCCGACTTGCGTTTATATTAGAGATATATATTTTGGCACAGATCTCTCTTATATAGTGTGTTGCCGTAAAATTAAAATAAAACTTTGACTATTTGGCTAGCCGATAATCAAGTTCAAGATGACGAAAAATAATATTCTATTAAAATTAGTTAAAAATCAGTGTGTGGAATTGCCGTTATTAGATCTGGCAACCCCATCTACAGGTGTATGATTACTTTCACCGGTATCACCACGAAGCATGTACCTAGTGAGTGTTTCAGGAATGTTACGAGTGGCTAATGGCTAGAAGGTGAGGATGGCTGGCTCCCGCAGCACAGCCAGGTCATATATTTGTAATGGATCATAAAGTGTGGGCCCCAGAGGTAATTAAACAAAGCGACGCCATCATCGGGGGCTCGCGGTTGTGCACCTCCCATTCTCCCAACCAACCCCGCAATGCTGGGTGAATGGGGGTGTGAGGGCAACATCTTAACTCCACCTGTATATTGTAATGATCGCAGACGTTATACAGTCCGCAACCTAGTACACCCACTAATTTACAACCATTTTACACAAAATGCTGTAACCTCAAAGTGGTTTAATTAAGAAAAGAAGAGTTACAACATAATGCTCAACTAAACTTTGCGCGTTCTAAGGACATAAAGTTGAGTTATGTGAATGTGATAAGAATGTTGTATCTGAACGTTTTTTGTTTGATTTATAATATTAAGAATAACATAGTGCCTCAATATTTGCTGGATAATGTTAAGTTTAATTTTGAAGTGCATGACTATCCTACGAGAAGTCGAGACTTATTTAGGTTAAAGGTGTCGAGTACGGGGAGCAGCTTGTATTACAGAGGTTTCAGGCTGTTTAACGACTTGCCGCCTCACGTGAAATGCGCACCCACTTTGCCGATTTTTCGGCAATACAAAAAATGTCGATAGGGTTTTGTTTAGTTGTTGGTGTAAGAATGAGCGTGGGTAGTGAGTGAGAACCGAGCGAATGATGAAGATTTATAATAAGACTAGCTTTCTCGACAGACGTTGTACTGTGTTTCTAGCTATGAAGATTGAATTCGAATTTGCGTGGTGATGAATTGATTATCATTTGACCAATACGCGTGACGGCACAGCTACTAGGCTGCCTTTGCGAAAGACAGCCAATCGCGGAGGCCTCGGTTGACGGAACTCTCCATAGATAGCGGTGGTCGTGCCATTTTATTGTCCACGAATCTTTGCGGTTCTTATAAAGCGCCACCCTGCATGATGACACAGGAACCCTCTGAATCCACTACCATATCATTTTTATGTTGAAGGTTTTTATCTTCACTCCCGGCGCCCCCAGATCATGCACAGCTCCCATTCCTCCCAAGGGATGTTTTTTCTATACAAATATTCAACAACCTCCCTACGTGTATGCTTCTGAATTCAGCATGAGATGTCCAAAAACGCTTTAATATTTACGGCTCCAAAAAAAAAACATTATAAATTTTGTACTTAGGTACTCGGATGACCTTTGAGCCATCTTCCTTCTTTCTTTTTTGCTTTTTGTGAAATATCTAAGGGTCTGTACCGCGTTACCGCGCGTGTTCAGATGTATACAGACCCTAAAAAGTGTATTTGTATTCACTCTGAGTGAGCATACACTCATAGAAAAATCTTCGTGTAAGTACCCTGCACAATATTATTGCTAGTATTTCAGCTAAAGCTTGAGCGGTTTTTGTTAGAGCGGCCTAATTTCTAGACTTCAAATAGATCGCTCTCAATCAATCAATCAATCAATCAATTCTACCTTTTACACCCCACCAAAAATATCCAGTATTAGTTTTCCCGACAGACGTTGTCTTGTGATATAACTATGAATATTGAATTCGAATTTTAGTCATAAAGAAAATGTAACAACTAATGACCCTAACAATTCATTACTGATTCTTAAATGGAACAAACCACTACGGGCTTACGACCGTTTTCTACTGTTATTTCGAATGCTGGCTTAGTCTAATCACTTTACGTTAACAACGTTCGCCATTCGGTGGTTCCAAATGTCTCCGAAACTCCAAATCATGAGAATTCTCAACATGTTCAACATGTCGAAAAATCTCATGTATGCAACAAGAAGATATTTAATAATAAATGAAATATAGAGATAAAAGTTGGAAATTATTGAGAACATAATATTATTATTAGTTATAAAAATGACTTTTAACCAATATCATTCCGACCGATGCATCTGATTAAAACCACTTATAACAACCCGAATTATGTCAATCTCCCCAACTATCAAATAAAATAACTGACAGTTTGATTTCAAATTAACATTTATTCAATTTTGAGTTTTAATTTATAAAAAATGCGCTTCATTAGATTCATTGAAAATAAATCCATCAAAAATTTGTATGTATAAATATTCTTAATGTGAATTTGTATATAATTTTCACAGATGGCGTTGTCGTATCAACCCTTATTCATTATTAAAATCATTTAAAAAATTGTTCAGCCGATATCGAGTTGTCAGATCCAACCCGACATTCTTTTATATCTTTAGATTTGCTGCCGTGACTAAAATAATTATTCAAGTAACTTATACGAAAGCACTCGAGATTCAATATTCAATTTTATGAAACTGTAATTCATTTTTATATTCAACTCGTTCTAATAATTCTAGATTTTGCTTGGAACGATCATGACACTCCCCCTTTTACTCTGGTTGGTCGGATCCTTTCCGAGCCTCCCTTTAAGATATCAATTAAAGCGTTACGAGAATACGGCTGCTGCTGTAGAAAACGTTTCGAAAAGAGTAGCGGTTCTTTTTTTATTCTGTTGACGCCATCATCCATCCATCTGTCAGATGAAACTGCATCCGGTATTCCAAACCACTTCCTAAGATTTTTGAGCCATGATACTTTCTAAGTTTTTGAGCCATGATACTTATTAAGATTTTTGAGCCATGATACTTTCTAAGATTTTTGAGCCATGATACTTTCTAAGATTTTTGAGCCATGATACTTTCTTCCGTTCCATACCCTTTCTTACCTCTATTATTAGTCTATTTCCCCCTCAATAATCGTGTAGAAGGGAATATTTTTCTGCAAAGAATATGACGTAGACTTACGTTCACTTATCGCTCTTTGGAGTGGATTGTAGCCTAGTGGTATTGTCGCCGAATCGCGTATTAACGTAGGTAGGCACTTAAAGGTTATGAGTTCGAATAAACCATGACCTTGTAACAATGAAGCTATGCCAAATTCATAAGTTGTTAAAAAATAACAATATTCTATCCAAAAAGATGTCAGTATAGCCGGCGGAACTTAACGCTTGAAGTAAAAAAATTTGCAAAAAAAAAATTATATTTGCACAAAAATTACACACAAAATATGTAAAAGAGAGTTACAAATTATTAGAAATGCTTTATTTAAATCACCGAGTTATGATGAACGTTTTGAACGTAAAAGTAATCACAATCCAATAATCCAACCACGGCGTTTCGTGTATTTTTATAACTATAAATAATTATTGTCGTAAACAAATGTGATATTAGGTTTCATTGCAAATAGTAGCTTCTAGTGAGCAAACTAATGAGATGGATTTTTCAACATGTTGAGAATTCTCATGATTAGGAGTTTCGGAGACTTAAACACTACCACCTAATGGCGAACGATGTTAACGTAAAGTGATCACGCTAAGCCAACCTTGGAAATAACAGTAGAAGACGGTCGTAAGCCCGTAGTGGTTTGTTCCATGTAAAAATCGAACATTAGTAATGAATTGTTAGAGTCATCTTATTCTTTACGATGTGGCAATTCACTCTCGAGAGAGTGATCTATGATTGTTATAGTCATTCATTAGTTGTTATTTTTACAATAATATACAGTTTGATTGCTAGAAATTATGCACTACGAGACAAAATAATGTATACAAAATATTAACGACCGGTGGTGAAAGCCTTAGAGATTATTTCATAATGTATTTGTTTTATAAAACTGATCCGTAGGAAAAAACGTAGGAGACGAATAATGTTAACTGTTTGATGCGTGTGTGTTGCCCATTCTCTTGTATGGATATGAGTCCTGGCACCTGACAAAGCTCAAGCACAAAAAATCTTTGCGTTTGAAGTGAAGTGCCTCGGGAGAATTTTGGGTATAAGATGGTACCACCACATCACGAACCAGCGTGTGGCCATCACCTATACATACATGTTAGCCTAGGAGAGCGCTGTTCTTCCTCGAGGTTTGTTTCTGTCCTGTTTGAAAACGAGAAAGACCCTCTCATATCCCATATTGTTTCTGTCCTGTTTGAAAACGAGAAAGACCCTCTCCTAGGGGAGATCAGGGATCTAGTGGGGCCTCTGGCCGGTCCCGGCCCATGGAGTACTGTATCTAGCTCTTCTTCGGGTGCCGAATGTATGAAGAAGATCGAAAAAAAATTGGTGGACAATGGAGGACGACTAGATCGTATTGAGCATTCTCTGAGGCTAATTGCAAATAACCGAAATGGTAGGGTCTTGGTTGAGGACCGAGACTCTGACAGGTCTGGTTCGCGAACAAAACTGAGTTATGCGGAAATAACTAAAGCCTCTGCGCAGTCTCACGCTCTGGTTATAAGGGCAACGGACCCTGGGAAGAATAGCGACGACATCGAGGGCATAGTCAAGCAGAATATAAGCCTTAAGGTATTGGGTATGGGTGTGAATATAAGTCTTCTAACAAATGCCTTCTTATGGAGGTTGAAACGGAGGATCAAAGAGAGTTGCTGAAGAACGAAATTAATGGTAAACTGTCCGAACTTCGGGCAGAGGATGGAAAAAAGAGGGACCCACTTGTAGTGTTTAAGGGGGCAATAAAGGGTCTGACGGATCAAGAGTTAAATGATTCCCTTGTAACACAGAACAGAAAACTAAATTTAAATGAGGTTCTCAAGATCAAATACAGGAGGAGACACAGAAATAGTCTGCTCAGCAACATCGTCTGCCAGGTTTCCCCGCTCACGTGGCGTATCCTCACTGAGGCTGGAAAAATTCACATAGGGTATCAATTGATTGCCGTCGAGAACGAAATACCTCTGGTACAATGCTTCAAGTGCTTGGCATTTGGGCACACTCAGGTTCACTGTAAGCGCGTTGATCATGTCTGTGCAAAATGCTCAGAGCATCACGACACAAGAAATTGTTCGGTCACTGAAGAGGGATTTAAGTGCGTGAACTGCATACTGAGGGGGCGTGAGAGGGTCTTGCACTGTGCTACGGATAGGGGTTGCCCGGTTAGATTAGCATTTGAAAGGAAATCTATAGAGGGCACAAACTACATGTGCTAGGATTGAGATTGGGGGTACCGGTTCTGAGGCTTTTGGGGGTATAGGCGACCTAATTCAGAATGTGGATGACTTCTTGCGTATTTCGACCGGAACTGCTACGGTGGCAGAAGAGTGTGGGGAGTTATTTGGAGGAGAGCATTTGCTGAAAGTAATATACATGAATATACGTAGCATTAATAGAAATTTTGATTCACTGGTAGCTGAGTTGGCAAACTTAGAGATCGTTTGGTATGTGATAGTGTTGTCAGAGTGCTGGCTGGGCGATTGCTTCCTGAGAATGGATCTAGCTAGAGGGATATACCGCGTTTTGCTCCTCAAACAGATCTAATAGAAGCGATGGTCTGGTTTTATTTATTAATAAAAAGTTTTCCCGAATAACTGTGTCTGAGCCTCAAGTGACGGATTGTAGCTGCCTTCAGGTAGATCTGAACCAACGATTCAGAATAATTGCCGTGTACCGATCTTCTTCCTTCTCGAATAGGACACCATTTGTTGAATCATTGGGAAGTTTGTTAGATGACATCAATGAGCCCAGAGAAGTGATATTGATTGGTGATTTCAATATTGACATACTGAATCCCGATTCCGGAGGCTGTAGATATCTGTCAATGCTCAATGAGTTGGGATATAATTCGGCTATAAATGTCGCAACCAGAGGAGCCTCGCAGAATTGCCTCGACCACATAATGATTCGCTCTAAGTGTCGTGTTGAAGCTTTAGTATATCAGTCCTCAATAACGGATCACTATATGACCATGATAGGCTTTCTGGGTCGGTCGACACGGGAAGGGTTTAGTGCTGAGAGAAACAAACTAACTACCAAATTGGACTTGGGTCTTTTGGAAGGCAGAATGAGAGCAGAGCGGTGGGCAGGTATCCTGGATGAAACGGATCCCGAAGCTTCACTAGCTAGATTCACGGAAGGTTTGAAGGGACATATGGCTGCATGCACCTCTTCTAGAAGGGCTCGTAATGTCTCTGGCTCCAAAATTCTGAAACCTTGGATAACACCTATGTTGGTTCGATGCATCAGGAACAGAAACCGACTACATCAACTTTCAAATAGATATCCCAACTCTATGGCACACAGACAGTCCTACATAAACTACAGAAATATAATCCACAAACTGATAGGTAGTGCCAGAAATAATTACTATAGAGAGAGGATTGCTGAGGCTGGAAAAGATTCTAAGAGGATATGGCAGGTAATTAGGGAGTGTTCTGGTACAAACACCGAGAAAGTAAAGCCTAAAGAGGTAAGAATTGATGGGGAATTGATAAATGTTAGTGACGACTAGTGTGGGCCGATTTCCTTTTTTCCCTCTATTGCTAACGTAATAGTTATATTTTAGTGCTAAATGCTGTTTTAAATACGTATGCAAAATATTTTTCAATTCGAAAGATATCTTCTGTCTCCGAATTGAGCTCAAAGTTTCAAGAAATTGTTAAATTTGTCCTATTTTGAAGCAGGTATAAAGAAAGTAAAAATATGTTTAACATAATATTTATTAAGATTGTATGTCATAAAAATGATGGAATAATTAGTTCTGTATGATATAAAGCATAAAAATACAATTTAAGATAGCAACAAAGTATATAAAGCGCCGCAATAAACAAGAGAAAATCGCATGAAATGAGAAAAGGGTTAAAAATACCAGTTTTGTATTTTGATGGCCGTAAAGCCAAAGTTTTAGGCTAGTGATTAGAAAAAGTGAACAAAAATACAGATGAACAATAATTAAGAGAGTGTTAAAGGAAACTTATTCTAAATTGATGGAAAATTTGGAACACCGCAACCGATAGAGAGATCGATTACAGATTTCTTTTCAAAAAGCAATATTTCATTGGATATTTTACTTGTCGTCTGATGTAATGAAAAAAAGTGTAGGTAAATACCGGAAAACATAATTGAATAATTAGTTTGCAGGAGAAAATACTAATAAAACCATTAGAATGAATATTTTGCTTATTGCAAACCACAAATAATCCCAATTGAATGAGTCGCCGATAATCTAGAAAAAAACTGCAAGTAACAATATATTTAAGTTTTTGTATAATAATGTGTTGATAGTGCTTTCTCAAGACATCATACGCATTCTGACCAAATTGGAAAACAACTGGATAAAAACAATTGATATGTTCCAGGTGATTACAAGAGAAACTACTATTTTATAATTTAAAGATCTACGAAAAGATCAATTATATTTATTCCAAATTGGTATAGTCATACCAACAGGAACATTTTCTAATGATTTAGGCAACTGAGCTCCAGGAAAAATAATCCATGTAATAATCGCTAAACTAAGCTCATAGGATTCTGCGACTGCGCTTCTTTCAGAAAGTTTGATGACTTTAACTTATCTTTATTGTTAATGTCTGTACACCAACTTACCTCGCAACTGATCCAGTTACCTATGGAAGTTTAATTTCTTATCCATATATTTATCAGATTATCAAATCTGTTATATAAACTGTAATTACTAAAAGAAAAAGCTATCTCGCTCAAAATACACTATGAAGTAAGAGAATGAACCGCTCGCTGGATAGTGAAAGCTCGAATCACCCAAAAAAACGCATTTTTGATCCTTGAAGTACCGAAAGTAAATTTTGAAGCATCCTTTTACAAGAACTAAGTTATAGATAGACAGCAAAATGTAACAGAAACACCAATCGACAAGTATCCGACGAAGATCTTACGGCATTCATTACATACAATGGCGAAGATGAATAAATACAGTTTCCTGATTTTTTCTTGTCATATCCAAGGAGTTTGACGATCTGTGAAATTGTTAAAGAAGCCTCACCAACTTAACGGAGAAATTTATCAATAAAATATTATGTAAAAGCTTAGAAAACAACGAGTAAAAAAGATATCAAACCCAATTTATCAAAAACAATCACCGCAAAATAACATAATTTCATATACTTGCTTTACATAAAAAATTTGAAAGTTTTATTTATTATTTTTGTGTTATTAAATAAATAGAAGTATGTTCTTGAATTATCTGTAGTATAATAAAAAAAAGTGAATAAAAAAACAAGACCGGAATCATTTTACATGATTATTATAAAAATATCAGTTAGTATGGGATATTTTCGTCCCATACAAAACTTCAAGGTCGATTCGGAGACAGAAGATCTTATTTTTTTGTCACAAAATTTTGTAGATAGTTATAATACATCATAAGGCAACAAATTATCACTATTACATTAAGATTAGAAGCACTTTTTAAACTTCCATACTAGAACGACCCAGCCTAGTGACGACCCTCTAACGGCCAGTAACCACTTTAACAGGTTTTTCGCACAGATTGGCATCAGCCTTGCCGAGACGATCGAGCGGGGGACTGGTTTGACTGGAGAAGAGTTGGCGAGAAGCTTGATGAACGAAAATAGGTCTGGTCACGCTGGCTCAATTTTTTTCACCCCAATAAGTCATTCGGAAGTGGAGACGCTGATAGAAACGCTGAAGAATAGCACAGCAACAGGAGCAGATGAAATTTCTAGTGTTGTTGTAAAGGCATGCAAAAAGCACATTTCAGTTCCCCTTGCGCACATTTTCAACGCTTGTCTGGCTTTGGGCGTTTTTCCGGGTCAGCTTAAAGAGGCTGTTGTGATTCCTATCCATAAGGGAGATGATCTCTGTGATACTGGCAACTATAGACCCATCTCTCTGCTCAGCACACTTTCAAAAATATTAGAAAAAGCTGTTAAGAATCGTCTTGTTGGGTTCCTTGATGGTTGCTGCTTTTTTTTCCGGGAACCAGTATGGATTTAGAGAGGTAATGGGAACTCAGGATGCGCTTGATGCTTTCGTGGGAGGTGTGACTCGGAGCTTGGACGATGGAGATAAGTGTCTGGCACTCTTCTTGGATTTGTCCAAGGCATTTGACACAGTGTCGCACCCAATATTACTAAAAAAATTGGAATATGCCGGTGTCAGGGGCTTGCCATTGCGGTTTTTTGATAGTTACCTGAGGGGCAGGTTCCAGAGAACTAGAATTGGGGATCAAATGAGCGATTCTGTAGAAGTTGGGTGTGGTGTCCCTCAGGGCTCCACGCTAGGTTCGCTATTGTTTCTTATCTATATCAACGATCTTTGCAATCTATCTATAGGGGGACGAATAATAACTTTTGCTGACGATACGGTCTTGCTGTTTCGTGCAGATTCTTGGTCTGAAGTGTATGGGATTGCAGAGATGGATTTTAATAGGGTTGGTGCTTGGTTGAGGCGTCATTTGTTAACCCTGAATGACTCTAAGACAAAATATATAACCTTTTCTCTTACCTTGGCTGGCCAGCCTATCATTGATCGAAGGATAAGACTGCACTCCTGCGGCTGTGCGGATCTGGTCTGTACTTGTCCTGTTATAACCAAATGTGATAGTATCAAATACTTGGGGTTAACAATTGATAGACATTTGAGATGGAAGGGACACCTGGATGGTCTGACAACTAGACTTGGCCGTCTAGTACATGTAATAAGACGAATCAGGGATGTACTTGACGGGCCGGCCTTGAAGACGGTGTATTATGCCCTCTGTGAATCCATAATATCATACGGTATTGAGTGTTGGGGTGGAGCGGTAGACTCACATTTCCGTCCAGTAAACGTGGCTCAAAAAGCACTCATAAGGGTCATGCATCGTTTGGGCTACCTCAGCCAGACCGAGACAGTCTTCGTTGAGAGTGGTATACTTGAGGTTAGAAAGATTTTCGTGTTAAAAATATTGTGTAGACTGCAGAGGGGCCTTGGACAGATCGCGAGAGTTATGGGGGAAAGAACCCGATTTGCATCGCAGGGTTTCCTTATGGTACCCCTGATACACAGTGCGCTAGGATTCAGGTCCAGTTATTATTTGGGCCCCAGGATTTTCAACAGATTGGATTGTACTGTGAGAGGTGTAGAGGGGGCAAAACAATTTAAAAGTTGTGTCAGGGAATGGTTACTTAGTGTGAGCAGGGAGGCTATATTCAATATTATTTTTGAAAGAATTATTTTGTTAGTTAAAGTATTGTTTTGTTTTTTATATTTGATGTATTTTTCTCTCTTCTCTGTGTTTTCTATGAATGATTGATGTTACACCTTGACTGCTTAAATTCATTGCTGTGCTGGCTGACTGTTTGGCTGATGCTTTGTGGTATCGATTTTTTGTAATTGAATCAAGTAACTAAACATTCAAATATCTTGGCTTTCAACAAAATCTAGTTTTCGACCACAAATTATTAAAAATTATATCCCATATTGTTTCTGTCCTGTTTGAAAACGAGAAAGACCCTCTCATATCCTCAGAGCTGAGGGATTTGGACAATGGACATGGTGTGGGAGGAGGTCATTGAAGCCGCGCAAGATCAAGCGCATGGAAAACTCTTAAGGCTTCTCTATGCCCCTGATTGGGGTCAGACAGGGAGTATCGATTGATTGATTGCTTGTTATTATCAAATAAAAAAACAACAAAGCTGCGGCGACCATTAGTAAATTTGAGAAAAATTGAAACGGTAACTTTTTTAGTGTCTTTTACAATATACATTTTATAATTTTTCAAACATACTGTGGGGCTAGTACGAGTTTTATCGAAAGCTTATAGCACGTTAATAAGCGCTTATAAACGTGCAAAAAGTGTTCTAAAATCAAACGATCGAATTGTTCGATCATTTTTGTATGGAAAATTTTCGAAACTCTTTCGATTGATCGTTTCGATATTCGATCATCGAAAACTTATACTAGGGCTACAGTTTTTTTTTTAACAAATATATGAAAAGTACAACATATAAACCAGCAAAATGATAAGAAGTTTTAAGAACAATGAAATGAAATTCTGTGAACAATATAAAAATGATCAAGAAAATGAAAAGACAATTGAGAAAATTTGTAGATTTCTTTTTGCCTTTGACAATATAACATTTTATTAAAAACAAAGAGTAATAAACCATAATGTCTTTGAATAATCTTTTATAATTAATCTTCCTGGTTGAGAGATAAAGAAAAAACGGCTGTCGGGTCTGCTAGTATTTTATCCAGAAATCGTAAACTTTTTTTAAGGATTATTTTTTTATCTATCACAACCCTAAAATCTTTACATCGTAATTGTAGTTCCTCAGGTCCTGGATTGCTCTCAGGCTGAAGAACTATGTTGGAGTATGGATGCTACTCCCTCCCAGCGCGGACTCCACGACGAGTATATGAAAAAGCCAATTAATAAAACAAATAATCTTATATCAGATTTTGATATCATCATTGTTATAGGCCATTGTCTTATGTCGGAATGTGATGTAAATTACGTCCAACATAAAATTATTTAAGTACTAAATTATATAAAATAATTAAAAATATCTCTGTACTTATCACTTATCACTATTTTAGGTTGAATAGCAATTGACAAAGAATTTTTGTAGAACATTTTGATGTCACTGCATCACGAACAACGCAAAACGCCTACATCGTCGACGTAGAATAAATTACCTTTCCTGAAATTGGTAGAGCTAGGAATTTGGCGTTACGTAAGAATGATAAGCGCTTCTCACCCGCCGTAGAAAATAAAAAGCACCCCGTTAATTAATTAACACATAAAAATGCTATATATAGGTATGTAAATTATTGGCACCATTAAAATTTGTAAATAAGCATTTCAAAACCATTTAGGTGTTCTGGTTGGGATTTGGAACAAAAAATAACAACTAAAACAATAATTTATTATTATATTATTCGTATCTCTTAAATCCAAACAATAAATGCACAATGCAATCATGATGTATGGGAGTGAGGCTTGGACGTGGACGAAAAATCTGGAAGTTGGAATAAATGCTGTGGAAATAAATGCTGCGAAGGATATGCGGAATCAGACTGATTGATAAGATGAGGAATGATAAAATTAGAGAGGAATGTGGAGTGGATATTAGCATAGTGACTAGAATGAAAGTGAACAAATTAAGGTGGTTTGGGCATGTAGAGAGAATTACTAAAAGAATCTATAATAATAAAGGAAAGTGCCTGACTGACTGATTGACTGACTGACATACTCACTCATCAACGCACAGCCCAAACGGCTAATCGTAGAGAAGTGAAATTTGGAAATCAGGTAGGTTTTAATAGAAAACCTTCCATTAAGAAAGGATTTTTGGAAATTCCACCCCTAAGGGGGTGAAAAATAGGGTTGAATGTTTTTCAAAGTGTGTGAATATTTCGGAAACTAGACATGGTACGAACTTGAGATTTGGCATATGAATTCTCCTATAGAAATGAGTGTTAGCATATTCGGCCATTTTTCCGAAATGTTACTAAAAAGGATGAAAAAGGGTACATATAAAAAGGGATGATTTTTAAGTAGCTCCTTATAAGTTTAAAACTGGTTTTTTCGAAATTTCAAAAACTTAAACTCTTTATACAGAGTCAAATTGTACTATTCCGTTTTCAAAAGATAACATTATTTGAGGGGGAAGGAGTGAGGGGCGCTTTTTATTTAACAATCGTATCTCTTAGATAAATGAAGTCAGAAAGCTGTAAATTGATATATTGATTCTTCCTTGAAAATAAAAATAAAATACGTGTTTCAACTAACAAAGATTAATTTTAAAGGAAGATACGCCATGATAAAGATTTGCATCAAACATTTATTGTAACGAGGTCACACCCCGTGGGCAGTGCCGTTTGAATAATATAGGTAGGTACCTACCTAAAGCTATGTCGCGAGAATGACAGAGGTTCTAAACTAGGTAGGTAGGTACCTACCCAACATTTGAGTGTAGTGGAGTACCTACGCCATTGATTGGATTAATAAATTCTATATGTAAATTCTATCTATTTGTATATGAAACACATTTTTATTTCAAATACCTACAGATCATAAAGTAGTGACAAAAATATTATAAAGATATAATAGGTACTTATAGGATATAATAATAATAATATTTTTTATTCAATGAAAAATAATAGACAATTTAGTGACTCCCTCCACTAGGCAATGCCTGTCTTGGAGAGGAGGTTATTGATCAATAAAATAAAATACCTATACCTAAGAATAATACAATATACTTAATAAAAATTACAATTAATCAATGGAATCCAGCAAACAATGTGAAAATATTAACAATGATAACAAAAAAACACAATAAAAGTCAAAATGGAAAAAAAACGGTTAAATAAAACACCTACAACCCAATGAATTAACAGAATTTCAAGTTAAACATTAAAGATAAAACTTAAATCATAAAGTAAATATTTATATACAAATGCAATGTAAATGTAGTATATGAAAAAATATTAAATGATATTAAATGTATATTTTAGAATGTAAATTATAAAAAAAAAATATTCAGAAATATTCTCAGACAGTCTTGGCGAAATAGGACAAAGATAGCCTATCCCAAATAATGGGACATTGTTTTTTTATGGCTTTCACCTTCTGAAAAAGTGTTATTTTTGCCAATGTCATAATATCAATCAATCAATCAATCAATTCTCCCTTTTCCACCCCACTCAGGGGCATAGGGAGGCAACAAGAGCTCTCCACTGCGCTCGATCTTGCGCAATGTTTATGACCTCCTCCCACACCATGTCCATGTCCCTCAGCTCTGCTTCGAAGGAGCGGAACACAGTGTGAGAGGGTCGCATATGTACATTTAAAGTTCCTGAGTGTCTGAACGTTTTTCGGCATATATTACACTCGTATGCTTTTTCACTTCTATGTATTCGCATATGCTTATTTAAAGATCCTGAATCAGTGAACTTTTTGCGGCATATATTACACTTGTATGGTTTTTCACCTCTATGTATTCGCATATGTTTTTTTAATGATTCTGAGTTACTGAACTTTTTCAGGCATATATTACACTCGTATGGTTTTTCACCAGTATGTGTTCGCATATGTGTCCTCAAACTTGCTGATAAACTGAACATTTTGCGGCATATATTACACTCGTATGGTTTTTCACCACTATGTGTTCGCTCATGGTACTTTAAATGTCCTGATTGACTGAACTTTTTGCGGCATATATTACACTCATATGGTTTGTTTCCACTATGCATTCGCATATGTCCCTTTAAAGACCCTGATTGACTGAACTTTTTGCGGCATATATTACACTCGTATGGTTTGTCTCCACTATGTGTTCTCATATGTCCCTTTAAATGTCCTGATTCATTGAACTTTTTCCGGCATATATTACACTCATATGGTTTTTCACCACTATGCGTTCGCATATGTGTCTTTAAAACTGCTGACATATTGAACATTTTGCTGCATAAAACACACTCGTATGTTTTTTTTTCCACTTTTAATTTGCATATCTGAATGTTTTTTTAAATTGTCAATAATGGTTCCTTTGGCATTATTACTATGGTGTGGTTTTGAAAGGACTACGTTGACATTTATTAAAAAATTTTCCATTTCATTTTCCTCTAGTTTATAAATGAGTATATTACCATTCATACATAAGTCATTATTATTTATAGGTTTAGTATCCATTGCGCCAAAAAATGGAAAATGTTATTTTTTTGCAAGTATACAATAAATAAATACTAAACGCAAGAAGTCAAAAGAGACTTACTATATCCACTACTACTATATTACTACTATATTACAGTATATTTATATTATCTTTGACTATATCTATGAACTACTAACACGAACAACTCTGCCGTGCTAAGCCAAATGGCGGTATCTAAAAAAAAAACGATTTTTTGTTTTTTATCGCTTCTGATAGCTGACACCAGTCTGTATCTATTCGACTAAGCCAAAAATTCATATCTCATATAAAACATAGAAAAAAACACCTAAGAATATATTTCGTATCTCAAGTTTACTCTAAGAAGTTTTGAAGAAATTTAGCCGTATGCCATTTTTGTGAAGCTAAAGAGCCGTATGTCAAAGATACATGAAAAAGGCTAAGGAAATAGGGATCATAGCACAAACATAATTACTAAGGTAAAAGGCAGTAATTAAGTTTCTGTTCCGAAGGATTTTGGAGTTGCCGCCTCGATGCTTCGTATTTTTTTACAAAAGAATTTTTTTAAATGTATTTGGCTTCCTGAGATATCGCTTTATAATGAAATCATGGAGCGACACGTATACTTGGTTACACTGGATCAGGAGATACTGCGTAGTTTATTTTATTAAGTGGTCTATATTGTTTCTGTATGTTTAAAAAATAACTAATGTAAAAGGCTCTTAGCCGTTGAAATCTTGAATAAATAAATAAGTTTTACCTAAGCATTAAAATTTAATTATCTCATAGTTTTAATTTATCGACAATTATTGTTTTCTCTCTCGACACTCTTCAGTTTATCTTTATATTCTGCAAATTTAACAATTTATTTTGATTACCGGAGATATATCCATAGTTCTACAGGAATGTGGACGTTAATTTGTTTACAAGTATGGGTTTAATTAGTCTAAAAATATATTTGGTACTTACATGGGTATTTTTGTCTATTAACTATTACGATTAACCTGCTCGCTGTGATGTTTTTTGAAGATTTTTTTCCCAGCTGTATGTTCTACCGGAAAAAAATGTCAAGATTAAGAAAATGGCTCTAGACGACTTTTATGAAAGGCATGACTATACTACACAATACAAGCTTTCTCGATTTTCACCGCGCCCTAATATCAATGATATTGTGCAAGTCGAAGTAAATAGATAGCAGCTACGATTTGATCTATAAAACTAGGTTCGAAAATGATTTTATAACAGCCAGTATCGTCGGATGTAAAATTATAAAAGAAAATGTTCTGCCACCCCCAAAAAAGAAAACTAACCCGATCGAAATTTCAAAAGCAAAAATATGGTATTCTGAAATCACTCCAAACCCTATAAGACCTGAAAACAGATAGAGTTTTTGGAGAAAACTCGCAACTTTTGAGGATTTTTTTTTGTTCGAATAAAACATACTATCATTTTTTAATTCATCGTAATTTGTTTTTAATATATGAAAATTATTTAAAAAAAATAAATCGACCTTATTATCAAAATAGAACTATCAATTTTTCACTGTACTGAATATTTCCATTTTTGTATAGAAAATTGCATACTAAGCCTAAGAGCGAAAGCGTTAACTCACTTTTTAAATCAAAATATTTTAAGTAAAATGGCGGTATCTCATAAAAAACACTGAAATACATAATGTAGTGATATTTTGTTTACACTTTTAATAAATAGACATGAAATAGTGTTAAAAGCAATAAAAATATATACATTTTTTTTATTAAAAGTTAGTGCGAAAATGATTTTTACAAAATATCAATTATCTCGAAAGTAGGTTTTGTTGAGATAACGCCTTTTGGCTTAGGACGGCAGAACTCGTGTTATCAACATGCAAGGATTTTTCCATACTCAACATTTTACAATACCTATATTATTATTACAGAAAAAATAACAACTAATGACTCTAATAATTCATGACTATTGTTCGATTTAAAAATGGAACAAACCAATACGGGCTTACGACCGTCTTCTACTGTTACTTCGAAGGCTGGCTTAGTGTGATCACTTTACGTTAACAACGTTCGCCATTAGGTGGTAATGTTTGTCTCCGAAACTCTTAATCATCGTAAGCCCGCAGTGGTTTGTTCCATTTAAAAATCGAACATTAGTCATGAATTATTAGTCATTAGTTGTTATTTTTTCTGTAAGATCTAGTCTTGAAAAAAGGTCACATCAAGAATCTAGACATAATTAGAACGTTGTGCACCAACAAAGCCAATAGGCAATAAATATGAGACAGTAACAAAAATGGATATGTCATATCCTGGCGCCATATATATGACAGCAGTCGCAGTCTTTAAATTTGGTTGCTCTCTTGTATAATATAAATCTGAAAGAATGGGTGCATGCAGACGAGGCCGATCTCGAATGAAATTGTCCTACCATTGCGCATCGGCCTAATAGTCACTTTTTTCAAGTGACTACCCTACACTTGCTACAGAATAGGGGTACTGCCCTAGAAGTGTTTACGTGTGAAACTAGCGACATGACATAGAAAAGAATCACATTCCAAATTCAAATCATAATAATTTTATTTTAACGTGTTGAGTCTCGTGCAAGTACCAACACTCTTATCCTACGCGTTTAGTATATTATTATGCATCGAACGGTCTGGATATTTTATTTAGATATATTTTTTTACCCATCACGCCGTTTCCCGAAGGGGGTAGGTAGGCAGGGAGTACGGACTTCCATTCTTTCCTATCCAAACAAACCTCTTTCGCTTCCTTCAAACTCATAACATTCCGCATATATGTATGCTCTTCTATTCCTTTTGCTCCTGACTTGGCCCCCCTCTAAGACGGCACTGCAAAATTTTCTAGGGGGGGGGGGGGGGGGGAATTTTTTTTTAGTAATGTTTTAATGTAGTTTTAATTTACTTTAATGTTTTTTTTCTCTATTATTGTCTAAATTTTTTTTTATCTTTCAGTCCAGGGGGGGGGGCACTTGCCCCCCCCTTGCACTACCTGCGGGCGCCCATGCTCGTATGGTTTTTCACCACTATGTGTTCGCATATGTATATTTAAATGATCTGATCTATTGAACATTTTGCGGCATATATTACACTCGTATGGTTTTTCACCACTATGTGTGCGTATATGTCTCTTTAAATCATATGATTGATAGAAACTTTTACGGCATACATTACACTGGTATGGTTTTTCATCACTATGTGTTCGCATATGTGTCTTTAAAGGTCCTGATTCACTGAACCTTTTGCGGCATATATCACACTCGTATGGTTTTTCACCACTATGTGTTCGCATATGTACATTTAAAGATCCTGAGTGTCTGAACGTTTTTCGGCATATATTACACTCGTATGCTTTTTCACTTCTATGTATTCGCATATGCTTATTTAAAGTTCCTGATTCACTGAACTTTTTGCGGCATATATTACACTCGTATGGTTTTTCACCACTATGTGTTCGCATATGTATCTTTAAAACTCCTGATACACTGAACTTTTTGCGGCACATATCACACTCGTATGGTTTTTCACCACTATGTGTTCGCATATGATCCCTTAAAGTTCCTGATTCACTGAACGTTTTGCGGCATATATCACACTCGTATGGTTTTTCACCACTATGTATTCGCATATGTTTCCTTAAAGTTCCTGAATCACTGAACTTTTTACGACATATATTACACTCGTATGGTTTTTCACCACTATGTGTTCGCATATGTATCTTAAAAACTCCTGATACACTGAACTTTTTGCGGCAAATATCACACTCGTATGGTTTTTCACCACTATGTGTTCGCATATGTGTCTTTAAAAGTCCTGATTGACTGAAATTTTTGCGACATATATCACATTCGTATGGTTTTTCACCACTATGTGTACGCATGTGTGTCTTTAAAGTTCCTGCTTGCCTGAAATGTTTACGACATATATTACACTCGTATGGTTTTTCACCACTATGTGTTCGCATATGAACCCTTAAAGTTCCTGATACACTGAACTTTTTACGGCAAATATCACACTCGTATGGTTTTTCACCACTATGTGTTCGCATATGTATCTTAAAAACTCCTGATACACTGAACTTTTTGCGGCAAATATCACACTCGTATGGTTTTTCACCACTATGTGTTCGCATATGTCTTTTTAAAGGTCCTGATTCACTGAACTTTTTGCGGCATATATTACACTCATATGGTTTTTCACCATTGTGTGTTCGCATATTATGTTTCTTTAAAGATCCTGATCTATTGAATTTTTTGCGGCAAATTTTACACTCGTATGGTTTTTTTCTACTCTGCATTTGCATATTAATCTGTTTTTTTAAATTACCAATAATAGTTCCTTTGGCAATTTTACTATCGTGTGGTTTTGAAAGCGCTACGTTAACATTTTTTAAAAAATATTCTATTTCATTTTCCTCTAATTTATAAACGAGTATATTATCACTCTCACATAAGTCATTGTCATTATATTTAGTATCCATTGTGTCAGATTTTTTTTTTTGGAAAAGTTTTTTTTACAATTATACAATAGATAAATACTAAACGCAAACAGTCTTGTGCCACAATGAAAGCGGTTTTAAGAAAAGACTTTTATTAACTTATTTCAAGGATACCTTCAGCGAATCGTCGAGTGATTGCTCGGGAACGTCAGTGTGATCATTCGAAAGTTAACCAAAAACACCAGAGAAATCTTGTACGATAAACGCACTGACGTTTGTTCTGTCAAAATACTGTCAATATCATAGACATATTATGGCCCCTATTACGAGGAACGGTTCGCGACAGTAATGCACACGGCTGCCATAGTGTAAGAACGGGTAGCCTAGTATGTACAGGGAACCAGATTCGCGCTAAGAATTCAAATGGCGTCAACAATTCAAATGCGCCTAAAATTCAAATATATTCGGTTTGCAGAGGGTAAAATGGATTCGGGGGTGTGTGCGAAGATGTATGGGGGGCTCTGCCCCCCAAACCCCCCTAAATAATTATGTTCTAACCTAACCTAACCTATTTTCATGACTGTTAGTCATGAAAATAGGCTAACGAACCTATTTTTTTATGAATTTGGCTCAGCCAAAGTGAACACAAATACACTTTAGACATCTTTCACAGAAAAAAAACGGATAAATAGAAAAAAAAAACGAAAAAAAAGGTCCGCCCCCACTGGGATTCGAACCAACAACCATCAATACCAACGGCGGCAACTATAACCGTAGGACCATTGTGAACTTGATAGCGATGCCGAAAAACTTTAATATCTACTGTTAGTGTCACGCATGCGCACTTTATGCAAGGATTCTATTGGTGCGAATCTGGTTCCCCGTACATACTAGGTTACCCTGTAAGAACACGTAGAAGGCAATGTACTGTCACTGTCAAATGGCTGTCATTTTGTTGATAACTGTGTGCCTATTCTGTTGGAAGTGAAGGGTAGTCACTTAAAAAAAGGTGACTATTAGGCGATATATTTTGTATGGAAAACGCATATAGCGCCGCCACAAGGATATTTCTAGAAACAAATGCGATTCTATGATTTCGATACGTACATTCGTACGACTCGATTACTTGAGCTTGGGGATTCACGGAAGTTTTACATAGAAATGCCAAAATACTCCGATTCTGGCAGGTCTAACATCAGTGACAGCGACGCTTCAAATGTCAAAATTTGTCACCAAGGGTTTGCACGATGAGATGAACTATCGAGATCTCGCGTTTACCAAATAAAACGATAAAAAGGTTATATAAGGTAAGAAATTGATAAATATTTGGATTTTATGATATTTTCGTCAATATTTTGGTATTTTTTCATTGTTTTAGAAGCCTGCAAAATTGGGGGTAAAAACTATTTACATTAGAATAAAATCTCGCATTGCACTTACAAATCTATTTACTTGATAAATTCCCTTTAAATGTTGTGAGTTTCTCTAGCATAAAACTTTCTCCTAGATGTCAGAAACAAAAAATATAGGTACATATCCAATGCTATAGAAAAATTTATAGGTAATATAATATTGCATTAAAACAGTGATTTGTGTTACCAATGTTTCCCTGTTTTATTATTCCATGGACAGCACAACATTCTTTATCGTAACCTTCAACAATATAAATATGTATAAAAAAACACATTCTTCATTTTAGATGAAAAAATGGATTGTTTGTTAAGACCATCATTATTCAGAAGAAAGTGTGGAAGATGATAGACGAACTAGCTACCGGGCATCTCTACCACATTTTCAACCAAATGCCAAAGGAATTCGATGTTGAGTTTATGAAAATATATGGAAAAACGAAGAAAAAATTAAATATTCTTTGTGAAGATTAACATCAGTTTGCTTCAAAGGCTACGGACAGTTTCTTTGGAAACTAAAGTAAGTTTGGAGGTCAATTTCACTCCCTTGGTTCTCAACAGGCAACCAAATTGGCTACCTATGTACATAATTATATGCTTTACAAGCCCCTTTACTGACCTCGGTAGCTTAGTGATATAAGTTCCGCTAGCTGTACTGGCACCTTTGTATAGAGAAGTGTAAATGTATTTATCGTTTATTTATTTATTAATTACCTAATATTTGATTTCAGGTGTACTCAACCCTATAAAAATTACCTGTTAGTGTAGCAGGTACATACTATATTGGTGAAATGGGCAAAGTAATGAAGTCTATCCAAAAAATATGTTGATAAGTATCCATTTCCAAGAACACGTATGGAGAGACGAAGAGTTGCCCAAAGGTTTGTGAAGTACAAAATAATTTTGTGTTTTTTATCAGTTCTGTTTAGAGATATAATCAAACAAATGATTACTTAAATATTTAACTCAAAAAGTCTATAGATAAATACATTTGTTACATTCTACGACAAAGCTCGTACAAAGTGCGCCTGAGTTGACCACAATTATGACTAACCAGGGTGACATAAATTGTCATCAGTTTTCATATTTTTTAAAAAAATATTGATTTATGTACCTAAGTTGGGTCCGAACTCAGAAGAAATTTCATAATTTTTCAGATTTTTCCTGAAATCGACCCTGGCGGATTATCATGAGGAAAATTATTCAAAAGACTTTGTTATGGAAGACTGATGAGAAATCAATCTGCTTCTGGACAAAGGCCTCCTTCACACATGGCCAGATTTTTTTGAACAAATTTCAATACCTGTGTCACATTGTCTTAGGGTGTTGACACTAATTGCCTACTGCAGATAGGGATTGCAATCCCGCAATGCGGGATCCGCAATCCCGCGGGATCCGCGCGTTTTTAGGGCCTGCGGGATCCCGCAACAGCGCAAGTGCGGATCCGCAAGCATCCAATTGCGTAAATTCATTAAAAGAAATGAAAAAAAATTTAGCATCGAGTCATAAAGAAGACTCTCAAAATGTACAACTTGTAGTTCCAGACGATGTTAATGCAGAAAACAATTTATTAACTATCAAATCAACAAATATGGAGTCAGAAAGTTCCTTTTCGGTCGTTAGCTACATATTAGTTCCATAGGAAGTAGGTTGGGAAATAACACCGATGATGCTATTTGTTTTTTACGATCATATTTTCAGAAGAAGTGACTTTTTATTTGTTCTTTTAAAATTTGATACTTTATACATGTACTTGATTGATTATTTATTTATTTAGCGTATGACCATTTCATCACAGTTTATATAATTCAATTAATAAGCACATTTTTGTTTTTCTTGTTAAATTGTCAATATAATAAAAATGATTAGAGCTTGATTGATTAATTGGTAAGAAAAAAAGACTATTTGCATAGTAGGTAATATGATAAAGAATACTGATCTGGGTAGTGAGTACGTAACTTTTGCTATAGCACGACTAACCAGACATCAATCTAACTACTCATAACCACGGCTTAACTACATAATAACCACGCTGAAACGCACAACTAACTACATTTGTAACGTTACGTACTCGCGCTAACTACACTAGGAAGTAGTTAGTCGTGCTATATATTTTTTTTTTTTTTGCGTAATGGGCTTAATCTGGTAAAAAACGGTGATGGGTTTATTTTTGGTTTAGTATGTGTTGTAGCTTGTTTATTTTTATTATTTGGTGGGATTTGGTTATGGTGTAGTTGTTGGGAGGAATCATTAACGGTTGTTAAAATTCAAATTAAACTTAAAATTTCCGCAATTTAATTTAATTATAATTATCAACTCAATCTGAAGTTTTTCTTTAATTTACACTTAAATGAATTATTTGTTGCAAGGATCTTTTTCTTTGCTTTCTCTTTGCGCGTCAGATGAAGTCCTTCCGACTTTATTCTGAAACCTTGCACTTTTTGTATACTTTTTTTTTTTTGCTTATAAAGTCTGGATGAAATGAGAACTTAGGTTCCTGAAACATCCAGGGGTATGGGAGGGCGCAACCCTTAATGATTAGTCGTGCTATAGCCCTTACGTACTCACCCCCCTGGTTATAATTACCTAAAATAATGATTACAAATAATATTTTTAGTTAATTAACTAGGTGATAAAAATTGGTGTTATATGCGCTGACTTCCAACCAAGAGGTCATGGGTTTAATTTCTGGTTGGGTGTTTGTTCTATCAAATATTTAAAATCTTTGTGTGTTTTTAATCGTTTTTCACGTGAAAAAACCAAGGCTGGCCTGTTTCAGATTGGACGGAACCAGTTGACTAAAAAAATTTTCTCGGGCAATATACCTACCTACTCTACCGGCTATAATACTGACACCTTTTTTAATACAATTTATTTCAAAGAACTCACTATCAAATATTTATCAAAGAACCTACTACCAAATATATTCATATTGCTATTGTTTTTGGATTTTTTTTATTAAATAAGTAGACGAGAAGTCAAGTTTTATAATATTTATCTATTCAATTATGTACATTGAGGTGTTTTAAATTTATTCAATTTTTGCAATTTTCAATAAATATTCGCTTATTACATACCATAGAAAAGGTTTTTTTTTCAATTCTATCTAACCGTGCGGGATCCCGCGGGATCCTGCGGGATTGGTGTCAATCCCGCAAAATTCCCGCGGGATTGAAAATGGTGCGGGATTGCAATCCCTAACTGCAGACAAGTTTTCTGGAATGAATCAGATATTCTTTTAGCGCAGGTGACGCTGATTCGTTAATATCATTCTCTTTGGTTCACTCTATTACTGTCAGTTTCGAGTCAGCTCGTCAATGTAGAATTGATATTGACAGTTTGATTGGTTAGTCTGAGTCATACCAGTTAAACCATGCGATAATTAACCGATGTTCAGTTTTATTCTGCAAAAAGTTGAAATGTGTGAAAATGATTTGCAAGAACGTGTGTCAAGTGTGTTTGAAAATTGTGCAAAAAACGCTCTTAAATTTAATGTCAGTAAAATAAAGATTTTGAACTTTGAAAGGGGTGAAGCAAGAAAGAATTTTAAAATAACAGTGGAATGAATGTCTTGAGCAAATGAACGATATGTGTTAAGGAACTATGTGTAGTAGGGATGGAAAGTGTGAAATTATCTGTTTTCCTCGGAATACGGTGTTGAATGTGACAGTGTAGAACATTTTCTATGTAGTTGCAAAAAACATTGTACAGCATACTTTTCGATGAGTCATCTTGTCAAACAACAGACCGCTCTCTAGAAACCCATTGCATTAAAGAAATCGAACATAGGAAAGTGTCTGGTAGCAGGGTGGGCAGTGCTCTTAGACCTATTATGAGAAACACCGTCTCACTACAATCTAAAAAATAGTGCATAACGCAATCCTCTTACGACCAATGATGTATGGATTTGAAACATGCACATGAACAAAAAAAAATAGTACAGATGAGAGTTCTATGAAGAATATGTGAAGACTCTTTGGGTTATGAAAAGTAATGAGAATATTAGGAAGGAATGTTGTATGGAAGATTAAAGTTAATAAGTAGAGATGGTGTGATCATGTGAAAAGAATGGATGTTTATAGAATGACAAAGAAAACTTATAAGGCGGAAATGACGTGGATCGAACACATCAATTCCGTCCTTAAAGAAGGCCAGGTCGGAAGTGAGAGAAATAGGAGAGGTTGTATGAGAAATGGTATGTCGGTAGAAGAAGAAAAAAGAAGTGTGCTTGATAGAAGAGAGTGGAGGTCTGTTCTCTCGTGATGGGTAAAAGTAAAACATAAATGTCTCCAAAGTTGCTCTTTAAGTGATAGTATTCTCCATGTTCAGAACAATCTTACGACTAAGGACGACAGCCAGAGTATTTTAATACCTTCACAGCTGTTGACTACACACTTTGCCAGCTTTCACTTTGTCCGTCTACCCAGCGCTAAATGAAGCAGGTACTGGCTGGACGGAGCCATCTGTGGATTATCCTGCAAAACAGGTAGTGATCCATAGATGGCTCGATGTCAGGCGCCATATTGGAAATCATAGATCAATTGATATTCAGCGCCAGGAATAGATGGCGCTATACGACCAAGTTGCCAGGTGGTAAAAATATATAATCTTGAGGAATATTTTGTGTATTATAATGTAGGAAACAGTTTTAATGATATGTAAACACTGAACATGTATAAATACGAGCGAACCTACTAGGTCGTTCTCTTTGCTCGACGTCACGCTGTTGAATAAACACTAGAAGCCATCCTGCCTTTCATTTTCACATCCAACCGGAGAGACGACCATTTTGGTGCCGAAACCAGGGATCCAGAGAACGTGCAAGGCATCAGCGAACCAGGGGCTAAGCGCATCTAACAGGTCAGATCCTTCCAAAATATTTGCTTTTATTTTGTGCAGTGCGGGTGTGTGAATTCACTTGATAGAACAGATTTTAAATTTTATAAAAGTGTTTTAAAGGCTAGGTTAGTTTGGTTGGAATTTGGGTTTGTCGGCGTCGGACAGAGTAGAGAGCATAAGTTTTGTAAAAAGCAGTGTCGAAGTTTCCTCAATGTTTAGAAATAGCATGATGTTGAATTAATATTGCATAAATATTCAGTGATCTGGCAACCACGTGTACGAAATTAAAAATAATAGTGTCAAAGTCACGCGAGTTTGTTCAATTTAGAAATTTGCATTTTCTGTGAAATTGTTGTAATGTTTCGTTGCAGATTATTTGAATCGGATTCGTAATAATTTTGTAGCCAACCACGTGTTCTCTGCATATTAATTGTTGCAGTTGCGTGCACATGCACAATTTAAATTGTAAGTAAAACCATCGGTTCTTTTCTTCTTTGTTGCATTGTCGCCCACGTGTGCGACGATAACATCACATCAGATTTAATTAAATTGCAGTCAATTGTTAAGGTAAAGTGAGCACGTGGCGACATTAGTGTCGATACATTTGGTAGCGGATTATTTCAATTTATTATCATAATTTCAATTGATTGGTGACTTTTACATTCGGCAAAAGGATGTCTTTGGACTTGAAAGGTTTAATACAGAAACGTGGCTGCTTGAAGGGAAAAATCACTAGATTTGGGAGATATATAGAATCTGCTGACGTTAAAGAACTTGAATTAGAAACGAGATTGGAAAATATTTTGTCGGTATATGACGATTACGATATTACGCAAACGCTCATTGAACAATTAGATGATAATGAAGCCGCGAACCGAGAAGAAATAGAAGAGAGTTTTTTTGGGTACGTGGGCAAAGCAAAAGAGATCCTAAAAAAGAAAAGTATTTCAAAATCGGTAGCAGATATTAAATTGGCATCCATAGAAATACCTAATTTTAGTGGCGATTTCACAGCATGGTTACAGTTCAAGGATAGTTTTCTTTCTCTCGTAGGAAATAATGTACAATTAACGAATGTTCAGAAATTACATTACCTGTTAAATTCATTGAAGGGGGATGCCTTGAAATTGATTTCGTCATTAGAACTTAGTGAAGCCAATTATGACGTGGCATGGAACCTCTTAAAGGACCGCTACCAAAACGAAAGAGTTATAATAGATTATCATGTTCATGCGTTGTTTTCGTTATCACCAATCAAGCAAGAATCACACAGTAGAATAAGGGAGTTGACCGATCAGGTTCAGTTGCACCGTAGAGCATTGCAAGCTTTAGGATTCAAGGTAGAGCATTGGGACATATTATTAATATATATTGTAGTATCCAAATTAGATCCTCAGACCAGAGCTCTGTGGGAAGCTACGCCAATTAAGGGAACAACTCCAACATTTTTAGAATGCGTTACGTTTCTTAATGAAAGATCTAGAGTACTTGAGGCTACGACACTGCGCAATTCAGGTGTCCGGATGACACATTTAGCAACAGACATAGCTAGAGACAAGTGTCTAGTGTGCGGAAAGAACCATAGGATAGAGAATTGCTATAGTTTCATAGGAAAAAATATTACCCAAAGGTGGAATATTATTAGGAAATTAGCGTTGTGCAGTAATTGTTTGAGAAAGAATCATGTCGTAAAGGAATGTAGGAATAGGGCAGTGTGCCAGAGTTGTGGGGAGCAGCACCACACTCTGCTACATTCAGACGCACAACCATCACGCACACACTTAGCAATAGATAATGAACAATGTTCAATATGTAAGAATAGTCACAGGGTAGAGAATTGTAAGATATTCTTAGATCAGGATATGCCACAAAGGTGGAACTCAGTATTACAGTTTAACTTATGCGGAAGATGCCTTAAAGTAGGACATAAGAGTTTTAAGTGCAAAAGCAAGGTCAGGTGCGGTGTCTGCAAAGGTCAACACCACACATTAACGCATAGAGATAGGTTAGAAAAGGTTACAGATGTGTCGATCAAAGGATCACATGTCACAGCAGCTCATGCATCGTTCAGTGAGGACACACAGGTCCTCTTATCCACAGTCAAGGTAGGAATTCAATTAGAAAACGGCTGCATTCGCCAGGTGAGAGCAATCCTGGACAATGGCAGTCAAACAAACTTCATATTAAACAAAATATGCAAGCAATCAGGAATTTCGAAATTTGCACTGGACGCGCCAGTGTCCGGGTTGCATGACCAGTTTATAAGAATTAACCAAGCAGCTAGATTGACAATTGTGTCAATGAATGACACAGGGTTCAAGCAGGGTATAACATGTTTAGTATTGGAACAAATAACGCAAAATCTGCCACAATTTTCAGTTAATCGAGCATCATTAAGGATACCTGAGGGGTTGGAGTTGGCCGATCCGCAGTTCGACCGTTCACTTCCGGTGGAGATGCTGCTCGGGGCAGGAGTGTATTGGCAGATTCTGCAGGGCGAGCAGATGTCACTGGGACCTGAGAGGCCGATGCTGCAAAAGACCCTCCTGGGATGGATAATAGGAGGTACATTTAAAACTGAGGTCAGGACTCAACGTAACCAGGTACGACAATGCAATTTAATTACAAGAAATAATTTGGATTCACAACTGGAAGCATTTTGGAATGTTGAAAGTATTGATACACCCACGCGCATACAGGATGATGTATGTGAAACCCATTTCATTAACAATGTTTCTAGAAATACAGTAGGAAGATTTATAGTCAGGATTCCATTTAAGAATGAGCCAAACATTGGTGGCTCCTTTGGCATAGCAATACAGAGATTGCATCATATGGAAAGAAAATTTAAAGGAAATGTTAAATTAAAATTAGAATATGTTAAATTCATGGAAGAATACAAGGCATTAGGTCACATGGTGAAGTGTGAACCTAGGGGTACCGATGTGTGTTACTTACCACATCACGCAGTATTTAAGGATGAGAAAATACGGGTTGTGTTTGATGGATCAGCCAAAACAGCAAACGGTTTATCTATCAACGACAGTCAACTCACAGGACCCACGTTACAACGGGACATTTTCAATATTTTATTACGTTTCAGGAAACATCAATTCGTGTATACTGCAGACATCGAGAAGATGTACAGACAGATAATGGTTCATGAACAGGATCAAGACTACCAAAGGATTCTATGGAGAACATCCCCAGAAGAAGAAATAGAACACTACAAGTTAACAACAGTAACATATGGTATGAGATCTTCCCCATATTTGGCCATTCGCTGTCTCATGGAGTTAAGTAAAAATTTTAGTAATAATTTTCCAGTAGCATCAAAAGTAATAGAACAAGATTTTTATGTAGATGACCTCTTAACGGGGCACGATGACATGAAGACATTCATTGATCTTAAATCACAGTTGAATTTTATTTTGAGTACATCAGGAATGACATTGAGAAAATGGTTGTCCAATGTATCAGAAGGCTCAATTCCAAAGGAGCACATTGATGAAAAATCATTAAGTATAGATGAAAATCAACATAACAAGATTTTAGGATTGTTTTGGAATAATATTCATGACACTCTGACCTACAGAGTGAACCCATGTTCAAATGAAATTGAATACACTAAGCGACTTATACTTTCTAATATCTGTAAGGTGTATGACCCATTAGGACTTCTATCTCCAATCATTTTACGGGCAAAGTTAATCATGCAGCAGCTGTGGAAAGACAATATTCCATGGGATGAAACACCATCAAGTGAGATTATTAACAGTTGGGAAGTTTTTCAGAATGACCTCCGCAACATAACGAAGTTGCAGATTCCCAGGAAAATTCAAGCCAAGGACACAGTGGCAAGCATGCTGGTGGGATTCTCGGATGCCTCAGAGGTTGCATACAGCGCAGCTATATACGTGAGATCGACGGACAAGTCAGGTAAACATCACAGCCATTTAATTTGTTCGAAAACCAGAATTGCTCCAATCAAGCGCTTGACGATACCAAGACTGGAATTGTGTGGGGCAGTACTACTAGCCAAGCTGATGGAACAAGTGCGGGAAGCCTTGGACATGTCCAAGGTACAAGTCGTGACCTTCACAGATTCCACCATAGTGTTACATTGGTTACGAGGAGACCCACACAGATGGAAGATATTTGTGTCCAACAGAGTTCAAGAAATCAAGAGCATAGGAAGTGATTACAGTTGGAACCATGTGACCTCCAAATCCAATCCAGCAGACATGGCCTCTAGGGGGGTCACAGCATCTCAGCTGCTGGACTCCACGATGTGGTGGAGAGGACCCGAGTGGTTGGAGGACGATGTAGCGGATTGGCCAAAATCAATAATCCAGGACATACCCGAGTTACCAGAAGCAAGGATCAAGGTGGTTTCAACATTAGTAAGCACACCAGCAACCTGTGACCTCTTTCAGAGGTTCTCTTCGTTCAGCAAGTTGCTGCGAGTGGTTGGATACATCAGGAGGTTTACGTACAACGCAAAACATCCGCATCAGAAAAGGGAAGGAGCGCTGAAGACATTTGAGTTGGAAGAAGCCGAGAACAGGATTATAATCAAGGCACAAGGAGAAATGTATCACAAAGAAATTGAAACACTCAGGTCAGGAGGTCAAATTTCAAAGCGCAGTAAGATAGTTAATTTAAACCCTTTTTTACAGAACGGTATATTGCACATTGGAGGGAGGTTAAGAAACACAGAATTAGATTTTTACGCTAAGCACCCCATTTTATTAGATTCAGCTCACATAGTGTCCGAATTAATTGTTAGACATTTTCATTATAGCAACTTACATTGCGGTCCCAGAACACTATTAGCAATAGTAAGGTTAAAGTATTGGATAACTGCAGGTATGACATTAGTGAAAAAGGTTTTCAAAAAATGCATTTTATGTTTTAGATTCCGCCCAACCTTGGGAAAGCAACTAATGGCAGATTTGCCCAAGGATAGATTCGTAGCATTGAAGGCATTCCACATCGTCTCGTGCGACTATGCGGGACCACTGTTTATTAAAACAAGTAATTTGCGAAACTGTAAACGGGTAAAAGCTTATATTTGTTTATTTGTTTGCTTGGCCACCAAAGCCATACATATTGAATTGGTGGGGGATCTTAGTACAGAGGGTTTTTTAAATGCTTTAAGAAGATTCATTAGTAGAAGGGGAAAACCATTGAGGATACTTTCAGACAATGCGGGGAATTTCAAGGGAGCACAGTCAGAATTGAAGTTTATTTATGAGTTTTTACAAACAAACAATGATATCATAGAAGGTAGTTTGGCAAATCAGATGATAGAGTGGAAATTTTTGATACCTCTCGCTCCACATACTGGAGGAATACACGAGAGCCAAATTAAACAGATAAAAACGTTGTTAAAAAAGGTAATGGGGTCTCAGGTTTTGTCATACGAGGACACGCACACCGTACTGTTACAGATAGAGGCAGTCCTCAACTCCCGGCCCATATACGCCCTATCCCAACATCCTGATGACTTAGAACCTCTAACACCAGCCCATTTCCTTATCACACAAAGCCTGCAGATGCTGCCGAATCCTGTGGTAAGCAAATTGCCGACTTCACCACTTCATCATTATAAAAAATTGATTACTGTCTTTTCTTTGTTTTGGGAGCGTTGGAGACTTCACTACCTCCAGACGCTGCAGACCAGGGCCAAGTGGACCACCAAGGAGAAGCCGATTGAGGTCAACCAGCTTGTCGTGGTGAAGGAAGACAACTTACCCCCTCTCGTTTGGAGGATGGCCAGAGTGGTGGAGCTCCTTCCCTCCAGGGACGGCATTGTAAGAAGTGTAAAGTTGAAAACAGCAAACGGGATCATCTCAAGACATCTCACTTCCATAGCACCGTTGCCACTACAGGAGGGGCCAGGTGAAACTCAAGAGGAAGATTAGCGAAACTCATCAACATCAGACCAGGATCGGCGCTCTCTCCGGTTGGATGGGGGCAAGGCAGGATAGGAAAGGCGAGCACTAACTTTTATTTATTCATCTGTTGAGAAGCAAGAAGACCATTTTATTTTATTTAATTAATCTTCAATGAGAAGATTCCTTCAAGAGGACTATTTTATTTTACTTTTATTCACCTGTTGAGAAGACTCCGTCAAGAGGACCAGTTTATTTTATTTATGCATCTGGGGAGAAGACTCCTTCAAGAAGACCAGTTTATTTTATTTAATTAATCTTCAATGAGAAGATTCCTTCAAGAGGACTATTTTATTTTGTTTTTATTCATCTTCATTGAGAAGATATGTTCAGAGGACCTGCAAGAGGACCATGTTTGTTTTTTTTTGTTTGTTCATCGGCAGTGAGGATACCATGGCTAATTGATTGCATGAGAATTGGCAGTTTTAATATTAATGCATAAATTAAATAGAAGACAGCAAGATTTTAATAAAGATAAAATAATTTTATTTAAAACAAATATAATACACCAAGATTTTAATAAAATTCAAAAATTCCATTACGTCAAGATTTTAAACCATAATATTAGAAAACATCAAGATTTTAATAAGAAACCATAATATCATAAAACATCAAGATTTAATAGAACCATAAAATTTACTTCAAGATTCACGTATCAAGTTTGTAACCATCAAGAGAGACATCCAGCGAAATCATACTTCAGAGTCAGCTACAGTACTTGGACCAAGCCAGAACCACATATCAGCAATATTTTAAGTTCATTTGTAAAGATGTTGTGTGAAAACAAATCATGACATCTTAGATGAAATTCTTCTATTTTTTTGTATTTTTTTGTGTTGGACTGAACAGTCAAATTTATTTCCCACTTCCTCCTGGACAATGGTTGGTTGAGCAAAGTTATCTCTTTTGTTATTTCAGGTGTGGCACGGCTAAGGGTTCGAATCCTTGCCGAACAAGCCATACAAGGACTTGGCCCTCCGGTGAGGTTCGAATCCTCATCCAGAATGCATGGGGGGTTAAATGCCTTAAAGGCCAAGACGTGGCGGGGTTCGAATCTCTGGTGCGTCCGGGGGCTGAATGCCCCCGAGTATGGAGACGTGTCGGGGTTCGGATCTCTGCTACATAAGTGAATTTTAGAAAAATGTCACTTGGGTGGCAGTTTTGGACGGAGCCATCTGTGGATTATCCTGCAAAACAGGTAGTGATCCATAGATGGCTCGATGTCAGGCGCCATATTGGAAATCATAGATCAATTGATATTCAGCGCCAGGAATAGATGGCGCTATACGACCAAGTTGCCAGGTGGTAAAAATATATAATCTTGAGGAATATTTTGTGTATTATAATGTAGGAAACAGTTTTAATGATATGTAAACACTGAACATGTATAAATACGAGCGAACCTACTAGGTCGTTCTCTTTGCTCGACGTCACGCTGTTGAATAAACACTAGAAGCCATCCTGCCTTTCATTTTCACATCCAACCGGAGAGACGACCACTGGCCACAGGAAATTGGAAGACAAGAACAAAATTCTCCATGTGTCCTTAACAATAGGGTCTATAGACTAATAAAATATATGCAATAAGGAGGTTTAAAAAAAAGTCATTTTTGAGTAAATCAAAATTTGTATTACTATTTTTTTTTATTTCACGGCAATGTGCCTTTAAAACATGTACAAAAAGAAATGATAAAAAATGGCTAAACTTTAAAATAAACATATTATTATGTAGTAAAACAATTTCATAAAACTAGACAATTAAATTAAGTTTCTATAAATGTTAACCTAAGATATTGGTAAGAAACAAATGCATAGATTTTGTTACAAGCAAGCAGTTTTTGAGATACATAAAAAAAATATTAATTCTCATTTCTATAATAGGTATTAATTATTTAGATAATACATTTATGTAAAGAGAAAATAATGTAAAGATTAATAATTGTTATTAATATAGTGTGTAGTGCATAAATGGCAATATAAAAATGTTAAATATTCAATTTTGTAAAATCATTAAAAGCTGTCCGTATTCAATAAAATTATTAAAAACATGTTATATTTTCACTCCACAATTTTTTCCTTGTCTAGATTCACAGGCACCTATTGTCACAAGAGACATTGCAATAATTCAACATATGATACATGAAGTGTATAATTACCCCAAGATTGCACACGCATTTTTGAATTAATGTTGATATTGACACCAAGCAAGAACTAAAACTCTGCGTAATCGAAAGAACTAAAACTCTGTGCTTGGTGAAATCCATGAACTCCAGTTGCACGACTCATGTCGCGACAGTCGTTACTTAGGAATTCAACCTTAAGAAGTTCATACAGTATAAAGGGTACCAAACACAGAACCTCACCTGTCTGAGCTCTTAAATTGAGAATATTTGTAGAGCATAATTTAAAATTAATGAAATATAATAGAAGTGAAAATCAATTATTCATATTAAAAATTAAAGTTTGAAAAGAGAAGTATACTTTTAAACAACCCTTGTCCTGAAATCTTCTCCGTTCCTTTCTGCCTCAGTCTCTGCAGCCTCAAACGCCAATAGAAACATCTAGTTCATTTTGAATTGAATCCATCAATGCCAACACTTAACTTTTTAGGTTAATTATTTCTTCACCGATGAGATTTGAAAGCTACGGAATGAAAAAAAATTATTAACATTACATAACATAAATGGAATCGTGTGTAGGTGCGTTTGGAGGGATCATGTTGAGAGAATGGAAGACAAACAGTATGAATGCCGGCGTTGTAACCGCTAATCTACCAACCACTTCTCCGTGTGTACGAAGGTCGTCGACTGAATCACTGGTGAACGACTAAAAGATTTATTTTTCAGTCTAACAAGATTGGGTAAACATGAGTTTTAGCGTCGCAAACATTTCTATTCGAATTATCCACAACTGTCATTTTTTATGACGTTTGGCGTTTCCATAGATTTTTTATTGTATTAGTGTTCAATTTTATTTTACGTTAGTGTTAGCAAACTTTCTCCTATTTTATATGATTGGGTTAGGTTAGGTTAGATTGTAATTATTGGGGGGTTTGGGGGGCGGAGCCCCACATACCTCATCACGTTTACCTTTATTAAAAATACCTTTATATAAAAATCTATGGAAATGACAAACGTCATAAAAAATGACAGTTATGGATAATTCGAATAGAAATGTTCGCGATGCTAAAACTCATGTTTACCCAAGATTGAACATAAAAAATGGTATTTTAGTAGATAAGTATACATAAATTTTTAAAAATACCTGTAGCACTACGGATAACACAAAAAGCCAACTGCCTCCATGAACTTGTATCGGGCCCACCTCTTGAGATTCTATAGGCTTTTTTTGTATCTGATTTGAAATCAGTCCAAACTGTAATAAAAATGATTAAACTTTTATTACAATAGCACTAGCACTATTATCAAATCAATCCATATCATGATTATTCACCTCATAAAATTGATGTGTGTTTCATATAAAAAAATCGAATCAGCCCTCTAACTTAATAATTACCCAATACTAAGATAAAAACTAAAATAAATTATAAGAAGAGATAACCAACTTATTTTACCTTTTCTTACACGAATAACCTTCCAAGCTTCTAAACATGTTTGAATTTTTACTCTTATAATGGTTATATTATTGCAGTGTTTGTCTGTTTGGTATCTCCCGGGATAAGGTTAAATCTTCATGTCCGTGTCTAAAAATTATAAAAGAAAACGAGATGGTTACTATTTCTTTGAATCACAACGAATATCCACAATATTTTGATATACTAACCTCTCCCTAATATGTAATATCCATCAAAGTAGTTTCGTATTGTCTTTGTTTTACTTATTATGAATTTAAACACTAGCACTAAAGTTAATCAACAATATAAAATATTAACTGGGTTTCTTAATAATATTATAATACACACTAAATTATTTTAACACGCAAAAACGAAAGCGGTATTTTGGTTTTGACAGACGAACTCAAACACACTCACACAATCAAACACAATGTTGTCACACTGCAAATGTAACTAGAAACCATAAACGAATTAAAAACATGAATTTATTTATTTTCGGTTCCAAAGACCAAATTAGTTATTTATATTTGTTGAAATAAATGTTTATATATTTGTTCTTTCGCAATAATTATTTTTCTTTTAAAATTAACTACTTATTAACATTTTTATACTACGGCTATACTTATATGGCGATAACAATTCCTTAAGCATGCCACACTGATTTACTCCGCTCACCGTGTTGCAAGTTTTTTTAGGAGAATCGCATGTTTGGCTTTTCGACTCTCGAGAACGTAAAAAATGATAAACGTCCGTGACTACCCTTCACTTCCAACAGAATAGGCACACTGACGTGATCTCGTTAACTGTACCCGTATTCTGTTCCAAGTGTAGGGTAGTCACGGACGTTTATCGTTTTTTACGTTCTCGAGAGTCGAAAAGCCAAACATGCGATTCTCCTAAAAAAACTTGCAACACGGTGAGCGGAGTAAATCAGTGTGGCATGCTTAAGGAATTGTTATCGCCATATAAGTATAGCCGTAGTATAAAAATGTTAATAAGTAGTTAATTTTAAAAGAAAAATAATTATTGCGAAAGAACAAATATATAAACATTTATTTCAACAAATATAAATTACTAATTTGGTCTTTGGAACCGAAAATAAATAAATTCATGTTTCTAAATCATTTATGGTTTCTAGTTACATTTGAAGTGTGACAACATTCCTTTTCTGCGTTGTTTGTTGTTTGTTACAAATTCGTAGATTGATAATAATTATTATTGTCGTCGAAAAAGATTACATAGTGCATTTATTATTTTTTATTTTATTAGCTCTTGGTCGTAGTTTGTTATAATGAAAACTTCATACTTACAATTTGAAACTATGGTTTCATATATGGAGAGGTTAGTATGTTAAACTAATAATTGTAAAATGTTAACTTACGTGTCAAATACGAATAAATATTTATTGTTATATATTTTTTCTAAGGCACGGAGATTTAACTAAGCCCAGAAGAGAGCCCAGTGGGCGAAATATGGTGGCTTACCACTGGCAGCAACTAACTGTTCAGCTCAATAGCTTGGGATCTGGGGTGTCTAGAGATCATATAAAATGGAGAAAGGTAAGCTTTTAAAACAAGATCTTGGTTGAAATGCACTTTAGAGATCTACTCGTACTTTGACATTACTACCAATTCATTAAAAAAATTAGTTTCGTTAGCCTATTTTCATGACTAACAGTCATGAAAATAGGTTAGGTTAGAACATAATTACTTAGGGGGGTTTGATACCTCTTCACATGTACCCCCGAATCCATTTTACCCTCTGCTGCAAACCGAACATATTTGAATTTTTGGCTTGAGTAAATCTCTAAAGCATAGATCACTCTCTCGAGAGTGAATTGCCACATTGTAAAGAAGAAGAAGAAGAAGAAATCTCTAAAGTACATTTTTACCAAAGATCTTTTCTAATAATATAGATGTATATGCAAAAGAGCTAGGAAAGCGCATTTGAGGAGACCTAACCACACAATGATGCTATTCGTAAAATAACCTTTTAAGTGATAGGTACAAATCATATGGTGTTTCTGTCAAGTTTTAATGATTTTCATTAAGATGTGGACAGACTTTAAGTCAAACACTAAGAAGAAGGCTAGCAAAATAGCTGCATCTTTCAATACAACAGGTGGTGGGCTCGGTACGAGCTTAACGCTGAATGATTTGGAACAGCGAGTCCTGCTCTTGATGGGGAAGGAAATGGCTGTCGGCTTGGACACTCAACCAGAAGTGCTACAGGTATATATATTTTTTATTAATGTAATGTAATTAAACTTTATATTACCTATTATTTCAATATTGAAATGAGTTATTAATTATTATTTTAGATCAGCTTCAATTCCCCCAGAACTGAAACAAACTCGCGTAAGTACTTACAATTGATATACCTTACAGCTTTATGTCTCTGCAATATATTATTTGACAGCGTAAAAAAAAACTGCAATTTGTAGCCATCCTAATAGAAAATAGCCTAGCAAGGCATATTCTTTTAAATATTCCGCAATAAAAAAGCCTTCTGTGACTTTGTCCCCTAATAATAATAATAATTTCCCAAAACCAGACAATATACCCTATTTAAATATCGGTTTGCATTATTGATGTTTGCTTTAGCAAATATTTTGATTATTGCATTGATCTCATTGTAAATTATTTTAATAAGTAGAACCTTTTTAATAACTAATAATAATAAGTTAAGTGAGTTATTATAAAAGTTTAAGTCTGTTAAAATGAAATGTGACATGTTATTGCAAAATCCCTTTTGATATTGCAAATTATACCTATATATTTTTTTATACATTTTACAAAACCAGCACCACGAGAATTGTGGACGCCTACGAAAAATCAATCAAGATCAATCAATCAAGGTCAGCCCAATATCGGTAAGTGATTGTGAATGTTATTTGTATAGAGCTAATTGCTATCATTCTATCATATCTAATTCTTTATCGTATTTCTTTTCATTAGTAACAGAGGAACATGCATATTATGTACCACAAGCATTGTGGACGCCCACAAAAAATAAAAGGGATCTGCTAAATACTTGTAAGTGTAATTTGTATGACTTAATCATTTGTAGCCCGCAATACACAAAAATGTTGTACCTTGTTAAATTCATTTGCTGTTGCAAATGGTTATTTTTGTCAAAGCCTTTTGTAAATATTTCTTTTTATCAATTATAGATGTTGACCCTGCTCAGGCTGCAGATTTGTGGACCCCCACAAAAAACCCAAGGCCTCAACCTGATACCTGTAAGAGTAATTTGTATCACTTGATAACATTTTACCCCACAGTAAAAGCATTCTAGCTTGTTGATTTTGCTTAGTTATTCAAATGTTTTTTTTTTGTGGTTTTTAAAGATTGTAAATATCTCCTCCCATCAATTATAGATATTCAAACCGGTCAGACTGCAGATTTGTGGACCCCCACAAAAAACCCAAGGCCTCAGCCCTATATCAGTAAGTGATTTGTATGATTTATAACTTTGTATATCTGCAATAAAAAATAATTGTAGCTCATAAATCTGTGAGGTGGTCCAGTGGTATTATTCAGCGGCTTTTGTACATAAAGCATATTGGCAGGCGCAGGTTTGAATCCCGGTGCTGACCATTTCCACTTTCACATCACTAGCTTTTGTTTAGTGTGAAAGATGTCAAAAGTGTATTTTTGTTCACATCGAGTGGGCACAGGCTAATATATTTTAATGAATCTGTTCTCACCCATAGTGAATACAATCTTTGACTCTTTCACAGTAAGCTACTTAAATCTTGTATCTTGAAAGGGGAAGATGATCGGTACCTGGGATCGAACCACGACGTCGTCCGTACGAAACAGTATGAAAGCCGACGTCGTATCCGCCAGGCTACGCACTGCTTCATTATTCACTATCACAAATGTCTTTTTATATTAAACATCAGCCAACGGTTAATCATATTTTTCCCCCTTAATTTATTATTACAGATGTTGATTCAGCACGGGCACCCGTGATTAGGACCTCCGCTAAAAGTCAGCCCAGTACCTATAAATGTGGGTATTTTTTTTAATGAATCTATACTCGCTCAAAGTGAACACGAATACTCTTTCATAGTCATCTATTAAAAGCTTTTGTCTTGAAAGGGGAAGATGGTCGGCACCTGGGATCGAACCCAGGACCTCCTTACAAAACAGTATGAAAGCCGACGTCGTATCCGCCAGGCTACGCACTGCTTCATTATTCACTATCACAAATGTCTTTTTATATTAAACATCAGCCAACGGTTAATCATATTTTTTTCCCTTAATTTATTATTACAGGTGTTGATTCAGCGCGGGCACCGATTAGGACCTCCATTGAAAGTCAGCCCAGTACCTCTAAATGTGAGTTTTTTTTTAATGAATCTATACTCGCTCAAAGTGAACACGAATACTCTTTCATAGTCATCTATTAAAAGCTTTTGTCTTGAAAGGGGAAGATGGTCGGAACCTGGGATCGAACCCAGGATCTCCTTACAAAACAGTATGAAAGCCGACGTCGTATCCGCCAGGCTACGCACTGCTTCATTATTCACTATCACAAATGTCTTTTTATATTAAACATCAGCCAACGGTTAATCATATTTTTTCCCTTAATTTATTATTACAGGTGTTGATTCAGCGCGGGCACCGATTAGGACCTCCATTGAAAGTCAGCCCAGTACCTCTAAATGTGAGTTTTTTTTTAATGAATCTATACTCGCTCAAAGTGAACACGAATACTCTTTCATAGTCATCTATTAAAAGCTTTTGTCTTGAAAGGGGAAGATGGTCGGCACCTGGGATCGAACCCAGGACCTCCTTACAAAACAGTATGAAAGCCGACGTCGTATCCGCCAGGCTACGCACTGCTTCATTATTCACTATCACAAATGTCTTTTTATATTAAACATCAGCCAACGGTTAATCATATTTTTTTCCCTTAATTTATTATTACAGGTGTTGATTCAGCGCGGGCACCGATTAGGACCTCCATTGAAAGTCAGCCCAGTACCTCTAAATGTGAGTTTTTTTTTAATGAATCTATACTCGCTCAAAGTGAACACGAATACTCTTTCATAGTCATCTATTAAAAGCTTTTGTCTTGAAAGGGGAAGATGGTCGGCACCTGGGATCGAACCCAGGACCTCCTTACAAAACAGTATGAAAGCCGACGTCGTATCCGCCAGGCTACGCACTGCTTCATTATTCACTATCACAAATGTCTTTTTATATTAAACATCAGCCAACGGTTAATCATATTTTTTCCCTTAATTTATTATTACAGGTGTTGATTCAGCGCGGGCACCGATTAGGACCTCCATTGAAAGTCAGCCCAGTACCTCTAAATGTGAGTTTTTTTTTAATGAATCTATACTCGCTCAAAGTGAACACGAATACTCTTTCATAGTCATCTATTAAAAGCTTGTGTTGCGAAAATGAATTTTTCATACATTTTTGTTTTTCTGAACCGTAGCGTCCCAAAAAACTTCTCAAAAGAAAAAACGAACAGGGTTGCCCAAAACAAGATATGAAGAATTCAATACAAGGTGGATTGATTGCTATAATAAGCAGTTGAGATTAATGAGGCTAAGAAACATACAACAAAAGAAGTTTGAAGGGGAGTTGATAACAATACTGACGAACCTGATAAATTCTTTAGAAAAAAAAAAAAGATTAATTTTAACATTTCTTTTATTATTTTTGCTTTAAAATTATATATATTTTATTATGTAGATATATATGGCACAACGCCTTGAACAAATTAAGTTAGAGCTTTATGAATGTGGGTAGGTACCTAATCAGTTTGGTGGGTGGGTATGGAGTCTCATTAGATTATGTTTATTCCAAATATGTCAACCCTTCATTCCTTATAATCATAATAATATTTTCTTGAATACATAGTTATTCTTATTTTTACATTTATATAAGTCAATATACTTATTTTCTTTATATTTTTAAATTAATATGTTTTGTTTAATTATACTCGAAAAACCATGTATAAAAAATATGCATAATTGGTGTTTATTTAGGAATTATAACTTCATGATCTTCAGAGTGGAATTAGCATAAACATTTGATATAAGTAAAATTACTTATCATTATAATACTTGATTAGTTCCTATTTTGTGAAAACTGAGTGCAATTAGCATAAAACATTTTATATAAGTAAAATTTCTTATCATTATTGATTAGTTCCTATTTTGTGAAAACTGAGTGGAATTAGCATAAAACTTTTTATATATAATTTCTAATCTTAATAAGCAACCAGTTCCTATTTTGTGAAAATTATTTAACCTTTTTTTATGTTTTAACTTGTAGAAATTATGGAAAATTATAAGTGTGATGTCAAGAGTTAATGTAAATATAAATAAAATTTGTAAAATAATGATGATTTTTACACTTCCTTAATCTATAATCTAAAAGAGAGTTGGGTTAGTGCTAACACAACCCTCACTTGGAACCATGGTTGGTGTGCGGGGAGCCTTAAAGGGAGAATGTATGTATTTGTTAAAATATTGTCTTCAAGAGCAGCTCCCCGTTTCTTCACTTTCAGATTGGATCCTGTGTTGGCTCCTGGGTACTGTGAAACATTTTACGCACTTTCTGTAATATTTGTTAACTAAAATGTTTCCCTTTGATTTTAACTGGTTCTTGATGAATAAAGTGCAGAGTCTATTTAGCAGTGCACATATATAAATAAACAATTGGCAATAATGAGACATCTCTCTCGACACAATACATTTTATCTGCCTCCTCTCCATTTATCAACTGAAAAAAACATTGTAAATTAGTACAGGCATTATTATGAAATAAGTGAGACGATATTCGAACACACGCTTCTGTCTCCCCACTGATCTACTTACCATCGTTTGAATGTGCGAGAGAATCCTTCAAACATTCTCGTAAGATGATACACTGATGAAATTATACACAATATGATAGTCCCCTGCAGGTATCTAATATTCACAGAAGATTGTACAATGATGAAATTATATTCAATATGATAATCTACTCCAACGTCTTGATCAACTGCAATAACCAAATTGAATTAGTACAGGCATTATTATGAAATAAGTGAGACGATATTCGAACACACGCTTCTGTCTCCCCACTGATCTACTTACCATCGTTTGAATGTGCGAGAGAATCCTTCAAACATTCTCGTAAGATGATACACTGATGAAATTATACACAATATGATAGTCCCCTGCAGGTATCTAATATTCACAGAAGATTGTACAATGATGAAATTATATTCAATATGATAATCTACTCCAACGTCTTGATCAACTGCAATAACCAAATTGAATTAGTACAGGCATTATTATGAAATAAGTGAGACGATATTCGAACACACGCTTCTGTCTCCCCACTGATCTACTTACCATCGTTTGAATGTGCTAGAGAATCCTTCAAACATTCTCGTAAGATGATACACTGATGAAATTATACACAATATGATAGTCCCCTGCAGGTATCTAATATTCACAGAAGATTGTACAATGATGAAATTATATTCAATATGATAATCTACTCCAACGTCTTGATCAACTGCAATAACCAAATTGAATTAGTACAGGCATTATTATGAAATAAGTGAGACGATATTCGAACACACGCTTCTGTCTCCCCACTGATCTACTTACCATCGTTTGAATGTGCTAGAGAATCCTTCAAACATTCTCGTAAGATGATACACTGATGAAATTATACACAATATGATAGTCCCCTGCAGGTATCTAATATTCACAGAAGATTGTACAATGATGAAATTATATTCAATATGATAATCTACTCCAACGTCTTGATCAACTGCAATAACCAAATTGAATTAGTACAGGCATTATTATGAAATAAGTGAGACGATATTCGAACACACGCTTCTGTCTCCCCACTGATCTACTTACTCCAACATCTGATCAACTGCAATGAACACATATTTATCTCACAAACTATTAATGCAAAATAAAACTGTGATAAAATTTGAAGCCTTATATATTATTATATAAAACTGCAAAGTACCTTTTGCCATCGGACTACCGAGTTAATCTTTCCACTAATTGTGCTCTCATCATTCTTCCCATGACCAGGTCATCTGAATCATTTTCCTCGTAATGTTGTGAATGAATTTCAGGGAGAATATCTGAAAATTTTGAAATTACATTATATTGGAACCCATCTTTATTTTAATTGCCTACAGTTTGTGTATGGTTCAGTTTGAGCTTGCTCTGATTTATCCATGTTACCTATTAAGTACAATTTAGATACACAGTTTATTTGGTTATTAAAATTCATGTTTTATTACCTTCATCTTGATCATCATATTGTATATTTAGGCTTATTGCCATATTATATAACACGGAACAAGCCAAAATAATAATTACTGACTTCTCAGGCGTATAATGTAAAACCCTATCCTTCGAAAGACACCGCCATCTGTTTTTTAATCTCCCAAAGGTATTCTCCACTGTTACTCTTGCAGACATGTGCTTCTCGTTGTATGTCGCTTCTGGAGACCCAGCAACAGGGTTCCTTATGGGGGTCATAAGCCATGCCCTTTGTGGGTATCCAGAATCCCCTGAAAAAAAAAATATTTATAAATATAAATATTCATTTAAGAATAGTATATTATTGGATAAGATATGTTACATACCAAGCAGCCACACTCTTTCACCTTGGTGAAACCAATTGGTCATATAGCGATTAAGGGCGCTACTGTTCCACACAAAAGAGTCGTGGGTCGCCCCTCCGAATTTTGGATTAATACTCAAAATCCTGTAATCGCTATCACACACCTAAAAATATTGATGGATTCCTATAATATGATTCTTGGTCAATGTTGGATAAGCTCAATAAGCAGACCAGAGAAAATAATCCAGGTTCTTATGTAGTAGAGAAAAACACATCTATATTTGTTGATGTCTGATTTAATACCATTTTTACAATGTGAAAAAATAAGAAGAAATGAATACACATTTTCAAAATAAGAATAATAAAATAATTTCAAAACAGGTACCTAAATTTATTAACATTCGTGTTTATTCACCCTGGGGCGGGCCCAAATCTAAAATAAATACTAACCATTGAGCGGCCAACTAAATAATAAAAAATATATAAGGAAATACTAATTGAACTTAATAGCCCCAGTCAAAATGACTATAAAAAATTCATGCTATTAAGGAAAGCAGGGTATTGACTTCTGAATTTGCCAATTAATATGAACTAATATGATAAAATATTATGGCAAGAAAAACTATCATTTACAAAAAAACTATTAAAATAGCAACTGATTTGTCCTCGGAAACCAAGGAACATTTTAAATAAAAAACAGAACCAAAAAAAATATATTTCATGAATCGATTTTCGTACAGACAATCATAATGTTAAATTGAAATTCAATACTTAAAAACTAAATGTATGTTGATTATTTTATAAGCTACATTTATATTGTCTATGATGTATGTGATTTAACCTTTTCCGTTTTGTCTCTGGCTTGTTCCTTTCTTCTCTTTTGTGTTGCAATAAAGGTGTCATGTGCTACGAACTCTCTCAAACAAAAATACTCTTTTATTTAATTCCATTTAATTTAACATGGTAGCAGAAGACCGTGGTTTGTAAAAAGAGTCATTAGTGTGGAAAGTAATAAATTAAAAAGTGAATAAAAATGTCTTACATGAGGTGTGACGATAATAATATGAGCGTGCACGTGTTTGACGGAGTAGAGTATAGTAGCTGGAGAAAAAGAATTCTAAAGTTTTTAGAATTAAAAAAGTGCAAAACCGTGGTGGAAAGGGTCCAAGAGGACAAGGATGATCCAAAAGAATGGGAGCAGATGAATGTAAAAGCCACAAACTACATTTACAATGCAATAACCAACAAACAACTAGAATATGTTGGCGATTTGGAAGGAGCATACGAAATAATGAAAAAGTTCGATGAAATGTACATATCAAAATCAACGGCTCTACAAATAATATGCCGCAATAAATTAGAAAGCTTGAAGTTGGATCAAGAGACGGATCCAACAACTTTTTTTGATGAGTTCGAGAGACGAGTGAACTCGTTGAAGGCGGCAGGAGGGACGATAACAGAACAAGAAAAATTAAACTACATGATCAGATCGCTTTCTAAAACTTACTGGTATTTAGGTGATTTGATGGATATTGTTCCAGAAAAGGACCGAACGATTGAGCTTCTTAAGGAAAAAATATTAATGAAATATAGACAAGAAGAAAGTCAAAAGACCGAAGAACGTACCAGTACCAGCAATGTATTTAAAGCAGAAATGAAAATAAAAAACAAAAGTAGCGGAAATGTCAAGCGGATGGACACCAAATGTTATTTCTGTGGGAAAATGGGTCATTTTCAAAGAGATTGTTGGAAGAAAAATAACAGTCAAAATAGATATGTGAATAACAAAGGAAAATTCAATAGAAATAACTCGAAACAAGATCATCAAAGTTTCCATGTAAAAGTAAGGGTCAACTGTGCAGAAAGCGAAGAAGACAAAAATAGCAATGAAGTGAGTTTCATCTTGGACAGTGGGTGTACAGATCACATTGTAAATGATGACAGTCTGTTCTGTGATTTTATTGACCTTAAAATTCCTATAAATGTCAAAATTGGTAATGGATATTCATTAAAAGCTACTAAGGTAGGTCGACTTGAAGTATCGTTTGAAGTGGGAAAATCGAGAGTTCCAGTAACGCTACCAAATGTGTATTATGTTAAAGAAATGCAATCAAACTTGATAAGTTATTCGAAAGTGACAGATAAAAATAAAATCATATCAGAAAACAATACAGCAAAGATATATGGTAAAAACAATAAGTTGATTGCGGTAGCTAAAAAGGAAGGGAGGTTATATACTCTTAAGGGAATGATTGAAAATCAAAGTGAATTGAAAATTAATATGACGAAAAAATGTTATGCATCAAGTATGACATTGAAGGAAAGGTGGCATAGATATTTGGGTCATGTGAATTTTAAATATTTAGACCTAATGTGTAAAAATAAATTACTAGAAGGAGTGCCAGAGGAGTTGGGAACTGAGTATATAAAGTGCGCCATCTGCATTAAAAGTAAGATGCATAATTTAACATTTAAAAACAATAGGACCAGAGCTACAGATATTTTGCAGATTGTTCATTCGGATGTCAATGGACCGCATTCTTCAGGGAATTGTGGTGAGAAATATTTTGTAACATTCATCGACGATTATAGCAAATTGGCAAGGGCATATTGTATTAAGTCAAAGGAAGAAGTCTATGATTGTTTCATACAATACACAAATGAAGTGGAAAATTTAACTGGCAAAAGGATCAAAAAGTTGAGATGTGACAATGGAACCGAATATGTCAATTCAAAAATGAAAAAGTTTTTAACAGAAAAGGGTATTTATATGGATCTCTGTCCACCATATGTACACGAACTAAATGGGACAGCTGAGCGATATAATCGATCCATCATGGATACAGCTAGATGTTTGTTGACAGAAGCTGGTATAGACAAGGTGTATTGGCCAGAAATAGTTAAAACAGCAGCGTATTTAAAAAATAGAACTCTTGTGACAAGTCATGAAAATTTCACAAAAACACCTTATGAAATATTTTTCAATAAAAAACCAAATGTTGATAATCTACGTCTCTACGGAAGCAAAGTGTTTGTAAGAGTGCCTGAAAATAAAAGACAGTCAAAGTGGGATAGAAAAGCAGACATGGGAATTTTACTGGGATACACAGACGTTGGATACAGAGTATTAATTGGGAGAAAAATTATTATTGCCAGGCATGTAGATATCGTTGAGGAAGATGTGAGGTTAATTGATGTTAACTCTGAAGAAGAAAACTGTGAAAATGAAAAAATAAACGAGACAATAGATAGTAAGAGTGAAAATGATGAGCCTGAAGAAAACGAAAGTGAGATGCAAGAACAGTGTACAATTAGAAGGTCAACCAGAAAAAGAAAAGTTCCTGCAAAACTTGAAGATTTATATGTTTACCATTGTAATGCAGATGTTCCTGAAACTTTTGAAGAGGCAATACAATGTGAAGAGAATGAAGAGTGGAATGCTGCAATGGATTCTGAAATAATTAGTCTAGAGAAGAATAACACATGGAAGTTAGTTGAAAAGCCGGAAAATAAAGTTGCTCTAGATGTCAAATGGGTATATAGAAAGAAGAATGAAAATACTTATAAAGCGAGACTAGTTGTCAAAGGATTTCAACAGAAGGATGTGGTGGAGAATACTTACTCGCCCGTGGTAAAAATGCAAACATTGAGAATTTTACTTTCATATTGCTGTAAATACAAGTTGATGATTCATCAAATGGATGTAGAGACTGCATTCTTGAATGGGGAAGTGACTTCTGAAGTGTATGTCAAGCAGCCACCAGGATATAGTGATGGGACCAATGGGGTTTATAAATTGAAAAAATCATTGTATGGTCTAAGGGAAAGTCCTCGCTCATGGTATGAATGTTTTAATAACTATATTGCTAAATTTGGTTTTGAAAGAAATAAACATGATTATTGTCTTTATGTCAGGGAGAATAAAAAATCTAATATTTTTGTATTACTTTTTGTAGATGATTTGTTAATTTGTAGCAGAGATGAAAGTGACATTGATTTCATAAAGAATAAGTTATGTAATAGATTTAAGATGAAAGATATGGGTATTGTTCAAAATTATATTGGTATAGAAATAGATACTAAAAATTCTAATGTAATAACTTTAAGTCAAAAGACATATATTGAATCGTTGGCAAAGAAATGGCAAGTTGATCAAGGAAAACTTTATGCCACACCGATGGAAACAAACCTTAAGTTATTTCCATCAGAAACCTGTTGTGATTTTAATTATAGAAATTTGATTGGAGCTCTTTTATACATAAGTTGTGCAACCAGACCTGATATAACCTTTTGTGTTAACTATTTGAGTAGATATCAAAATTGTTATGATACAACACATGTAAAATATGCCTTAAGAGTTTTGAAATATTTGTTATTGACCAAAGATTTAAAATTGATATTTAGAGATACTGAAGTTGTCGATGTATTAGACTGTTATGTTGATTCAGATTGGGGAGGCGATCCAGTAACACGCAAATCTACTTCGGGGTATGTAATAAGATTATTTGGAAATGTAATATTTTGGAAAACTCATAAACAAAATTGTATTACAAAGTCTTCAACTTTTGCTGAATATGTTGCATTATCAGAGGCTGTAACTGAAGTTAACTTTATTAGAGGAATATTAGAGTCATTTGATATTGATTGTATTACACCTGTCAAAATATATGAAGATAATTCTGGAGCTCTACAAATTGCTAAATATGGTAACTTCACAAAGAACTCAAAGCATATAGAAATACAGTATCATTTTGTTAATGAAAATTATGAAAATGGAAATATAGTTGTAACAAAGGTATCATCTCATGAAAATTTAGCAGATATTTTTACTAAGCCATTGGCAAGGGAGCAATTTATTAAACTTAGAGAATTGTTAAATCTGAGTGGTTGAACACTGATTTTTTTTTTGTTACATATATATAAGTATGAAAATATAAATGTAAGGAGGTGTGTTGATTATTTTATAAGCTACATTTATATTGTCTATGATGTATGTGATTTAACCTTTTCCGTTTTGTCTCTGGCTTGTTCCTTTCTTCTCTTTTGTGTTGCAATAAAGGTGTCATGTGCTACGAACTCTCTCAAACAAAAATACTCTTTTATTTAATTCCATTTAATTTAACAATGTAGAATTGCAAACAGGATCACAATGAGTTCTAAATAATTGAATTAAAAAAACTATCATCTTGGTCACTGTAGCTTACTGCAGGTTTGACACAAATGCATGCTTCTCATGAATGGAAAGTTCAAATAGCTTGTTGCATTTTGAAAATTTACAAACATTTCTTCATGTTTTGATGTTTTAAATAATAATAATTATTATAAGAACTATAACAAATTCATTTATCTTGGATCTTGAGTGTGCTTCGAATCTTGCATAATTAAATATTTTTATTTTTATGTAAACAACAATTATTATGTGAGAATATTAAACCTTTTTATAACAATATTTTTATAACCTTTTTATGGCAATATTTTAGAACAAATCTTGAATGTTTTAATTAAATTATTTATTAACATTCGTGTTTATTCAAATGTAATGATATAAGTAGGTAGTTACCTAGTACAGGATTTACCATTTGAACATTCATTGAATGATAATGCTTCCTACAGAAGTACATATGCTCAACTCTATGGTGCGGTTTCACTATTTTGAAATGGCTGCCATCCACACAGCCAATGACCCCCGGAATGCCATATTTTACGAAAAATCTGAAATGTTTTTACTTTTATTGCCCAATCTTTCTCAGTTCAATAGATGCTTTTTAATTATTAGATTATATGATTTTATAATACTTAACGCACTTTTGGGCAACTCTTTGTCTTTCTGTTGGAGAACTCGGAAACGGGATGTACTTATCCAACATATTTTTGTGGATAAGTGCTTTGGCCACTTCATCAATATACCTGGAGCACGAAGCTTGAGATAAATACCCTGCCACACCAACGGGCCTTTGGTAGGAGCCACAGGCAAAAAAGAAAAGAGCACAATAAACCTGAAATCAAATGGGTAAATTAAAGCGACTTAAAAAGCATAATATATAATTTGGGCAAGGGAGCATAATATATAATTTTGGCAAAGGAGCAAGGTTGGCCTCCAAACTTACTTTTGTTTCCAAAGATATTGTCTTTGTAGGCCTTAACTCCGTTAACCTACGCAAATATTCACAGAGAATTTGAAATGCTTCCTTCGTCAACCGATACCTTTTCTGAAACTCTATATCGGACAGCTCTCGAACTGGATCAAACGCCTTGCGAAGATGCGCTCGGAACCTATTGTGCCGGTTCCGCCTCTCATTCTCCAAATCTTCTTCAATGCCAAAATTTGGCCTTAGAGGAAAGAAATTCATACTTACTTTATCTAAAATGAAAAAGATGTAATTTTACTTTGTACTTATATCAAAAAGGTTAAGGTAAAGATTGGTGTAGGTACTTCAATATTTCAAATAATTTAGGCAGACATTGGTCACACTATACTTAAAACAACTTGGAAATAAAGGGAATTATTTACTATTTTATGGTCTAATGGACATTTCTTGTATGAATGAACAAAAACTAATTTCTACTTTGAAATAATAAAGTTTAGTTTTTTATCAATCACGTTAATTCATTTTTACAAATTCTATTTTTCCCCCAATATTTATTACGCACAACTTTACGGCTATTAGTCACTTAAACAAAAGAAAAAACACAAAACAATTTACGAAAATATAATAAAATATATATAATAATAATATATTACGTTTTATTAAACAAACACAACACTTTAAAATAGTTTTTTTATTACACTCGAAATTAACACTTCTAGAGAAAACCACCAGTCACTGACAAAACCTTCGGTGAGACAATATGACAGATTTAAGCTCGAATTCGATATCTTACAATCCGTTAGAATCGGAGTATTTTAGCATTTCTATGTAAAACTTCCGTGAATCCCCACGCTCAAGTAATCGAGTCGTATGACTGTACGTATCGAAATCATAGAATCGCATTTGTTTCTAGAAATATCCTTGTGGCGGCGCTATATGCGTTTTCCATACAAAATATATCGCCTAGTAGTCACCTTTTTTTAAGTGACTACCCTACACTTCCAACAGAATACGGGTACTGGTGTTGACTAATATTATATTTTTTTCATTTCGGGTGAACTCAGGGCCGGATCTCCCATAGGTGCAAATGGAGCAAAAATCAAGGTCGCAAACAACTAAAGGGCGCTATCAAATGTATAGAAAAAATAAAAAAAATAAACAATCAAAATTTATAGAACGTCAAATGTATATGAACAAATTACGCGCCAAATTCAAATTATTACTAGTTGCATGTATACATGAGATCCAACTGTCGATGGCCTGAGTCGGTATGTTCATTGTATGAAACGATGTCGTCAATAAAAAATAAAATTTTTACAAAAATTGTTGAGAAAAGTTTGAGATCTACTGATATAATGTATATATTTTTTATAGAAAATTAAATTTTCTAGTTGATATGTTTCGGCGTTTTTCGATATTTTTTTTAAATTTTAAAATATAGGCATTGAAACTCGTAAATTTGTCATAAAAAAAATATTTTTCTTTATAAAAAAAAAGTTTGAGAAACCCTGGAACTTTTTCATTAAATTCAATTGGAGATATCGTATTCTTCTATATACATACACATTTTTAGGGTTCTAGCTTTTATAGTTTTCGAGATATATGCAAAAATTAAGTAAAAATTCAAAGGTTGATTACCCCTGACTGAAAGAAAATTTAAAAATTCTGAGTATACAAGTTTTGTAGGCTTAGAGTATTAAATATTTTCTGAAATTTTAGGATCTGTGCATCAAGCGAATCAAAAGTTATAAGGGGGGGACGGACGGACACACACACACACACACACAGACACATTCTCCCTTTGAGGCCCCCCACACACCTGAGGCCAGCCCGGAGGAGACAAACCCAACCTGCACGAAACCAACCAAAAAGATACTAAGCAGCTTTGATAATTAAACCCATTATAGTACAGTACCTAACTTTATATATTACAGAATGCGTCAAATAAGGTAGTTATGTTTTTTTGCAAGCTTGTAATATCAAATTTCTAAATATCTCGACTCTGGTGTTGGATGAACTATAATCAATCAATCAATACTCCATTTGTGACCCCACTTGGGGGCATAGGGAGGCATTTGGACAAGACCTCCACCCACGTCATGTCCAAATCCCTCAGCTCTGCTTCGAAGGAAAGAAACACGGTATAGGAGGGTCTTAGTCGTCTTCGGGATGATGTTGGTCTGATAAATAATCCAAGTTTTTGACCTCGAGCGCCGAATGCACCTTTGTCAAAAATCGAAAAACCGCGAAAAAATCGCTATGTTTTTATTATTTGGCGAATATAACCGTAAAGCACTATTTTTTGAAAAAAAAAATTTTAGCGCGTTTTTAAAGAAGAGTAAATTTGCTACAATATGATAACTAGATTTGTCTCTGTAGACCAAATAGATTCCAAGTTAAAGCCTTTATGATTTATTTCTTCTCATCAATTTATAATAAACGCTATTCTCATAAACTTATCGTTAGAAAAAATCTAAATACTTACTCTAAAATACTTAAAAAAAATATTGTCATAAACGCTAGCCAAGTAAAAAAATATACGAGTCTAAATCACAACAAAAATAAAGTAGGTAGGTAGGTACATATAGGTCCTCAATAATACGGAAAATATGAAACCAACAGCGATGTGTGAATATTACGATCAGATATAGAAACCTACCTACCAATTCTACGTCTACAATAGGAGATTATTATTATTATAGTATTATGCTATCGTGAGTGTGTTAGTGAGATCGATTTGGCAACGTTGTAAGAGCTAACAACTCTTGATCAACTAGTGTTCTTTAAAAATAGACAGTAAATAATTGAATATATAAGTGGAGAATAGAGTATATAGGAAGCTAAACATAATCGTAACGCGGGGGTGTAACTTTCAAATTTATGTATCAACCAGGTAATTATATATTCCAGGTAAAAGGTTGATCAACTTTGGTGTGTTAAAATTAGATGAGCCAACATATGCCGTCTGACATAAATATATATATATATATATGTGTGTGTGTGTGTGTGCAATCAATAAAAGCACTTATGTTTACCAGTAATAAATATCAGATTCAGATAAACGTATTCACAAATCTGTCGGATCGTCAGCGCCTTTCGAAAGGGCTTATTATTAGTCTAAGTTTATCAAACAAATAGATGATCAGAACTTTTGCATAAGTGCCACCACTTTACAAACGCCGCGTAAAACAAGAGAACTAATATTATTTGTCGGTAAAAAAGTGAATATTTTACAAGGTAGGTAACTACCTGCTTATAATTGAAAAATTAATCGTTGCATTTGTAGCGAAATAATTTTTTGATTATAAAATAATACATAATTATCATTTGCAGATTATTTTATTTGTAAATCTATATAGATTACTATTTGTACTATTAGAAAGATTGTTATTTTCGGTCGTGTTAATCATAATATATAGATTTATTCATGTTGTTGTGTTTGTCGCTCATTTTATTGTATTCTTTTGAGTTTTCCCAGCTCTGTTGAGGTGGTATAATGTCGTCATTTCCTAAAAATAAGTTGTCTGGAGCACAGTTTAAAAAAATAAGGAAATCAAAAGAAGCTAAATCCAATTTGAGGCAAGTTAGTATAAACAGTTTGCTGGTTTGTGAAAATAAATCGCCGGATTCGTCAATTTTAAAAGAACGAAAGGACGATACTTCCGATATTCTTCAGTGTTGTGCATCGACATCAAACGAAATTAGTACTTCATCTGCATCTGCATTATAGTGTGGGCCGATTTCCTTTTTTCCCTCTATTGCTAACGTAATAGTTATATTTTAGTGCTAAATGCTGTTTTAAATACGTATGCAAAATATTTTTCAATTCGAAAGATATCTTCTGTCTCCGAATTGAGCTCAAAGTTTCAAGAAATTGTTAAATTTGTCCTATTTTGAAGCAGGTATAAAGAAAGTAAAAATATGTTTAACATAATATTTTTTTAAGATTGTATGTCATAAAAATGATGGAATAATTAGTTCTGTATGATATAAAGCATAATAATACAATTTAAGATAGCAACAAAGTATATAAAGCGCCGCAATAAGCGAGAGAAAATCGCATGAAATGAGAAAAGGGTTAAAAATACCAGTTTTGTATTTTGATGGCCGTAAAGCCAAAGTTTTAGGCTAGTGATTAGAAAAAGTGAACAAAAATACAGATGAACAATAATTAAGAGAGTGTTAAAGGAAACTTATTCTAAATTGATGGAAAATTTGGAACACCGAAACCGATAGAGAGATCGATTACAGATTTCTTTTCAAAAAGCAACATTTCATTGGATATTTTACTTATCGTCTGATGTAATGAAAAAAAGTGTAGGTAAATACCGGAAAACATGATTGAATAATTAGTTTGCAGGAGAAAATACTAATAAAACCATTAGAATGAATATTTTGCTTATTGCAAACCACAAATAATCCCAATTGAATGAGTCGCCGATAATCTAGAAAAAAACTGCAAGTAACAATATATTTATGTTTTTGTATAATAATGTGTTGATAGTGCTTTCTCAAGTCATCATACGCATTCTGACCAAATTGGAAAACAACTGGAAAAGTAAAATAAAAAACAATTGATATGTTCCAGGTGATTACAAGAGAAACTACTATTTTATAATTTCAAGATCTATGAAAAGATCAATCAAATTAAATTATTATTAATCAATTATATTTATTCCAAATTGGTATAGTCATACCAACAGGAACATTTTCTAATGATTTAGGCAACTGAGCTCTAGGAAAAATAATCCATGTAATAATCGCTAAACTAAGCTCATAGGATTCTGCGACTGCGCTTCTTTCAGAAAGTTTGATGACTTTAACTTATCTTTATTGTTAATGTTTGTGCACCAACTTACCTCGCAACTGATCCAGTTACCTATGGAAATTTAATTTCTTATCCATATATTATTTATCAGATTATCAAATCTGTTATATAAACTGTAATTACTAAAAGAAAAAGCTATCTCGCTCAAAATACACTATGTAGTAAGAGAATGAACCGCTCGCCGGAGAGTGAAAGCTCGAATCACCCGAAAAGACGCATTTTTGATCCTTGAAGTATCGAAAGTAAATTTTGAAGCATCCTTTTACAAGAACTAAGTTATAGATAGACAGCAAAATGTAACAGAAACACCAATCGACAAGTATCCGACGAAGATCTTACGGCATTCATTACATACAATGGCGAAGATGAATAAATACAGTTTCCTGAATTTTTCTTGTCATATTCAAGGAGTTTGACGATCTGTGAAATTGTTAAAGAAGCCTCACCAACTTAACGGAGAAATTTATCAATAAAATATTATGTAAAAGCTTAGAAAGCAACGAGTAAAAAAGATATCAAACCCAATTTATCAAAAAACAATCACCGCAAAATAACATAATTTCATATACTTGTTTTATATAAAAAATTTGAAAGTTTTATTTATTATTTTTGTGTTTTTAAATAAATAGAAGTATGTTCTTGAATTATGTGTGGTATAATAAAAAAAAGTGAATAAAAAAACAAGACCGGAATCATTTTACATGATTATTATAAAAATATCAGTTAGTATGGGATATTTTCGTCCCATACAAAACTTCAAGGTCGATTCGGAGACAGAAGATCTTATTTTTTTGTCATGAAATTTTGTAGATAGTTATAATACATCATAAGGCAACAAATTATCACTATTACATTAAGATTAGAAGCACTTTTTAAACTTCCATACTAGAACGGCCCAGCCTAATCTGCAACTAATATTGATTCCTCCTTTTTTCTGTTCCGCTAAATATTTCTGCATCAAAGTTTGATAGTTTTGCCAGTCACTATTACTCAGAATATTCGCGATTTTCTTGTAGAATTAGGACCACAACAAATTCATCACTTTTCATTTCCGTGTACCGCTAATCGAAAATTCAGCCCTCAATTATACAGTTGTAAATTATCTAACGGAGAATTGGTTCATAGGGATTGGTTAGTGTATTCTAAGACTGCTGATAAGGTTTATTGTTTTTGTTGTAAACTGTTTTTAAACTCATCTTTAACGTTAGTAGTTGGATATAACGATTGGAGCCATTGCTCGAGGACGCTCTCTCTTCATGATTCTTCGGAAATTCATTTTAACAATAATTTCACAGCTTGGAAGAATCTTTCGTTAGCATTGTCTTCAAATAAAACTATTGAAAGTAGCTTAAACAAACAACTTAGTCAGGAAATAGAAAGAAATAGGGAAGTTTTGAAACGTATTTTATTAGGGGTTAAATTTTTAGGTACGCAATCTTTGGCTTTTCGCGGTAGTTCGGAAGTTCTATATCAATCCAACAATGGGAATTTTTTAAAATTTGTCGAAAGCATCGCTGAAATAGATCCAATTATGCGTGATTGTTTACAAAAGGTTAGTTCAGATATAACGTACTGTAGTAAGACTATTCAAAATGAACTGCTTTATCTTGTAGGTAGAGAAGTTAGAGAATTCATAGTTTCCAAAATTTTAGAATCCAAATATTATTCGATAATTGTTGATTGTACGCGTGACGTCAGCCGTCAAGAACAGCTCACATTGGTAGTTAGGTTTGCGTCAAAGGAGAACAAAAAAATTGTAATTAGGGAACATTTTGTAGGCTTTCTGAGTGCTCCAGATTCTACGGGTGCAGGATTGACAAACATAGTTTTAAACAAAATCAACGAGTTAGGTCTTTCAATAGAATTTCTTAGGGGACAAGGATACGATAACGGGTCTAATATGAAAGGGAAAAAATGGGTGTCCAGAGTAGGATAAGGGAAATAGAACCTCGAGCTTTTTTTGTGCCGTGCACTTGCCATAGTTTAAACTTAGTTATAAACGATGCCGTCAGTTCTTCAGTAGATGCAGTATCGTTTTTCGGTTTGATTCAAAGTACGTACGTATTTTTTTCATCATCTGTAGCCCGCTGGGAAATTTTAAAACGTCGTGTACAGGTACTCACATTGAAACCTCTGTGTGAAACGCGCTGGTCAAGTAGGATAGATGCAATAAGACCATTTAAATTTTACTTTCAGCAAATTTTAGAGGCCATCATAGATGTTGATGAAGGGGATTTTGATGCAGAATCGAAAAATTCCGCTAAAAGTATAGGAAACGGTTTGCTTAATTTTAAATTCATCGTTACTCTAGTAGTGTGGTATAATGTTATCTCTTCAGTAAACAGTTCCAGCAAAGTTCTTCAGTCACCTAAATTGAATATAGGTGCAGCTGTGGACATTTTAGAATCTTGTAAAAAAATTTTGGGTGAATATCGGTCGGATCGCGGATTCTCTAGGGTATTGCGTGACGCAGAAAAAATAGCTTTAGAAGTAGGAATAGATCCTCGGTTTCCAGAGTCATCTTCCATTCGCATGAGAATGAAGAAGAGATTATTTAGTTACGAAAGTGTCGACCATGTCGTGGAAGACTTGCAGAAAAAATATCAAATTGAAGTTTTCAACGTTGTTTTGGATAAAGCCATAGAATCGGTTCGCGATAGGTTTGTACAGCTTAAGGATCATCAAAGAAATTTTAGTATTTTGTATGATATTAGTTCGTTTGTTGCTAACGAAAATTCGTTGAGGGTTTGTCGAGATTTAGAAATAGCCTTAACCAATAATCAGAAGTCAGACATTGAAGGTCAAGAGTTGTTTGAGGAGTTGAAAAGGATTTCGTCTTTAATTTCCAAAAACACTAGTTCAATTGATTGCCTAAATTTCATTGTGAATAAAGATTGGGAGCATGTCTTTCCTAACCTGTATGTTTGTCTTCGTATTTTATTAACTATTCCGGTTTCAGTGGCTGCAGAAGAACGTAGTTTTTCCAAGTTAAAATTGATTAAAAATTATTTGCGTAGTTCCATGTCTCAGGAAAGATTAGACGGATCAGCGTTGATGTCGAAAAAATCAAAAGTCATGTTGTTATAATAATATTATTAATCAGTTTTTTCAACAGCACCAAAACTCACCCATTTTATATATTAGATGTTTATATTGACCTTTTATAAGTCAGATAATACTAAAAAAAATAATTGTTCAATTTTTATGCAAAACTAAAACATTAGAAAAGGATTCATTAATTGGTTTAAAAATATAAAAATACGCTTAAAATATGTTTGAATGTTAAAAAATATATTTCTGAAAGCTTGAAAGAAATTCTATCGATTTCGAAAGTGACATCTGTAGGTCTCTCTCTTATGATGTTCTCATCGATAGATTTGCCAGCGCGAAAACTCGTAAGGTCATGTTTTCTTAATTTGGGTAAGCTTTGCCGTCCTCCCTCGCGGTTTGTTCATCTTTTCATTTTAAACCAATATTGTTATGTATTTTCGGGACTAGGCCTGCTATCAATATTTTTCATTGAATGGCGGGGATACCCTTATAAAAACGAGTCGAGAGTCTTACCTCATGGGTCGACATGGAAACAGACTTACTCACGGAGGGGGGGGGGGGGGGCGCAATTTTGGTTTTGCACCAGAGCGCCAACAATGGGTGATGCGGCCCTGATGAAAAACGTCTATATGCGATTCTCGCTATAGTCACTTTTTTTCAAGTATAGACGTTTTTCATACGTGAATACGAGTCTCGTGAAAGTACCAACACTCTTTTATCCTAGGCGTTTAGTATATTATTATGCATCGAACGGTCTGGATATTTTATTTAGATATATTTTTTTTTACCCATCACGCCGTTTCCCGAAGGGGGTAGGCAGGGAGTACGGACTTCCATTCTTTCCTATCCAAACAAACCTCTTTCGCTTCCTTCAAACGCATAACATTCCGCATATATGCTCTTCTATTCCTTTTGCTCCTGACTTGGCCCCTCTCTAAGACGGCACTGATATGGTCGGACAATTTCATTCGAGATCGGCCTCGTCTGCGTGCACCCATTCTTTCAGATTTATATTATATTCTTTTAGTAATTCTCTCTACATGCCCAAACCACCTTAATTTGTTCACTTTCATTCTAGTCACTATGCTAACATCCACTCCAGATTCCTCTCTAATTTTATCATTCCTCACCTTATCAATCAGTCTGATTCCGCATATCCTTCGCAGCATTTCCACAGCATTTATTCCAACTTTCAGATTTTTCGTCCACGTCCAAGCTTCACTCCCATACATCATGGATGGAGTCACTCCCATACATCATGATTGCATTGTGCATTAATTGTTTGGATTTAAGAGATACGAATAATATAATAATAAATTATTGATTTAGTTGTTATTTTTTGTTCCAAATCCCAACCCTAGCACCTAAATGGTTTTGAAATGCTTATTTACAAATTTAATAATTTACATATACACGGTGTTAAGTTGGTAGTTTTAATTTTAATAAAATAGCTCTTAATAGGAACTTCCAAAGACGAAAGTCCATCGGATTTAAGCTGGGGACCTTAGGGGCTAGCTTTTGGACCCCCATGGCCGCTCCATCGGCATGGGTAAATTATGTCGAAAAATGTTCTCACTTAATGGTTCTCAATGTGGTCCCTTTGAATCATTAGGGGACTCTAAAATCATTCAAGGGGTCCATATAAAATGAAAATCCATTTTAGGGTTCCTGAAAAACGTCAGTCAGTCAAAATTGAACAATAACGGGAAATATTGGTTTCAGGCTAAACAAAGGAACCATCAGTTTATTCTAAAGTACTACAATTTTAATTATAGGTTTAAGAGTGTATAACAATATTTTTTATCTTTATTTCAATAATTAATTTATTTTATTTAAATATCACATCAAATTATGCATTTAGGTACCTCAAATAATTTTCAAACTGGCTTTTACCACCCATATAACAAAGCTGTGTGTTAATGAAAAAATGTTGAATATTGATACTTGCACAAGTTATGGGAGCGTTTTAGCATGATCCCATTATACCATCCAAATGAAATTTGCAGGAATAATTCTCCATGAATAGTAGAAGTTTTTAAGATAGTTTCTAAAAAAAATGTTCCGTGATTTTTTTTGTCTAGAGCCTTTGAAAGATTTCATAAAATTTGTGCTTGGAAAAAAATTCTTGAAAAAAAATTTTTTGAACAAAAGCTATCGGGTGCTGACTCATAGCAATAATACCTTGCGTAAGGGTCACTATCGGACTATTTCCAGAAAAAAAATCATGATCGTAATCTAAATAGTTTAGCCACAGTTACGTAGTTTAGTCAGAAATCCGGTTTTTATTCAAATTTCAGAAAAACGTTAATAACTTTTGAACCACCCAATATCGCTGAACATACATGGGGTCAAATCGATAGGTATTGAGGTCTTCTACCTCCCTGCTTCGGATTATCCACTACCAACTTAACACCGTGTATATAGCATTTTTATCTGTTAATTAATTAAGGGGTGTTTTTTATTTTCTACGGCGGGTGAGAAGCGCTTATCATTCTTACGTAACGCCATAATATTCCTAACTCTACCAATTTCAGGAAAGGTAATTTATTCTACGTCGACGATGTAGGCGTTTTGCGTCGGTCGTGATGCAGTGACATCAAAATGTTCTACAAAAATTCTTTATCAATTGCTATTCAACCTAAAATAGTGATAAGTGATAAGTACAGAGATATTTTTAATTATTTTATATAATTTAGTACTTAAATAATTTTATGTTGGACGTAATTTACATCACATTCCGACGTAAGACAATGGCCTATAACAATGATGATATCAAAATCTGATATAAGATTATTTGTTTTATTTATTGGCTTTTTTCATATAGGTACTCGTCGTGGAGTCCGCGCTGGTAGCATCCATACTCCAACATAGTTCTTCAGCCTGAGAGCAATCCAGGACCTTCTTTATCTCTCAACCAGGAAGATTAATTATAAAAGATTATTCAAAGACATAATGGTTTATTACTCTTTGTTTTTAATAAAATGTTATATTGTCAAAGGCAAAAAGAAATCTACAAATTTTCTCAATTGTCTTTTCATTTTCTTGATCATTTTTATATTGTTCACAGAATTTCATTTCATTGTTCTTAAAACATCTAATCATTTTGCTGGTTTATGTGTTGTACTTTTCATATATTTGTTAAAAAACTGTATGTTTGCGAAAATTTGAAAAAAAAATTAAATGTATATTGTAAAAGACACTAAAAAAGTTATCGTTTCAATTTTTCTCAAATTTACTAATGGTCGCCGCAGCTTTGTTGATTTTTTATTTGATAATAACAATCAATCAATCAATCAATCGATACTCCCTGTCTGACCCAATCAGGGGCATAGAGAAGCCTTAAGAGATTTCCATGCGCTTGATCTTGCGCGGCTTCAATGACCTCCTCCCACACCATGTCCATTGTCCAAATCCCTCAGCTCTGAGGATATGAGAGGGTCTTTCTCGTTTTCAAACAGGACAGAAACAATATGGGATATGAGAGGGTCTTTCTCGTTTTCAAACAGGACAGAAACAAACCTCGAGGAAGAACAGCGCTCTCCTAGGCTAACATGTATGTAGAGGTGATGGCCACACGCTGGTTCGTGATGCGGTGGTACCATATTATACCCAAAATTCTCCCGAGGCACTTCACTTCAAACGCAAAGATTTTTCAAATTCAAAGAAAGACTACCCTACACTTGCTACAGAATAGGGGTAGAGCTCTACTAGCATTCTACCGAGTATGGAATAATAATTTGAAGAAATTTTGCTTTATGTCGATCTTAAGCGGACTTTAATGTAGTTCAATCTTTTGCCACCGGAGTTCATAGATAATTAAGTGGCGCCCTCTCTGTCAAAATTGATGAACATTTGTATACGGTGACACTGTTGACAAAAATGATTAAAATAGGGCGGAAAACATGGCAAAACGTGACGAATATTATTGTTTATCGATTTCGTTTACCAATTTATAAACCATTATAATAAATTAACAAAAATAACTACACATTGATGCTCTATTGAGAAATGAATTTAACAGAAGTTCCGAGAAAACATTAGTTAATAATCAATGTTTTCTATAGGTTTCTATGGTAACACTACAAACTGCTACCAACTTTGTAATATTTTTTGCCATTCCAAACTTTAGCTAAAGTAAGCGCAAATATTTTTATGAAACGCGTCAACCTTCTTTAAAGGAGACTTTAAATTTTAAAGTTCCTTTAGCTAAAGGGTTCTTTAGTCGCTTTTTAGAAACCGCCCGTTAATACTGACAGTCGGACGCACAAAATTATACAGTGTAATAATTATATTATGTTGAGAATATAGTTCAAAACAGAGAGATACCGAATGACACCTGTCATCCATGCTTTATTATTATTATTATGCTAAGAAGTGGTGTTGAGTGATGCAGCGGAATCATCACTCAATCAACCATCACCTTGTATCACGCAAAGTTTTTTTACATCACTTTACTATCACTATTTTCATTTGACTGACGTTTTTCTTATGAAAGTGTAATTTGTATGAATAATAATTGTTTATGGAAAGTGTTTGGCGATGGTAGATTTTATGGCGGTCTAGTGTAAAAAGAGTTTATTTATTTATTTATTTTATTTCCCATACCAATAACATAAGTACAATAATAAGTACAAGTACTTACAATCTATATATATTTATTTATTTTGGGATTTATTATCTCACTAGGCAGACGCCTGTGCCGAGATAAAACTTTTTTTTTTTTTTTGAAATACTGGAATAAGTATTACAAAAATGAAAATAACAAAAAAAAAACATAAATAAACTATATTTTTGAGACTAGTTGCATGTATGCAGGAAAACAGTGCCATTCACTCCGATCACCTTTCATTCAAAAAAAAAAATAAAAACTCATAAGTGCAACTCAGCATCGGAAATGCAGGGAAAAGGTCCACAAGAATCCACAACAATGGAAAAGGAAATCGATTATAACAGACAAGAACTCCATAATCACATTCATCAGTGACTCACTCGTCTACCTCAACACATAATACACTATTATTATTATTATTATTAGTTATTTTTTTACTTATATTAAAAATGAATCTGTGCTCATTCAAAGGGGAAAAAATACACTCTTTGATTAATTCGCAGAAAGCTTGCGTCGTAAAAGAGGAAGTAGACTGGCACCTGAGATCGAACCCACGACCTCCAATACAAAACACTACGAAAGTCTGCGTTGTAAGCGCTAGGGTACCAACAACTGACATTATGTTGCAAATGAGAGAAGAGTACACTGCATTTGAGGACACTTTAGGATGTATTAGACCGCAATTAGCCATGATAAGAGTTCGTTCAAACTACGACGAATAAACGGGACAAGAACTCTTATTTGGGACGCTGAATTATTACCATATTTTTATTAGGTACCTACCTGGGCAAGAACTTAAAGCCTACCTACAGCCATAATTTATTCCTCTATTTGAAAATCAAAGCCGCACAGCATATTATACCTACAGATTTATCCAAACTAATGGTCGCCCAGAGGTCGAAATTCGACCATAACTACATAATATAATGTGAATCGGTACTAATAATAAAATTATTATTATAAGTTCTTATTCAATATGGGGTTTCACAAAGTTACCGTCGAAAACATCAATAAGTGATATTGAGGTTTTATAATATTAGATACCTATTATATTTAGCAAGCGCTATTTCACAATTTTGGACTAATGTTAGATTTATTACTACATATTAAACAAACTGCCTTAGTGTCATACTATTTAATAAATTGCCAGGGAGAATAAAAAGGCTTGATGAACGCAACTTTAAGAGGGAGGCGAAGACGTATCTCCTCAAAAAATCTTATTATAGAGTTGAGTGACCACATGGATCTTGCTTAGTGAGAGTTGACGAGTTTCTTTTGTTATGCACCTCTGGTCCTCTGGTCTATGTGTATGTCATTATTTATTTTGCATTTACGACAAGCCTATACTGCGTATATCTTGTCTGTATTTTTCTTTTATTATGATGAAGAGCTTATACGGTGAACCCCTTATATTTTCTATATGCCTACACCACACCTACATGTATTATTTATCTATTTTCTTGCCAAGCTTTTACATTTTGTAATTAGACAAGTCCAATTGCCCCAAGGAGCCTACGGACAATGAAAATAAAAATAAATAAAAGAGAATAAGCCCACAAACGCATATCCTTATACAACCGTAAGAATGGACGACTGAGTTGTAATGGTGAGCATTAGTTATGCTATTGTGTTATACGTTCTTACTATAAAACTAATTGTTAAAATATAAATCAATAAAAAAACTTGTCTTAGTCTATCCACTCCTATAGGAAACACAGGGCGACGATTAGAGCAACCGTGTTAACAAACTAACAAGAGCAATAATAAAGCATTGTCTTCGCGCGGATCCGTGTAAAAGTTAATTATAATTGATATGCATCTCGGCAGTTATGTTAAACAAAAACAATCGTTGTGATGTGTAAAGTGATTATTCAACATTTAGCGGACCCATCACGCGCGCCATTGTGGGATACAGAGGTCCAACGGTACCCTAAAGAACAATGGAGCCACTGACTGTCCGTGAGAAACTGGAGCAGAGAAGCCTATTGTGGGAGCAACATTCCTGTGCTCTGACATCCGTATGAGTTCAAGGTAAGTAGTATTCTTTGGCGCAGGTCGTTTGTTAAGACCTTCACCGATTAACATTATTTGAAGAGGTGAATATTATTTATTCTATTCTTAATGCATATTAAAAAATAGTGTATAAACTAGAGATGAAACGGATATCCGGCGACTATCCGGCTCTTAAATGCTATCCGGCCGAATACCGGATAACTAGCACCTATCCTGCCGGATACCGGATAGTTAAAAAAGCATATGTTTGGATAACTAATTGATTTATTTAGTAAGAATCAATTTAGAAATACACCTCGTAATCTAAAGAAAAAATCTACAACTTAGAAAATTGATTAGCAAACATAATGCAATAAGGGTAAATTATGGAGAATGAATACTTATTTCTTTATATAGAGGGAGCAAGCGGCTTCGCTCGTCTCCGTAAATAAAGAAAGTTTAATAAAAATACGTTTATCATCCTGCTGGAAGATGCAGATTGATTCCGCGATTTTTGGAACAATTACGTTCCGGAAACGGAGTCAGTCCAATTGGTATATTATGCCGCCTACGTAAGCGTAATTCATGCGTTGTATCCACGGTAATTCAAGCACTGCCCGGGCTCTACTAAAGACTTCTTTAAACCACAGATATTTTAAGGGGAGCTCTGTTCTTTCTCCCATCAGGGTCCCGAAGACAAGGAAGACCCTCTCATACCGAGAGGGTCTTCCTCGTGTTCCGCTCCTTCGAAGAAGCAGAGCTGAGGAATCTGAACATGGTGAGTGAGGAGGTCATAAACATTGGAGAGGAGAGGTCTTGTTGCCTCCCTATACCCCTAAGTGGAGCGTAAAGGGAGTTTGGATTGGATTGGATATAAAGGGAGCCGTAAACCTAAACAGATTGGGAACCTCTGCACTAATGCTATTTTGGCTACTACCTTGGTTCTGAGGGTAAAAGTTAAAAATCTAATCACTTTAATCAAGGAAAAAAATAAAATCACACCACACTAATTAATGCGGTTGATGGTTTTTTCTACAATGAACTCAATGATCCTATATGGATGCACCTATTAATCATATACATACGCCGGATATCCGGTGGCCGGTTATCCGGTATTCGGCTGCTTAGTTGGCCGAATATCCGGCATCCGGTATCCGGCGAAAATGGTATCCGTTTCATCTCTAGTATAAACATGTGGCAATGGCGGGATTACAGCCGAAGCAATCTCTAACATTCAGCCACATGTGATGAAATAAAAATATAGATACATACATATAAACACAAACATATACATACACACAATACAGAAAATCAGCAAACATTATTAAAAATACAAATAAAAAAAACTTTATAGTATAGTATATGAGTATACCAAAAATAGGATAGTATAGGGTGGAAGATGGAAAATGGGGTAGGATAGGGGAAATAGACGACAATAAATGTAACTTAACCATTTTTTAAAGCAATTATACTATTGGCTAATCTAGCTGAGGACTGGAGATTATTACAACAACGAGCACCGTGGACAGAGAAAGAATAGTCATAGAATCAAGTTCTGTGTGGAGGTATGGCAAGAAGACGTTCGTTGTTAGATCGCAATGGAAGACAATTTTACGTTTACACCGATCATAGAGCCAGAACAACAAACAGAGAATTCTTTCTAGATAGTTGATATTTTCAGCAAAAAAAAAACAGAAAACAATGTGTGCCCGCGCTCTACACATATACATAATATACAATCCTTTGGAGTGTGAGTAAAAAATCGATCTTTGGTGTGTGGGTTAGGAATTATTGGTCACAATGTTATTGATAAATTTTTAGGCAATTTCGCTTACTTGTGGGTTAAGTAATATTGCTTTAAATTTTCAAATTTTTTTTTCAATATTATACATTTTAACCATATTATAATAAGGCTAAACAGTTCCCAGATCTTCAAAAGATAAGGTGTTTTTAGGTATTATATCTTCGTCTTGTGATAAAATAAATCTAAACTGACAAGTCTCAATCAGCGAAATATATAAATGTTGTAAGAGTAGTTGTTACTAAACCAGCTGAAGATGATCCGGCTGTAATCTGATCCCGCACGCATGCGAGCGGTGGCCGAGCGACTCTTCCTACCGTCGGAGCTCGCCCACCTTTGCCCGGGCTCGTGCGCGGTGTCAGGTTACCGCGGCTTCTCCATCAGTTCGTTCATCCGAGAAGTTCAAACAAACTAGATAATAGCGCAGCAGATAACACAAACAAATTTTTGATTTATATCACTGGCGGATACCTAGCGAGTATAATATTTTACATCATCGACGCGATAACAACAAAATAATAATGACAAAAAATTAAGAAGTAGGTACGTAGGTATGTTACGATAGAAAACAGCAGAGGTCCGTTCTCTCTGCCCACCCCTTACGGGACACGGCGTGATGGGTATAAAAAATTGTGTTGAGAGTGTGTATTAAGCGTCAAATTCACAGTGCGGTTAAAATAAAAGAAATTATGCAAAATATATTTTTTAATAATTTCAAACTTACTTCTGATGGCCATATTATAACTCCGGCAGAGTTTTGGCCTCCTGAACAATGTTTTTCCAAGCCGTCCTATCCTGCATAATGGACTCCCATCGATCTCCCACATCCAGCACGTCCAGAGCCCTGGCAACGTTGTCCATACGACTTCCAGGTGGTATTCCGCCCTTGGTGGCCTACTACCCAGAAGACTCTTTGTGGACCTCTCTACCCCGGACCTGGCCCTATGCCCGATCCATGCCAATATCTGGATCTGATGTCACTGGTGATCAGTGGTTGTCCTGTGATAAAAATAGTTCCGCGTAGGTCTCTTAAATCCAGTATTGCTACATATAAGGATTCATACAAGAATTCATAACAGCTATAAAAATATTGGGATCGGGGTTGATAGCCTTCCAGAACTCGAAACAGTCTCACGCAGTGACGCTATAGTCACTGGGCCAATCGAGCGGACGATAATAATTACCTTTGTATGTAAGCACTGTAAGTTTAGTACAAAGCCATCTGTGGAAGAGTGGTGAGAACATTTTTCAAATACTGGTTAGAAAAGCCATTATTCGGAATTGTGAAAATCTTCGAATCTCATCCACCAATACAAGATAATAGTTTTCAAATAGTAGGAAGTACCTACATATGTATATTGAAATTATACTTGGAGAAAGTTACACGGTTCTGCTTCCAACAGTTGGGGATGGGTGGTGGTCCGTTATCGGGTCTCTCCATAGGTGAGTCTGGGGCAGCGAGCAAAGGCAGTTAATTACCTACAGACAGGATTTAACCAACTATCCGTCACAATTTCACAATCACTGCTACTTTTTCAACGAATGAGATATTGGGGACCGTAAGTGCCAGAACAGCCAATCACCACAGTAATCTAGATTGAGCTGGTTTGGCCATATTCTCCGCATGTCCCCCGAGAATATCTTGAATACTTAAGCCTTTTCTAAGAGCTGGATGGGATAAGAAGGCGAGGCAGGCCAGAATTAAAAATTAACCGGACATTTACTGCGGTTCTACAAGATGCTGGACTAAACTGGGATGAAGCTGTGCAACTGGCGCAAGATAGAGAGGCTTGGAGGAATTTCGTGGCGTCCACATGCTCCACACTGAGAGCGAATGTCCAGGTGCCGATTAACTCATCTCTCATCTTTCACGACACAAGTTTTAAGTAGCTTATTGTGAAGGTCAAATAATCTATTTGTATTCACTTTGAGTGAGCACAGATTTATTTTATAAAAGTTCCGCGATAGAAAAAGTTAGCACATGGAAGAGTCTGGAGGAAGTCTATGTCCAGGGACTGATACAGGCCGAGAGAGAAGGAAGGTTGGAGAAAGTTAAAGTAGCCCAACAAAATATCTGGGCGAGTAGATATATTAAACTGTACCCATAGTCTGAATTTTCTCACTAACGTTCGTGAGAAACTTACTGGAATTTTTAATGGCTACAGAGCTTACAGTGAGTCCTGGCACCCGACCAAAGCCCGGCTACGGAATGTATCTGCATTTGAAACGAAGTGCCTCGAGAGAATTTTGGGTATAAGATGGTACCACCGCATCAAGAACGGCGCTATACGCCAGCGAATCCAGAGCAGGCCCATCACTTTCATGTACCTATTTAGCCAAATACATGACAGCAATCGCAGTCTTTAAATTTGGTTGCTCTCTTGTTCTCAATAATTTCCAACTTTCATCTCGATATTTCATTAATTATTAAATGTCTACTTGTTGTATACATGAGATTTTTCGACATGTTGTACAAGTCGAGAATTCTCATGATTAGGAGTTTCGGAGACTCAAACATTAGCACCTAATGGCGAACGTTGTTAACGTAAAATGATCATACTAAGCCAGCCTTCGAAATAACAGTAGAAGACGGTCGTAAGCCCGTAGTGGTTTGTTACAAAAATTCGAACATCAGTTGTGAATTGTTAGGATCATTAGTTGTTAAATATTCGCCATCACTTTCACCATTGTGGAGAAGAGATGGACTTGACTGGGTCATGTGTTAAGGATGCCGAATGACAGTTGGCCAAGGAGAGCGCTGTTATTCCTTACATCAGGGTCTCGAAGACGAGGAAGACTCTCTCACACCGCGTTCCACTCCTTCAAGGCAGAGCTGAGGGATTTGGACACGGTGTGGGAGGAGGTGTTGTAACTAATATAAAAGGCATAATGCCGCATATTCTTGAAATGAAAATATAGCAGCTCCTGCTACTTTTAGGAGCGCACTCGTGAATCTAATAGTGACGTTTTTACTGGCAATGTTCCCGTATTATCCCGTATAATCCCATATTAAACCTCTTGTACCGTTGCCGGTTTGTTCAACAACTATCCTAGAAATTTGCAAATCAATTCCTACACACTTCATACTACAGCCTCTCCCCCATTAAATAATACGCCATAAGCGTAGCTTTAAAAATCCCCATTAAATCCAGATTTATCGAGGCGTTTTGTTCTTATTAGCTCATCTCGCAGTCAGCCACACCATTCCACACCCTGTAGAAAGCAAGGTATACCTACTAGATATTAATCGGTTAGGTACTGAAATTATTATAATCTTTCACGTATGTAGTAAATATTAATCTGTAAAAATCGTTGAATTGAGTGTATGTATAGTGTAGAGAAGGGGTTTTTTTTATTTTTTAGCTACCCATGATTTTGCATGTGACGGCCTGTGATCGATAAAAGATAGTTGTATTTTTATTTTATTTATTAAGATACTACTAGCTTTACCGACAGACGTTGTCCTGTGATCATTATTATGAATATTGAATAATAATTTAAAAGTGTGATCAAAACAAAAAAAAAATGACTTTTAATCAATGTCATTCCGACCGATGCATCTGTTTTAAACCACATATTTCCCATGCGAATTCTCTCAATTGAGTTTGTCTCAAAGGACAATTTGATTTCAAAATTAGATTTATTCACTTTTCGCGTTTTGATTTATCAATTTTTTTTTTTTAAAAAAAATCCATAAAAAAATACGAACCAATATTTTTAATGACAATGGTTGTCAGGTAAATAAAAATTGTGTTGCTGTAGAATTTTTCACAGATGGCGTTGTTGTATCGAAATTCTTTCCATACTAACAACCTTTAATTAATATTCTTCTTCTTTACAATGTGGCAATTCACTCTCGAGAGAGTGATCTATGTTAATTAATATTATATTTTATATTATTTGCCATCCATTTTTCTTTTTTTTTATTACATAGTTATACTGTTATGCGGACCGGAGTAGAATCCAATAAACCGAAAATGATAAACATCTGTTCAGCTGATTTCGAGTTATAAGTGTTCGCACAAACCCGACTTTCTTTTATACCTTTTATTTTAGATTAGGTATGTCAAAACACAATAAAAGAAATTATGAAATGTTATGTCTTTAAACTAAGTTGTACCCCATCGAGATGTGTTACGTGTGTTTTCAAATTTAGGTAAGACTACCTGTGTTGTTTTTTTTTTGTTTTTTATCTGTGGTTGGTGGCCTGGCGGTCACGACGCCGCCGGCTTTAATACTTTTCCGTGCAGAGTTCGATCCCAGGTGCCGACCCTCTTCCTGTTTCACGACACAAGCTTTAAGTAGCTTACTGTGAAGAGTTAAGAGTGTATTTGTGTTCACTTAAAAGTGAGCACAGATTCGTTTGTTGAAAAAAAAAAATACTAATTCTTTTTTTGTCGTGTAGACTTTTGTTAGTAGGTAGAAGGTTTTTTAGAAGGAAAAAATTAAGAAAATGCATTGAAAATTAAGAAAACTATAAAAATGGAGACCTATTTTCCGATGTCCACGCCTAAACGGCTGGACCGATTTCGCTAATTCTTTTTTTGTCGTGTAGTTTGAGGTTTTTTTAGAAAAAAAATGCATGGAAAATTAAAAAAATTATGAAAACTCTAATAAGGTAATCTTTTTAGAATATAATTTAGTCCAATCCAATACAAACTCCCTTTAGACCCCACTTAGGGGCATAGGGAGGCAACAAGAGCTCTCCATTGCGCAACGTTAATGACCTCCTCCCACACCATTTCCAGATTCCTCAGCTCTGCTTTGAAGGAGAGGAACACAGTATGAGAGGGTCCTCGTCTCCGGGACCCTGATGGGAGGAAGAACAGCGCTCTCCTCGGCCAACTGTCATTCGGCATCCTTAACACACGTCCCTGCAAAGTCCATCTCCTCCACATAATAGTAGAGGTGATGGGCTCACGCTGGGTGCGCCGGCGTATAGCGTCGTTCGTGATGCGGTGGTACCATCTTACGCGCAGAATTCTCCTTAGGAACTTCATTTCAAAGGCAAACTATATAAGTTACACCAAGAAATTACTTATATTTGTGAATGTCCGTAAAAATAGCCTTTTTTATGTACTTACTCATTAATTTTCTCTGACTGAATGTTAGCTTCTGTTTGTTTTTGTATTTTGAATGTAGATTATGTATTTATACGCTTTTTGTGAACATTTTAAATTATACATTTATCGAAAACAAAGTATATTTTTCCCTCGAGACGCAACATATTTGTTACTTGTACTCTGTGACAATATTAAATAACTACAATAATGATTATTGATGTTTTCGGCGGTAACTTTGTGAAATCCCATATTTTTAGTACTCATAATAAAAAAAAAAAACTTTTATTATCAATATAAATAAAAGAGTCCGTTCGTATATGAATATTTGGAAAATGTTATTTATCGATAAAAATATTAGAATTTTTCATAAATCTCCCATACAAATTAAGATTTTCATCCTGCCATTTTGTCAGAATCGGGTATCTTGAAATTGTATTTTAATATCCTTTAGACGTATCGTTGGTCATTATGTATGGTTTTGATTTAATCTACAATGCATAAACTTTCTATTTATTTCAAAAAAATTTCCTTTATAGAAGTAAAAACATTGCAACAAAGTAAAACAATTTAGCTTATTTTACTTATGAAATGTCATCATATTCCTCCATATTGTGAAATATTTAGGGAGATTTAGAGTTGCCGTTGTAAAAAAAAACTTGTGGAATATAATAATAGACGTCTGCATTAATATGTAGGTAGGTATTAATATCGAAATGCATTGAAGTAGTTAACTAAGTACAAAGAGTATGATTGAGTAGTTTCAGCGTGATGTAGTAACGCATGAAAATAACAACAAAATTTCATATTTATAATAATTAGAAGATAATATATAAGTAATAAATCAATTCTTCCTAAGCAGGAATAGCTTTATCATTCTGTTGATAAGTAGAATAATTCTCAGAAAATCAACGCTTTAATGGTAGAATGATCTCTGTGGGCTCCGTTGAAATCAGAATGAAAACTTCAAGGCTTGGACGATAATAATATCCTGGCCTTAGAAAATAATCTTTAAGGTGGCATTTGTGGTCCTCATAATTCAACCTAAAATAGATAAATAACATCAAAATACATTTTTTTATGATTATGTAGGTATACATGTTTAAGAGGGGAATGTCATTTATTTTAAAGGAGATTTATCATTTCATGAAACACCACAGTTGATATCCTTATGAAAGTGAAATGACTGAGTATAACCTAATATTGAACATTTTTTCCTAAAGGCATAATAGTTATACTACTTGTGAGAACAATGTTTACAAAGTAGATAGTAATGAAATAAATCTTTAATAGAAATAAAAACAATTAATATGGGTACATTTAAGCAAAAAGAAAATCATGCATTTGGTTAAGTACCTACCTATCTAATAAAAATAAAATGTAACACAAAACATTAATTCAATTTTGAATAAGGAATAATCCTGTTTTTATATATTTTTGACGTTTATAAAAAGCTTCGCGTTGACAGTGACAAATGACAACCACCGACAATAGAACTGCTAAGGTGAAATTATAGCTATCTTCTGTGCGATGCGAAAAAAAACGAAAACGTTTGTAATGATGGTGTTTTTTTTAAATACTATTTTTATATTTAGTGTGTATAAAGAAATGCAAATATACAAACACCTATTTTTTATGATCTTTCGGATAATTTCGATAATTTAATAACCTATTCGAAATATCAACATGTTTGCAAAACACTTTCATCTATTGAATATATCTTTGGTTGCACGCACACCACCATAGACTTAATAATTATTAATGTACAGAAACACGTATCTGTCAAAATCTCTAAATACACAAAATAATAATGCTGTATTGAAAATGTCAGTAGAATATACTGTTATATTATTATAATATATTTTATAATGTGGTTTGCAAACGACTTGGTAAGTAACAATACTGATTTCAATTTACGGCGTTAGCCATTTACATTTTAATTGTGTTTTCAAATTTTTTTACAGATGGAAAAGGGGTGATACACCAATTTCACTACTCCTAAAGATTTGAAGGTTATTTTATTTTATATGATTCACTGAATAAACAAACATAAATTAAAATAAACAAAAGAAAACTGTCAGTTCTACTTTGAGTATGTATACATATTTGGTACTTTTAATTGCAATTTATTGTTTTCATCTACAAAGTTAAACAAATATCAATTTAAAAAGTGAAAAATCTGTCACTGTCTTGCATTGATTCATTAAATATTTACCAGTCTTCAAAACCCAACCAAAAAAGATGTGTTGCTTTGTGTAATTTTTATGAATTCTATGTTTATTTTAATTGAATAATATTTTGTTACAGTATTTATGTGTCATTGTGCATCAAGATAAATACGAACCTTTCAACTGTTGCCAATGTGAAAGTTGGATGGAAATAATCTTGAATGTGTAACGTGAGAGATTGGACTGGAATAAGAACAGTGGAGGAGTTGCCAACGTCAGGGAGACTTGATTCTCTTCTTTCAACAGGATAGCCAACATCATCGAACAATCAAAGTTTAACCAATTTCAATTATTGTTGATATAAATAAGTATCAACAGAATCTTTACCCATTTAAAGAAAATTGATCTATTTTACCTAATCATTATTACTGAATTCTTATATTAATTCATAATATAACTTTAAACAGCACACGTTGTACGCTTCTTCGTTAAATCGTTTCAATATGTGTAATGGCATATACTTACCTATAGTAATTCACAATCCTGCATGTACCATTGTAAATATGTTCAAAGAACAAGGTTTTATTTTTATACATATACTTAATAATATAATCTATCAAACGTGACGTCTATTCAACTTATAGACTTGATGGGACCTTACTCACTGACTTGATTTCATTACTTTTATGGATACAAACCTGACACTTCATTGTTCATTTTTACATGATAGTATTGCAATGATGAGGTTATGTATGACCTCAACGTAGTTTATGTAATCTTTAAAATATTATACATAGCATTGAATTTTCTTTTCACCCCTGTTGTATTTTACTTGTGTCTTTTGATTACATTATTCATCTTTGATTACTACGGCCCTAATACATCATCATACATCGTAGTAAGGACAATACTTAAGGACAAAATAGTGCACTTTTTCTAAGAATTATTTGGAATATTATTATACTTCGTCCCAGACATGTTATAATATAGACTTGCAATCCCATACAAATTTTTACCAAAAAAACTGTCTTAAATACCTGATCCTGCTATCTCTCTCTAAAATGTCACCTGATAACAGAAAACAAAAGTTCACACAATTCATTTTTTTATCACAGTTTATAGCCATATTTTTCTGTTACTTTTTGAAAACAATCTCTTTGGGATATTAAAAATTTAATTCGAGGCGCTGTTATCCTTGAAAGATTCTTCCACCTTTACCTGCAATGGTCATATATATTCTGTAGCATGTGAATTGGGTATAATTATTTCATCAGTATAGGTCTAGATAATTTCGTCTATAAAATTATTAGTTCAAGAGTTATCGCAATAAAACCACTTAAAAATAGGATAGACAATTTTGGTGAACGTCTATTATTCTCCAATGTGTTCTGAAGGCCGAATTTCTCCCGTAGCAGGATATGCCCCCCCCCCTCTCAACCCACTTCATCTTTCTTCACCGCAGCCCTCTGAGATCTACCAGAGCGCGGCGCGTGATTTCATTCCTTGGATAGACAGCCCACAGTTAAGAGGTGTGTGTTTTTATCTCCCCTCGGCGCGCCTTGCGTCGAGGGAGAGTGTTAGGAAAATAATAGAAAGTTTTAGAAATGAAAAGTTGGATTTAATGAACATTCAAGTATTGATAAATTGTGTATTGTGACTGGGAAATTATACGTCTACAGAGTGGAAACTGTGTTTTTCTACCTCAGTGGGAATTAGTGTAAAATCCATGAACAATTAATACTAGAAATCAATAGAGCATTATATTAAATAGACAAATTATTAAATAACGGACTGACAAAAGTGAAACCTAAACGAACGCATAATTTAATACTAATGTAACCTGTGTTTTTTGTTGTACCGAACTTGTAACTGACTAAATTCTTGTGTCTGAAATAAATAGTGACTAAATTGGCTTTTGGACTTTAATTTGAAATGATGTTCCAAATCTCGAACTTCACAATGCCCTGATGATGAGAGCTTGCTTTACTAATAGCCGAGGCAATTGTAGCATCAACCTTTTGGTCTCAAGGGTTGAACCATCTGTTCTTCATCTCGATCAGGACCTAAGAGGAGGTATGTGATATCTACACACTTAGATGAAAGGGTAAGAGATTCAAACTATAAGAAGTATTGATGGATCCGTATAGATGACACTGTCGACGTGGTATCACACACATAGAAGGAAGAAGGTGAGAAGAAGGGTTACCCGCTACAATTCATAATCATGATTTGTTCATAAGAACTTAGTCCACTTCTTTACTACATTTGGGAACCTTTTTGAATAATAATATTGAGGTGTTTTGAAGACCAGTGGTATCAGTCAATGACTTCCGTACATACAGTGTAAGATCGTAGGTTGAAATTCCAGTGCAAACCATTTTCTTTTTTCACAATACAAGCTATACTTTATGTCAAAGATGTCGAAAGTGTATTTGTGTTCACTTTGAGTGAGTTCAGATTCATTTCTTTAAAGAAAAAATAATTTAAATAAATTTACTTAGAGCCCTAATAACATCATAGTAAGGACAATACTATTACATAATGTCTTATGGGCATCTTTCATCTCACTTAACAATAAACTCCCCACCCATCCATTAGAAAAGCAATATTTAAATATAACACCCTTCGAATAGCTTCTAAGAAAATTGTTGCTATGAAGGTTGTGGATTTGTTAATTTCTTAAAAAATAATATTATTTTTGTAAATGGCTTACATCTTATCATATATTTTTTTTTATTTATAATATATCATATAACTTTTTTAGTTGTTAATTTGTATGAATTCCTTTTTTAGCTTATATTAGGGTTACATTCTATATATGAACAGTGGAAATGAAATTAATTAATCTTTAAATATTAAAATTATACCAATTAAAAGAAATGTTTTTATTATTAGTGTTATCATTTTTTTCAACTCCACACATTAGCTTAAAGTTACATAAAACATTTTTTTACTAAATGTTCATATTGTTTTAAATTCTTCCTGTGGCCTTTCTAACCTTTGCGTCCAGCTTGCTCTGTCCTTGGATTCTTTAAGGTACACCCATTAAGATGGCATTCTCAGAATGTGTCTTGCTAAGTGTACTTGTGTTATCGGTGGTAAATTTGTGAAATACCATCTCTTCGTTGGTAAATTTTATTTATTTTTATATAAAACTTTGTTAATTTCACTTATAAATTTAAATTGCTAAAGGACTTTAAATAAAGTATTTATGGCACTGAAGATGGTCGTATGACTGAAAGGCCTTTGCCAATTAAAATTTATAAGTGAAACTAACAGTTTTATTTAAAAACAAATAAAATTAACCAACAATATGCCTTACCCAATCTAGCATATTTGAGATCCTGAGAGCTTTGTAAATATTGTAATGCTCTTGGTTAAACCATATTCTCCTGGATTTTCTATTGTTTGTGGGCTTCAAAATCATACGAAGCGCTCTTCTCTCAATAGATTTCGCAGTCATTGCCCATGCTTTGTACCCGTATGTCATAACTGTTCTTATAATAATATTTAGTTCTATGGGGGGTGAACTTTGTTTACCTGTGGACACTTCTTGATTTGAGCACAGGTAGTAGAGTAGACTCTTATGCAAGGGCGGATCCAGGGGGGTCATGCCCCCCCCCCTTGGGCTGGGACCAGGCCTTTAATTTGAGTACAATACTTACATTTATTAATAAAATACCTACTTTTGTATTATAAGTTATTGTGGTTCATGACCCCCCCCCCCCTTTTTTTAGGAAAAGTTTAGTTTCTAGATACCAAATTTTGGAAATGAACTTTTTTTATTATGTCGTGGTGACCTCCCCCTGGCGTCAATGCTGGATCCGCCCTTGCTCTTATGGCTGTCAGGAATCTTCCTACTATGTTGAATTCATAAGCATATCCGACAATTTGACTACTTTGGAAATAAATATTAGGATTTGTTATGTGGTTTGTTTTATGCATCACATATTCCAGGAATAAACTGAATAATGTGGGGGCCTTGCTTGATTTCTAGGTTATCCAGGAGCTCATCTGTTAGTTCCGCGCCGATTTTAAATTTTGTCCTACACATAGTTGCCCTCATCAAACTTAACTTCACAGGTATAAATTGAAGTATCGTGCTCATAATCTACGATTCCTGGGCAAAGCACGGGTACTTAGGCTAGTTTTAAATAAAGTGTTTTATTTAAAATAATAAAAGTTTTTTTTTTTTTTTATTATAAGTACTACAATAATGATCTTTCAATAACGCCAAATTTAAAATATTTAACCTATTTTGGGTATTTGTTTGAAATTGAATGAAGCCATTGTCTTGTGCCATTTCCAAGACTGTCTGAGATGGCTGAGTATTTCTTTTTTAAATAATATTCTAAAATTTCCATTAAATAACCTAATTACCTACTATATTATTATTATAGTTTTGTCATTATCAATCTGTATTTAAATTAAATACCTATGTCTTTCTAATACAATCAGCCCGAAAACTTAAAAATCATCATATTTTGCTAACTTGACAGACTTGTCCTATCAGAATTCCAAAAAACAACTCGAATAACTTTTATTGCTCCAAATGTCGTCTTTGAAATCAATTTTAATATTGCTGGATATGAATAAAAAAAATGTTCAGTATCCCTATTCTCAGTTTTAACGAAAGGTAGTCACGGTAGTAAAGTGATTATTACACGACACATTTTGTATGAAAAACGTCTATATGTATCGAATGCGAGAATCGCTTTTCTTCTAGAAATATCTCTGTGGCGGAGCTATACTATACACGTTTCTAATACAAAATGTATCGTGTAATACTTACTTTACTACCGTGACTACCTTCCGATAAAACTGAGAATAGGGGTACCTACTGGTCTTGAAAAGCAATTAAATTAGAGTTCTTTAAAATACTCAATTCAACCTGCTTTGGGCATTATTCAAGCTATACAAACCTTTGTTAAATATTTCCATTTATATCTTTCACGTTGATTTGCTATTGTTGGTCTGGTCGTAAGTTTGAACGTCTAATTTATATCATAAAAACCTTCTCCTGACAAAAGCAAACACGAGAAAAAAAGAATTAGCGATACCGGACCAGACGTTCAGGTGTGTGTAAGTGTGATATTGTGAAAACACGTAAAAAGCCGATTCCGACCGGCGCAAAGAGTGTTGTCTATGGTTTCCATGCATTTAAATGGGCATGCCGGAAAGCGAGTTTCTGCTTTTGCTGTGCATCCCCATTCAATTGCATAGAAACATTCTTTATTTCAAAGGACGTCCTGTATTTCAGACCCAAAAATTGATCTGGCCCTTTAATTTGGAAAAAAAAAACAGCGTGGTTTTGCGCGATGAAAAAATATTCGTTATTGAAAATATCGTTCGCTCAGCTAATCGTAGGTTCAGTTTTTCTTGGTGAATACCGAGATGTTGACGGACAGCGTTAAACTGCGATTACGTAATAATGGTAATGTAAATATTGTATATAATTGTCGAAAAATAAACTATTATTATTATTGGAACCGGGTGTTACTTGGCTTCAATAAACGACAAACAACGTTGCATTGCGTATTAGCATTGTTTTTTTAAATAAATGTCGCTACTGGTATCATAACAGTATTTTATTTAAAAAAATATTGATATCCTTTATTTTCATCCTATGTCCTTTATTTAATCGCATTGTAGCGGCACGCCACTGTCTTGGGAACGCCACTGTCCCTCACACGTATTGTCACCTTATAACAAGGAGCGACAATACGACCGGTAGGGCCTACAGCCCTACAGACGAGCAACGAGAAATCATTCTCGTGTGTGACGTCGCCTGCCGCTACACGCCTTTACTAGCTTCTCTCAGTTCGATAATTTGTATTCGTTTATTCATGTAATTTATTGTAACACCATATTATTTGAGTCAATAAACTAAGTCTAGATTTTACTCGCGTTTGTTCTATCATCTAACTAACCTAATCAGGAAACAGCATCAGAGCGCCCTGCTCTGCTAATGGTGTCAGAGCCAACCGGCTCCACCATATTCCCAGCGTGAGGAGTCAGCGCTGGAAGGGAGTAGCTTCCATACTCCAGATAGCTCCACAACTCGACAGCTACAGTATCAAATTCTCTTAAAACGGGATCTGGCAACCCTAACCCCAATGACATATCGTATAGGTACCTGCCTATTAATTTTACCTTTTTCGTGTATAAAATTCGCATTGATATTAACGAAATAATATCTTCTCTTTTAAGAGAAAGTATTCACAATTCTTCGAGCTTATTTTTTTTGCACCTTTATTAATAAAAATAAATACTTAATCTTTTTGCAAAGTTCTCGTAAATTAACTAACCCAGTCCACACGCATTCGAGCTTGTTGTTGTGCACCATAGACTTTTATACTATATACCTATATGTATAAAGTCTATGTTGTGCACGTGTAATCGTGAAGAGTAGGTATAGATAGGTGCCTATGTACCTAATATAAGGCCCACTCTCCACACTGATTCGTGGCGTATGATAGCAAAATATGTGTTTTTGAAATTTTGTATGATGATTCTGTGATGTATTTGTTATGTTAAGATTTTATGTGTTACTCTACCAATATACAGTAAAGTATGAATAAAATAAAATAAATTCCAATACTTATACAGTAAAATAAATTTTAAACGATTTCTTGCAGATGCACAATATAAAAAAGACACGAATTTTTATTTATTATTTCGCATTATTTATTTATTGATCTATGCTGGACTTACGCAGTCAGATTTATTGCTATTTATGTTGTACCCCTGGGCTTGTTTATTTTTGATTAGATAGTTGAAAAGAATCTGTGTTTGTACAAGAATGCTATTAATTATTGTGATTTTTTTCTATATATAAATGTATATAGAAGAAGATTTATTAACGCATTTGACTTTGGAGGAAGTAATAAGCTAAAGACGTTCTAATCACACATTTAGTACGCCGGGCTGCACGGCGAACTTTGTCGCGTCTCGTACGCTATGTCGATGCCGCGCCGCCGTGGACAGTAGGCCAAACTGTATCTACTCATATTATTACGTTTGATGCAAAACTTAAAAATTTATCTCCCCTTAAATTGAATCTTTGACAAAACAATGAAACCGGTCGATTTTTATTTTAAAGTAAGAATCTATAAATTAATTTACATCTTTCTAACTTTATTAATCTAAGAGATATGGGTTTTCGAAAAAAACTACCACGCACCCTAAATATTTTTTACTTTTAAAATCGGAATAATAAAATTTGACTCTTTCTGCAGTTGAAATTTCGATAAAACCAGTTTAAAACGTTTCGGCGTTTTTCGATATTTTTATAAAATTCTGAAATATAGGCACTGAATCTCGTAAATTTGTCATAAAAAAATGTTTTATTTATAAAAAAAGTTAGAGAAATCCTGGAACTTTTTCATTAAATTATATTTTCTTCTTCTTCTTTATGTGCCCTGTCAGGTCCCCCCGACGTTGGCGATCACTCTGGCGAAGCCCTCTCTATCCTGCGCCGTCCGGAATAGCTCCTCCACCGTTCCAATCCCGGTCCACTCTCTTATGTTGCGCAGCCAAGAGATCTGCCTCCTAACAGCCCCCCTGCGACCCTCTATCTTTCCTTTCAAAATCAAATGGGGCAGGCGATATTTTTCTCCCCGTAAAACGTGCCCAGATATGAGATCTTGCGGACTTTTATCAATGTCAGCAGCTCTCTGCTCACTCCTGCACGATTAAGGACTTCTGTGTTCGTTATTCTGTCCGTCCATGGGATCCTGAACATCCTTCGGTGAAGCCACATTTCAAACGCCTCTAACCGGTTCATCGTGTTTACTTTTAATGTCCATGTCCCACAACCATATAACAGAACAGACCACACAAAACACCTTATCATCCTCTGTCTGAGTTTTAAATTGACATTGTCATTGCAAAAGAGTGACTTCATTTTGTTAAATGCGGTTCTTGCTGCTTCGATCCGGCATTTCACCTCTACATCTGGGTCAAGGCTCTCCGTAAGCATGCTGCCGAGGTATCTAAACTTTTCCACCCTTTCAACATTGCAACCGTTCAGTTGTATGACTGAACCAGTATAATCAGCCGTCCGAATGTCATCCACTTGGTTTTACTGACATTAATCGTTAAGCCCAATTGTTCTCCGGAATCATTCACCATATTAAGTAGGTCCTGAAGATCATCAATACTGTCAGCTAGTAATACAGTATCATCTGCGTATCGGATGTTGTTAACTGCAACCCCACCAATCTTCACACCTTTCTCGGTAGTACTGAGGGCTCTTTTAAAGACATAATCGGAGTAGAGGTTGAATAGTAAGGGAGACAGAATGCATCCCTGCCGCACACCTCGTTGAATAGCTATTGTGTTAGATTTCTCATTCCCATTTCTTATTTCGGCTGTTTGGAACCAGTAAAGATTTTTAATGAAATTCTGGTCCTTCATGTCAATGTTGCATTCCCTAAGCATTCTCATTAAATCATCATGTCTCACCCTGTCAAATGCCTTCTCGTAGTCAATGAAGCAAGCGAAAACTTCCTTTCTTTGGTCGCGGCATTTTTGCAATAATACATTAATGGATAACAGAGCCTCGCGGGTTCCAAATGCGCTTCTGAAGCCGAACTGTGAGTCGTCCATATCTTGCTCACATTTGTTGCGTATCCTGCCATGTATTATTTTAATTATCAGTCTGTAGTCACTGCATCTTTTAGGGTGCTGCTTTTTAGGCAATGTCACAAAGGTGGATTTAAGCCAGTCTTGGGGTATGTTCCCTGTGTCGTAAATGGTGTTGAATAGTCTCAACAGGTAATCAATATTATCATCGCTAATGAGTTTCAACACCTCAACTGGGATATCGTCTGGTCCACAAGCCTTTCTATTGTCGGAGATTTGTATGGCATGGAGGATTTCCGATTTCAAAATTGAGGGTCCATGAAGCTGTTCAGTTGGAGCATTTATGTCTGATCTATTATCCTTAAATGCGTTAAAAATGTATTTCTCCCATGTTTCCAATATATCCTTTTCATCCAATATCAATTTATTGGAATCGTCAATCAGACACGCTGGAGTAGTCTTTCTTGTAGTGCCTGTTATTTCTTTCAATTTTTTATGGAGTTTGAATGCATCGTGATTACGATTGTAGAACTCCAATTCCTCGCACTGAGATCTCATCCACTCCCCCTTGGCTTTTTTGACTTCCCTTCTTATTGTTCTTTGCAAATTCCTGTATTCCACTTCATTACCTTTATGTTTGCGCCTTTCATCCATCAAACTCAAAATGTGGTCTGTCATCCAGTTCCTCCTTCCAACTGGCTTATCAGCTTTCAAATCTGTGTCACAAGTTTCCTGGATTATCGCTCTAAAGTTGTTCCATTGCGTTTGTACATCCATGGATGAGTCGCAAGGAAGCTGCTCGATCTTATCGTTAATAGTACGCGTAACCCGGTTTCTAACCACATTTGTATTGAGTTTTGAGGTGTCTACTCTAGTCTTGGCTGTAGGCTTTTTAATTTGTTTTAGACGTAATACAATATCAGCGGTCAGCAAAACGTGATCGGATGCAACATCCGCCCTAGGGTAGGTGATAACCCTTTTCACGGAGTTTCTGAATCTATTATCAACTAGCACATAATCAATTTGGTTACGAACCACATCAGAAACTGTTCCATCTTGGGGTGATTTCCACGTATACAACCTTCGTTTAGGGAGTTTAAACCAGGTGTTCGAGATGACCATATTCTTATCCTGGCAAAATTCATACAGTCTATCACCCCTTTGGTTGCTTATACCTAAGCCATGTTCGCCAACTATATGAGAGCGGCGGCCTTCACCAATCTTGGCGTTGAAATCTCCAATGACAAACTTAATTTCGCCGCCCTTCAAGCTTTGTAATGTACTGGTAAGCGAGTCATAAAAAGTTTCCACATCACTGTCGTATCTCGCTTCAGCTGTTGGTGCGTACACCTGTATTATATTAATGTTGGTAGGTTGACAGCTTAGTTGTAATAAGGAAATTCTGTCTGAGATGGGAATAATAATCCGCTCCTTCGAAGCAGAGCTGAGGGACATGGACATGGTGTGGGAGGAGGTCATCACCGTTGCGCAAGATCGAGCGCAATGGAGAGCTCTTGTTGCCTCCCTATGCCCCTAAGTGGGGTCTAAAGGGAGTTTGGATTTGGATTGGATGGGAATAATATTTTTAACAAATTTTACGTATTTCTTCATGACAAATATGGCAACTCCATTTCGACGATTTCTGTCTTGTGGGTCACTTCCTGAATAATACAAGTTTCCCTTCTCGTGGTGGTGTACGCCACTACCAGTCCACCTCAGCTCGCTAATACCAAGAACATCTATCCTGAGTCTTTCCATCTCCTGTACGGCGTTATCCAACTTACCATCGTATAGGCTACGCACGTTCCACGTCCCCAATCTCAACTTTGAATTCACTATTTTGAGCCGGGAGATTCTTAGCACCCCCTGCCCATCTAAGGGCTGCCCGGGACTAGGGGCCGTTCTTTGGTTTCTCTCCATAGTGATTTCCTGGGAAAAGATAACCAGAGTGGTTTCCCGTTGCCTTCTCTGGTGGATTTTCTGTTGGGGTTACCTTCCCTTAGCTGTGGTGTTCTGGTTTTGAGGCGCCAGAGACTCGCCTTCCATCCTCTCGTTACCTGCTATGACTCCTCTGCCAGAGTGAAGCCACATTGCCCGGGGTTCGTGACGTGGACACTAACGAGTAGGACTAGCTAGTAGTCTTGCTGATGTTATACAAGAGAGCGTTACGCAGCATTTTATAGACTTGCATCCTACAGCACAGATGCAAATCACTGCGGCTCCTACTAACCATTTGAACCCCCCGAAAATTATATTTTAGATATTGTATATTTCTATATACATACACATTTTTACGGTTCTAGATTTTATGGTTTTTGAGATATATGAAAAAATTAAATAAAAATTCAAAGGTTGATTACCCCTGACTGAAAATAAATCAAAATTTTGAGTATATAAGTGTTTTAGGCTTGAAGTATTCAATATTTTCTGAAATTTTATGATCTGTGCATCAAGCGAATCAAAAGTTATAAGGGGGGGGATGGACTCACACATACACACACGTTGGAAAAGCACCCCTCTCCCCTTCCCCCTAATTAATGTTATCTTTTGAAAACGAAACAGTATAATTTGACTCCTTTTTGAAGAAATCATTTTATTCAAATTTCGATAAAACAATTTTTAAACTTTTTAGGAGTAACTTAAAAATCATCCCTTTTTATATGTGCCCTTTTTCGTCCCTTTTAGTGACAATTTGGAAAAACTGTCCAAGAAAACTACTACTCATTTCTATAGGAGAATTCATATGCCAAATCTCAAGTTCGTACCATGTCTAGTTTCCGAGATATTCGCATACTTTGAAAAACATTCAACCCTATTTTTCACCCCCTTAGGGGTGGAATTTTCAAAAATCCTTTCTTAGTGGAAGGTTTTGTATTAAAACCTACCTGCTTTCCAAATTTCACTTCTCTATGATTAGCCGTTTGGGCTGTGCGTTGATGAGTGAGTATGTCAGTCAAATGATGCAAATCAAATTATCACAGTCAAGGAGAAGCCATTAGAACTTTTTCTCTTCCAAAGGATGCAAATCTCAGAAATCAATGGATTCGGATAATTCCTACTGATCGAAACCTCGTAATTTGTATTTAACATTTCACTGATACTTCTGTCATGAAATTTAACCAACGTTTCACAAAACATCCTCTAGGAAAATAAATATCCTAAACTGAGGGAACTTGCAGTTACCACAATTTTTCAAAATACTACAAAATGTTTTACATTTAGATTGAGATGATATTTTGGTCAATTCTTTATTTAGCTATATTGCTTAAGCTATGTGAAATAATGTTGAATAAATATTTATCAAATTATGTTGTGGTAGAACTATGCAAATAATATTAAGTAGGTACGTGTAGGTTTTATCTTTTCTCATTTTAATTGAGAGGTATTATTTTATAACAAATGCTTTTAATTTTCTTCATTTAAAATTGTATAATCTCTCTTTTTTGTTTTATCAGTGTGACTTTTATTGTTTTATTTTATTTTTTGACCTTTTAATGTATTTTATAACGGATTTCTATAATTATTTTATTCATATATATTTAGACGTTAATCTGTATTTCAAATGAAAAGGAATTTTAATTACACTAATTGTTTGCTTCACACGTTGCCGAAGCCCTTTCAGCTAACGTGATCAGCAGGAAAGTGAAAAAGTGGACTGTGAATGGATTGCAATGCACTTACCCCAAATCCAATGTTCTCCAAATGTGTATGATGAATCCCTTGTTTTCTGGCAGCACTGCACTTTGTTAAACTAATTTAAATAAATGTGGATGCACAAAATGTAAATGTAAGTTGAGGACAATTGATATGTCCGATGTGTTCTACACTTCCGAATTTGTAGCGGCGGTAAAAGCGGTTTATTCCGTGTGTGTGTGTTCCCGAGATGCGGTAAGTACCAAGGAAGGGCCCAAATAGGAATAGGTAACAATACATGCCCTGCAATGCGAACCACGGATTGTGAGATTTGACCCATGTACCTATACATAATTATGTAGGTACCTATATAATATAACATGTTCAATTAATAATATTGAACACTAATAGTAATATAAATAAACTTTTATTTATTTATTTATTAAATCATTCACGGCGTTAACGCCTTTTACATATCATTAATTTATTAAGAAAGTGAACAAACAAAAATACCAACAATATCACACGAATCGAACACAATCATACAATATAGTTAAAACAATAATAAAAAATTAAAATTTATGATAAAAAAGCACGTATCAATTTTAATTTTATTTAATTTAAAACAAAAGCAAAAGGAAAACATTATCTACGTGTATAAAAATATTAAGGATAAAACAAAAAATAAAAATCAGAAAAGATACAAAATTCAATAATCTCCATCAGACCGAAATAATAACGAACGTCAACAAACCCTGGATTAAAAACAGAAAAGAAGGCAATGACACTGTACAAACAAAAAATCAAAGGATACAAGACGACAACACATGATTAGCACCCAATAGACTGATCAATTATTGGGAATTCGTTAATACGAAAAATGTAACAAGAGTTCTCTTTTAAAACTATCTATACCCGCCTGGAAAATATCCACAACATGACCGAGCTCATTACCCACCCTGTGAAGACGCCGCACCGTAGAATTGTCCAGGTAGTTAGTCCTTGAATAAACCTCAGAAAACACCGAATTAGTTCTTGTGAGCCTTTGAGGAACACGGAGCTGCACGAGATGAACGAGCTCTGGACAATCGATCAAAGAATGAACCATTTTGTAAAGCAACATGAGATCGCTAACCGAACCGATGTTCCAAGGTCTGAAGACCCAGCTCACCCATGAGCCTATCGTAGTCAATATCAGCCAGCGGAATACCCATTTTAAAGTTGACGAACATCAAGAATTTACGTTGAATACCTTCAAGCCTTTTAATATGCACGGCATAGTGAGGTGACCAAATAGGCGTGTTGTACTCTAGCAGAGGGCGCACAAGTGATACATATAGGGTTCTAAAAGACCATAAACTAGACAAATTACGGGAGAGGCGCAACACAAAACCAAGCGTTCTAGCAGCATAGCTTTTTTATCTTTGTTATACAATAACAAAGATAAAAAAGATAGCATGGATGATGCGGGAGTATATGCTATGGTACGGGGATTGCGACGCAAAATACATCGGCGAATCGGGCAGAGCAATTACTCATGAAATTCGTCATGAAAATTCTAAGGTCTTACACTCAGAAAGACAGAGAAACCGAAGAATACATTAGAAGAAACATTAGAAAGTTTAAATACGCGAACATATTGTGAACATACAAATCCCAGAACCATCTCCACTATTTCAAATCAATTAGTTAGTCAATTTTACTTTAAAATAATACATACCTATAAAATAAATAAATAACACTCTTCTATACATAGGTGTCAGTATAGCCGGCGGAACTTAATGCTTGAAACATTCTCTACCAGTCAACCGGTCCCGTCCAATCTGAGACAGGATTCCAACCCCGAGTAGAAATTTCAAGTGAAAAAACACATTGAATATTTCTGACCCGACCGGGAATCGAACCCGGGACCTCTTAATCTGAAGTCGGAGCCTTTGCCACTAGGCTACCGAGGTCGGCAACCTATGTTTCTATATAAATTCCCAACCCACGCAAACCCATCCTATTGTCACCCTCGAACACATTTTTATCATAATATCTTAATTACCCATTTCAATTTTAAACACACTATCAAAAATAATTGAGAGTGTTACAAAAATTAGATTAATTCAATATCTGGAAAAAAATAATATTTTATCAGACAATCAATATGGCTTTAGAAATGGTCGTAGTACTACTGATGCAATATTGAGGGTCACGGAAAAGGTTAGTAGAGGAATTGATTGTGGTAAACGTGTCCTGGCAGTTTTCCTCGATCTAGCGAAGGCTTTTGATACCGTGTCTCATACTTTGTTACTTGATAGGCTCACTGATGTGGGGATTACTGGTCCCTCTCATGATTGGTTCAAAAGTTACCTCCGGGATAGAGTGCAATATACGAAAATTGGTGATGTCTGTAGTGATGAAGCTTGTGTGTCATTTGGAGTGCCACAGGGGAGCGTGTTGGGGCCAATTTTGTTCATAATCTATATAAACCAACTTTGTAACATTGGCTTGGATGGAGACGTCATAACCTTCGCAGATGACACGGCTCTGATCTTTGAGGGAAGTACTTGGTCTGAGGTTTGGGATGTCTCCGAGAGGGGATTAAGGCGAGTGAAAGATTGGTTGAATGACAGTTTGCTTACCTTGAACACTAAGAAAACACATTTTATGACTTTTAGTCTGAATAGTAGAGGTCAGCCCACTGATGGGAATTGCATGAGAGTGCATCAGTGTAGAGGGGTATGTGCTGAATGCAGGTGTGATTTTATTACTAGAGTGAGCTCGGTAAAATATTTAGGAATAATAATAGATTACAGACTTAGATGGGAGGAACACATATTGCATTTATCGAACAGATTGAGAAAATCTATCTATATCTATAGAGAGCTTAGACGCATATTGGATATAAAAGCATTGAGAGTTGTCTACTACTCTATGACCCAGTCTCTCTTGCTGTACGGGATTCCTGCTTGGGGTGGTTGTACTGAGTCGATAATTGAAATGTTAAATGTGGTTCAGAGATACATATTGAAAACTCTACTAAAAAAGCCTCGAAGATACTCAACAGATGAGATATTCAGTCAATTTCAAGTTTTGGATTGTAGGCAGTTATTTATCAAGTCCATTTTAATAGTTATTCATAGCAAAAAGTATTTTTTTAATGAGAAAGTGTCAATAGTATCGACTAGATCGGCCTTGAGAATCAATATGGAGATTCCATTCATGAGGACTGCAGCTGGGCAGAGACATATGATTTTCATTGGGCCTAAAATATATAATGAAATGAGTGAGGATTTGAAGGGTGTAACTGCCGTGGTAGAGTTTAAGAGAAAGGTAACAAAGTTTGTCCTAGGTCTCGGCAGAGAGTACTATGGGTCGCTGTTAGGCTGAGGCCATGATGTTGCATGATTGTTTGTGGGGCTTGTTGAGTGTCATTATATTTATTTTTGTTATATTATATATTTTATGTGTGTTGTGTGCATGTTATATGTAGATATGTGTGTTTAATTTATTTATTTATTTCAATTTTTATTTATTTTTTATTTATTATTATATTACATATATAAATATATTTTCTTTTTTTTTTTTTTTTCTTATAAAGATATATGCTTGTGAAATAACTTATGACTAATGATTTACATATATTCATTCTTTCATCATTTTTTATTTTTTAAATTATATTCTGACACTATTATTATTTTTTATTATTAGGTATTACTATAATCTTTGTTTTATTTTTACTCAATTTTTTTTATTTTTTTTACACTATGTACAAACATAATATTGTGTACCATAGTCTTTTTACCTTATTTTTATCTATGTCGACTAATAATATAATATGTATGCTTATGTGACATCTCCTCTCTAAGACAGGCTATGCCTAGTGGAGGGAGATATGAAAATGTATCTAATGTGATTTTTTCCAATGAATAAAGAACTTATTATTACTTATTATTATTATCTTGCCCAACTGCATGTAAATGCAATAATAATAATTTTGTCATCTGTTAGTAATATTATCTTCTCCTACCAATATTGTACCATGTCTTCAATTTATTTTTTAGAATTTTATGTTTCTTTAGTCTCTTGATATTGTCTACATGAGATACCTAGACGAAAGCGCTCGAGCCTCAATAAAATATCGTGAAAGTGAAACTGTGTTTGTTTTAATTCATAATAATGAACTTTCACTACGTAAATACACAAACCTTACAAAAAATAAATAAATAATTAATTGTAAAAAATATACATACTTTATTGAAATTATTTTAAATGAACAAATAGTTTTCACATACCTAATACATACCAAATTAAGAATAGAAAGTCACTTAGCAATCTTTGTTATAGTTTTTGACCAAAGTTGGGGTTTTGTTTGAAGCTGATTTTTAAACTCTAAATCTACCTTCGGCCAGATTTACCTATATCAAAATCAAATCAAAAAGATTTTTTGATATGATTTGAATCTTATTACCGACTTTGAATTACAATACATTACATCCGTATCCAGATCAAGAAATATCTACTTTAAACACTAAAAACTGTCAGTAGTTATCGAAAATGTTAAGATATTGCGTCTCTGATCACATACCTACACTAGGTATTTGAGGTACATATTATATACCTCTAGAAAGTCTTTTAACTATAATAATAATGTAAATAACAGTTAAATCACTAATGTTAACAATAAAAATATTACCAAAACAACCATAACTTACTTGAAAATAGCTTAATATTAAAATTAGAAACTATATAGACATTGTTTTAAAACCACACAAAACTTAAAATAAAAAGTAACACCGGATTATAATTAACACCAAACATTAGACAAACCCTTAATATTATAAATAAATCCATTAAACAGTATAAACATGGTATAAATTAATGAAGATTTTATAATGAAACACGAGGAACCGCCAAGAAAACGTATAGCAGAAGACCAAAAAATAGGATTAATGCTAATCATTGTAATGGAAACAAACAGAGAAAAAAAAACATCTTTGAAACGTCGTTTATGGTTAAAAAAAATAAACAAAAAAAGGATTTCATTTGTATGGGATTTGAAATATCAGGTAGCTTCGTGGAGCGCAGCGCTAGAGGTCTCTAAACATTACTTATTACTTTTGTATGAAAAAAAATATTTTTTCGAATCTTTAATTGGAATACCAGGCAAGAGTTGCCTTATATAGTAGTTAATAACATCTCTAAATTTGAAAGTTCTAGCTCGACATCTAGAGGTCCCGCCGTGAACATCAAATTTCAAGCTTTTATGGGCATTTTGTATAGCTACCCTATAAATAAAATAATTATGGAATGCAAATATAATGCATCTAAATGATAAAATAAAAGTATATTTTAGTACATAGAATAATTCAATTTAAAAGTAAATACAGGTTCAGAAAGTGTGTCGCTATAAATAACGTCATTTTTTATAGTAATAATAATTTTCTCTCTCAAATTTTTGCATGAGCTTTCAAAATACTAATTTGGATTTTAACCGTTAAGTGTTGATAGGCAAAAAGTCAGGTATCTGTCTATTCAACGCTCGGCCGGCGTCGATACAATTAGTATGGCGCTTTCGATATTGCGTATACATTTTTGAAAAGAACCAAGGATATTTGTCTAGGGTTATGATAAACACATAAAAAATGTATACAATTTAATTCGAAATTTATCGCATATTAATTTGGAATGTTTATTACTCTTATTTTTGGTGAAAATTGAACAATTATGAAATTTAATCACATGTTCAATAGGTCCGTTCATAGTAAAAGTTTCGTTGTAATGTGTGAATATCTTCTTTTTTTTCAAAATCCACAGCTTTGTGTGGTGCATCGTAGACGGATTTTTTGGTACATTTTATACCAATGTAATAATTTTGGTTTATTAAAAAAACCGATGTTATCTTTTTCATATTGTGAACGTTTAACTTCGAAATTCACATGAATATTTTCTTTTAGGTTCCTGTCAAATTTAGATAAGAACATTTTAGTTTTAAAAATTGATTTATCATTTTTCACCGACCTCGGTAGCCTAGTTGTACTTGTGTGGACTGCAGATCCGAGGTCCCGGGTTCGATTTCCGGTCGGGTGAAAGTTTTTCTAATCCTTTGTATAGAAAAGTTTTATATTTTTATTTATATTTTTTTCGTTTTGTCGGCGCCCCCAGCTGTGGCCCGTCACTTCTACCATTATGAAGAGGAAACGGACTTGTCTGGGAAATGTGTTAGGATGCCGAATTACAGTTGGCTGAAGAAAACCAGAAGATGTGGGAGACCCTCTCACAACATGTCCCATTCGTTTGAAGCAGAGCTATGTGATTTGGACATGGTGTGAGAAGATATAATTGAAGCCGCGCTCTTGTTGTCTCTCTGTGGCCCGAAGTGGGGTCAAAAAGGGGAGTATTTTAGTTTCAAAATTAGTTAAGATGAGTATGTCTCCCAAGTTGATAGCACTGCCAGTTTCTCCTCAACTCAATAAAATATAACTTTTATTTAAAAAGATTTCAGTAGGTATCACCGGCAGTTTTTCTAGTCAAACGGTTTCGTCCAATATGAGACAAGCCAATGCCGGTTAGAAACATCAAGTGAAAAAATACTTAGAAAACTCTCACTCGACCGGGAATCGAGCCCGAGACCTCTTTATCGCAAGATAGCACTATACCACTTGGCTACCGAGATCAGTACCTAAAGTTTATGAATATAAAAATTATTAGTTGTATCTTGATAACAAAAATGAAATACGAAAATCATAATTTGTATTGATACCAACACTTTTCAGGTGTTCTAGTTATGTAGGTATAAAACACTACACAATTTCAAAATATTACTCTTACTACAAAAACCGTAAATTACAATAGGTACAACTTATTGCAATATATTTATAAAATGAAAGTAAAATCAGGGAGACACGTCCAAGTTCCACGAAATATAGATAATTCCTGACCATTTAGATACAATTAGTATGGGAGCCCGGCCGGCACCCAATAGACAGATAACGAAGTTTTTTTCAAAATAGGTATTATTTATGAATAGACGGCATATTGTTTAAAAATTAAAAGGTGACAGCAAAATAGACACCTCATTACAGGAATACCTGGAGTCTCAATAAAAAAATCAAAGTTTTACCAATTGAAACAATGGAGGGAATTTCCCAAATGCCCCGGCGGCGTCGTTTATACACTTAACTGTTAAGAAACCTTTTCTTCTTATCTTATGGCTTAAATTTAGAGCTGCTTCTGTCACAATTTTTACTAATTCTATCACAGCCTGGGTGTGGCAAAGCAGTGTCATAAACTCCAAAACTGCAACTCCTCCATTTTCAATAAGATATTGTAACTGCTCATCGGAAATATTAATCAATATTGGGGGGTTCTTTTATATTTTGTTGTCAGTCAATCAAGTATATGTAAAAACATGCATTTGGATCCACTTTTGGTACCTCTACCATGCGTGAAACAGATTTTTTAATCACTTGATGAGCCTTTTTACAGCGAGTTCTCTAATGCGCATCTGTGTGAATCTGTTACCATACTCAACAACAAATTCCTGGATGGACAAAGTAACTGTTTTGAATTAAAATAAGATGTTTTATTGATTACAATTTGTTAGAAAATATCTAGTGCTATGATGAGCTTCCATTTTGAACCATCTTTGCTGGATGTAAGCGTTTTGATGGCAAACCGGACGAGGGTGTATGTTTTTATGACAAGTGTTAAGATTTTATTGGATTTTCCCTAGAAATATACAAACGCAGAATACGGTTAGATGTTGACAACCAGCGGGTACGAGATAGCTTTACTGGGTTTCTGTTTAATGAATCAAGAGTGCCGGATCCATTTATGACAACAGTAGTATGCCTGTAAATATTTTTGGTTCGCGTTTAGATCTGTTGATATCCTACGACCTCCAATACGCTGTGCGCATGAAAGCCGGCGTTCGAAACCACTGGACTACCAACCACCACAGATATGTCAAAAAGCTTTCTACTTTGGACTCTGAACGCTTCTAACACTTTTTCCTTAAGTTTCTTCAAAGATTTTTTTATTAAATTATAACATTTGTCGAATCCATTCATAGAATTGCATCACATTTTCACATGTAGGTAGGATTTTTTCTATTAACTCTGCACAAAAGTGCTATGACACCAAGTAGGTATCCGACATTTTAACTTTTGTCTCGTAGAAGTCAAGTTTATACACTTAAAAACATACATCACCTATTCCTACACACTCGTGGAAATAATTGACACGCGCCATTTCACTTTGAAACAATTATTATCCACTGCACTTGATGAAATTAAAATTTGAAACGAAACACTGAAATTTACAAATCGGCTCATGCAGCCCCAGCTTTGTCTTGGAAGTAGCTCCTCTCTCATAACGCCAAAGACTATTAAAATGATGAAATACTGATTGCAGCTAGTTTAATTAGTTTTTGAATAAAATAATCCTATTTAAGTAAATTCTGTAATATTTTGTAAACCGCGCAAACATCCCCTACATTGTCGTTTTTGTAAATATTCGAAGTCTCGGCGGGGGCTCTTACCGTTGTCTGAGAGGTTATATATTTTTTATGTAGATTATTGATGCCAATAGGCAACTATTAACTATTCCAAATCGAAGTTAGACAAAAAAAAATTGTTCCACCCTACCCATGCGTTAAACAAACAACTTCCAATCTACTTATAGCCTTCGAGGCGTGACACCTCGGAAAAAATGACAGCCAGACACGAAGATTTATAAATAGAGGGCGTTGTAGTGTTTCTTTGGAGCACTAGAATAAGTGAACGATTTAATGAAAATGTTACAAAAGCACGAGAATTATTTTCCTTTATGCAGTCGCATGTGTGTCTTTAAAGCACCTGATTGGGTGATCATTTTACTGCAAATTTTAAACTCGTATAGCTTTTCTCAGCTATGCAGTAGCATGTGTCTCTTTAAAGCACCAGATTGAGTGAACTTTTTATTGCAAATTTTACACATGTACGGCTGTTCTCTGCTATGCATTCGCTTGTGTCCCTTTAAACTACTAGATTGAGTAAACATTTTACTGCAAATATTACACTTGTACGGCTTTTCTCCGCTATGCAGTCGCATGTGTGTCTTTAAAGCATCAGATTGAGAGAACCTTTTACTGCAAGTTTTACACTCGAATGGCTTTTCTCCGCTATGCAGTCGCATGTGTTTCTGTAAATCACCAGATTGATAGAACTTTTTACTGCAAATTTTACACTCGTATGGCTTTTCTCCGCTATGAATTCGCATGTGTTTCTTTAAATCACTAGATCCGGTGAACTTTTTACTGCAATTTTTACACTCGTATGGCTTTTCTCCGCTATGCAGTCGCATGTGTATCTTTAAATCATTAGATCGAGTGAACTTTTTACTGCAAACTTTACACTCGTATGGCTTTTCTCCGCTATGAACGCGCATGTGTCCCTTTAAACTACTAGATTGAGTAAACATTTTACTGCAAATATTACACTTGTACGGCTTTTCTCCGCTATGGAATAGCAAGTGTGTGTTTAAAGCATCAGACCGAGTGAACTTTTTACTGCAAATTTTACACTCGTATGGCTTTTCTCCGCTATGCAGTCGCATGTGTATCTTTAAACCATTAGATAGAGTGAACTTTTTACTGCAAATTTTACACTCGTATGGCTTTTCTCCGCTATGGAGAAGCATGTGCGTCTTTAAAGCACCAGATTGAGAGAACTTTTTACTGCAAATTATACACTCGTATGGCTTTTCTCCGCTATGCAGTCGCATGTGTGTCTTTAAAGCACTTGAATTCGATAAAGATTTATTGCACACATTACACTTGTACGGCTTTTCTCCGCTATGCAGTAGCATGTGTGTCTTTAAAGCACCAGATTGAGAGAACTTTTTACTGCAATTTTTACACTCGTATGGCTTTTCTCCGCTATGCAGTCGCATGTGTATCTTTAAATCATTAGATCGAGTGAACTTTTTACTGCAAACTTTACACTCGTACGGCTTTTCTCCGCTATGAATTCGCATGTGTTTCTTTAAATCATTAGATCGAGTGAACTTTTTACTGCAATTTTTACACTCGTATGGCTTTTCTCCGCTATGAAATAGCATGTGTTTCTTTAAACCACTAGATCGGGTGAACTTTTTACTGCAATTTTTACACTCGTATGGTTTTTCTTCGCTATGGAGTAACATGTCTGTCTTTAAAGCACTTGAATTAGTTAAAGATTTATTACACTTGTTTGGCTTTTCCTTGCTTTTATTTTGCACATATATCCCCAAAGACTGCGATTCCGGGAAGTTTTTATTAAAAGCATCATACTCGCATGGTTCGTTATGTATGGCGACGTTCACGTTCTTTAGAAATAGTTCTATTTCATATTCGTTCAATTCATAAATTACAATATCACCTACAAATGATTTGTGATCAGCACACGTGTTGTCCATTAATGCCATTACGATTATTAATATACTTACGGATATGTGCACCGCGAACTTCAAAAGCGGACTGAATGCGAAACACACTCGATGTTCTGCACCCGACGGCTCCCTAGGAAAAAGATTATTCTTAATTTCTATGGACAAGTACTGTCACTACTCACTAGTGTCATTGCCCTTTGAGCTACATACTCGTTGTTTTGTTATTTTTTTTGGTATTATTCCATTCACTTTACAGTAATATACCTATTATATTTTCTAGGATTTCACTCATAATTCCCAACATCTGTGACAAATCATTCAAGAAGAAATATATCCTTAAAAGACATTATAATTATCAACACTGATGTTTTTTTATTTTTTTTTATCAAATCTAACTAATGTGATGATCTCTTTCGTTTGTGTCTTTCTACACATTACTAATTTGCAATTCTATGTTTAAGTATTATTTTATATCATTTTCCCTTTATAATATGACTGCCAAGTTTCATTATTCATAGTAAAGAGGGAAACTATAATAAATATTTTTGGTAATTATTAACTTCGCGAATTCTTCGATTTTTGACAAAACCCTTCTGAATGAATATGTTTCAACCTTTCAGTGTAGTGTCACCATTCAGGGAGGGGTATGGGGGTTCCACCCCCCAAACCTCCCTTAAAATCTACATTCCGACCTTAACCTAACCTATTTTAATTGTAGTGTTATCATTCGAGGATGTTATCAAATACCCTAATCCAGCGGTCGTCACACTTTTCTTTTCAAGGGCCACATTGGACAATGTGAGCAAAATAAACAAATAATGTTACTTTTACAATGAACTTTTAAATCACTTTGGGTTACCATAAAGAAAGTGTGAAAATATATTTGCACCCCCCCCCCTCTTAAAAAATTCGCACATGGGCCGCATACTTAGTTAGGGGTACAAAAAACGAGAATGGAATTGCCCTCAGAAGGAAATTGGGAAACCTACTGTTCGATCCGGTGCCCATTGCAAACATGTCTTGTGAGATTGTGTAGGACATATTTATATTTTGTTGCTTTGAGTGCATCGGTTTGTCCGTGAAGTTTTTTTTAGTCAAACAACCGTTTCCATTTCCGCGAAAAACGTGATGCCCTGTTGTCGAGAGTAGAGATGCAACAGATATCCGGAAACTATCCGGTATCCGGCCTATCCGGAGGCATTTAACTATCCGGCAGAATACCGGATAACTAGCCCCTGGATGATCACTTGGCTTGACTCCAAGTGACAAGAGGTATGATCACCAATGTGGACTGTACTAGGTAAATTATTGAAGATGGTATATAGGTATTACTTCAAGTGAGGTGCAGGTTGGAGTATATTCCAAAGACGTGTTTGCTGGATGAGCAGGAGCGCGAGGGCCCCACCCTCACCCCGCCACCAGCCTCCCCCTCCCTCGCCGCCCAGAAAGAGATCGACCACGAGAGACAATTACAAACTGTATGCATCAATAATTTCCCCCGAATAACAATTGGAGATAACAATCCCAAGGGATCAAAAATCTTCGAGATGTCTGACAAAATTGTTCTTTTGGTGACCCTTGTATTGAAGGATTGGTCAAATTTGTAGGTTAGTAAATCCCTCTTATTATCCCAGTTCAACCCAAGAATTTTATGACCACAATCCTCTGCTAATGACAGTGATTTTCCTCCAGACAAGCCAGGCTCTGTTGCATGTTCCATGTTCGACCTCCATTTGGCCAACGTCATGTCCGCTGTCTTTAAAATATGTATTAAGTCATTCTTTAAGCTCAAAAATTCCCTCTCATCATTTGACCCCGTTAGAAAGTCATCAACATAACAGTGATTCTTAATCGAATTACATGCAGCGGGATAATCATTATAAAAAATTTCACTTAGCTCCTGTAGACAGCGCGTAGCTAAGAACATTGAGGGCTTCAATCCGTAGGTTACAGTCAGTAGCTTATAGTGGCCAATTTCCTCTGTAGGATCTGCTCTCCACACTATACGTTGATACTCCTGGTCTGCCATATCCACCACAATAGTGCGGTACATATGCTTGATGTCAGCTGTCCATACGAATCTGAAAGTTCGGAAAGTTAACAAGATTGTAAATAGATCGTTCTGTACATTATTACCAGCACGCAAATAGTCGTTTAATGACTTCCCATTGGACGTTTTGGCTGATCCGTCAAACACGGTTCTGAATTTTTCACCCTTTTGAACACTATGATGAGGTACATAAAAATATGAATCACCCTTTAAAGGTGGATTGGCTCGTTCCATATGTCCTAGCCTCAAATACTCCTCCATAAATTTGGTATATTGAATCCTTAGTGATTCGTTAGCTTTTAATTTCTTTTCTAAATACTCAAATCGTTTCAACGCTACTTGTAGTGAATTATTGGAGCTTGGCTTTTCTAACCAAGGTAACCCTACAATGAATTTGCCTCTAGCATCTCTCTTGTGCGTAGATATAAAACTTGTTTCGCATTCGTTCTCACTTGACTGTGAGTAGGCCGAAGGAGCATCCAACTCCTCCACCTTCCAAAATTTTTCTAGACTGTTATTTAAATCTAACAAGGATAAGTTACATGTTTTTACTTCCCTGTGCAAGCGTTGACGCTCCAATGGCATCATAGGTCCAGCCACTATCCATCCCAATGCTGTCTGCTGCAGTACTGCACCTCCCTCATTTAGCCTTATCCTTTCACCTTGGAGTACCTCCCAGAAGACTTCTGTACCCAACAACATGTCTACGCTAGCACTCCTATCGAACTGTGGATCAGCAAGCTTCAGACCATCCGGGATTTTTAAGGTGGCCCGATTCACTGGGAACTGAGGCAGATTGTTAGTAATTTTATTAATTATTAAGCAATTCAAATCCCTTCTGTAAACTGTAAGCGATCTTCTGGATGTCACGGTTATCCTCGTGTGTTGATTAATATTTAAAGGGTTGTTACCTATGGCAGACACCGGCACATCAATATTATGTATCCTTGTACCCAGTCTTTTCTGAAGACTCTGTGTGATGAAGTTGGACTGACTTCCGTTGTCCAACAAGGCCCTGGCCTGACATATTGAGCCATCTTGTAACTCCACCTCAACCATAGCCGTGCTGAGAAGAATTTGCCCTGCGCTCTCTTCTGCAGAGAACGTCACAACTGAAGTGCCTTGTTGCTCTGCTTGGACTACCGGCCTGCTGAAGTCTTGATGCAACAAAATATGATGTTTCTTCTCACAACCTTCACATGTTCTCCTCAACCTGCAGCTCTTCATCTGATGATTTGCCTTAAAACAATTTGCACATAGATTAAATTTGCGTATCTTGTTCCAGCGCTCCTGAACATCTAACGCCTTAAATTGAAAACACATTTCCAACCTGTGTCCCTTTTTACAAAGAGGACACGTTATATTACTATTGCCGCCTGTGGCCAAATTAACCTTGTACTGCGTTTGTTTTAACGCACCTGTATTTTTTGTGGAAGTTGATTCTAATACCCGTGCTCTGTTATTAAGAAATACGGTCAACTCATCTAAAATTGGAATTTCCCCCTTAATTGGCGAGGATTCCCACAAGTTTCTTGTGACTGGGTCCAACTTTGAAGCTATTATATATATGAATAAAGGATCCCAATCCTTAACAGAAAGCCCCAAGGCCTCTAACGCTCTTAAATGGAGTTTGGTTTCATCCACCAATCTCCTTATGCCGACATATGAGTCCTGCTTTAACCCCGGCATTTCAAACAAGGCATGCATATGCTTGTCAACAATAAGACGCCGATTGCTATATCGGGCATCCAAAATTTCAAAGGCAATCTTGAAATTAGCTTCTGTTATTTCTAATGAGGATATTAAATCTAAGGCCTGACCTTTTAACGAGCTTAAGAGGTAATGAAACCGTTGCAAATCCGTGAGGGCTGGATTCTTACTTATCAATGACGAAAATGTTTCCTTGAAATTTGGATAACGGGTGTAATCACCTTCAAAAGTGGGAACCTGTAGAGGCGTGAGTTTTAATTCTGTAGTCGGTTTAAATTTTGATTCATTCAATAACGTACCTGCCTTGCTTACAGCCTCGAAATACATATTTTCCACCGCCACTCTATCATTTTCTTCGTTAGGGTCTATTTCCTCTATTTGTGATTGCACTTTTTCATAATTCACAAAATAAGTTTCCACCTTGGCTAAGCGTGCAGCTATTTGACCCTTTTCAACCGTCGAATTCACAAACGCCTTGAAACGCGTAATTTGTCCCTTTAATACCCCTCGCATTTGTTTTAAAGACTCTGCCATTATAATTTTGAATCGAAACCACCTTCGTCAATAATGTCAACAACAACAAAACGACAAAATGAAAACGAAACGTCAAAATAACCTCTGTTGCGCATGCGCAGCTGTATTCTGCGATGCAGAATTCAAATCAACGCGCACGAATAGAGTGCGCGTAACGATTACTATTAAATCCCAAATTTCAATAAATTGTGTGTCCCTACACTGATTCTCTATGGATGCTACCAAAACCAAGGACCCTGTATGTCCCAGTATTGAAATGAAATCAATGCTTAAACAATGCACCATAAATGCGGACACACTACTGTTAACACAATCAAATTGCAATAAATAGGAATGGAAGGAAGGCAATAAAGAAGGAAATTGATTGGCTTATACGACCTGACTCCCAAGCGTCTTCTATCTCTCGCTTCCTCCTCTTGTATCCTGCTCCAATTCTGCCTTCCGCACTGAAACAGCAATCCTCTTCTTATCTCCAAGTCGTCAAGCTTGAAGAAGACTCGTATCGTGTCGGATGTTCCTTGTCTGCCAGCTTCAATGACTGCACAGGATCGATGAACTGCCGATGGCTCCGCTTGGCTCTGGATTACCAATGGATTTTCCCAAAAATCTAAGGTCTCTGGTGGCCGTCCGACTCGATGGACCAAAATGGATGATCACTTGGCTTGACTCCAAGTGACAAGAGGTATGATCACCAATGTGGACTGTACTAGGTAAATTATTGAAGATGGTATATAGGTATTACTTCAAGTGAGGTGCAGGTTGGAGTATATTCCAAAGACGTGTTTGCTGGATGAGCTCCAGTGGTAAACTGAATGATTTTTATTCAACAAGAAATAAAATAATATTACATAATAAACAATATGTTACAAAAATGCAGGTGTTCAAATTACTTCCAGTTGAATGCACACAGAAACGTAAACAAATTAATTCTGCATGAATGAATCTCATAATGCGGGTTCATTCACCCCGACTTTAGCGGCCTTTTGAAGGACGCAACTGAATTTATAATAATATTAGACAATATGATTGTCTAGCCCCTATCCGGCCGGATACCGGATAGTAAAAAACAAATATTTTTGGATTACAATTGATTTATTTATTAGGTATCACTTGAGTAAGACACTCTCTAATAGCAAGGAAAATTCTACAACATGGAAAATTGATTAGCAAACATACTAAGGGAAAATTATGGGGAATAAATACATATTTTTTATATACCTAGAGGTAGCAACCGAGCAAGCTTATTTATAATAAGGAAAGTTTCATATACGTTTCGTCATATACACTGCTGGAAGATGCTGAGATAGATTTCGCCAAATTTGGGCAACAGTAACGTTCCGGCAACGGACTCTTTCCAATCGGTCTAAACCGCCTACGTTAACGTAATTCTTGCGATGCACTTACGGCCGTAGCATTTTCTTTCACATGGAGAGTGTAGTGTCTGTACTATCCAATAGATACAGTACGCGGTCTCACGTATACTCGGTAGAGGGTGCAGCTGTCCACCAGAGCTACGAGTCAGTCGCTGTGCGAGATGCAGAGGGTAGGACGTGTGCTTGCACCCCGGACTGAGGTAGTGGTGAGCCCGTGTAAGGCTAAGAACACGTAGAAAGCCGATTCCGACACGCGCCGACCGGCGCAAATAATGTTACTATGCATTTGATTGGGGATGCACACAGAAAAAGCAAGAACCTGCTTTCCGGCATGCCCATTTAAATGCAATGAAACCATAGACAACAATCTATGAGCCGGTCGGCGCGGGTCGGAATCGGCTTTCTACGTGTTCTTAGCCTAAGACGAGTTCCGCGTGGTAAGCTCATAGTGAACACTACAGAGAGGATCCGGGCAAAGCCATAGTTGGGGTTGGGGGGATGGGGGGGGGGGTTCGATATCCAGCGATCTTCTACGAAAAGCCACCCACAATTGATTAAACTGATTAAATCCGGAGATCTTGTCACGCGCTTTACTTCTGCTGCTAACCCGCCTCGTCAGTTGCCTTTTATTTAAATATCAATTTCGCGCGCTTTACTTCTGCTGATAATCAGCCTCGTCAGTTGTCTTTTATTTAAATATCAATCTATGTAAAATTATAATATACAAATGTAGTAGTTCAAAAACTTGGCCGCGGCAAAGGTAAGTTTCCCAATTTTTCAGTATTTCTTTTGATGCCATGTCATGTAGTCCCAACGTCAGCGATCATTGTGGCGAATCCTTCTCTTTCCTGGACTGCTCCGAACAATTAATTGTTATATTCCGGAAACCTGTTTCTATGACCAGCCCCTCTACGACCCTCGATCTTTCCTTTCAGTATAAGGTGGATTAGCACCTACTTCTCCCCACGCATGATATGTACCAGGTATAAAATTTCCTGAATTTGTATCTGCGACAGTTTAGTTCACGTACTGCCCGGGCTCTACTAAAGACTTCTGAATTTGTGACCGGTCGGTCTAACGAATCTTTATCATTCTGCGAAAATATTATGTTTTGAAAAAATACCGATATTTTAAGGGAGCCGTAATCCTTAACAGATTTGGAACCTCTGTACTAATGCTATCCTGGCTACGACCTTGGTTCTCAGGGTAAAAGTAAAAAATCTAAACGCTCAAATCATAAACTTTCTAGTGCAGCACTCGACAACGTTCCTAACTATCCCATAAGTAGCACTATACTCTCATGGATGCACCAACCAGCAACATACGCCGGTTATCCGGCGGCCGGATATCCGGTATTCGGCAGCTAGTTTGCCGAATATCCGGTACCCGGCTATCCGGCTAAACTGCTATCCGTTTCATCTCTAGTCGAGAGTTTCGAGTGGCTGTGAATTTTTGCTTTGTCGCGAAAACTGAAAAATACTTATGAGGATGCTTTGCCTTAAATAAAAAAAGGTTTTCAATTTTGAAAAATGAAGAAAAGTCAATTGAAGACCCATCCCGTTCACCACACCTCTCAACGTCAAGAAGTTACAATACACGTTCACAAAATGGATTCTCACGTTTGTAAATACCGTCGTCGGCACATTAATGAACTTATATGAGGGATTTCAATCCGGAAAGAGAAAATTAAAACGTTCAAAAATGCATTGAAGATGATCTTCAATCAGGTGGTCCTGGTAAAAAATGACAAAAGTCGAGAATATTGTACTCGAATAAAAATTGATTCGTAAGCAGAGATCATCAAACTATATCCGTGGATATCAAAACCAACACCACCTATATAAGAAGGCCTTAGCGCTACGTCACAGCGGGAGGCCCAGCATTCACTCTTCTATATCGGTATGTACTTACCTGTACGCTATGATATCTGTCTACACGCAGGCAGCCGTGACGCTAGAGGCCAAAAATGGCCGCCAGCACTAAGGCCTTCTTATATAGGTGTAGTTGATCAAAACACTCAATAGTTCATGACTTTGTGGAGCACGTAAAAGTCTGGTGAAAGATGGGTACCTACCACAAATCCTAACACTACCTCTCTGGAGCTCTGTGGTGAAAATTCTAGAAGTTTTTTTTTGTTCGCATTATTACTGGGAACGAAAACTGATTTTGTCATTATGCTCCTAAGAGAAATTTGAGTCAATACAGTGCGTAAAGAAATCCCTCCGAAGTAGTTAGTGGTGGTGGGTAGTCCAGTGGTATCAATCATGCGCACAGCGTAGGTCGTAGGTTCGAATCCCGGCCTTGCCGACCATATCCGCTATCACGACACAAGCCTTTGCTTAGTGTGAAAGATGTCAAAAGTGTATTTCTGTTTGTAATGAATGTGTTGTTGAGGAACTTCGATAGAGCGCACCGCGACCGTGACACTTCGCTACGCACCGATCTACAGAGAACATCATAATATTAAATTGTGTCCGTCAGTTATTAGTTTAGAGTCTCGCTTGCCTATTTTATATCCCGTTTAAAATAATATATGTGTGTTAATTTATTTAAAAAGGACTTTTTATTTGATTACAAGAAGAATCAAAGCTCCTGCATTACACTGTTCACTTCCAGTGAGCACAGATTCATTAAATAAAAAAAGAAAAAAAAGTAGTTCAAAGTCATGAAACCGGTCGAAAATCTCTTTACGACACAATTCTAGGACTCGAAAGAGTTTTTGCTTATTGACTATTTCAAAATAGGTAAAAGGAATACCGCGGCAGCTTTCGCAAGCACAATTGTTTTGTAGGAAACAATTGAAGAAAATCATCACATTGAAAATTGACCACCAATGCCTTGCTACTCGACGACAACGCGCCGATTCGATTGGCGGGCGTTACTAAGACTTCTATTCGATACTATGGTTCCAAAATTTCAATCAACTAACTTAAAGCCTAGTTCTGGGACCTGCCGACAATTTTCGTTCACGAAACAAAGAAATAAATATTATTGAAAAGCTTTTTTCCGACGATGAAGAGTTTTAGGTGGCCAAAACAATTATTTTTAGAGAAAAATAAAAAATATTTTAGAAGGCTGTTGAAAAGATACATAAATTGGCGGTGGACTGGCTGATGGCGCTGGAGCCAAGCCTGTAGAAGAGGATGGCACCTAGTCTTCTACGCGTGAAAATTTTCCGGAAATGCCATACGAAAAGTAAAGAACGTAATTGGCGTTTTATAAAACGCATTAGGGTTGAAAAAGATTATACATGTAGAATTGAAAATTATTTCAGATTTTTCTGTCTTTTCTTTCACCCATACCGAGAATACTTTGAACTCTCCTTGTATGTTAATTGAAAAAAAATAGTGATACTTACCTCCAATCCAATCCAAACTCCCTTAAGACCCCACTTAGGGGCATAGGGAGGCAACAAGAGCTCTCCATTGCGCTCGATCTTGCGCAACGTTAATGACCTCCTCGCACACCATGTCCAGATTCCTCAGCTCTGCTTCGAAGGATCGGAACACAGTATGAGAGGGTCTTCCTCGTCCCCGGGACCCTGATGGGAGGAAGAACAGCGCTCTCCTCGGCCAACTGTCATTCGGCATCCTTAACACATGTCCCAGCCAAGTCCATCTCCTCCACATAATAGTAGAGGTGATGGGCTCACGCTGGGTACGCCGGCGTATAGCGTCGTTCGTGATGCGGTGGTACCATCTTATACCCAAAATTCTCCTGAGGCACTTCGTTTCGAATGCAGATACTTTTTGTGCCTGGGCAAAAGTCAGGTGCCAGGACTCACACCCATACAGGAGAATGGGCAACACACACGCATCAAACAGTTTACATTTCGTCTCGACACTAAACGCCGACGCCTTCCATATCTTGGTCATGTTGTTGAAGGCGCCACTTGCCATACCGATACGTATCGGGAGCTCAGCCCCGAGGTCACCAGTGGTGGTAATGGTTGCTTCCAGGTACTTAAATTTATCCACCAGGGAGACCTGGTAACCATCGATGGTTATCGGTAGCTGTTTATCGGGGCAGGCATTATTCGCCATGAACTCCGTCTTACTGGCATTGACTCGAAGGCCGAGGCGTGCTGTTTCGTCGCAGAGTCTTGAAACACTGCGCTGTAATTCCTCCACTGTCGTACTGAACAACACTAGGTCGTCCGCGTACTCCAGATCGCACAGTTCGCCCATTGGACCATCTCTCTGTGTTAAGGTATTTCAATAAAAGATCTTTGCAAATATCACTTAAATTTTTTTTTTTTTTATTTTATCGCCAAAATATTTTCTACCGCAATGCGGTCATCTTCAGTGGCTGTCTGAGTGAATGTCTGAGTATTCACTCAGACAGCCACTGAAGATGACCGCATTGCGGTAGAAAATATTTTGGCGATAAAATAAAAAAAAAAAAAAATTTAAGTGATATTTGCAAAGATCTTTTATTGAAATACCTTAATATGGAGAAGTATCACAACGTTACAGAAAAAACATTCATTGAATCTCTCTGTGTTATTGGTATACCTCTTGCTCCTTGCATGGACTTTCTCAACATGAAGTCAATGACTATTATGAATATAAAAGGAGCTAGTACGCAGCCTTGTCTGACTCCCGTGGTGATCCTAAAAGCTTCAGTAGGACCACCTGGCGTTTTCACGCTACACTCGGAGTCTTCATACAGGGACTGCACCATTTTAACTATTTTCGGAGGTATACCATACAGAGCAAGAATTTTCCATATTGATGGTCTATGTGGGCTATCGAAGGCCTTTTAAAAATCTATAAAGCAACAAGCGACTGGAGAGTTAAACTCTTTGAACTGCTGAAAGATGCTCCTGGCATAGAAAATTGGGTCCGTGCAGGACCTTCCAGGTACAAAGCCGCATTGTTGCTCTCTCAGGACAGCCATGACAGGCCCCCGAATGCGGTGTAGTAATTAGAAGTGGGAATAACGGCTTAAATTAAAAAACGTGATAGCAGTTTCGTTAATTTTAAATAACGTTATTTTTAAAATCTTAGAAGCTAAAAGGTTTATTTATTTCGTAGCGTATATTTAATATACCTAGTTCTAAAAAAATAACAACTTACCCCCTGAAGATAAACAATCACACGATTTACACAGCACAAACTTATATCTAAGCAAATAAAATTGTTTTTTAATCACTAATTTCAGCTTACACATAATTAAATTGTTTTGTTTGAATGAAGAAACATTAATTGGGCCACTTTTGTTGTCTCTAACCTAGCTCTCCTGTCTGTAATAATGGCCCCTGCTTTAGAGAAAGCACGTTCACACGGCACTGACGTTACAACAATGTTACATGTTTTTAAAAAAAAATTGAACATATTTGGGTACATATTTTTATTTTCCCGCCACCACTGAACAGGGCAATTAGATAAAGCAATCACGCTTTCCGACAGATACTTGTCCATCTCATCTTGGCACTTTGCGGATGCCGATTTGGGATATTTAGCCGCATTAGCTTTAACCACAAACCGCCTCCACAAAGATTTTTCAACAGTATCTGTTGCTTCCGTAATTCTTACAGAATCATCATCCGAGCAGTTGTTTATAAGCTTCTGTAGAACGATCGATGTTGTCACTTCCACAGCACTTTCGTCTTCAAACCCGTGCTGTTTGAATCGTGGATCTAACAGAGTCATATGGAAATAACTTCATTGTTTTTCACTACGTATAATCTGTCAATTAAGACTCAATTTTAAGTCAAATACTTTTAAAGCATTTTGAATTGAAAAAAAAAACGAATTTTGTATGCGAGAATAAATAATCAGAGAAAAGCAACGACGAACAACGAACCAAACCGATACGCGCTACAAACGATACTAAATACTAAAAAAATAAACAAAAGTTATCAAAAATAAGTTAATAATAATAACAATAATTTCATAATGTTCATTCATAGGGACATTCACGCGCATAAACACTCTAACAAGGTCAACCTATTTTGTAAACATCGCACATCCCGATTTTGTCGAAAACGGGTTTTTGGTGCAGTTTAATGTACCTCGTATTCCTCACCACTAGGTGAAACTCTCAAATCAATATCACTTTTACTTAATTTTTTCATATGCACCAAAATGAAAAACTCCTAAAATAAATAGGTATAAGTGCGTCATTTATGAAAAATTATCCCGGCCCAGAGATAAAAGTAATCGATTCATTTACACCAGACATCAAAGCCAGCCATACCATTGATACCATAAATTACAATCTAGTGTTAAAGATATTTGGAAAATCCCGTATATCAATTTAAAGGAGAAATTACCAAGATTTGCAAGAGGTGAAAAAGACCACACCGAATGACTTCCTAGCCTATGATACATTTTATTTTATCAAAATAATAATACGGTACAAAGTGCCTTTGACGACAGTTCAATATCAAAGAATAATAACAATAATTTATATATGTAATATGAACAATATTTACCTACATAAAATTATCAACCGTACAATTTTTCCATTTTGATTTTTTATTACTTTTTAATATTATTGTTGTATGGAGAAAGTTCATAAATCCTGGTTCAGTACTGCACAACTAAGAGTGAAGAACTCAATATGATGAATAATAAAATGAAATAAATATTTTTATATTTTGGTTTAGTCATCAAAATAGTTATACTTGATATTGAAAATAAACAAACCGTTTTAACCTCATGCAAAAAATGGACTTAGGAGAGTAACAATAATTATTGTTACAAGAATATACAACACTATATTACGTAAATCAAGGCATACACACACACATAGGTAGCTACCTAGCTACCCACTCACTTTCTTTTGTACCCGTGCAGTTGGCAAGGGCACGACAGAGTGGCGGTGATAGTATACGCCTATTATTAATTAAACAGCCACGATAGAGGAATAACGTAAAGGCGCAAAATAATGATTTGAATATTTTAAACGGCCACGTTAGACGTTAGACCAATAACGTAAAGGCGGAAAATAATAGTGGATTATTTTTAACAGGCGGATATCTAGAGGTGCAAAATAATAGTGGAATATTTTAAACAGTCACGTTACTTAAAGGCGGAAACTAATATTATGATATTTTAGACGATTATTTTGAAGGTGTAAACAATTTTTTTTGAGATATTATTTTTGTTAAGACTTATTTTCACAGCTTACGAATAACGAAAAAGGTTTAATATGAATAACGTTAGAGAGGTTATTTTTTTTATCGAATATTTTTATCAGCTTTCGTTATAATGCCCACCTCTAGATATATATGATTAATGGCCAACATTAGTAATAGATTAAAAATAATTAATATTAAGAGAATTATTGAACATGTCTAGTATATAAGATTTCGATGTACAATTGTATTCACAAGGTTGTAATTAATTTTAAGAGATAAATTAGCATAACATGATTAGAAGATTGAATTAAGCTTTCAAAAGATTATTATTAAGAGATGTATTAAAGTTAGGTTTATGTTCAATGTAGATCATAAGACTAATATATCGGTTAAGAAAAAAATCATGTATAAATAATAGATTTATTGATTACTAGGTATGAGAGATTTATAAGGTAAAAATATGTTATAAGTATATTATTTTATTATATTTCTCGTACGTAGACATTTTGTAGTGGTCACAAAAACAATTACCCTGTCTCATTCACACACACACCGCTGACTTCCCCACCAATAAGAACATCCTTTGACTCCATTTTGTCCCCCTTCCTTGTCCTGCCTCCGCCTCTCGGAAGTATTCTTAAAAACAGCTGTATTGCAAGGCGAGCGCTCATAACCCGCTAATACGTAGCTGCACGCATATATACTTACGCTGCTAACGGTTGCTTGAGTAGAGTTGTGACGTAGTATTATTTCGATCGTATTCGTAATTGTAAAATAATTAGTGATTGGTGGCAGAGTAATTTCGGTTTCAAAATAAGCGTAGAGTGGTGTCGGGTGTATTATAATCACGTAGTGACGTAAAGTAAATTAGTATAGACAAATAGTTATACCTAGTGATTGAATGTGTTTGATATTAGTGATTAAATAAATAATAATTGTTGTGTAGTGATACCTACTGGGATTAATTGGCTGGTTGCAGTAGAGGTTTGAGAGTATCTTAGTTTACTAACCATAAAATTTGTTCATACCCAAGTTCGTATGAGGATTTAAATTTTACTTGTTTTGTGTTGCAAGTTACACAGTCGTGTGACAATTAAAGTAAATTCATTAGAAGAGCCTCTGAAAGGATATTCTCAGGGGGGTCAGGGAGGGCATTCCTCACACAATACCTCCCACGGGTTTTAGTATACTAAAGCTACGGCTACACTATGGCCCATGCTGGTCCAGGATGGCCAAATAGTGGCTCTGGCCAAGCATTGGCAAGTAGCAACATTTGGCAAATATACTTGTACACCTGGCTACACTATTGGCCCAACTCTGACAGCTGGCATAAGGCTAGACTGCTACACAATGTTTCTATCACTGATTTATTGATTAATTCTTGCTTTTATTCATCATTTTACATTCCAATCTCCAATTATTCACCGTATACTTCCTATCTGAGTGGGGAATTTCAAGAGAGTTTATCTCCCTGGGCAAAATGGATATTTTAATTTAATTTCCAATTACTATAATAAGCTTTCTCGACAAGATACTTTTTAACATCTCTCTGAAAACGTACATTGTCAACAAATTTAAGGTTTGACGGGAGGTGGTTATATAATTTCACGCTCATATGTACATACGAAGCTCTTTGATAATTTTGTCAGTCTATGACCTATAGGCCTCAGTAGGGTTGTGTTACGGGTATCATAATCGTGAAATTTTGAGCTTTGGGGAGTATTTGACAAGTTTTTTTTTTGCGTACTTTAAACATTCAAGTATGAATATACCTGGTAGAGTCAAAATACGTTGTTCCTTAAACACGTCCCTACATGACTCTCTGGGGCTCATGCCAAACAGGGTTCGGACAGCACGTTTTTGTAAAATAAAAACTCTCAGTGCACCGGATCCCATGCCCCAGAACATCACCCCATATTACATGACAGAGTGGAAATATGCGTAATATACCGATTTTGCTGTTTCCGTTCCACAAATGTCCTTAATTTTTTTAATAGCATAGATTGCGGAATTTAGTTTCTTACACAATTCATCTATATGAGGATTCCATTGCAGACCCTTATCTACAGTGATGCCCAGGAACCTGCAATTATCAACCAGGTCTATACCCTTTTCCATCAGTGCTACCGCAGTCGGATCAGTTCCATCAGATCTTCTCAGAGAGAAGCTAACAGTATTTGTTTTCGTCATATTAAGTACCAGAGAATTATCACCAAACCAAGATTCCAAATTAGATATGGTGTCAATGGTATTTTTACTGATAAATTGTTATTTTTTCCACCCTTTAAAATTAAAGAGGTATCGTCAGCAAACATAATGATCTCAGAGTTAGTGTTAGTAATGCTAGGCAAGTCATTAACGTAGATGATAAATAATAGTGGACCAAGAATGGATCCCTGAGGAACTCCACTTTTAATCACAGCTGATTCAGACCTAGTACCATCGATTTCAACACACTGTTGACGATCTTTCAAATAAGATTTGAAAAAGCTGCTTTCGTCATTCTTAATACCATAATATTCAAGTTTCTTTATTAAAGTGACATGGTTTACACAATCGAAAGCCTTGGACAAGTCACAAAAAATGCCATAAGCACTCTGTTTATCATCCAAGGCTTTTAAGATAGTATCCAGTAAAAGGGCGATACTATCTAATGTACTTTTTCCTTTTTGGAAACCAGATTGCGCTACATTTATGAGTTTATTATTATCCAGATAAATTTTTAACTGGTCGAAAATAATCTTTTCAATGATTTTACTTAAAGCTGGCAATATAGAGATTGGCCTATAATTACCAGCTTCAAGTCTGTCTCCTTTTTTAAAAATTGGCAAGACCTTAGCAAACTTTTGACTGTCAGGGAATATCCCATTTGTAAGGCAAATATTAATAATATAAGTTAGCAGGGGTGATAAATAATCTATTATTTCTTTCAACAGTCTTGTTGAAATGTGCCATAGGTCGGTGGTATTTTTAGATTTCAATTGTTTGCATGCCATTATGACATCATTATTTGTAATTTTTTTAAATTTAAAATTTGTTTTCAAAGTTCGATGGGTGTTAGTAATATGGTTTAAGGCATTGTCAACAGATGGTTCAAGGGAATTTGTCAGTGTGTTAGCTATATTTACAAAATAGTTGTTAAAAAAGTTAGCTGTATCTAATGAGGTCAAATTGTTAGTTTCTTTAAGACTAATTTTCTTGTTGTAGAAACAATTGTCACTTACAACTCTCCCAGTTTCCTGTTTAATAATATCCCAGGTAGTTTTTATCGGGTTATTAGAGTTTAATATTTGGTCACATAAAAATTTTCGTTTGGCCTCTTTACAGACTTTTTTGAAGACAGCGCTATAACACCTTGCATAAGTGTGGACTGCTTCAGAATCATCGTAATTTTTTCTACTATACAGTTCGAAGTAAGATTTTTATGCCTTTGGTGGCCCATGATTGAAATGACTGCCTTGGTTTGGATTTTATTCTTTTTAATGGGAGGTGATGTCCCAATTCAATCAGAAATGCGTTAAGCACATTCCTAATCGAGTCATTAACATCATTACCGTTAGTAAAGTCTCTGGTTGTATCTGCGCGAATGAAGACTATAAGTCGTCTATTCCTTTTTGACTGAGTATTCTCTTATAAATTATCTTTTCTTTACAAATATTTTGTTTTTGAGAAGCAACTTCTACACTAATCGATTGACCATAATGATCCGATTTTACAAGGTTTATTAATTCAGTGTCATATACTTTAAGGTCAGTAAAAATGTTTCTATGCACGTCGAAGAGCTCTGAGTAACCCTTGTGGCAACAAAAATACTTCTGGTTAATAAAAAACTATGTAATAGATCTACTAGAAGGCAACTCTCATTTGAGGTATTGTCAAAGTTGATATTAAAGTCACCACACAAAGCTACATATTTATTGTTCTTGTCGCTTATCCTTGTCAAAATTTCATTTAAAATAAGTAAAAATTCTTTGAAATTCCCAGATGGGGGTCTGTAGATACATACAATTATAACATTGTTTAGTTCAACACAACTTAACTCACAAACTCCCTCCACCGAAGCGTCCACCACATCTTGTCTATTTTTCATTTTAATACCGTTCTTAACCCAAATTAATTTTCCGCCTCTGATTGTATTAATTCTATTAAAATAACTGAGCAAACTAAAATTAGGAACACTGTACTGCAAAACATCGCAGTCATTTAACCAAGTTTCACTTAAGCAAATTACGTTAACACTTGTCAATTCTCTCGAAGTACACAGCTCGTGAAGTTTTCCCCTCAATCCTTGAACGTTTTGATGAGCTGTCCTAATCTCATTACTTTCTGTCTTAAAGCTATTTTTTCTATCTTTCCATATAGTCAGTTTGAATGATACTATTCTACAATGATACTACTCTCTGTTGTATCATTGTAAATTCAGACTTCCACACTGTAACTACTTTGACGAAAGTGGTAGACCAGCAGTATCAATAGAAGGCTTTCATACATACAGTGTACTGGAGGTTGTGGGTTGGAACTGTTGGAATCCCGGTGCTGGCCATTTCCACTTTAAAGACACAAGCCCCTGCTTAGTATGAAATATGTCAAAAGTATGTTTGTGTTCACTTTGAGTGAACCCAGATTTATTTAAAAATATACATACAAAGTTTTTGGATAGGAAATAATGGAAATTCATACTCTCTGCCTACCCCTTTCGGGAAACGGCGTGATGGATAAAAAATATAATACAGCCAATGGCCTTAAATTACATCACAGCATTTTAATCATACCATTATTTCAATAAAAAAGTTTATGATCTCGATATCACAACCACAGGATGATACAATTCTTTCTGCTGGCATTGTTGTCCATTCCAAGCCTTCCCTTGAAATATTTACACCCAGTTGGTATTCTTTTTCAGATTGTTAGAGTTGACTGTTATAGAAAGAGAACGATGCTGCCGAGCACTGTAATTCATCTAGATATTAAATTTCAGATTGATACATGTCTTGAAAATAAATTCCTTTGAATGTTCCATCGCAGTCTGACAAAACTTGAACATCACATAATATGTGTAGGTGTTCTTGAACATATTATTTACACATTCCTCAAAATTCTTTCTTTCTTTATATCTATTAAAATTAGGGTCCTTTAATGTCAAGTTACAGCCTGTTGTGTTTCTTATCTTATCCAATCGCTTACGAGTTTTCACTTTATGAGTGGTATTTTTTGCCTTACTTGCCTTGCCAACTTAATGTTGCATAATAGTATTTTAAAGACTCCTTAGGATCTTTAACTGTATCAGGATCCCACTTCCTTTGATTTTCAATACTCCTTGCGTCTCTTATATTTTTTATTTGCTTTTTATATCAGCCAAAACATTTTGGAAATGTATGTATCGCCACCTTTCATTTTTGAATAATTGATTAATATTAACACTTCACTATCAACCACGCACAGACGCAAAATTGCCCCGTATTTAAAAAAAAAAGTCACATAGAAACAAAATAATAAAATTAGTAAAAAAAAAATTTAAACTTTCTGTAAAGACATGCAAATAAAAATTCAAATTTTGAATAATATTGATGTTTAATAATTATTATTTCCCGAAACTAATAGTATCCCATGAGATTCGCACGAAAATTCAAACTTTCATTTGGTATTTATACAAAATTCGCGCTTTGACATAAACTGTCATTTGAGTGTTACCATAGTATGAACTGTAATAATATGGCAACACACAAATCTACGGACGCGGGTACGGGATCCGGCTACGGCTCTAGAGGCACTTCCTAATTAATTAGGCATTCCACCCATTAGAGGGTGATTTGTACCATGTGTGATAAAGGTAGCTGTCAAATTTCAAAATGGAGGAATCATTTTGCATTTTTTTTCATTAAATCTTTATTTATTGAGAATAATAAGATTTGAATAACATTTATATGTATAACAAATCAATCTACAATTATTTTATTACATTTTCATACCGTAATACCAAGATTCCATTCAACGTTTACATAAGTAATTTTGTTTCCAAAAGATGGCTTACTATCTTTTTGAGAAATTTGTATGAAGATCCTAAAAAAATAGAGTTTTTTAAATAGCTCTAAATATATTAAAGTTAATGCAGCAAATTGTATTTAAGAACCTTCTCCAGCATTTTGCACGGCTCTGCGCATATTAATATCTGACCTTTACGTCTGTTTTCTACGATTGATGCTCCTACAAAAATATATATAAACGGACTAAAATATTATTTACTAGCCTTTTTACCCGTCCATAAAATTGTTGATAAAGTTTGTTGAGAAAAATGTGAATTACAGAACCTGATTTATGGATTAATAAAATATGGTACCTATAAAGTATGTCCCTAAGAGGGGTCAAAAAATGGAGAATTGATTGACTGATCGAGTTTGTATTACCTGTAAGTCTGAGGATTTGAATTGGTAAATAGGTAGATATAATTAGATAGTATGAGAAATTTGTAGAATTGCTGTGGAGGCAGCAAAGGTGAGTCATAAACATAGCATTTTTATCTATTTTCTATACCTTCCCCTTCAAGTACATTTAGATAGAACACTTGATTTCAGTAAATGCTTTAGTTGTTCTTCTGCAAAAATATAATTATGTACCTACAAAGCTTTATTAATTCTTAATATCAAATTTAACAGGTAGGTACATAATTATTTTAAGTGTTAAGACCTCTACCCGAGCCAGTGATTTTGTACCTGAAAATCTTTTGTATGAAAAATTGTCAGTATAGCTAGCAAGAAAATATTGCATAAAAAATTCCTATAAATATTCTGACTCATCTGGGAATTGGAACCAGAAATTTCTTACCAGAAGTGGGTGTTAATTATTTTGAGCATAGTAAAGAATTTTGTGGCCAAGGATTCGAACCTGCACCTCACATCCAGCCTTCGTGTGAATAGAAAAATCAGTGTAGATTGCTTATTAAAAATATAACACAGGAATAGGGTAATAATAAAAATTTCAAGTTGCTATGGCAATTATACCAGCAATTTATTAAATCCCTATACCCCTAAGTGGGGCGTAAAGGGAGTTTGGATTTCAAAAATTAATTTTACTTACATTAATAAAACAATCAATACAATAATTGGTAAAGAAACACACTTTTATAATAAATGACTAAGGTATTTTGCAGTTGATAAACTTCATTTAACAGGTTAAAACTTTTTAATAAATGATAATTTTGAGTATAAATATTTAGGTACTTCTAGAGAATTAGAACTCTCATCTCTCATAGGTGCTTAATATAAGTCATACCAAGAGTTGACAATTAATAAGAGATATACAAAACATGTAAATGTTATTGTTGTGAGAAAATATCTAGAAAATTTTGACACATTTTAAAATTCTGTAGACATTTTGGCATTGCATTCATTATAAGATAAAATCCTAGGAATCTCAGCTCCATAGACGAATTGTGGAAGGCATAAATGCAACGGGCCGTTGGCCCGGTGGCTAGCATCTTAGCAGATTGTTGAATTTGTCGATTACTCAAGGATTTCAATTTGACCACCTAAATAAGGAACGTTGTTAACGTGAAGTCATCACACAAAGCCATTCGAAATAGCAAGAGAAGAAAGTCATAATCCAGTTAGTACTGGTCAAGCATTTTAAAATTGACCATAAATAACGGTGTAATGTTGAATATATCAGTCTGTAATAATATGAATTTTTTCGATGTTACAGGAAAAGAGGTCTGATTATAGAAACTTCAACTAAATTTTAACAAAAAAAAAAACAGGTTTACAATAATAATAATTCTGAAATTAAAATAATAATATATCTAAATAAAAAAAAAATTAATAGTTTGGAATTTAGTTAACAATAATAATTGTCCTCCAATGCAATCACTTGTAAGTTAATGATGTTGCTAGGTTCTTTTAACAAATCTATGAATGCTCTTTTTAGTATTTACTTAATACACATAATCTGCAAATTAAATATACATAGATAATTTTCATATTCATAAGAATAATATTAAAAATTGTGAAAAGTTCAAGTAAATGACGTTTTAATCGGCCTGGTGTTGGTTATTTTAACATAATATCTATATAAATATTTCTTCTTCCGATGGCGCTACAGCCTAATTCAGCCTTGGCTTCCAATACTGGACGCAGAGTCAACCTTGTCTCTACATCTGTCCTGATTTCGTGGGTCAAAAAGTTGCTCGGCATCCCTCCTGACCTCATTCTCTCATTGCAGCCTAGGTCTTCCAATTCGGCCGGATGTCCACCCATAATTCTCTTTGGTGCTCGCAATGATGGCATTATCTGCTCATGTCTGGCCCAGCGTAGTCTTTATCTATAATAATAAAACCAATATTAGTATGGGACTTTCTAAGGTTAGACAGGTATCTCAAAATTATCTTATGCATAATTTTAAAACAAATAAGAGATTACACTTTTTAAAATAAATAAAGTAATGGATATAACATGAGTTTAATAAAAAGAACATAAACAAACGTTGATATTGATAAGTTATTATTGAGAAGATTCAATACTTACTTAGAATTGATTTGTGTTCAAGCAAATTTATATTCATAATTCATCCCTTAGTCAAAATATTATCAGATATTGCTCTGCGGTCTCTGTGATTTGTTGCAATGAAATGACTGGCTCAGATACTTATCTGCAACAAAAAAATAATGTGTGTTGACAAATGTTTTAAATTTGCTGCATTTAATGTCTATTTCTTTTTATAATTTACAATAAAACATTGGAAGGAATTTGGAATAATGTTCCACAGGTTGAAAATGTGAAACTTAAGAAGTAAGTGAAGGTGATGTTTGTATCTGTATGATAATTATTTTTAGGTTATAAATTATATGTTTTTTGAAACTATAGGTTACATACCTGAAATCCAATATTAATCAATTTATATCTCAGTCCATCCATCAAACTCTACTAACTTAAATATTTTTCCAAGGAATGAATCAGTTTTGATGTCTATTTTCGACAAACCACTGACATTTCACGCGTAAAAAATTTGACAGCTCGTGCGGAAGTACCATAGATGGAGATAGTGCATACAGTTCAGAAATCATTAATTATAAAATTGATTATATTGAAAATATGTTTTTTATTCATATAAATAATTAAAACCTTTTTTTATTTAATAATTAATTATGACGTAGCAAAATTACTAATTAATTATAGATGACATTTTATTCCGCTTTACATATTTTCTTTTGATAGTGTCTTTAAAACAAACCTTCATAAAAATATAATATGAAGTAGATGTCATTTACACACAAAATATAATATATAAATTGGTTAAACAATATTATTATTTTATTATTCTTAGAAAACCCATCCTGGAAGAATGATTTGTGAAAAATACGCTGCTTTATTTTAATTAGGTTATAGTGGGCTGCCAAATCATAGATTTACTTAGACATAGATCAATAGAATTCATAGTCAATGTCACTTGTCACTCATTGTTGATAAATATTGATATGTCAAAAAACATAAGAGAGTGATAATAATATAATGCTTCCAATTTTGAAAATATAAATACATAAATATGAGTTTGCTGCTCTAATAGATTTTTCGGTAGGTACCAAATGTTGTTTATTAATATCATAATCCCTTCTTTGTAATTTTTAAGTATTGGCTCAGAAACATAAAAAAATATTGACATTTTCTGTAACATTCTTTCCATCGCTAGGATTTTATTATTTTTTAGTTTAAGAATGCATGAATCACTTTTAAATGGTAACCAAATTGAAAACAAATGAGCTAAGACTTTCATACTCTTTTTCAAAATATATAAGCAATATGATGTATGCTAAACTAAAAGATTTGATTTTAAATTCAACCATTAGTGCAAAGGGGGTTAGTAAAGAAAAATTAACGCAAATATTTATTGACTGATGATTAATTTATTCATTTTCAGTGTCACAAACCTTGGTTACTTTTATCTGTCATCAAATTGTGCTGTGACTGAGATACCTTTGGGTTTTTTTGCGTCAAAACGTGTCAATCTTCATAGACTACATCCAACGATTGCAGTTTTGGTCTTTCAAGGATTCTTTATTCTACAGGATCATGTTTGAGATGTGTAAAGAGAATATGTTGTTGACGGAAGAAACTACTACAGGAATAATCCCATACCATACATTTTAAATATAATGCTTCTTGTCGTATTATGAAACATACGTGAAGATTGTTATATTAACGCAATAAAATATTAATATATATTTAACATTGTTTTTAATTTATCTTCATACCTATTAATTAAGAATTTAGATAATTTTGTTATTATAATAGCAAATAAAGTGATATTCGATGATTCTGTCCACAACAATCTGTTTTATGTGATTAATTGAGATATGAATATTATACAGTATTTCTTATTTATTATGATGTGGATAAAACAAATATATTTTTTACTATAATAAACATGCGCACATACCTGACAAATCCATTATGATTTTGATAAACAGGAACGTCATTAGTTCCTGTCAGATTCGCTTTCTTTCAGAGTTCTGTTTTATCGACCAAATCTACCAAAGAATTTTTATACTCATTTCAATTTTCAAAAATCATTTTTACGATTAATATATTTAAATGTATTATGAATTTAATTTAATGTATCTTTATTATTTACCAACATTTAATATGATTTTATCATGTACTTACTCATCTAATGGCTACGACGGTTTTACACAAAATGTGGCCATAAATTTTTTAAAATGTGTCAAATATCAAAATGGAGGATTTTTTTTTCCAAAATTTTTCATTAAATCTTTATTTATTGAGAATAATAAGATTTGAATAACTTTTATATGTATTACGAATCAATCTACGATTATTTTATTACATTTTCATACCGTAATACCAAGATTCCATTCAACGTTTACATGAGTAATTTTGTTTCCAAACGATGGCTTACTGTCTTTTTTGAAAAATTTGTATGAAGATCCTAAAAAAATAAAGTTTTTTAAATAGCTCTAAATATAATAAAGTTAACGTTGCCAAATTGTATCTTAGAACGTTCTCGAGCAAATTCCACCGCTCTGCGTAGATTCATATCTGACGTAGCATTTGTATTTTGAGCGTGATGCTCGGACATAACGGTAAAGTATTGTCAAAGGCAAATAAAAATACAAACATTTCTGAATTATTATGTAGATTTTATTTCTTTCTCTCAACAATTCTGTCAAGTTCACTGTACGCTATGATCTAATTTATCGGCTACTGTTTTACCGGCCAGTTTGTTTATGGAATGTTCATACCAATTTCAACGATGATTTTAAATTTAATCTTTTTCAACAATGAATTTAAGATTTAAACTTTATTTATATTTCAGGAATATAAAATGATTCAACAATTATTTTTAAATTATTTAATACCTATCTACATTAGAATATGATTTTATCAGGCACCTACATAATTACTCATCTATTACAGTGGCTACGACGCTTTGTAAAAAACTATGGCCATAAAGTTTCTAAAATATGTCAAATTACAAAATGGAGGAATAATTTTTACAAAATTTTGCATTAAATCTTTATTTATTGAGAATAATAAGATTTGAATAACATTTATATGTATTACGAAACAATCTCCAATTATTTTATTACATTTTCATACCGTAATACCAAGATTCCTTTCAACGTTTACATGAGTAATTTTGTTTCCAAATGATGTCTTACTGTCTTTTTTGATAAATTTGTATGAAGATCTTTAAAAAATAAAGTTTTTTAAATAGCTCTAAATATATTAATGTTAATTTATCAAAGAGTATTTAAGAACGCTCTCTGGAATTTTGCACGGCTTTTCGCATATTAATATCTGACCTTTACGTTTGTTTTCTATGATTGATGCTCTTACAAAAATATATATATATAAACGGACTAAAATATTATGTAGATTTATTTATTTTATTAGGGGGACAAGAAAGGAGCCTCCACGCAGATTGAGTTTTCACGATACGAAAAAGCAATCGGGCGTCCCCTGGTAACGGCATTACTGCCGGCTAATCCTTTCAGCACCGGAACATCACATCAGAGCAAAGTACAGGTGGCCGAGTATTGGGGTTCACGCATATGATGAATGATGATGTCCGGATCCGGAAAGTAAGTATTTATTTATTCAATAATGGCTTAAGATTATGTAGAAGATATACACACTACGGTTTACCTTCTAGAAAAAGCCACTTTTACAATCATCAATAATTAAAACGTTAAATTGTTTAATTGAGAAAACAAAAAAGAAAGGTGATAGTATAATCATAGAGTATAATAATACTACTTAAAATAGAGTGGCAACTCGAGCGTTTTTTGTAGACTGGGAATACAACGCCATATTTTGTTCATCGTACTAAAATTACGCGCATGCGCGCTTTCAAATCTTATACCCCTCAATATATTCAATTTTATCCTTAACTTATGAATATAAATAGTTTCAAAAATGACCTACTCTATTTCATCAGCAAATATATTTTTATTTTAACGTAACATTTTAAACTTTTTTTACACATTCAATATTAAAATGTTAAATTAAAACAAATATACATCCATTTTAGAAATAGGATAAGTCACTTTAAGAAACTATAAATATTCATAAGTTATGGACAAAATTGAATATTATGTCAGTGTGTTGATGAATATTTTAGACTATATATTTTATGAAAAGGAATTAAAATTTGAGATGTTATAATGCATTAATAAAACAATCCAATAAAATAAATTACATTTATTTGTTTTTTATATACTTAATGCTTTGACATAATATTTTTTTTAACAATAAAATTTATATCACGAGTGAAGACTTAAAGAAAATTATCGCAAAACTTCCTATTTCTTGAGATTTGTTCATCACTCAGACATTCCAATATTTAACCACAGATTTTGCATTAAATTACGAGACAGATCGTTCAAACATCGCTGCACTGATGAAAACAAAACAAAGCGACCTATATCGCAACACATGAATGAAAACAGGGAATAAAGCGTCCAAATATATCATACAACGATACGAATAATATATTTACGTAAAATGAAATCACAAAACTTATCATATCAAGCTTCGAAATATAAAGAAACTGACACCTGACATGGTGAAAAAAATATAAAATCTCGCAACTAAATCAACAACTTCTTAGCAACACAATCAACAACTTCTTAGTAACCCAATCAACAGTTTCTTAGCAACAATCAACAACTTCTTATCAACTCAATAACAGCAGTCATGCGGCTGCGCGGCTGTAGTTCCAATAATTTCCGAAAAAAAAGTTCTGGCTCAAGGACCATGAGGTGTCAAACTTATCTGTCAAATATATTGTCTATGGTTTGTATGGAAGTTTCACTACCGTGAGTATAATATTCATCAGTCAATGCTAGATGGTATGTTTAACAGCTGTCATAATTTGACATTAGACCTGATTAGAAGCGCTGCCACCTAGTGTGTCTTGTCGGAAGCTCCCCAGAAAACCTCCCATTAATGTCTTCTTTTTAGCCAGACTTGTACGTATCGAATGCGATAATCGCATTTGTTTCTAGAAATATTTCTGTGGCGGCGCTATACACGTTTCCCATACAAAATGTATGTAACTCACTTTAATACCGTGACTACCTTCCGATAAAACAGAGAATTGGGGCTCAGTATACAATTGACAATTATTACCTCACTCAGAGTAGGATGAATCCGCGGTGCACATATCCGTAAGTATATTAATAATCGTAATGGCATTAATGGACAACACGTGTGCTGATCACAAATCATTTGTAGGTGATATTGTAATTTATGAATTTAACGAATATGAAATAGAACTATTTCTAAAGAACGTGAACGTCGCCATACCTAACGAACCATGCGAGTATGATGCTTTTAAAAAAAACTTCCCGGAATCGCAGTCTTTGGGGATATATGTGCAAAATAAAAGCAAGGAAAAGCTATACAAGTGTAATATGTGTAATACATCTTTAACGAATTCAAGTGCATTAAAGACACACATGCTACTCCATAGTGGAGAAAAGCCATACGAGTGTAAAATTTGCAGTAAAAAGTTCACTCAATCTGGTGATTTACAGAAACACATGCGACTGCATAACGGAGAAAAGCCATACGAGTGTAAAACTTGCAGTAAAAAGTTCACTCTCTCTGGTAATTTAAAGACACACATGCTGCTCCATAGCGGAGAAAAGCCATACGCGTGTAAAATTTGCAGTAAAAAGTTCACTCAGTCTTGTCATTTAAAGAATCACATGCTACTGCATAGCGGAGAAAAGCCGTACGAGTGTAAAATTTGCAGTAAAAAGTTCACTCAATCTTGTCATTTAAAGAATCACATGCTACTCCATAGCGGAGAAAAGCCATATGAGTGTAAAATTTGCAGTAAAAAGCTCACCCAATCTACTGGTTTAAAGCAACACATGCGACTTCATAGCGGAGAAAAGCCATACGAATGTAAAGTTTGCAGTAAAGAGTTCTCTCGATCTGATGCTTTAAAGACACACATGCTACTGCATAGCGGAGAAAAGCCGTACAAGTGTAATATGTGCAATAAATCTTTAACGAATTCAAGTGCTTTAAAGAAACACATGCGACTGCATAGCGGAGAAAAGCCATACGAGTGTAAAATTTGCAGTAAAAAGTTCACTCGATCTGATGCTTTAAAGACACACATGCTATTCCATAGCCGAGAAAAGCCATACGAGTGTAAAACTTGCAGTAAAAAGTTTACTCTATCTAGTGATTTAAAGACACACATGCGACTGCATAGCGGGGAAAAGCCATATGAGTGTAAAATTTGCAGTAAAAAGTTCACTCGATCTGATGCTTTAAAGACACACATGCTACTGCATAGCGGCGAAAAGCCGTACAAGTGTAATATTTGCAGTAAAATGTTTACTCAATCTAGTAGTTTAAAGGTACACAAGCGAATGCATAGCAGAGAACAGCCGTACATGTGTAAAATTTGCAGTAAAAAGTTCACTCAATCTGGTGCTTTAAAGAGACACATGCGACTGCATAGCGGAGAAAAGCCGTACAAGTGTAATATTTGCAGTAAAATGTTTACTCAATCTAGTAGTTTAAAGAGACACAAGCGAATGCATAGCAGAGAACAGCCGTAGATGTGTAAAATTTGCAGTAAAAAGTTCACTCAATCTGGTGCTTAAGAGACACATGCTACTGCATAGCTGAGCAAAGCCATACGAGTTTAAAATTTGCAGTAAAATGATCACTCAATCAGGTGCTATAAAGACACACATGCGACTGCATAAAGGAAACTAATTGTGCTTGTGTAACATTTGCATTAAATCGTTCACTTATTCTAGTGCTCCAAAGAAACATATCAACGCCCTCTATTTATAAATCTTCGTATCTGGATGTCATTTTTTCCGAGATGTCACGCCTCGATTGGAAGTTGTTTGTTACGCATGGATATACGGGTGTAAAGTAATAAGTAATGTTTAGAGACCTTTAACGCTGCGCTCCACGAAGCTACCTGACATTTCAAATCCCATACATACAAATGAAATTCGGTTTTTTGTTTAATTTTTTTAACCACAAACGACGTTTCAAAGATGTTTTTTTTTCTGTTTGTTTCCATTACAATGATATGCATTAATCCTATTTTTTGGTCTTCTGCTATACGTTTTCTTGGCGGTTCCTCGTGTTTCATTATAAAATCTTCATTTATAGGTACCATGTTTTATACTGTTTAATGGATTTATTTATAAGATTAAGGGTTTGTCTAATGTTTAGTGTTAATTATAATCCGGTTTTACGTTTTATTTTAAGTTTTGTGTGGTTTTAAACCATTGTATATATAGTTTTTAATTTTAATATTAAGCTATTTTTAAGTAAGTCACAGTTTTGGTAATATTTTCATTGTTAACATCAGTGGTTTAACTATTATTTACATTTTTATTATAGTTAAAAGATTTTCTAGAGGTATATGTACCTCAAATACCTAGTATAGTAGTGTAGGTATGTGATCAGAGATGCAATATCTCAACATTTTCGATAACTACTGACAGTTTTTAGTTTAAAGTAGATACTTCTTGATCTGGATACGGGTGTAATATATTGTAATTCAAAGTCGGTAATAAGATCATATCAATAAATCTTTTTTTGATTTGATATAGGTAAATCTGGCCGAAGGTAGATTTAGAGTGTAAGAATCAGCTTCAAACAAAACCCTAACTTTAGTCGAAAACAATAACAATGACTTTCTATTCTTAATTTGGTATGTATTACGTATGTGAAAACTATTTGTACATTTAAAATAATTTCAATAAAGTAGGTATGTATATTTTTTACAATTTATTTATTTATTTATTCATTCATCAACGGCCTAAAAAAGCCTTTTACATAAAAATATACAAATGAAAAGAATATACCTAAGAATATAGAAATAAAATTATAACAAAAAAGAAATCAAAAATTAAAAAAAATATAATATAAAATATAAATTAAAAATATTACTGGTTGCACGTGAAAGAGTTAAAATATTATTATACTAGCTCATACCCGTCTTGCTTTACGTTTTTGATTCCGATTGTCAGGCTTGATCGGTAGGTAATTAAACAGGTTCTAGTCTAGCTTCCTATTGCTTAACAGACCTCTATAACTGACAGAAGCACGGAAAAAGAAGAATGACACATTCACAATTCATAAAAAGAGAGAAGAATGACACTTTCAATGTTTATTAAAAAGAAAGAAGAAAAATTATAGTTTGCCACTCACATGAAAAAAAAAACTGCATGTATCATAATAATATGTTACATCTCACACTTGATACAATTTCACTGTTCAATCGAACCTACCTACATAATATTATGCTAGTTTTACTCTCTCTATGGTTTGAATCTTAGCTATATCCCTCTATGTGTGGAATGGTACAAATTTTAGGTGATTGACTATAATGATGAAGGCAGCTGTTTTACCGACCCAAATAATATTATACGAACCTACCTACATAATTTGCAAGTTTTACTCTCTCTATAGTTTGAATCTTAGCTACATTCCCTACAACCTCTATGTGTGATAAGGGCAGGTGTTTTACCGACCTCACATGTCACTAAAATATGTCAAACTTCAAAATGGAGGAATTATTTTGCAAATTTTTTCACTAAATCTTTATTTATTGAGAATAATAAGATTTGAATAAGATTTATACTTTATACGTATAACAAATCAATCTCCAATTATTTTATTATATTTTCATACCATAATACCAAGATTCCATTCAACGTTTACATGAGTAATTTTGTTTCCAAAAGATGGCTTACTGTCTTTTTTGAAAAATTTGTATGAAGATCCTAAAAAATAGAGTTTTTGCAGCAAATTGTATTTAAGAACCTTCTCCGGAATTTTGCACGGCTCTGCGCAGATTCATATCTGACGTAGCATTTGTATTTTGAGCGTGATGCTCCCACATACGGTAAAAGGCAAATAAAAAAACATTTCTGAATTATTATGTACATAGATAGTATGTAAAAAGAAATGTACAATGATTATTCTAAACATATTGTAAGTTATTTATTTTTTATTTTATTTACTTTCCAAAAGAAAAGTACATAATACAATATAACATAAATATATGTAATGGAAAATATTGCCTCACTAGACCTAAGCCTGTTTCGAGACAATACTAATAAAGATAGTAAAATAATGTATAAAAATGATGGTCAAAAATGTCGCTGAGGAGTTATCTTATTATAATAATATATACGTTGTTTAATTGTTTAATTTGAAATAAACTAGAATGATAAATTGTTTTTTCATTTTTACTGTAACACAAAATATATAAACAAAAATTTTATAGTATTTATTTACGAAAGACAAAATTGACCATAACAAACACACACATTCATATGATTGAGGTTATAAACGTCAAACGTTAATTTGACCATTTTACCAGTGTTTCCAACGCTGTTTTTCAAACGCAAAGTAGCCCAACTGAAAATTGGTATGCGGTCATTCCGAAAATTTTAGTATCCGAAGAGAGGTGGAGTTCACTAAAAAAGTTCATTTAGTATCCGGAAAGGTGAAAATTCGCTGAAAGGGAAGTAACCCAAGTGGCTACCTATCGCCTTTTAGATTTTTTCGTCGCCTACTCTCGTTCCAAATAGCCCAAATGGCAGTAAATCTCCCCCTTTGGCAACACTGAATTTGACAATAGACCGGATTAGCAATGGCGCCTCTGGTGGCACAAAATGGAAAAAAAAACATCCCATTATTATTGATGAACTAAAATGTTATCACTCTGACAACACTGAACATAGGTTGTTGTCTGACATTACGAATGGACAGCTATTCTAACTGGTAAATACAACATCCAATTCATTTTAAAAATTATTAAGTACCTTTTACTAATTTGGAGGAGGATGTGCTGGACCTTCTCGTGGTCTCCTCTGTGAGTAACGCAATAAAGAAAGAGATTAAGATAAAAACAAACAAAGAGATAAATTGGAATTGAAACTGAAAGAGATTTAAGACTAATTAACATGCGTGAAACGAACCAGCACATACGCGGCGGTCGAATGTCGCAAGGCCTCACGACCAGATTGGTGAAAAAAGGACCTTTTAAGGACCACCCTGACGACCACAATAGTGGGAAAACAAATAGATCTAAGCACCTACCAAATAAGAATGACGAACTGCAAGAAGCAGGAAAAGTTTTTAAGATTGGACAAATTAACGTTGAAGGACTGACTAGAGCAAAAGCGGATATCGTGTCCAAAATCATGAGCGAAGTGAACGTTATGACCTTGCAGGAGACGCACATTGAACCACATGACGGGCATAAATTAGAAATTGCTGGATTTGAAGTAATAGCCAGCAGGGCCATAAAAACACGGAATGGCAACGTACATCCGGACAAAGCTCAAGGAAGAGGCATATATGATAGACGAGGGCGAAAATTTTATTACCATAAGAATACAGAACCTCACAGTGGTAAATGTGTATAAGCCACCTTCTCGTAAATGGTCCTCTGAAATCCTACCTAAGTACACTCATCCAACTATTGTGATAGGTGATTTTAACTCTCAAAACACCCAGTGGGGTTACACTTCTGATGATGAGGATGGTGAGGCTCTGGCGGAATGGGCTCAGCTAAATGATATGCATCTGCTATATGATGCAAAACAGGGAGGAACCTTCCTGTCTGCACGTTGAAACACCATCACGTCGCCGGATTTATGTTTTGTCACGACCAACGATGCGGGAAATCCCATGATGGCTGACAGAGAGATACTTAAAAGATTCCGAAAAGCAGACATTCAGCAGTGATAGTCAGAATCGGATTACAGATTCCCCTGCTGGACCTGCCAAGACTTTACCGCTGGAATCTTAGACAAGCAAGGTGGTAACAATATACGGAATATATAGACGAACAGATAAATAGAATCAAACCAGAATTGAGGAATTACACACGCTTTGAAAATTTGATAAAGGCGGCTGCAAAAAGGGCAATACCCAGAGGTTACCGTAAAGACTATGTTCCGGGATGGAACCAGGAGTGTGAGCGGGTTTTTGAAGAATACAAAACTACGGGAAATGAGGATATTGCCGAAGACCTCGTTCAACTTTTGAATATAGAGAGACAAAAGAGATGGACTGAAAGCGTCGAACAAATGGACTTCACTCATTCGAGTCGGCAAAGTTGGAAACTGTTACGCAAACTGGGTACCGCATCGGTGACTAAAAGGGATAGACCGGTAAATGTAAACCAAGTGGTGTTACGTGGTTTCTACAGAGTCGGAATCTGCTTCAGTTTCTCTTCTTCTTTTAACCATGAATACTTGCCTCGGCTAGTGTTGGTAGAGCGGACTCCAGAATCTCTGGTCTTTGGAAGTTCGATCCAGGAGGAGATGATGATTTGTTTAATCAAAGATGTTGTTTGATAAATTAAGAAACACTTGTTTATTGCGTGTAACAGGAAATTGGAAAATATACAAAAGTTCAGATTTTTCACGTAATTCACAACAGTAATTGTATCAAATTTACAATCAATAAAAAAAAAGTTTGCTTATTCTTTTAAAACAACAATAATAATCACTTTTCGTATCTATGAATATAATTGGTTGGATTCTAAGGAAATCGCGGTAAAATTGTTTGAGTTTCTCCAACTATCAGGGAGTACTCTGAAATTTATACGTCTGATTCCCACAAGGTGAGTTTAAAGAATGCCATTTTGAAACAAAGGAAAAATACTTAACGGTCGTTTTTACTTGGGTCAACAAGTCCTTGATCATGTGACCAAGGGTGAGAGAGATGGAAGATATCTGCCTCTCACATTCACCATACTCAGTAGCGAAAATTTGACAACATGGGAATAGAATCTGCGTCGTAAATAATTAAAAAAAGGGGTGGAGAGAAAGTGAGTGAGTGAAATGCATAGGCATCCATCCCACTTACACTAGTGCAATAATATCCATATTTGGCAACATGACCTGTGGCCTACGTGCATAATCGCACGATCAACAGAAACCAAATTATAAATAGATGCATACCTGTTAGTATAGGGGTAGGTATGTATAGCAATATTTGAAATTTATAAAGAATATTCCGTACTATGAGACGGCTGAAGCTTCATAACAAAAATACATGCTACAAATCGATTTTTAGTTATCAAAAGAAAAAAAAAAAAAAAAAAAAAGAAGATTTTGAGTACAAAAAAAATCTCTTAAGGAGTAACTGATCCAATAAGGTAGGATCAAGGAATTTAGAATAATCCTTGAACATTTAACTTCAAGAGTTCCAAAGTTGTAAGGGGTATACCAAAGATAGATACCCTAGTTTAGTAATTAGGTATAAAACAAAAAAAAAATATATTTTCATACATATAGATAAGGAATTAAACATGGCATGAGAAGAAAATTTGATTGTGGAAGTAGGGGACAACCCTCATGAAGAGTAGAACCTAGATTGGTAAATTGTTTGTCACCCTTTCTTACCTATTCATCCATCCCTAACGGCCTTCATTCATAACCTCTCACTCCTAGATTTATTCATCAATAATTACTATCACACGGTTAGACAAACAACACAAAAAAAAAATTATTAAATAATGGTTCAAAGCAGAGACTGCAATCCAATAATTCCACAAAAAAAAAAATTATTAATTAATTAATACAATTAACAATCCAACTGTCAAGAAGTAGAAGGTGACAGAATAGTAAACATAAACATAAAAAAAAAATAAAAAAAAAATATATCGTACAATATTTCCTCTTCCTCAAGGACATCTCTTAAGTATATCTGATAGTGCTCACTTAGATTATTATAAATTTTGATTTTAAAATGCCCATAACATTTCTCAAAGTGAGAAATGTCCACTGATTTAGTTTCACTGTTCACTGATTAGTTTAAGAGCACTCCTAAGGTTAGCTTGTAGCTCAAAGATTTGGAGAGAACTAATTTAAATGTTCTGGTGTTTGTACATAAAAAAAAATTATTATATCATTTACAATTGCATAAGAGTATCCTGCAAAGAAAGAAATTCACTTAAAAAAAAATATATAAAAAAGAAAGGTATCCGTTGCCCAAAGATTACGGATCGACAAGTAAGAAGAGATGTTAAACTTCATGCTAGCTATTGTCCTGGTAATTAGGACACAATACTAAGTTTTGGAGCGCCACCTAGTTTGGGAAAATACGGGGAATAAACTAGGAAAATTCCAATAATAAACCAAAACAAAAAAAATATTATCTTACCTCTTGACAAGAGAGAAAGATTTGAGTATGCCAAAGTTGTATAAGACTGATCCGAGCGTCCTCATCTCAATCGAATAGAAAAGTTAAGAATATACTTAAAATAAAAAAAAAAAACGAGTTGCAACTCAAAAAAAAATTGTCTAAGATTATTAGAGAAGTAGTAACTACAAATTATCAGTAGACTAACGTTATGAGTCGACTAAAATATTAACTAATAATTAAGAAGATTTGTGGCCTTAATTAGGAACACAAAAAAAAGATTCATTGAAATTGATGTCTGCTCTAAGCCAACAATGCTGTGACGAAAGATGTCATTTATACATCAGATAGCGTGCTTATCATTGCACAGATTTACAAGCCTGGCATAACCAGAAATGTACCAAAAAAAAATTTCATTCAACACACATTATCATAAGGGTGCATTGCTCATTTACAGCTCTCAAAAAAAATTAGGAAGGTTGAGAGTGTACCAAAGTTTATTATTGCGCTTATCATAGCACAGATTTACAAGCCTGGCATAACCAGAAATGTACAAAAAAAAAATTCCTTCAACACACATTCTCACAAGTGTGCTTCGCTCATTTACAGCTCTCAAAAAAAAATTAATTAGGAAGGTTGAGAGTGTACCAAAGTTTATTATTGCGCTTATCATAGCACAGATTTACAAGCCTGGCATAACCAGAAATGTACAAAAAAAAACATACGGACTTCTATGACAAGTACGTTTCAACATTTACACTTCTCAAACATTAGAAGGTACCAAAAAAAAAGAAGAAGGCATTTGTAACGTCAAGATTTCTCATATACACCTTCTACTTGATCTAACCAAACCTTCCCTATTCAAGTTTCAAACAAAAAAAACAATTAAACAAAACACAAAAAAAATTGGCCGCCACTGACGAACATTACAATGCGGCGAATATTATACTCAGCTGAGACGGCTGACCTACATAATTTCACGGCCCACAAAGGTGTCCTTAAACTTCACAGCTGATGGTCACTAGGTCAATGGCCTAGAGTATACAACTTTCTATTTCGTTAGTTGTTCCGGTGTAGGATGGGAGGTCCTCTGTGACGTGATATGGGGCGGAACTTAACATGAAAAAAAAAATATACGTCTGCACTCTTCTGGTGCATACCTCAATCATGTCATCTCACTCACCGATGGTAGCGGAGAATTTGCCATGGGTGGGGCCCAGAGCTGCACCGGAATGCGATGTGAAAATTAAGAAATTTAATAAAATATGAGATCGGAACGTACACAATTTTCCTGCAGCTTGAATCCATTCAAATACTATGGGGAGAGTTTAACAACAAAATTTTTTTTTTACACAACTATTCTGTACTGATCTTTCAGAGATAATTTTAATTATAAAAATCACTCGACAACCTACAGGGATGTGGGTGGTATAGAAGACACGTTATTGGAATTCTCATAATTAAATCAAGATATGATAGAATTTAAACTACAACTTTATTATATCCTTCGTATGGAACCTACCGATGGATCCACTATCACAATCCTTTAGTTCAAAAATTGTTCTAGATATTTTACGTACTACCTGAGACTTAATGAAGCGAGGAGCTAATTTTTTTGAAAAATATTGGGAAGCATTTGAGAGATAATGAGATCTTCTCCATACCAGCTGACCAATTGATAAGGATATGTCTTTACGACGCAAATTATAACGGTCCTTATTTTTATTAAAAGCTTGTACTAACGTTTGTGAGACTTTATTATATAGATTTTCTAAGGTGGAAATGTCATTCAATCTTTGTTTTAAGGGATCAAATGTTTCAGACGGGGAATCATGATTTATCTGTAGTGGCTTATAAAAAGAGGCGTGGGGAATGTACTCTCTACCGAACATCAAAAAATGTGGAGAATATCCGGTAGCAATGTTAGTCATAGAATTTAAACAAGAACAGATTTTTGGAAGATGTTTACACCAATTGCGTTGGTCCTCCTCTACTAATATTGCCAACAAGGTTACTAGAGACTGATTATATCTTTCGGAGACATTATGTTGGGGATGAAAATATGCGTTATATCTAAGATCATTTATTCCGTGGGAATGTAAGAATTCTTTAAACTGTCGAGAAACAAACTGTTTTCCGTTGTCTAAAACAATCTGTCGAGGGATTCCAAAGACTTTAAAGATTCTTTCGTCTAAGATTTGAATTATACTACTGGTATTTGCGGCTCGGAGAGGAAATGCCCAAGTTATTTTACTAAAATTACAAACTACAGTGAAAATGTAACGGTTTCGCTTATGACTCAGCGGTAAGGGACCTATGAAATCCATAGATATACTTTCCATGGGACGTTCAATTTTTTTAGGGTATTTCATAAGACCATGGGGCATTTGGTTATTATACTTGTAGGCCTTGCATATTTCACACTCATTCACAACCTGTCTAACAAGAGGTAATAATCGTTTACAGAAGTATGTACGGGAAATAAATTCGTAGGTTTTTTCCATTCCAGAATGACAGTTTCCCTTATGGTAGTCCAATATGAGACTTTCTATCTTACACGCAGGGACAACCAATTTCCAAAGGTGAGGGGGAGAGTTAGACAAGGAATCTTTTTTATACCTAGAATAACGATACAAGTGTCCATCATTTATCATAAAATTAGTGAACGATTGGGGTTTTTGAAGACAAGAATTGTACACTTTTTTATACCAGGGGTCTATAATATTTTCAAACGGTTCGGGAACAGACAAACTAGAGACAGGAATACGGCTCAATCCGTCGGCAAGGTTGTTTTCGCAGCCACGCTTAAATACAAAAGTGAAATCAAACTGTGAAAGTCAGCAAGCCCATCTGGCTAACCTACCAGAAGGTGAAGAAATTGAGTTTAGGTATTTTAAACATCCGTGATCACTGACTACTGTAAAGTGTACTCCGTCCAGATAGCTTTTAAAGTGTTGTATAGAATCTACTATGGCGAGAAGTTCTCTCTCCGTGGTACTATAATTTCGTTCTGGACCGGACAATTTACGTGAATGATAAGCAATTATATATTCTACTCCATTTGAGTCTTTCTGGGACAAGAAGCTGCCCAAGGAAACTCCACTTGCATCACACGTCAATGTATACGGAAGGGAATAGTCTGGTGGTTTAAGGATTGGAGCGGAAATCATTGCTTGTTTCAAGGCTTGGAAGGCAAGTTCAGCTTCATTTGACCATTCGAATTTTTTACCGTTAAATTTATTACTCGTGAGGCGAGTCAAGGGAGAAGCAATCTTAGAAAAGTCCTTAATGAAACGCCTGTAATAAGACATTGATCCTAGAAATGAGCGGATTTCTTTACTGGTGGATGGTCTAGGATAATCTTTCATAGCACTAATCTTATCTGGGTCCGTATGAATTCCCTCCCTGTCAATAATATGACCGAGGTACTTAAGCGATGATTTACAAAACACGGATTTACTGAGCCTAATTGTCAAGTTGGCTTCTTTCAAGCGCTGGAGAACAATTCGTAAGGTGGAAATATGGGAATCAAAATCTGAACTACAAATCAAAACATCATCAAGGAAACTAAATACTCGTTGTACCAAATCGGAGAAAAGCTTATCCATAATTCTCTGCATTTCGGCGGGCACGTTTTTAAGGCCGAACGGGCAGGTAACAAACTGGTACATCCCTTTGGATTCTACATAGAAGGCTGTTTTAGGTCTGCTTTCTGGACTCAAAGGAATTTGCCAGAAGCCGTAGCTCAAGTCTAAGGTGGTTAAGAACTTGGTGTCTCTCAGATTATCCAACATATGGTTGATATTTGGGAGTCTATAAGAGTCTGAGACTGTGACCTCATTCAATCTTCTAGGATCGAGAACGAATCTAGCTGTGCCATCGGATTTTGGTACACAGAAGCAGGAATTTAACCAAGGGGAACGTGAAGGTTCTATTATTTTTAAAGCTATCATTTTATCTACCTCTTGACACATCTGAATTCGTCGTACATGGGAAGCTGGATATAATCTCTGTTTAACGGGCAAATTATCACCTGTATCAATGACATGAGAAACTACATTCGTCCTACCCAAACCCATTTTCTCAAAAGAAATATTCTCGAATTCATTCATAAGGTCATCCAAAATTTTCCTCTGCGACACTGTCAAATCGTTTATGGAGTTAAGACATTTTGGAGGTGATTCTACATTAGACGACTGTTGATCAGATATGGATGCTACAGTAACATGGGTTTTAGTGGGGAACAAACGAGGAATTATTCCTGACTTTTCCAGAAAGGGTGACCCCAAAATGAATTGGTCAGGAATGGAAGGAACAATAACAAATTTAACATGCTGAATTTTATTGTTGTAACATAATGGCAAAACTATGGTACCTATAGATCTTATGGAATTATTGTCAACCCCACGAATATTTTGCTGACAATATTCAGGACGGAACCCTATTTCGATAAAAGACCGATATAACTGACCCCCTAGGACATTACAAGCTGATCCGGTATCAAGCAAGGCTCGGAGTTGTATTTGAGAGATAGAAAATAGCAAATAAGGGCGTCGATCTCTCTCGTTTATTACGGAAACTTTATTGACCTGCAATGTTGAAAAGAACAATTTAACACTCTGAATCCACGACAATCTCTCGCGAGCTGAGGTCTCTGGGCTCGGGAAAATTGCAGGATTCATTATTCGTTTTTTGAATTTCTAAGTGGGGGAGGCGGTTTACTCACGTCAGGTAAGCGTTGGCGTGGCACAGGATTGAAGGGTTTCCTAAACTGAAATGAATGAACATTATTGGCACTGGGCCCTGACTTAGAGTAGCAGTTTCGAGCAATGTGACCTATACGTCCGCAGTGAAAACATTTAATCATAGGAGCAGAAGGCTGTTGAGAAGAAATTGATTGAACAGGGTGTTTCCTTACTATCTTAACTTTAGAGGGAGAGCGGGTTGGAACTGCAACCGAAACACACTCCAACTCCGTGCAAACTTCATCTAGCTCAGCAATTGAGTTCGGTCGCCTGGACACTAATACACTGGCATATCTGCTATCTAATCCTTTTCTGATGGCCTTTAGGATATCTGACATACGCAATGGAGACTGTAAGGACTGATTCAAAAGGGTTATACGTGAAATGTAATCACTAGCACTCTCCAAAGGTTGCTGTGATGCAGTTAAGATTTCCAATCGTCTGTTGCCTTCAGCATCAGGCAAATCGAAGCGCTTGATAAACGATTGTTTAAGCTGTGTCCAAGTTTTAACACTGTTATAAAATGTCCGGTAGAAGGTTAGTGCTTTTCCCTCCAAAAATTCAGGCAAGGCGGGGCCTAGGTTTTCCACTGGAAAATTTCGGGCTCTGGAGATTTCCTCCAATCTCAAAAAAAAATCCCTAACATCCTCGACACCGGAATAATGTTGAACTGGCCATGAACTAAAATTTACTGAATGTATGATGTGTGATTGGCTAACTGTAGGATTGGGTCTATCTAAATTTCTACGAACCGGTGTAATAATTAAATCATTGGAAACATTAGTATTTATCATTGTCACGGCTTGAGTGGGCGGAGAAGAAGGTACAAAACTATCACGAGGTGGATTAATTTCCGAGAGGCTATCAGGGCGTCGGATACCTAACAATTCCGAAGGGTGATTGTCACGCTGACCTACATCAGACAATAAGTTAGAATTGAAAAGTCTGCATTGCCTTCGCAGAGATTCAATACCTACATCAGGCTGGATACCTCTATTCAACAGTGCTTTAGAAAGTGTCTTGCATGTCGCCCTCTCCACACGCGGAATAACTCGATCGACCAGGGATGACATTATTAACAAATAAAACTACCGGAGTGTGACTATCTCAAACTTTGACTACCGTCGGGAACATTCGATCACAAGAAAGTCAAAAAAAAAAATTTAAATTATCGAAGTTTTATCTCGACTTCACTCACTTATCCAACATTCAAGGGAGAAAGACCCTTTCTCAAGGAAAGTTATTGAATTATTGTGGCAGAACAGAGTACCCAAATGCAAAAATAAAAATTTTCAAGAAAAATTGCAACAAAACACAAAAAAAACTTTTCTAGTTGCCGTCGGCTGAATTTATCTGTAGGTATTGCAAAACTTTACGGCTCTTGGCCCACACCAAAATTTTAGCAATTGCAGAAATTTAAATTGAGATAATAGAACTTGCTAATACTCAAGAGGGAAGAAAAGGAAAAAAGGCAACTTAATACATCATTATCAAAAAAAAAACTTTAAACACCAGAACACTGCGTTATTGCATTATTTAGTGATTTTCAAAAGAATTGGATTATTAATTACGTTTCGCTCACCAATTTCCTGTCCGGCATCTATGTGAGTCAAGGGAGACGCAGACAAGGTTCCTCTGGATGTCTTCGAATCTTGACGCTGCTCGCATTGCCATCAGCTCGTTCTGGATTTGATGCTCACACGTTGGAAAGCGCCATAATTGTTACGTGGTTTCTACAGAGTCGGAATCTGCTTCAGTTTCTCTTCTTCTTTTAACCATGAATACTTGCCTCGGCTAGTGTTGGTAGAGCGGACTCCAGAATCTCTGGTCTTTGGAAGTTCGATCCAGGAGGAGATGATGATTTGTTTAATCAAAGATGTTGTTTGATAAATTAAGAAACACTTGTTTATTGCGTGTAACAGGAAATTGGAAAATATACAAAAGTTCAGATTTTTCACGTAATTCACAACAGTAATTGTATCAAATTTACAATCAATAAAAAAAAAGTTTGCTTATTCTTTTAAAACAACAATAATAATCACTTTTCGTATCTATGAATATAATTGGTTGGATTCTAAGGAAATCGCGGTAAAATTGTTTGAGTTTCTCCAACTATCAGGGAGTACTCTGAAATTTATACGTCTGATTCCCACAAGGTGAGTTTAAAGAATGCCATTTTGAAACAAAGGAAAAATACTTAACGGTCGTTTTTACTTGGGTCAACAAGTCCTTGATCATGTGACCAAGGGTGAGAGAGATGGAAGATATCTGCCTCTCACATTCACCATACTCAGTAGCGAAAATTTGACAACATGGGAATAGAATCTGCGTCGTAAATAATTAAAAAAAGGGGTGGAGAGAAAGTGAGTGAGTGAAATGCATAGGCATCCATCCCACTTACACTAGTGCAATAATATCCATATTTGGCAACATGACCTGTGGCCTACGTGCATAATCGCACGATCAACAGAAACCAAATTATAAATAGATGCATACCTGTTAGTATAGGGGTAGGTATGTATAGCAATATTTGAAATTTATAAAGAATATTCCGTACTATGAGACGGGTGAAGCTTCATAACAAAAATACATGCTACAGTGGCAAACACCATATTATCCAAAACCAGCAACATCAAACCTGAAGCGAAATAGAAGTGTTCGATTCGTGAGCAGATAAGAAGGGAAATGGATAAGTGCCCTGCAGACAGTAGTCTGGCAACGACAGTGAGTGTTGAGGAGGTGAATCTGGCCATTAAACACGTGAAGAAGGGCAAAGCGGCAGGAGCTGACGATATACTTCCCGACTTTTTGATACACCTGGGTAGTAGAGCGGTTGCATTGCATGGATTGCTAATCTTTTCTCACGAGTGATTGAAACGGGAAATTTGCCTAAATCGTGGAAAGATCCTAAAGTTATTGCTATATTAAAACCAGGCAAACAAGCAGATGATGCCAAAAACTACAGACCTATATCTTTATTGTCTTTTGTATATAAACTGTTCGAGAGAGTGTTAACTGCCAGATATACTCCAGTGATTGAAAACCACCTAGCAGTAGAGCAGGCTGGTTTTCGAGAAGGCCGCAGTACATGTGAACAAGTGATTGCTCTGACAACACAAATAGAAAATGGCTTTCAGAGAGGAGAAAAGTCGGGGTTGGTATTGCTGGACCTCACGGCTGCATATGACACGGTCTGGAGGAGGGGGCTCATATTTACTCTCCAAAATCCCCAGGTGTAGGAAAACTATCAAAATCCTAGATAATATGCTCTCAAATAGGAGAATAAGAGAATGAATAATAATACCTAAACGGTGTCGTTAGTGGTACGAAGGTCATCCAGAACGGGCTCCCACAGGGGTCAGTGCTGTCTCCTTTACTGTTCAACCTCTACACAGCGGATATACCAAACAAAACTTCCAGAAAGTTCATATACGCGGATGATGTGGCGCTGGTTGCTCAGGCCAAGACTTTTGAGGGTCTGGAAGATACTTTGAACGCAGACCTTAACAACTTTCAAAAATACATAGAAAGCTGGCATCTGCGACCAAACCCAAAAAAGACGACGGCACTAGAACTCTATCTAAACAATAGGGAATCTGAGAGACAACTAAATCTCTATATGTGTAATGAAAAAATACCAAACGAAAGTAACCCAAAGTATCTTGGAGTGAAGATCGATCGAACTTTGTTATACAAAGCACATTTGGAAGGGGTGAAGAATAAAATAAAAACCAGAAATAATATAATAAATAAACTGGCGGGAACAACATGGGGAAGTGATGCGAGGACCTTGAGAACATCTGCAATGGCTTTGTTGTGTCAGTACGGCTGAATATTGTTGTCCAGTGTGGGGTAAAGGTCGATGTCAAACTCAATTATACTATGAGAACTAAAACAGGCACTATTAAGTCAACTCCGACCCGGCTTTCGGTTCTCTCTGTTAAATGGCAATCAAAAGTAAGTTTTGTCTATGGAAGTTGATAAGCATAGATGATAGATAATGTAAGAATTCAAATAAAAGAACACTTGTAAAAAAATACTGAACACGGTTGATGTTATATTTTTTTATTTCAATAAAAATAATTATTAAACATACTTTTCTTTATTTCAAATAACCGCCCAACAGGTTATGGGCCCAGTGCTATTAAAGAAAAAGTATTTAGTAAAAGTTAATAGTAAAATACGTGTTCAGGTGTTGGAAAATGGAGACGCAAGGCAATCACAGTTTAAAATTGAACGACAATAATTGGAGCATGTGGAAGTTCCAAACCAAAATAATATTGAATGCAAAAGGATTACTTTCTTTACTGAAGAAACCACAAGTTGGTGAAAAAGACGTTGTAAAACAAGTCGATGAAAAATGGCTGAAAGAAAACGCACGTGCACAAGAAATAATAGTCACAAGAATGGAAGAAGGAACCGTCATGCATATATTAAATTGTACATCAGCAGCTGAAATGTGGGAAAAACTGGAAAGCGTGTATGAAAGGAAATCTAATATTAGTTTACATCTTTTGCAACAGCAGTTTTTTGGATTAAAATATGAAGACACCGTGAATGGTTTTGTTACAAAAATACAAAATCTTGTTGCTCAGATTAAACAACGTGGAGAAGAAATATCTGATAAAATGGTAATGGCTAAGATAATAATGTCTCTACCATCTCAATATAGACACTTTTGTTCGGCGTGGGAGTCTGTATCAAATGACCAACAAACAATTAATAATTTGTTGGCTAAACTTTTAATTGAAGAAGAAAGATTGAGCGAAGAAAAACTAGATGTCGCCTTAGTTACTAAAGTCAAGACAAAAAATGATTTTAATAGTGAAAAATATAAAAATAATAAGAAAAATATGGAGTGCTTTTTTTGTAAAAAAGGGACATATGATGAATTACTGTTGGTTCAGGAAACGCAAAGAAAATTATAAAAATAAGGAATCTGCCCTTATTGTTGGGCCAGAAAAGATGCTACAAGATGTAAATACTCAGTGGTACTTAGACAGTGGAGCCTCGGAGCATATGTGCAAAGAAAGACATTTATTCAAAACTTAAAGGATTTAAATGATAAAAGACGTGTCAGAATTGGTGACGGGTCATTAATTACGTGTGTTTGTGTGAGTAGGTGTGATAGAACTTCAAGCATATGACAGTCAACAATTCAATACAGTAAGTCTCAATAACATGTTGTGTTCCTGATTTGGATGCTAATCTGTTTTCTCAGGGAAGTACTTTGGACAAAGGTTTTAGTATAATATCTGACAGTAAAAGTGCAAAATTTATAAACTCCAAAGGTAAAACATGTGCAATGGCAATTCGTGATGGAAAACTTTTCAAAATGCTTTTCAGAATATATGATGACAGTGACAGTGAATATAACCTAAACTTTGAATTAGCAAAAATGACAAGAAGCGTTGAAAATAAAAGTTTAATGTGGTGGCATGAGAGACTTGCACATCAAAACATAAATTATGTTAAATCATTGTTAAACAGATATCAGTTAAAGTATATAACTGAAAAGGAGTTTTTTGTGAGGCTTGCATCCAGGGTAAACAACAAAGGGATAAAAATCTTCAGAACTGACAATGGTAAAGAGTTTAAAAATCGTCAGGTTGAACAATTGTTGAATAATTATGGCATAAGACATCAATTAACTGTACCTTACTCTCCTCAACAAAACGGAGCTGCCGAGCGTGAAATGCGTACAACAATGCGTCGGTATACAAGGGAAATCAACTAAGTCCATTTTTGGCAGTTTGGAGTTTTTTATACCATTTTGTAGGATTTTAAATTCTCTATCGTTTGATGTACACAAGTCTATAAACCAATATGCTAACGAGTTATTAAGGTTTTTAATTTCAACTATGTCCCAAATGACAGTTGGCCGAGGAGAGCGCTGTTCTTCCTCCCATCAGGGTCCCGAAGACGAGGAAGACCCTCTCACACTGTGTTCCGCTCCTTCGAAGCAGATCTGAGGGACATGGACATGGTGTGGGAGGAGGTCATAAACATTGCGCAAGATCGAGCGCAATGGAGAGCTCTTGTTGCCTCCCTATGCCCCTGAGTGGGGTGGAAAAGGGAGAATTGATTGATTGATGTCCCAAATTGGACAATCAGTTGCAGGAGAAACGCATTAGTGGACTTAATGCAAATCTCCTGTCTATCATTTGTGTAGCGTTGGACTTAGTTCATTTCACAATACGTAATATGGAGATATTTCTTATGTAAAATGCTACCCAGGAGCAGATTGTGGAAGCCACCACCAGCTAATGAGTACTATTTTTTAAGATATGTCACGTACATAAGTTACTAATGATCTAAGGGACAATTTCAACAAACATAGACACATAGCACACGTCGATTTGATCATAAGCTCTTCAGAGAGACGGCGTATCAAAAAAGTCAGGCATAACCTTGTTAAAGCTATAGGCATTAACCTGTTAAAGGCACAGTGGTGCCGTATACATGTAAATAAATAAATAAATAACACAACCTCAATAACAAGGAAAGATACAGATAACATAAGAAAGTCGAATAAACAAGCATGTAGAAGAGATAAAAATTAACTCCCATATTGAATCAATCATTGTGGGGAGGAGATGGACTTGGCTGGGACATGTTGTTTTATTTTTTTTGTAATGATCGATTGGTACAATGTATTTTTTTATGTTGAAATTAAAGAAACAATATTTTGAATAAAAAAAGGATTGGCGAATTGATGTGAGGGATTTATTCATATCTTGTTATTCAAAATATTGTTAAGTCATTATTTGAAAATTTGGGAGCGCGATGGTAAACAGTTTGAAAAACAGTGGCTTGTTTGTTTATGCCGGATTAGACAGTTCGGAATTTTTACGCACTAAAGGTATGTCCAGGAAACCATTAAAAATTTGATTTTTTACAGCGATTAGTATAGAAGGCAAATTTCCCCTGTTTTGAGATGAATGCTTTGATTTTTTTTGACTTCAGTTCAATATTAGATCTCGTTCAGAAAACATCTCTCCATAGTTTATTGCAATTTTGTTTCCTTGTTAATCAATTTATAATTTTCGTCGCGTTTTATAGTTTCTGTAGTAATTTGCGAGTGCTTGACGATTGAGCTATGGTGTGTCACATATCTAGAGTTTTGTTTAGAGTCCCGCGATTGTTTATTAAACCTTCCGTTTAATTGTGATCATTACTCTGGAAGATTCCCGATCTGAGCGGGGTGGCGTGGCGTGGTTGGAAAGGGACAAGTGACGGACCATACCTCATATGTGTGAATGTGACGTGTTTATTTGCTTTTGTGCTGTGTGCTTTTATTTTGAAGGTATGCTGAATTTCGGGTGAGTGGCCATATTTTTATTAGAGTGTTTTTGTTTCGTCGCTGGCAGCTACCCCCAGGACGATGATAGGGCACAGAGATATATTTTTATGTTGTATTTTGTTTGTTGCTTGGTTGCCCCCCGCCAAGCATGCTTATGAGCAAATTGATCGATGTGGTTTTAGATGAGAGATATATGGCCGACGCGATACGGCATATTTATGAATATTTGTGATCTCTGTGTGCCATTCGGCTTATTGTATTGCAGCATGTACCTCCCTGTATTGTTTTCACACGTCACATGTCAAACACACGTCGCAAATTGTTATCTGTCATTCGCGGGTTACCCCATTTTCCGATACCAGTGGTGTGACCTATCTTTAATGTTTATTTTTGAATCCGGTTAAGAATTTCATATTTAGAACCTTCTAGTAAGCTTAGTGTAGAATTTTCATTTGTAAAAGTAGGTACATTGGTGTGTTTGTTCCCCGTGAGAGTAATTTTATTCAGTCGAGCTATGAATGAGTTTACTAAAAGTTCGCGTCTGTCCGCGCACAGATAGAGTTTGTATTTTAGTTTTCGCCGCCGTGATAAACGTAAAGTTATAAAACCGGTATGTGTAGGAGGGCTGTTGGCGCAAGCTGAAGACCTTCCCCACATGACTGTCTATGAGAATGGGCTGTTGCTGATTTGGACGCTTTTCAGCTCAGTTCATGAGGTTCACTGGCGAAAAGGTCGCGCGCTAAGACCGAAGCAGTTGAGCGATTTGGAATTCCAATGAGGAAGAACTTGCGGTTTAAATGACAGCCCGTACGTAATGTGACTAGAAGGTTGATTGATTTATTCGTTTATAAAGTAATTGAACGTTTATTTTGATATTGAGCTCGATAATAATTAAATGCACGCGAGATAGACATTAAAATTGTTAATAGGCAGGATCGTTTTGACTGCAGCTAGTCGTGGCATAATTTTCGCGAAGTAAAATCCTGTCCTATTTAGAGTCTCTGCTGGAAGTACGTTTAGGCATTTAGAGTCAAGAGTCAGATAGTTAAAAGATAGCTTCCAGCCCCTGTAGTCTGTACACCATCAGGAACCTTTTCCGTTTGTCTATATACACTATATCTGATAGCCGAATTTCGGCCCCCTTTTTGGTACCTGTTCGAGGCGTGAGGTCGCATCGAAATTGGGCCAGTCTCGGACCTTCGGAGTTTTATTTTTGCCTGAATTTTGGCAAGAAGGTTCGTTTGACATGGAAGGCCTTCTTTCGGTGGCTAATTCCTCCCATAGACCTCGATCATGCTTATCAAATGGCGCCCAACGATAGTTCTGTTATATCACAGAGCATATTTAAAGAACCGTAAGACCCTGATAAATTTTAATTTTTTTTAAATGTTTGTGTTTGAAAAAAAAATTTTTTTTTAGAAATTTTGTTTTGTTGAAAATTCCTGAGCTAGTTAGTCTGACGTGAAAGTGTATTTTTTTTATTAAGAATAATATGTTTTGAGTAGTGTTATAGAATTCAAGCAATTTTTGTAGATATGAGGAATAATTATTAGTTATCGAGCTCTCGATGTTAAACGTGGTTGAGAAGAGAAATTGTATGTAAATATTTGAATATTTTGTAATGTTAGAGTTTGCGATAGCTTATGTTAAGCCGATACTATAAATATGGTATATAAATAATTATTATAAGGCCAATGATAGAGAGTTTAAGTTATAGGTATAATTTTTAATATACATGATAAGCTAATATGAGTAATTATTATAAAGAAATTAATTTTTAAGGTATGAATAGCGATGTATTAAGAAATAGACGTAGGATATTAATGGATTTTAAATAATTAAGTTAAGTGTGACCAGGAAAGATAAGACTTGTAGAGATATTATAATTTATAATAAGTAGATTATTTACGCAGTTGGCATTTCAATAGATAATTAGAATTATTAATGTTATTAAATTTGTGACAATGTCTATAATCAATTAGGTGGCTTCAAAGTTTATGAACCGTCTGAAATTTTTTTGTGGAATCACTTCAATTAGGTATGTAGTTTAAAAAAAAAGGCATTGTTTTATAATAGACATAAATTACTGGATTTGTTGTAGCGCATAATATCTGGTTGTAAATAATAATAATAATATTTTTATGATTTTAAAGTTGATAATAACGAATGGTGGTTTACCCTCATAATAATTGACAAATCCGAGAATTTTGGACATACCTAGTTACAATAATAATATCATATTGTGTACATTAACGATGTTTCTTAAAATATTTTAGCAAAAATATTATTTTAGTAGCAGAGAATTTTTTGGGATTTACTTATAAAAATGTCAAGGAAATGAATGGATTAGAATTTACAGTAGTTTTGGATTATGAATATTGAAATATTTGGCAACCTTTTTTATATTTAATATCTGTTGTGTAAGTTGATTTTTTATAAATTATTTGATTTTGAGTGTTTTGATTAGAGCCTAGGAATATTATGGTGAAGGTTAGATAAGAACTGTAAATATCTGAGGATTTTAGCATAATAATAGTGTTTTAAGTGTCAATCAGCCAATTTGCGCATAGATTTTTGATATGCTTATCGGCGTAGCAATTTAAATAATTATTATAATAAATACTAACAGCACGGATTATGGGTGGATAGAAAAAAATATTGTACAATCGTTAAAGAGAGGGTGGAATTGTTTTATTTTTTTTGTAATGATCGATTGGTACAATGTATTTTTTTATGTTGAAATTAAAGAAACAATATTTTGAATAAAAAAAGGATTGGCGAATTGATGTGAGGGATTTATTCATATCTTGTTATTCAAAATATTGTTAAGTCATTATTTGAAAATTTGGGAGCGCGATGGTAAACAGTTTGAAAAACAGTGGCTTGTTTGTTTATGCCGGATTAGACAGTTCGGAATTTTTACGCACTAAAGGTATGTCCAGGAAACCATTAAAAATTTGATTTTTTACAGCGATTAGTATAGAAGGCAAATTTCCCCTGTTTTGAGATGAATGCTTTGATTTTTTTTGACTTCAGTTCAATATTAGATCTCGTTCAGAAAACATCTCTCCATAGTTTATTGCAATTTTGTTTCCTTGTTAATCAATTTATAATTTTCGTCGCGTTTTATAGTTTCTGTAGTAATTTGCGAGTGCTTGACGATTGAGCTATGGTGTGTCACATATCTAGAGTTTTGTTTAGAGTCCCGCGATTGTTTATTAAACCTTCCGTTTAATTGTGATCATTACTCTGGAAGATTCCCGATCTGAGCGGGGTGGCGTGGCGTGGTTGGAAAGGGACAAGTGACGGACCATACCTCATATGTGTGAATGTGACGTGTTTATTTGCTTTTGTGCTGTGTGCTTTTATTTTGAAGGTATGCTGAATTTCGGGTGAGTGGCCATATTTTTATTAGAGTGTTTTTGTTTCGTCGCTGGCAGCTACCCCCAGGACGATGATAGGGCACAGAGATATATTTTTATGTTGTATTTTGTTTGTTGCTTGGTTGCCCCCCCGCCAAGCATGCTTATGAGCAAATTGATCGATGTGGTTTTAGATGAGAGATATATGGCCGACGCGATACGGCATATTTATGAATATTTGTGATCTCTGTGTGCCATTCGGCTTATTGTATTGCAGCATGTACCTCCCTGTATTGTTTTCACACGTCACATGTCAAACACACGTCGCAAATTGTTATCTGTCATTCGCGGGTTACCCCATTTTCCGATACCAGTGGTGTGACCTATCTTTAATGTTTATTTTTGAATCCGGTTAAGAATTTCATATTTAGAACCTTCTAGTAAGCTTAGTGTAGAATTTTCATTTGTAAAAGTAGGTACATTGGTGTGTTTGTTCCCCGTGAGAGTAATTTTATTCAGTCGAGCTATGAATGAGTTTACTAAAAGTTCGCGTCTGTCCGCGCACAGATAGAGTTTGTATTTTAGTTTTCGCCGCCGTGATAAACGTAAAGTTATAAAACCGGTATGTGTAGGAGGGCTGTTGGCGCAAGCTGAAGACCTTCCCCACATGACTGTCTATGAGAATGGGCTGTTGCTGATTTGGACGCTTTTCAGCTCAGTTCATGAGGTTCACTGGCGAAAAGGTCGCGCGCTAAGACCGAAGCAGTTGAGCGATTTGGAATTCCAATGAGGAAGAACTTGCGGTTTAAATGACAGCCCGTACGTAATGTGACTAGAAGGTTGATTGATTTATTCGTTTATAAAGTAATTGAACGTTTATTTTGATATTGAGCTCGATAATAATTAAATGCACGCGAGATAGACATTAAAATTGTTAATAGGCAGGATCGTTTTGACTGCAGCTAGTCGTGGCATAATTTTCGCGAAGTAAAATCCTGTCCTATTTAGAGTCTCTGCTGGAAGTACGTTTAGGCATTTAGAGTCAAGAGTCAGATAGTTAAAAGATAGCTTCCAGCCCCTGTAGTCTGTACACCATCAGGAACCTTTTCCGTTTGTCTATATACACTATATCTGATAGCCGAATTTCGGCCCCCTTTTTGGTACCTGTTCGAGGCGTGAGGTCGCATCGAAATTGGGCCAGTCTCGGACCTTCGGAGTTTTATTTTTGCCTGAATTTTGGCAAGAAGGTTCGTTTGACATGGAAGGCCTTCTTTCGGTGGCTAATTCCTCCCATAGACCTCGATCATGCTTATCAATGTGTTAAGGATGCCGAATGACAGTTGGCCGAGGAGAGCGCTGTTCTTCCTCCCATCAGGGTCCCGAAGACGAGGAAGACCCTCTCACACTGTGTTCCGCTCCTTCGAAGCAGAGCTGAGGGACATGGACATGGTGTGGGAGGAGGTCATAAACGTTGCGCAAGATCGAGCGCAATGGAGAGCTCTTGTTGCCTCCCTATGCCCCTGAGTGGGGTGTAAAAGGGAGAATTGATTGATTGATTGATTGAATCAATCAGCATTCAGCAGCGAAATCGAAGAACATGCGTACAACTATCACACTATTTATTTATTTCCTCTTTCTACGGCTTTATTAGCCATTTACAAATTAACATATAAAAATACAACAATAAACAGACATGATAGATAAAGCATTAAAATTCTGTATGATGTGTTATGATCAAAATAATTACAATAGACACAATAATTAGAAAAGTATTTCAATTTGAACATTTTTTTGAATAACAATACACACTTAAACACACGTAAAATAGGAATAATAGGATTATAAAAATTATCATTATCTATACAAATTTATGAAAATTATAGGTACTCACAAAGAGATCAACCTAAACAGTTAAAAATAAAACAGAAAAAAAAGAATAATCAAAAGATGGTTATGATATGTAGAGCATTAAAAATTATATATGATGTGTTATGATCGAATAAAATAATAATATATGCAGCAGACTATAAAAAAGAGAAACAATAATAATATTATAATAACAATTAGTAAAAAATATTTTAATTAGAACATTTCTTAGAGTAAAATACACACTAACACACACATAAAATAGGAATAATAAGATCACAAAAATGGTTTAAACAAAAATAAATAAATAAATAACACAACCGCAATAACAAGGAAAGATACAGATAACATAAGAAAGTCGAATAAACAAGCATGTAGAAGAGATAAAAATTAATTCCCATATTGAATCAATCAGCATTCAGCAGCGAAATCGAAGAACATGCGTACAACTATCACACTAATGACCTATTTGAAAATGTTAAAAATTTGACAGAAAAGCGTAAAGCCACAACCAAGCTACTAGAAAAGGTGGATAGGATCCTGATATTTTTTTTTATTTATTTTTTTATTTTTTTTTTATTTAATAAATTCCACGCAACAACAATGTTGCTTTTACAAAACATATTAGGTATATACAAATTTATCCATTGATATTACTAAGAATAACTAAATACAAGATTAAATGTGTCACAGGCAATACAAACAAATCAAATTAATTAATTGTTGAACATGCATACTTGGTGGAATTAATTTAAATAAAATTTAAATAAAACGATTTTTATCTCTTCCACAATTTATTTTGTCCCTGACATGTTTCGAAAGGACACGCCTTTCATGCTCACAGGGTTTGGTGAAACTAAAGCTAACGTTTGGTACAGCGATGAGAGAGCGTATCGTATTATATTACATATCAATAGTCTGCAGCTGAAGTTATATACTTGATAGTTCTCTTGTAGCATATAATTTTACAATATATAAAACATTAAACTGTTTTGGAGAGTAGGCTAAGATTTTTTTTATATTTACCAAACACAAAATAAATAAAATAACAATAATAGAATTGTGCTTGAATAGTTGTCTCATTACTAATGTTCTACAGTTATATGATAGCATAGGTTATGGTTTTAAAAAATAAATAAAATCACTAAAGAGAACCATCAAGTTTACAATTAAATTTTTTTTTTTTCTATAAAATAAATAATAAAAATGCAGATAATTACATCGTATTAGAGAAACATTAATACAGATTTTAATAGGTAGGTATATTTGAGAAAAACAGGTGATTTCAATGGAAACAACAAGTGAGTTTTGTACAATAAGTGAATAAGTGAGTTTTTGTACAGTAAGTGAGTTTTCGATAGGTAGGTATAAATGTAAAGAACAGGTGATATAGAAAGATTCTATAGAGTAAAGCATATTATGAAAATAGATAAAAGCATATTTTTTCGATAGGTAGGTATAAATGTAAAGAAAAGGTGATTTAGAAAAATTCTATAACGTAAAGCATATTATTAAAATAGATAAAAATATTTTTTTTTTCGATAGGTAGGTATAAATGTAAAGAACAGGTGATTTAGAACGATTCTATAGAGTAAAGCATATTATGAAAATCAATAAAAACATATTTTTTCGATAGGTAGGTATAAATGTAAAGAACAGGTGATTTAGAAAAATTCTATAACGTAAAGCATATTATTAACATTAAAATCAATCATTAACATTGCATAAAATGAAATACTATTGAGAATAAGGGATAAGGAAATGAAATAAAAGGAGCAATCTTAACATTAGAATGAGTCGTCATGCAGTAAAAGCAAATAATATGCAACACAGAAGTGATGCACACAACAATACAAACGTAATACTGCAGTACCCACCCACACAAATAATAAAAATAATCCATCACTATATTGCTCACACATACATTCACACGCACTAATATTCCTATCATTCATACTTGCCTTCAAAAAGACAGCGTTATACAGGGCGTTCGGTTGAGGACGAGAATAACTGTTTTTTAAAAACATTCAATGTTGGAGCAAAAATGTCGACATCAACCAACTGATTGCCCTCTCTCGGTAGCCTCTGCAAAGGTGAATTATAATGATAAGATAGCGAAAAAGTTACTGCCAGAACCTCTATAAAAATAATGACCAACATGAATCTCACAGGATTGAATATCTTTTTGATAAAGAGCCGGACGAAATTATGGATAAAGTTCGCGAGGGAGTTGCACCCCTGAGGAACAATGCTGTGGGAAAGAATGGAATCGCAGCAGATCTCCAGAGAGAGAGAGAGAGAGTATCCGTATGCTGAACAACAGCCTAAATATAAGGCACACCGGGCAGTGGCCAGATAACTGGATGGAAACAATTGTCGTCCACTCTACAACAAAAGTTTTTTTCAGCAAAATGCGAAAATTTTCACACAATTTCACTGCTGTCTCGCGGAAGGAAGATCATGCAAGACATATAACAAAAGATTAGCAACGCACAACAATTGGAAAATAGCAGATGATCAGGAAGAATTTTCGTCTGTTTGAGAACTAACGAGCGGCAGTCACAATAGGTGGTTAACGAATCAACCACTTTCGCTCTTATTGCGGCAAATATTCTAGAACAGATGGGAATGTTCAGACGAATGGAAGCCGAAAGTGTTAGACTCCGATTGAGAATCAACCGCGATAAGACCAAAGTGATGTTGATCGACCGCTTGGGAGTGCTAGAAGAAGTAGAGCAGCTACAAGTCCTTATTATTATTTCGTATGGCTTTTGCCACCAACGGGCGGCAACGTCAGAAGATGGAGAAGTATTATGCTATCTGCTACATATAGGAGACACGCACACTACAGAGCAACATCCAGGCTTTCAAGCCATTCAAGAGCATCGGGGGTGGCATTGTGGATATGTTGTGCACACTTTTGTGTAGGTTCTTGGCTCTCACGTCAACAAACCCGCCTTTTTGCAATATTTTGTTACAATTATGTTAGTTTTTATAAGCCAATATAAAGATTTATTTATTTAAGTATTTACTCAATATTATTTTTTATTAAATTAACCTGCATTTATAATTCAAAATCTAGTCTTCATTGGTTGTCCCTTCAGTAATAATTATTTTTCTGTGAATAAATAAAAAAATAATGAATTTAAAATAAAATATTTGAATTTAAGTATCCAAAATGAGCAATTAACTCCAAACACAAAGTATTATTATTCCAAAAAACAAAGCATTATGTAGATGAGATATACACCAACTCCTTATTTTATCAACTAAGTCCACCCATCAAGTTTACAAGAACAAATTTTTCACCAGGTGAATTGCACCAATTACATCTCAACAGGAGAAAACAACTAACTCCATCTCTTTTTTTAATTTTTCATTATTTTGGGTTAATAGATTAGAATTTTAAAGGTTTTTTATCTTTTAAATCTTTAGTATATGGATTGATCTTTGTTTTGTAAAAAAAATTAGCGATCTATTTTTTTTCGTTTGGATTCTAGAAGGAAAACAAAAACACCAAAACTTATTTGTCGATTATCTCGAAATGGTGTTTTTGGACTTAGTTGATTTCCCTTGTATACCGACGAATGGAGGCTGTAAGAACCATTTTGGCAGCAAAAAGATTGCCGAAAAGACTATGGACTGAAGCTGCCTCTACAGCAACTTACATCATAAACCGCACAGGTAGAAGTTCAGTAGATAATAAAACTCCATATGAAATCTGCTATAATAATGGAAAATTCAAAGTGAAGTGAAGACACGAAAGGAAGTCGAGTATATTATCCTGAGAGCAATCGGATCACCGTTCACAGAGAAATAATATCATTTGTTCCTGAGAATAAAAACAAACATCATGAAGAAGTCATCGTCTCACTTGAAAATGATTACGAACAGACAGACATAACAGAACCAAACTTTCTTCCATCTATCAGTCAAGATCCAATACAATGTCAAGATCCGATACAATGTCACGATCCAATAAAATGTCAAGATCCAATAAGGGAAACAGAAACTCAAGAGCCAATACTAGAGACAAGTAACCTGGAACAAATACAGGTAAATGAAAATAATGATATAAATAAAAACAAGCTTTCAGTAGCTTACTGTGAAAGAGTCAAGGAGTGTATTTGTGTTCAGTTTGAGTGAGCACAGATTCATTTTTCATAAAAAAAAAATGAGCAAAGACTATAGCGTCCCAGGGAAAACATACGAAGACCATGAAGATATGAAGACAGCGAAATCAGTTTTCTGTCAATTCATGAAGAGGAGCCCTCAACATATGTGGAAGCCATGGAAAGTAAGAATGCAAGTCAGTGGAAGAAAGCTATAAAAGACGAGATGGATGTTCTGGAAGAAAACCATACTTGGGATATAGTGAACACACCTGAAAAATGTGAAATAATTGATAGTAAGTGGGTGTTTAAAATTAAATATGATAATGATGGCAATATAACTCAATTTAAGTGTAGGTTAGTTGCCAGAGGTTTTCAGCAGAAAACATTTGATAAAATATTTTATTCCCCAGTTGTTAGGTATAATACAATAAGAACACTGTTAGCAATAAGTGTGAACTCTGGTTGGCTTGTTTATCAAATGGATGTTTGTAGTGCATTTCTCCATGGAGAAATCAAAGAAAAATTGTATATTTATTTATTTACATATTTCAAAACAACACCACTCATCATAACAGCGACAAGCCTTTGCGATGAGTGATGACAATAATTATAAAAAAATAACAGATGATATAAAAAAAAAAAAAAATAAGTCACTACTAAAAAAAAATAACAGTTGACTTTATCAAGTCACGGTAGAATCATGTTGATCTGTCTCGCAAATTCAGTGTATGGGATACAAAAGATATCGATGCGATCCGCCATGTCATAATTTGACAGCTTTATTTACCGGAGAGTTGCGGATTATATTAGTTCTGCCCGAAATTGGACAGAAGAGAATGTGCGATCTAGCCCGAGTGTATGCATCAGGAACGTATAGTTTTATTTTCCCCAACACCGAAAGGTTATGTATTATACCCCTTATCAGCTTAAAGAAATGTCTACATACATAATCCATACGCCTCTTTTCCAGAGAAGACATACCCAAGCAGTCTCTTATAAAGGCCGAAGGATATAAATAAGGATGATACCCGTTTTCAACTTTATAGACATGGCGAAGAAACTTTTTATGAATTTTCTCTACTTTCAATATAGTGCTTCACTTGGACTCCATATTATTGAGGCAGAGTCCAAGGTAGAGCGAACAAAAGCATTGTAAAGAGACTCCAATGTGTTTCGTTTTCCAAAATGTCTGGAATTTCTTAATACAATACCCAACATCTTCGTAGATTTTTCCACTATGCAGTCAATATGATGCTTAAAAGATAAATCAGGTTTGAAATATACGCCCAAATCCCTACAATCAGTTACACTGTCCAAAATATCATTCCCCATTCCATAGTCTACTTTGATGGGTTTACGTGATCTCGTATACGTCATCGATGCACATTTTGAAATACTAAAATATAACTTATTTTTCTGGGACCATTCGTATATTGAATCAATGTCCTCTTGTAGTAAAGCAGTATCTTGGACACTCGATATTTCACGGTATAATTTCAAATCGTCTGCATATAACAGAAAATATGAATTATGAATTACTTCGCTAATATTATTAATAAATATTGTAAAGAGAAGAGGACCCAAATTGGAGCCCTGGGGTACTCCGGAGTGAGTAGCGTATTTCGTGGATTCCTGCGACGAAAATAGTAGGTACGTATTTATTTATTTATTTATTAAATCAACGGCTAAAGCCTTTTACAGAAATGGTTATAAATGTGGTAACAATTAGTATCAACATCCATCCTTCAAATAATAACAATAAATGGATTTCTAAATAGTTACACAACAATTGGGGAATAAAATCAAACAAATAATAAGTACAATAGGTACCTGTCCCTCAAGTATGACACAAAATACGATATAAGAGCAGGTGAAAAACCACTCTCCGCCAGCCTAGACAGGAGCACATCATGGTCCACTCTATCAAAAGCTTTTTCGAAGTCGGTATAGATGACATCGACGCCTTCCTAAATCCGTGCTGCTCATCTGTAACTAGATGGCTACAGCCGATGAAAATTTTTTCATGTAAAATCATTTCTAGCAACTTTGCAGGGGTAGACAAAACCAAATAGGTCTATAATTCTTAATATCTGCACTGTCTCCTTTCTTTGGACAGACCTTAGATATTTTCCACTGATTAGGGAATATTCCAGTTCGCAATGACAAATTAAAGAGAAAATATAGGACACTAAGAAGTTCATTGGCTGCGTTTTTAAGTATATAGGCTGGTATCCCATCAGGACCAGAATAAAATTTGGGCTTCAGTTTACGAAGACTATCTCTGACATCATTCATTGTTATATTTGCTACATGACAGTAATTAGAATTATGACTTATATTGGTATCCGGGTTGATAGTTAACAAGGGAGGAGTTGGGTCATACACGGATGCAAAATATTTTGCAAAACCATTCACAATTTCATTTGAGGTTTCAAGTTTATCACCATCAAGATGCATAGAATTAGGTACTACTAAGCTCCTGTTTTTACTTTTCACAAAATTCCAAAACCGTGTAGGGTCTCTTTGAATGTTATTTTCACATTTTTCAATATGCATCCGATAGCAGTGCTCAATTTCAATTTTGATTTCCAACCTTGGTTGTTTAAACCTGTCATATGCGCTCCGGGAGCCATATTTTTTCCATAACTTATGAAAATGATGTTTCTTACTTATGCTTTTTATTAATTTATTAGGAAACCAATTCGGATAACCGCGGCGAGATACTTATTTGAAAGATGGGAACGATTGGTCAAAGACTTGTCCTAGGACATAGTAAAAATAGTCAACGGCGCTATTGACATCTGTGCAATTCAGCACATCAGACCAATCACACGTTGAAAGGACAGGAAACTAGATTAAAGTCTCCACAAATGAGAATATGCCTATCTTTAAACTCACAGAAAGCCTCAGCTCTTTCATAAAACGTAGAAAATATCTCACCAGGTGATCTGGGAGGAATGTATACAACACAAACATACAGAATAATATGATTAAAGGTAAGTTTGACCCATAGGTTTTCACCCTCCTATAATATACCTACCTATATAATATTTTTTTTAGCTCTATATCCTGCACAATTCATTACATATTATTATGTCTCTGTACAAAATAAAATATTTGATTGTTTTGTTATAATATATTTTTAATTAGATTAATTATTACTCAACATTAATTTTTGTGTCAGTTCTCCACCCCTGTCCCCTCTTTCTTATTACATTCTTTGTCATACAGCTATGTATCTATGTTCTTTTACAATAATATAGAATCAGTTTTCTACGTATTGATTACTATTGTATTTACGACAATGTCTTTTGTTATTGTTAACATTCTCCGTTTAACAATTTGTTTTAGTGTACTTAATAACGCCTTTACTTGCCTTTGTTCGCCCACCCGCATTGTTTCTGTCTCTTTCTAGTGTGTAAGAATAATATTGTGTTTTGTCTCTCTATTTTTGAATTATATAGCTTCTATTTTCTGTTGGATCACTTTTTGTAATTTAGTTACCATCTACTAGCCTGACGAAGAAGACGTTCGGTCTTCGAAAACCGGTTAGCTTAATAAATATTGTGGAAAACACTAAATATTTTGTTTCTTTCATTACTTATTACTTTCCACCCGTATATGTCCATGCGTTAAACAAACAACTTCCAATCTACTTATAGCCTTCGAGGCGTGACATCTCGAAAAAAATGACAGCCAGATACGAAGATTTATAAATAGAGGGCGTTGATGTGTATCATTGGAGCACTAGAATAAGTGAACGATTTAATGCAAATGTTACACAAGCACAATTATTTTCCTTTATGCAGTCGCATGTGTGTCTTTAAAGCACCTGATTGAGTGATCTTTTTACTGCAAATTTTAAACTTGTGGCTTTTCTCCGCTATGCAGTAGCATGTGTCTCTTTAAAGCACCAGATTGAGTGAACTTTTTACTGCAAGTTTTACACTCGTATGGCTTTTCTCCGCTATGCAGTCGCATGTGTGTCTTTAAAGCACCAGATTGAGTGAACTTTTTACTGCAAGTTTTACACTCGTATGGCTTTTCTCCGCTATGCAGTCGCATGTGTGTCTTTAAAGCACCAGATTGAGTGAACTTTTTACTGCAAGTTTTACACTCGTATGGCTTTTCTCCGCTATGCAGTCGCTTGTGTGTCTTTAAAGCACTTGAATTCGTTAAAGATTTATTGCACATATTGCACTTGTACGTCTTTTCTCCGCTATGCAGTAGCATGTGTGACTTTAAACCACCAGATTGAGAGAACTTTTTACTGCAAGTTTTACACTCGTATGGCTTTTCTCCGCTATGCAGTCGCATGTGTTTCTTTAAAGCACTTGAATTCGTTAAAGATTTATTGCACATATTGCACTTGTACGTCTTTTCTCCGCTATGCAGTAGCATGTGTGACTTTAAAACACCAGATTGAGAGAACTTTTTACTGCAAGTTTTACACTCGTATGGCTTTTCTCCGCTATGCATTCGCATGTGTTTCTTTAAATCACTAGATTGAATGAACTTTTTACTGCAAATATTACACTCGTACGGCTTTTCTCCGCTATGCAGTAGCATGTGTGTCTTTAATGCCCAAGATTGAGAGAACTTTTTACTGCAAATTTTACACTCGTATGGCTTTTCTCCGCTATGCAGTAGCATGTGTGTCTTAAAAGCATCAGATCGAGTGAACTTTTTACTGCAAATATTACACTCGTAAGGCTTTTCTCCGCTATGCAGTAGCATGTGTGTCTTTAATGCCCAAGATTGAGAGAACTTTTTACTGCAAATTTTACACTCGTATGGCTTTTCTCCGCTATGCAGTAGCATGTGTGTCTTTAAAGCATCAGATCGAGTGAACTTTTTACTGCAAATATTACACTCGTATGGCTTTTCTCCGCTATGCATTTGCATGTGTTTCTTTAAATTACTAGATTGAATGAACTTTTTACTGCAAATATTACACTCGTATGGCTTTTCTCCGCTATGCATTCGCATGTGTTTCTTTAAATCACTAGATTGAATGAACTTTTTACTGCAAATATTACACTCGTACGGCTTTTCTCCGCTATGTAGTACCAAGTGTGTCTTTAAAGCATCAGATCGAGTGAACTTTTTACTGCAAATATTACACTCGTATGGCTTTTCTCCGCTATGCAGTAGCATGTGTGTCTTTAATGCCCAAGATTGAGAGAACTTTTTACTGCAATTTTTACACTCGTATGGCTTTTCTCCGCTATGCAGTAGCATGTGTGTCTTTAAAGCACAAGATTGAATGAACTTTTTACTGCAAATATTACACTCGTACGGCTTTTCTCCGCTATGTAGTACCAAGTGTGTCTTTAAAGCATCAGATCGAGTGAACTTTTTACTGCAAATATTACACTCGTACGGCTTTTCTCCGCTATGTAGTACCAAGTGTGTCTTTAAAGCATCAGATCGAGTGAACTTTTTACTGCAAATTTTACACTCGTATGGCTTTTCTCCGCTATGCATTTGCATGTGTTTCTTTAAATAACTAGATTGAATGAACTTTTTACTGCAAATGTTACACTCGTATGGCTTTTCTCCGCTATGGAGTAGAATGTGTTTCCTTAAAGCACTTGATTTAGTTAAATATTTATTACACACATTACACTTGTACGGCGTTTCTCCGCTATGCAGTAGCATGTGTGTCTTTAAAGTATCAGATTGGGAGAACTTTTTACTGCAAATTTTACACTCGTACGGATTTTCTCCGCTATGTATTCGCATGTGTCTCTTTAAAACACCAGATAGAGTGAACTTTTTACTGCAAACATTACACTCGTACGGCTTTTCTCCGCTATGCAGTCGCATGTGTGTCTTTAAAGCACTTGAATTCGTTAAAGATTTATTGCACATATTGCACTTGTACGGCTTTTCTCCGCTATGCAGTAGCATGTGTGACTTTAAACCACCAGATTGAGAGAACTTTTTACTGCAAATTTTACACTCGTATGGCTTTTCTCCGCTATGTAGTACCAAGTGTGTCTTTAAAACATCAGATCGAGTGAACTTTTTACTACAAATATTAAACTCGTAAGGCTTTTCTCCGCTATGAAGTAGCATGTGTTTCTTTAAACCACTAGATCGGGTGAACTTTTTACTGCAATTTTTACACTCGTATGGTTTTTCTTCGCTATGGAGTAACATGTCTGTCTTTAAAGCACTTGAATTAGTTAAAGATTTATTACACTTGTTTGGCTTTTCCTTGCTTTTATTTTGCACATATATCCCCAAAGACTGCGATTCCGGGAAGTTTTTATTAAAAGCATCATACTCGCATGGTTCGTTATGTATGGCGACGTTCACGTTCTTTAGAAATAGTTCTATTTCATATTCGTTCAATTCATAAATTACAATATCACCTACAAATGATTTGTGATCAGCACACGTATTGTCCATTAATGCCATTACGATTATTATATACTAACGGATATGTGCACCGCGGATTCACCCATATTATATTGTATATTATGACAAATGACAATAATTATGTCAGAATCAGTACGTACTGATTCTGACCATAGAAAAAGCATTTGTTAAAATTTAAATTGTGTCAATGCGTTTCAAACTTGCCTAATTCCACACTTAATGGTTTTTTAGATATTTATGTAGACTAGTGGTCGCCCAGTGGTCGAAATTCGACCATAATGAATTTTAATTATACCTAATTCAAATTCACATATTTTACCTATTTATAAATTAAACAAACTTTGCAGTGTTACTATAATATATAGATAAGTGTTACAATTACGGCGGCCCATAATGGGTTGTTTTCCTAATGCAGTGGGTTCCTAGGGAACGGTCCGTCATCTGAGAAGACGGCGTCTTTCAAAATTATATGACAATGTTTTTCGTTACTACGGAAACAATATTGACAACGTTCTCAACTGACGTATTCACCGCTTTTAAAAGTAGCGGCGTATCCGTAGGAAAACAAACCATAAGAATGCGACGTATCAGAGAACGGCGTCAGTAGAACGTTGTTTATTTCGTTACCGTAGTTACAAAAAACTGACGTTATTTTCAAAAACGGCCGCCGTCTTGTCAGTGTCAGATGATTCGTGAACGCTTTCATTGATATTCATTTTATTTTCATTGTTGGGCTGCACAAATGGGCTCCAACTGCATCTGGAGAAGTGAAGTTGACGAAATTTTAATAGATTTCGTAGAAGTACGTAATCATGAAGCTATTTATAATGTTAAAAATAAAGATTACAGAAAAACGCAAATGTAGAACGGCTGGTGGGGTCAATCAGGGAAAATGATAAATAAAACAGGTTAGTATACAAATCTTAATTATAAGTTTTTATTGTCATCTAATGTCATGTTAAAAATATGATATAACCAAACTTAAATAGATCGGTGGAAGTGGGGCAGATCAATACACATTCTTTTAAGTACCTGAAGGTTTCTAAATGCTCTACCAGCTACCTATTGCATCTTGTATCTTCTATGTCATCTTGTCCTGTTCTATTCACTGGATTTATTTCATTACAATACCTACACACTGCCTGATTTAGTAAAGAATATATCTAATAGAAAAATATATATTTCTAAAAAAAAAAACAAGCAATGGAATATTTATACAAAAGATCAGGTTTAGGCATAACTTAACAGGCAATAATAAAAAATAAAACAAAAATATGAAGCATTCAGGAAAAAAAAATTAAAAAGATATTATAAAATTAATAAAAAATGTGTGTTTCAGGTATGTTGGGCCTATTAATAAATCTATGGAGCTCAAACCTCAGAAAAAAATATCGGACATTTTACACCTGTAAAAACTGAGAAACAACAATAATTATTAATATTTAGGCACTTAAATATTTTTTATTATATTGATTATAAAATTATAATACATATTTTTCTAATGAATTGTTTTACTTTCCAATGTTCTCTCAATCAATGCCATCTAACGAAAAACAAATATAAGCTTCTCAACTAAGGAATGAAGCGAGGTACTTTCTTAAAAATGTATTAGTTGGTAATTCCTTATTATTTAGCTCGCCCACCATGAAATTTGGAGATTTTAAATTTTATTATTTCGTATGGCTTCTGCCACCAACGGGTGGCAACGTCAGAAGATGGAGAAGTATGATATCTGCTATATACAGGAGACACGCACCCTACAGAGCATCATCTACGCTTTCGAGCCATTCAAGAGCATCGGGGGTGGCATTGTGGATATCTGCGTATGGTCCAGGGAATGCTCTCAAAGGGAATGCTTAAAGGATTGCACCGGTTCTTCGCAATCACAGGCTGGGGAGTCCCGCATGTGCCATCTGTGGAGCATTTGGACACATCGTCCGTGTTCTAATGCTCCACAGATGGGACAAGTGATGTTTTATATGGCCAAGAACATAGTCGAACAGCATAGGAGTGAGGCGAAAGTACTGCCTAAATTTTTCTTCATTACATTGAAGGTGGCGGCGGACTAAAATTTCAAAAGCACCTTCTGTGCTTCTAGATTTATATAACTTGTCTTCTCCCATACGATATTCACCCTCCTCTGATGCCTGGTCATCCTCCAAACAAATAACTAACGCCAAATCATTTTCACAATCTGACTTTCTGACACAACACTCAAATTGACGTTTGTTATTAAAAAAAACGGAGAGAACAATACGGTCGCACATTACGGTGACTTTCCAAATGTCACCGTAATGTGTGCCCGTAGAAAGCTGCCGTATTGTACGGCCGCTGAAGACGGCCGCTCCCTAGGAACCCAACGCATAAATCCATAGAATAAACGGTAGAATGAAGTCCGAAAACAGGTCTCTTTAACTGTCAGTGTATTTTCTACAGCACGGCTTGATAAAATAAAGATGGCGGTGGCATAATTCATTGTTTAGAACACGCGCTGAACCGAGCGATATTGTTGAGGTGTCGTAATTTGTGTAAAAAAAAAGTTATAAAAATAGCATAAAACAATGCGGAAGTGTTGTGTGTCGTCTTGTGAAACATCTTCAATGAATAATAGTCAAGATATAGCTTTTCATAGGTAAGATATAGTAAAATTTTGATAATTAATTCTAGAACACTCATTATTGCGCGTTATTTTGTTCATAATACTTATAATTTCTAACACTTTTAAAATGTCTATTTTTAATATCAAATTCATAAAAATAATCTTCTTTTAAACGTCTACTCGATGACGTTTGAGTGACATTTTAACTTTTGTTTTGTCTCTTTCTCACTCATTGAGAAAACCTATGCTATTTTATTAAGGTGTTATTAGGGCTGCCAAAATTCGTAACTTTGGAAATGGTAGGCACTTACTTATTTCTTACATTTTTTTATTTTAGAATACCAAAAAATTGTGATAAGCAGAAATGGATAAAAATGGTAGCACAAAAATACTGGTACCCGGGCTGCAACACGTTTATATGCTCCAAGCATTTTGAAGAACAATTTCTTGATTGATCTGGACGGTCAATAAAATTATTGATGGCGCATATCCAACATTATTCATGAGAGATGATAAGGTTAACTGCCTTTTTGTTTTTTAAATTCGTGTTTAGTTCTAATAAGCAACAGTTCAAGAGAAGCATTGTGTGATAATATATTTTGTATTGTGCTAATTTAGATGTATGTATGTGATTGATTTGGATGATATGTATAAGTGGACACTATATAATTTTAATTTTTTTGAGTACTTAATATAGATAGGTCTTTTTTATATATTACAATATGGTACTATTTATTACATTTATAAATATTAAGTACCTACTCATTACCCTTCTTACAAATTAAAACTTGTCTATACCAATTTGTAACCTATTGACTTTATTTTGAAATCATGGTGTGGTACATCATTAATACATATTATGTTGATTGCTTTTATTGTTTTAACAGTGTGTGTCTCCTTGTAATGCATATACCCTATGTATTACCAGTATTTATAAGTTTCATGAGAATTAAAATAGTGCAAATAATAAAATGTTTGTTTTATTTTTATAAAATACTCTTATCCTTAAAGTAATGTAAAATTTCAATTAGAAAGTTATTGATGGTTCCATACCTTTGATAAAGCTGATATATTAAAGTTTTAAAGAAAAAAAACAAATAAGGATTAAATATGTAACGTTGCAAATTTGGAATAGTATATTTTTTTGAAATTAAAGGGATCCCGCTATTTAATGACGATTCATTGCGTCATCCACCGGTTATGAGGGGTGGCCCAATAAAAGATCAAACCAGTTGTTGATATAAAATATTCAACCAATCAGAGCGCGACACGATCTGTTCGTAAAAATTTCATAATTTCTCTGTGCTCCGGCTTCGCTTATGCACGAAACCGCGGGAACATTCTCGAATCTCGCTGGCCACGGTGAACACGCAGCATTGTGTTCCGTGGAGGGACGCTTCCCGTCCGCCATATTTTTATTAAAATTTAAAAGCTAAATGTTTAAAAACGGTATTTGTATACCTCGGATTATTGTAAAAAGAAAAGACTAAAAGTGGTGTTACATTCATAAGACAATAATGATAGAATGATAAGAATTGTTTGTGACATAAGAGATGTGATAACCTGTGTGAACACGTGTAACAATTTGATTTTAATAATTGATTTTATAACAATATAAAACAGTAAAAAGTGATTACGTCTTATTAAATAATCATCTATACCTGTGCCTTTCAAGTGTAATATTGGAAATATGTCTGGATCAGCAATTTCAGCTGAATCCAACTGACTCTGAGATATTATTGAGTAGTGCTCCTTGACTGAATAGCCGGCGCATCATTTCCTTCGAGCGAGTGCCATTCCTTCTCCGAACCAGTGTGTAGAATAGTTCAAAGGCGCCCTAAACATCCCTGAGAAATCATCACAACCAGGAAGGAGGAGAATGGTAATCGTTTCTTTAGGAGGAAGGACCCATTCTTCAATCTTTCGTGAGGACCCCATCTGCCACTAGAGGAATATCCGTTTCATTGCCGCCCAATGCGTGTGGGCTCGAATTTGCTGATCTTGACAGAAGTTTCCAGAAACCCCTGTCCTTGAAGGATGAACAGGTTCGTTCGCTTTAAAAGAATATTTAAATCAATCTCTTGCTAATCGATTTGCCAAGTATAAGTGATTTGTGATTTACAGTTTTAAAAAATCATTTGTGACCCTTGTTAAATGCCAGCTATAATTTAGAATTTACTGGAGGAAGCTGGACAGTTGTTTAAGTTAAACTGCCCAGAGTTCATATATGTTCATAAGCTTCTTGCTCATTGTATTTCATTCAATGGTTATTGGAGTAAGGCATTTTTTCTTGTAATTGTTTAAATGTTAGCCAAATTTGTACAGCTCAGTTTGAAACGGTCATTTTGCGTTTCAAAATATTCAAGATAGAGAATAGAATTTGATACCCCCATCGCCATCTATCGATTTTTACATTAAACAATGTGTGGTAGAGCGCTGTGCTAAAATATACTTGTCGGTAAAACAGTTTTCTCACTTGAACGATATTCACTCCGTTTAAAATCGTCATAAATCTCTGGAGACATCTATCGGAGAATAGACAAATTACCCCATTGATAAAATGTTCTAGACGAGTGAAAAATTCTGGTCGTATGGTGAACTTCCTAGGCGACAAAAAAAATATTTTTTTTTCACAATCAATTATTGATTGCTTGCATTGTTGTGTGCTTGTCTACTATTTTGAATCTTCTCTTCTTCTTCTTCTCGGAGCACACACATATTGAAAAGGGCCAAATTTGATATAAATGTTTGGGATTTTTAAATTTTTGTTACATCATTTCGTTTAATGATGTCGTAAGTGATCTATACAATTCATCTTCCTCTTCTCTCATGTCCTGTCAATCGTTACAGCACCAAGAGAAACTTTAATTCGAGTTGTAAAAAAAATTCTGGTCATATGGTGAATTTCCTAGACCACAAAAATTTCCTTTTTATAATCAATATTGATTGCTTACATTGTTGTGTGCTTGTGTACTACCTTGTATCTTCTCTTCTTCTTCTTTTCGGAGCACACACTTATGGATAATAGGTCAAATTTGATACAAATGTTATGGAATTTTGGAATTTCTGTTACATCATTTCGTTTAATGATATCATGGTAATCTATACCATTCATCTTCCTCTTCTCTCACGTCCTGTCAATTGTTGCAGCACCGAGAGAAACTTAGTTCAAGTTGTATAGTGAATTAATAATCTTTTAATGTTGTTCTCACCAATCGTTAGTGATGACTTGTTTTATTGCTACAAACAATCTGAAGGGGATCCGTCACTTTGCGAATCTTCTAGTCACTGATTAAATTATTTTTTTTTTCTTTCGGTTGTGGATTTGAATTGTTGGTTTTGTTCCAATAACTTCTTAGATTCCTACTGATGAGATTGAGTAATGGTTAAACCATTTGGTGACTGTTGCGTTCTTCTTCTTTTAAAATTTTTTTGTTTACCACTAAGGTTTAACAATAATAAAGCGCATACAGAAACAAAGAAACATTTCGATACCCGTCAATACTGAACTTTTTTTTGAATTTCTTTAGGAATTTTTTTTCTTCTCTTCTTTTCCTTTGCGATTGCTAGAGTACGCTTCTTCTTCTTCGTTTGAGAATTTTTTTTTGTGACTGGACATTATGTCTGGAATCACGGATTGCCTTATACCACGTGTAGACTATGCCACACGTAAAACCCTGGCGAAAGCTTTAACGTTACGAAGGATTGTTCCCCTGACAACATTGGAAGCTGTGCGAGAACAGTGCCGTCATTATAATAACATTATTAGTTCAGGCACAGGAACCATGGACGAGTCTCCTCCTGTTCTTGATTCAGAGGAGTTTCATAATGTTATAAATGAGGCCAATGCACTCGAATTGTATATATTTATCCTTGGTTGCTTGAGTTGTGGATCGTATCAACAACCACAAGGGAGGTGTCTTAGCTTCTTAATATTCTAGTTTTAGTATGGCCTAGTATTTAATCCTAGTCTTCACATGTTTGGAAACTAGCATAGACCTTACTACTCTATGAAACTGTAAATTTTAGTTTAACATTTTTTTAGTCTTGCGGTAATATTCCACAAGCCGTGTGGGCACAACGTCAATGTAAAGACAAGGTGTCATGAACATACGGAGTTATACATGGAAATTCGAGAGCATTCGAATTTGTTGCACGGCTCACTGTAGGATGAGCATGTGTGAGTAAATGACACAAGTTGTTGAGTGACTTGATCATGCGAGAACATGAATTAGAAAGTGTGTCATGTTTTGAGCAGATTGGTGTCTTCTGGAAAAGAACCAATAGGCTCCACATTAGAGCGATGCGGGCTTAGAATACGCAAATGTCAAATTTCCTTTTTTTTTTATTTTGCCAGGTTTGTGGAAATTGTTTCGAGAAATTATCTCTTAACTCGCAGATCCTCGGCTTAGATTTAGTATTTATTAGAATAATTCTTCGGCTAGCGTAAGTAAAACAATCGTTGGTATCTAATGGTCTCTAGTTAGACAATTAAAAAAATACTTTTCGAATCCTTAGCTTAAGTAAATCAATTTTTTTGCCAATGTAGTTGGTCTCGTTGTAAGGATATATTAGGTACATGATAAGTGGGACGCCTCTTATTCATGTAACCATATTGTTTGTTTTCTTAGATATCTTTAAGGATAGTTAATTTTCTATTCAGGGTTTTTCTGTTCCCTTTAGTAAAGACAGAATGGCGCCTTCTTTTCCGAGTTCAGCTCTGTATTTTCCATCAGAACATTGCTAGCCTTCGATAACAAGACCTTCGAATACCTCTGTAAATACTTGGGCAGTACAGAATTTTATTTAAGTAATCTAGGTTATATTAATTGTAAACTCTGTGCATGTTGTTGAGTACTAAAAGTCACCCTTGGCAAATCTTTAAATAGATCTCTCTAATACTTTAGAGCTACCATCGCTCAAGTAGGCTGTGTATAATAAAACAAAGTGAATACATACAGTGAAAAATAAGTGATGGCCTCAGTTCATTTGGAATCTGTGGTACGCCAATTTAACATCAAAAATTAATAATATTCAATAACTACACAGTTAGGGATATATATAATTTGTTATATAATTTTTGTACTCGATATAGTTATAGTATTTATATGTATGTTAATCCTTGGGTTCACATTGACCCACCAATTATATTTTAAGTTGGTTCTGTAAAATTTATATGTATTGTTCGTGACGTACTGGCCTGACGTGACGCGACCTATCGAAGCGCATTTCGATAGGTCGCGCACACTGGTTAAGCTCAATACTGAGCCCGCACGAGTGTACCGCGAAGCTATAGAAATCCATAAAAATCCCCACAGCCTTAACACGCGAGACGATTCGAAGAGAATTCCCTTTGCGTGGCATACCATCATCGAAAAACACCGCCCCCGCGTTTCTGAAAATCGCTCAGTCGATATCCCATCTTTGCCTTCCACTTCGACGGAGCCAGCAAGCTCACGTTCATCTTCCAATACCTCCGATGATGCCGCGAACGTCGATTCCTCCCACCCGCGCCAAGCGGCGCTCACGTGATTCGGCGCAGCGCGCGCCTCGCCGCGATCGCCGCTCCCAGCTACCGCGAATGACGTCACCTGCCATGCAGTGACACACACGCCGCGGTAGTCAACATTTAGTGCACTACCTCTCTCCACATCCCGCGCGTTAGCTGCTTCCCAGCGGCTTCCCATCTGCCCCAGATGATGATTGGTGGAATCCAATCGAAACGTCGGGCGACCAACGGCTCTTTTCAGAGCCAACCTGAGTAAACGGAGTACCCAAAACGTTTCGCGTACGCTTCATATATTTCTCTCCGTGATCACATCTTCACAGAAATATATATATATATATATTTCTTGGACAACCCTAGTACAATCCGAAGCCTGTCCGCAGCTATGTTCATATCATTCAGTGGGTCTTCATAGCGGTCCACTTTTTTCGGACGTGATAAGTCTATTCTTATACTATGTCTATGATTCCTACCCCTTGATTTCACTTTTTTTTTTCAAATATAAAATATTGCACGAAAAAGTGGTTATTCCTACCAATTTTCTGCGACATCTATGGTTTACAAAATAAATAAGCGTGTGTAACTTGTTATGCCGCATCCAGACTCTCGCGAGGCGGCTCGCGTGAGCATAGACTGCACGAGTGCCAGCCATCCACACTCTCGATTGATTCAGTTGTCCGCTAGTCTTACTACAATCATATGTCCTATGTACTTAATAGGGTATTATTGTTCTGTGGATGAATGCGAATGAAGTGACTGCGTTAGCTACTTCATGTGCCCACCAATATTATAATGTCTTGCGTCTATCGCCTGTATTCACCAAAAGAAACTGAGCGTACTATCAGCTCAAATTACGATCAATGTCAAAATTGGTATTCACCAAAATATTATACACTCCCTCAGCGTGATTTGAGTGAACCTTTCCCTCAAATTCTAATCGGCTATAGAGCTGGCTTACATTACGCTAAGCGTCCATCTGTCAAAATTATTCTATAGCGCCCGCCATACTTGTTGCCGCCTCCTTCCAATTTTTTGCGTTTTTTTCGTAATTTATTCAATATTTGTAAGCAGGCATGTAATAATTTTATATGTTAATTAATCAGCTCGACAAATCGACACTTATCAATAACCAAAAAGTGCTGCTGCCTTTTTTTCTCCATGTTAAAATGCTTATATACATATAAGTATTTTAACTTTTTGACAATAGAAAGTACTATCTACGAGCATGTATTCACACCAGTTACATGGGTGCCGAAAACTTCCGAACCAACCCGAAGTGTAACGAAGACGGCTGTATGATTGTATTAGTGTTACAAGCACGTATTCCCACCAGGGACAACGAGCACGTATTCCCACCAAGGACATGGGTGCCGGAAACTTTCGAACCAACCCGAAGTGTAACGAAGACGGCTGTATGATTGTATTAGTGTTACAAGCACGTATTCCCACCAGGGACAACGAGCACGTATTCCCACCAAGGACATGGGTGCCGGAAACTTCCGAACCAACCCGAAGTCTTTTACAACAATCATCTGTCAAAGGAGTAGTTTGTTTTTTTACCGGCTCCGTGTTATTGTTTTTTTAAACTCTCTAATATAAAGCTTGAGGCTGTAGTGAATGTTATAACTGTGCACACAAGGGAACCGTACAACTATTAAACTGTGAGTTGTGTTTTCTCTTGCTTTTTCAAGAAATTGATCCCGAAAAAACCTTATGAATAGACACATACTCACATACAATCGCACATTGCCACTACTACGTACAAACCCTATAGCAGTATCTGACATACATACACACTGAGGGTTGCAGACAGTGTCAGCAGTTGGTCATTAAAATGTCATTGATTCAGGAGGACACGCTCGTCTGTTCTAAATGTTCGTCGAGATTACACTTCTTTTGTGCCGGAATGTCTGAAAAATCTTTCACGAACATGCTGCAAATGAATAAGGGTAAATGGAAATGCTCCGTCTGTAAATCCAGGCCAGTGGTAGCAGGCGACGATCTGTGGCCAAGGCTCGAGAATTACTTGAAGGAGAAACTGGATCCGATTGCCGACTTCATTAAGGGAGATCTGGCAAGTGATCTCTTGACCATCAAAGAAAAGATTTTGCAGTTTGATGACATCAAAAATTCAATTCAATTTTTATCGGAGGAATATGATAGACTCAACAAACAGCTCAAGATGAATGAAGAAGAGATGAAGGTGGTTAGGGCGGATAACAAGCTGCTCTTGGAGAAGAATGGTGCTCTGGAACACCGACTTAACTTGATGGAGCAGAGGCAGAGAAGTGCCAACATAGAGATACAACTGGTACCACAAAGGAAGGGAGAGAACCTTTTGGATATCACAAAGAAGATCGGCGAGATTATAGGCCGTCCAATTAAGAACGAAGATATACTTGCATGTCACAGGGTACAACACCAATCTAACCAATCAACCCGCCCCAAAAATATCGTTGTTGAACTTCCCAGTGGTCGTTACCGCGATAATTTTCTGCAAGCCATCAAGAGCTACAATAAAGTCAATAAGAATGATAAATTAAACATTGGACTCATTGGTTTTGAGTCTAAGGAACCCTTTTACGTCGGCGAACATCTGTCGCCATTCTTTAAAGCACTACACGCTAAGACTAGACAAGTGTCCAAGGTGAAGAACATAAAGTATGTGTGGGTGCAGAACGGACGCATACTTACAAGGAAAAATGATGCATCCCCCATAATGGAGGTCAGAGACTACGCTTCCCTAGACAAACTGTGATCACTTTTGGTACATTTTTCTTTCTTTTTTCTTTTTATAGTTGTGATTAGTTTTTCCTTGCAATGTCTATTTTTTACCAGAATGTACGAGGGTTGAGAACCAAGACCAATGAAGCTTGCATGGAAGTTTTAAAGGGAGACTACGACATAATATGCTTAACTGAGACCTGGTTGCACGGAAGTATAGCCAGCGAAGAAATATTTGACAATAGATACTTGGTATTTAGGAGAGATCGCTGCGACACAGTGTTTTCTAGCAGGTCAATGGGAGGGGGAGTTCTAATAGCGGTTAAAAGAAATTCGGCGTTGTTCATAGACCAGAGTGGAATACTGAGTTGGAAGATTTATGGATCACTATCAAATCGAGCGACAAAGACTGGGTAGATGCAAATATATGTGTGGCCTGCCACCGGATACTGGTGTGGAGCTTTTCCAGAGGCATCTTAACAGATGTGCTTCTGTCTGCCTAAGCTCTCCTGAGTCCACTAATATAATTCTTGGCGATTACAATTTACCGTCCATTAAATGGGCGTCTGATGGAAACACCCACCCTCATCACACTCGTGGAAATGGGGCAAAGGCTGAACTCTTTTATGAAATGTTAATCCTGACTGATCTCAAGCAGTATAATCATATAGGGAACATAAATTCTTGTATCTTGGATCTTGTTCTCTCTAATGCTCCAATGCAGGTGTCTTTGGCAGATGGATTGGTGAGACCAGATGGTTTTCACCCTCCACTGCTGGTTAGCATTGTAAATTTCAGTCGTGCGAGGTATCTGGATTGTAATATGGAGCATAAACGTTACAATTTTAGGAGGGCCAATTATACTCTATGTAAAACTGACTTATCTAATTTCGATTGGTCGACTATTGATGCCCTGAATTGCAACGATGCCTTACAGACCTTATATAATGTTATATGGCAGGCGATCGAACATCACGTACCTAAACTGAAACCGAGAACACCCCAGTACCCTTTGTGGTACAGCACTTCTCTTATCCATATGATAAGGGAAAAGGATAGATATCATAAAAAGTTTAAAAAATACGGTAATGCCAAAGACAGGCAGATTTTTTCTCTGTTGCGCACTCGGGTTAAAAAGGCCATAAGCGACTGTCACAGATCATATATTTCTTCCATTGAGAGTTCTGTTAAGCACTCGCCTAAATCATTCTGGGGCTATGTTAATTCCAAGAAAGTTTCTAATGCTATTCCTCGTGAAATGAAATATCAAGGTGTCTCGGCGACAGGAGGCGATAACATCTGTAATTTGTTTTCGGACTTTTTCTCGTCTGTATTTGTTGATCCTTCAAGCTCTGGTGGTTCTGAGCTCTCTGTGGGAGGCCAATCTTTGAATAATATTTTCTTGAAAAAGACAGATCTGCTAGGAATGATGAAAAGTCTAGACGCGAACAAGGGTGCCGGTAGCGACGATATACCTAATTTGTTTGTAAAGGAATGTGCCGATGCGTTGGTGGACCCATTGTTTGCTGTTTTCCGGAAGTCTTTGTCGGAGGGAGTCTTCCCTGATTTGTGGAAGATATCAAGGGTAGTTCCAATTTATAAATCTGGTGACGTGTCGGATGTGACTAATTATGTCGATAATTAAGCTTGCTCCCCTGTTTCGGTAAATTATTTGAAAAGGCAGTCTATCAGTATGTTTATCACCATGTGTCGCCTTTTCTCGACGGTAATCAGCACGGTTTTGTTTCAGGGAAATCGACCGGAACTAGTCTTATGGAATTTGTTAACTATGTAAGTGAATGTGTAGATTCTAGGGTCCAGGTGGATGCAGTCTACACCGACTTTAGTAAAGCCTTTGATCGTGTCGATCACTCAAAGCTTATGTGCAGATTACGGGACTTCGGAATTTCTGCTAGGTTGTTGAATTGGTTTCACTCATATCTCAGTGGAAGGGTTCAGGTGGTTTCGGTGGAGGGGTTTGACTCCGATCCTGTTGTAGTTTCTTCCGGTGTTCCGCAGGGGTCTCACTTGGGTCCCCTTCTTTTTTTAATATTTATCAACAATATAGGCGCAAAATTGAGATGCGATTACCTTATGTACGCTGACGACCTCAAACTATTTACGAGAATACACAGCGTTGCCGACTGTGCGAGGCTACAGACTGACCTGGAAACATTGTTAGAGTGGTGTAATAATAATAATATGTTACTGAACACTAAGAAATGCTATTCAATCAGCTTCACTCGTAATAAAAAACGAATTAATTTTACGTATAAATTGGACTCAGAAGACATAAAGCAAGTGCAGGTTATAAAGGATTTGGGACTGATATTGGATTCTGAGCTCACATTTAGGAATCACTATGAGAGCATCACTGAAAGATCTTACAGGTTGTTGGGCTTCATATTTAGGGTCACTAAGCCATTCAAGAATTCAGAAAGTATAATCGCTTTATATTATTCCTTGATTCGTAGCATACTAGAGTATTTATCTTTCATATGGTCGCCCTATTACGCCTGTCACACGGAAACCATAGAACGTGTTCAAAGGGTCTTCACAAGACTCCTCTCTTACAGAATAGGTCGAGGTGGGTATATGACTTACCGGGAGCGCTTGTCCTTCTTCGGCATCGATAGGTTGTCTGATAGGCGTGATGTTGCTGAACTAGTATACCTCCATAAGCTCATCCATGGAGATCTCGACTCGGCGGACATACAACTGCTGAGATTCCATGCTAATAATAGATTAAGGTGCACCGACTTATTTAGACTAAAAATACACAACACCAACATAGGCTACTTCCGTCCCATTGACAGGATGATGAGATCCTATAACAACATGGCAAGGGCTTTGCCTGATCTAGACTTATTTTCTGGCACGACTAGAGTGTTCAGGTCGGCAATTCAGGCTGGCATTGCTTCGCGGTCAGTCACTGACGGTATTACGTAGTCGCATGATATGTGCATCATTTTTTATTAATATACTTATAACTACTATTCAGATAAATATGTGTGTGTATGTGTAGGTGTGTATACATGCGTGTGTATATATATGTATGTATTGTTTTTTGTATGAAATATTTACCCTTTTTTATGCATAGTCTTATTAACCCATTTGTTACTACCGTTTGATATACGGATCACCATAGAAATAAAAATATTACAATTAATGTGGGTAATTTCGAATTACATTATTTATGTTACACGTTAGCTGAGATGTCCCTTTGTCGGTCAGTTATGTTTTGAGCTCGATCGAGCTCGAAATTTGAACTGTGCTCGCATTGTTATTTACTTCAAATTTATGAAGAGTGTTTCAAGGTGAGTGCTGAAATATGTATTTTTTATTAACAGTATTTCATTTCAAAATATGCAAGAATGTAGTATACTGTTTATACACTGATAGCCATCTAATCTTCTTTCTAATATTATCTATTCATAATTCAACTATTAATTTGGTGTTCCGTAAAAAGAACGCTAGTAATATGGGTGTCGCATTTTTTTCACGTCACAACTTTCGACACTCAATGAAATTATCGAGGAGCTGGAGGCAAATGAAGACAAGTCCTTTCCTGACTCGATTACAATTATTTTCCCGCTGGAAAATTGTAATGCTGACAACTGATGAGGACTCTGGTGATGAAAATGAAATGACCCTACACAACTTTTCTGGGTCATAACTGCGGGCCCACGCAGAAGTTGACGATGAAAATTCTTCGTCATGTGATGATGAAGAATGCAGCGTTCCATTTGCTCATTTGGATAAGCGGCCAAGACTGGAATCAGCTAGTTAAGCGATACATTTAAATTGATCAACCAGCTGCTACCAAAGCTTACAACAATATGGGAGGCGTCGACAGATTAGACAAGAACATTAGTTTATATCGCAAAAGTATTCAAGGTACTTCTGCCTTATTTTGCATTGTCTAGCTAGAAAATATATTATGACTTTGCACAATGCCTGGCAACTTTATAAATTAATGAGGGAGAATATGACCATCTAAAATTCCGAAGGAGTGTTCCAACGAGTTTTTTTGGAAACCTATGGTATGGTACCTATGGACGGGACCGATTGACTGGAAAAAATTGCCTCAGGCAATAGGTTCCGCCGGCTATACTGACACCTATGTATAGAAAAGTGTTATTATTATTAAGTGAACAAATACGATGTGCGGTATGTCATAAAACCGCTACCTATGTTTTATTTCAAAAATTGTAAAATGTCTCTTTATCCTAAAAAATGTTTTTACCTATACAATACTGCTTCAGACTGATTAAAAGTATGGCTGTTCATAGCATTTAAATCGATTTACTATGTTACAAATACATACTTTCAGAAACTAGTGAATTATTTTTGAAGTGTCTAAGTTCTATGAACATCCAATAAACAGTAGTACATATTACTAGCGTTCCGTATATCAAACACCATTTTCCCGCTTTTCCGTAACATATAGATTTTTTTAACAATTTTTCCTGATTGAATAATGCCTTGATTAGTATGTGTATCAAAAATCACAGTGATACTACAAAAAAGTTATATCCGTAACAAGTGGGTTAACATGTTTCTAGTTCGTGATATTGTCTGCAACCGCATTCACTCGACTTCTGTAATGAGAAGGTACCTACCCGCCCGCCTACAGCGGCTGGCGACGAGCTCAGTTCGTTGTAGCAATAATATTTTTTACAATGTTTGTTTGTTCCTTTTGTTCTTAGTTCAGCGGTGCCTGCCTACTATTATTTTTATTTGTTTTTATTTAATTGTATTCCTGGATTCGCGCGCACTTCGCATTGATGCGCCTAGTCCACTCGATATAATATTCTTTTCTTTTCGTGTGTACTTTTTTTGTTTTGTTTTGTTATTGCTCGAATTGTCAAACTTAACAATTGACCTAATATAGTATATAAGCGAAATAACTTAAATGATACGTACCTATGCTCCAAATGACTTTTGACAGATGATACATATATTCGCATGATTACCGCCATCCATTTAAGTTTTTCAGATCTTCGTACGTGAACAATAATATATTATGTTTTAGCGCCATTTATTTCAGTTTTTGAGTTCGTTGTACGTGTAGGATATTATTTGGGTAAGTTAATTATATTTATCATGGATTCTTACCGTTTTGTAGAACTTAATATTATATTATTATACTGACATGATGTATGAACTATCTTAACCCTTTGAGGACCAAGGGAAGCATGCTTCCCAAAACTATTAACTCATTTTTTTTCTATTTAGGATTTTATTTAATTTATTATATAACACAAAACATGTTATGGAAGGTTGAATTAATCGTTATTTATTAAAACCGGTAATAAAGTATCACTAAAAGTGTCAAAATATTTACGTTGAAAAAGTAAAATTTCATCTGAAAAAACTTCGGTTTTTCTGCGGTATTGTGGGAGTAACTATGCTGTGTTGTTCGTGTATTTTTTCATCATTTGATAAGTTGGCCTTCTCTTTATGTGTAGAAATCAAAAGATTATTTCAAAATATTGACAAAGGTGGAAAAAAATACAATTTTCCAAAAGGGAAGTATACTTCCCTATGGTCCATAAAGGTACTTTTTATGTTTTTATTAAAAGTTTTTCATTTCTAAATACTTAATGTTTTATGTATGTAGACTAATTTTATTGATTGAAATAGCAAGAAAAGGGTACATAATGTTTTAAATTTATGATAATTAGAGAGTTTAGTAGCTAATATCCCATAACAGGGGTGGAAAAGATACGTAATCATGTCGTACAACAGCACTTGGCAACTTCTAGTCAACCGATGGAGAACTGTCTAGATGTACACATTATAGCAAACATCATGTCTAGGGAATATTTGAAGAAACTTGATATGTTTCACATTTTTTTATAATTATGTGACCTAAGATTTTTGAGAAAAAAACTTTATAAGAATAATATAGGATTTTATTTCAACTTTTCAAGCCTCCACGATTATAGAACTCGGTCAATTAATAAACATATGCTGAAATACAGTGCCCACTAAATCACAAAAAGTATACATAACATAAACAATACCCATAAATTTATTAAAGGTGGCCCAGCGGGTATTCAAAAATTGTTATGGGACCAAGCCATCAAATGGATATCTTTTTCAGTTTGGTGTGTAAGTACATGATCAAAATCTCACAACTGTCATGATTCTTGACCAGGGGATCCATAACATACAAAATAAGTGTGAACGCAATGAGCTATTTAGGTATTATATCTATTTTTCTTCAACAAAAAAACTTTTTTCTTGGCTACTATTCCTAACAGTAATATACATAATATTTGTATTATATACTTACTATATAAAAAGAAATGACAAGTTAAAGTCATTTTCTATCTTTTATGTTTGAAAATATTGTAAATTTTGACATAAAAGTAGTTAAAATTGCATCCAAAACATAACTCAATTTTCAATATAATGTTACCTTTAAGGACCGTAGGGAAGTATACTTCCCAATCATTTTCTAAAAATCTGAAAAAAAATTCGAGTTCTGTTATATTTTTCTATCATGATACATCATTTTTGATAATAAAACCCACTTCAATGCTTAAATTTATTTCTAGAAACCTTACGGTCTTCAAAGGGTTAAAAGAAGTTGTCAGGGAGAAAACACAGTACAATCAGCAAGGGTATTCTCGTAATCAATTAGTTTCAGTTTATAAACTGCAGTCACAGACCAAAATGCGTTCGATTTAAAAAAAAATGTTTAAAAACAAACTAGTTAAAGAATGCAATCCGTCATTTTAAGAACAAGTTTCAGTCAAGATCGAATTAAGAACGCTACGAGAATACCCCTGCAGTTTTTAATGATTAAAGGTTATGTGTATGTGCTTTTACAATACAAAAAATATAATATTGAAAGAAAGTGTGGAAATTCAGAGAGAGGGAGACAGACATTGCTGGGGAAAAAGAGCGTTGCTTTTCCTTTCGCATGAGTCCTGCCACCAAAAAACCCTCTTTCACTCTATATTGCTCCTATGATACAATATCGTTATGAATGGTGTGGAGAGAAACAATTCAAAATGCTCCAAATGGAAAAACACCACAGCCTTTCTGTGCGCCCTGGCCCTGATATAACGATGTGAGTGACAAAAAAGAGTATGCATGAATGAATAACTCATAGTTCTGTTTAGAAACAAAATAAATCCCTAGATAATTTAAATAATAGCAAATATATGTAGGTATATCTACATACACCTGAGAGATATTTCACATGTGTAATGCATCACGATATTATATATTTTTTTTTTATATTCACGGCCGTTACGTTTGCACAATATATTAATTTAATTACAAGCACATATACACTAATAAATTGTAAGCGTATGCAGTTTAAAATTTCTTCTTTTTTGTTACAGATATACTTGAATAATGTCGTTTGAATGCGAGACTTGTAGCAAGAAGTTTACCACTATAAAAACGTTTTTGCATTTTTTTTTAATTTATAATTTTATGTTAATATTAATAATTTTAATTAAAATAATAGATTTATTTAAACTTATAAGGTCATTCATTTATTTTAAAAGAATACTTCCATTTCATTCGCCCTTAATACTCCAAGAGGATGCATAGGGAGGCAATCATCAGGCTTCTCCTTTCAAAGCGATTCTGTGTTTTGTTTAGCTGCTCAATGTTTTATTTGTTTACCTTCTTAATTGGATCACAACAACCATAACGCCGTAGAGCATGAAGTTTTTTTAAGCACTATGTGAAGTGCAAGAAGTTATCACAAAAGGACGCAATGTTAATGGCAACTTGCAGAGAATTTATACAAATTAATGTTATTTTTCTTCATCTCCAACTTTCTGCAGACATTTATTGTTCATACTCCAAATTTCTGCAGACTGCGGTCTTTTTTTGCTGGATTTTCTTTCTGAGAAGTTGAACTCTAGCTATTTTTGCTTTTCCGCATAAAGCTGACACATTTACATATGTAAAGAAATAGTACTCATACCAACGCATCCTTTAATTAGACATTTATCCATTTTTGTAATAATAATTTTAATTTAAAAAAATCGTGCTAATCAGATGCTTCGCCTTCTATGGGACAAAATGCACTGGAAAGTTATAAGTACAAAAATTGGGCTAAATCGCTATTATCTCACCAAAGGACACTTTTAAAAGCCTTATTGCATGTCTGTTATTATATTATGTATCATACATCTGAATGAAAATAATAATAAACGTAAGACTGGAGTTGTGACAAGAATGAAAGTGAATAGGTTTGAGCATGTAGAAAGGAAAAACAATGGAATGACAAAGAAAATATATAGGTCTGGTATACGGAAGCGCAGCTGTCCTACTCTTAAATTTTCTCAAACTTGTAGACCCGATTCTCAAGGATGAAGTGAAAGCAGTCTGCTGAGGAGCTAGTATGATTTATTGTATGAGAGTATAGGAAGCAAGAGATGTGACGAAACAGGCGTTCTGCCTATCCCACATGAGAGATGAGATGGCATGATGTTTAACCTTGAACTCTCCATCGTCGGAAACAGTGTTGCAGTGTCCGGGTTTCGCGACGTGTATCCGAGCAAAACTAAAAATGTCCAGATCGTAACTTACTATATTATATGACATTTTTTAGCGAACTAGGTATTGTATCCTTTCGGGATAACAATTTTCAGAATGACCTTTTTATGTATGTGTCCGGGTTAAATATTTTACAAAGGTGGCAATACCGGTCAGAAAATAGCATTCCACTGCTGTTTTTTTTTCTCAGTTTCGGGAACAAATATTGTCGTTAGGTACCTACCTACCAGGGCTAGGCCTTAAAGTAGTTCATTGATATTTTGGAAACCATACTATTAACTAGCCTTCGCAATGCGCGCCGAATCGGACCGTTATCATCGAGGGGTAAGACATTGGCGGTCCATTTTCCTTAACAATGATTTTCTTTCTACAAAACCATGCATAGTGATTGCGCAAGCTATTGAGGCAATACTTTGGCCTATTTAAAATAGTCAATAAGCAAAAACTCTTTCGAGTTCTAGAATACTGTAGTAAGGAGTTTTCGACCGATTTCATGACTTTACTGCAGATTTATTTACCCACTGTATTGACTCGCATTTTTCTCAGGAGCATAATAACAAAATCAGTTTTCGTTCCCAGTAATAATGTGGTGAACAAAACACTTTTAGAATGTTCACAACTGAGCTCCATACTCTCCATAGAAAATTTAATTCGCGTTTGTTTCACCGGTAGTGTGATTCGTGGTATCCTTCTTTCACGAGACTTTTACGAGGTCCAAAAACGTCATGAACTGTATAGTGGAAATAAAATACGCACTAAACGCCAAAAACTTCATTTCGAGATAATCTAATAAAACTGCTTTTTCCCCCATACAGACATAGTACTATGATGATTTTTGGATCTGTTTTTTTCCGCCTTTAGATCATCGATATGGACTAAGTGCAATATTTAGGCTATTGAGTATAGTTTATAGAACATTTCCTCATACTCAACTCATTTTTTTCATTTTTGGCGTTTAGTGCGTATTTTATTTCCACTATACAACTATTCAGTGTTTTGATATCCATGCACGGATAACTATGTTATGATGATCATCAAGTCTTGATGATCTCTTCTTATGAATTGATTTTTATTTGAACATAATATTAGAGTAGGTATAATATTCTCGAGTCTCGACTTTATTTATATTTCCTTCCGCGGAGGATAAAACATGACTACCTGATGGAAGATCACCTTCAATGCATATTTTAACATTTAAAATTTTCTCTCCCTGGATTTCATCCATGATTTTAGTTCATTAATACTTTGAAGACGGTCTTTACAAACGAGAAGCATCATTTTTCGTTACTTCTTGATGTGGAGGGGTGTGGTGAACGGGAATTGTCCTCGATTTTTATTAAATTATTATTTTAATTTTTATTCATTTTTCAAAATTGAAACCATTTGTAGATTCTGTTTTTATTTAGGGAAAAGTGTTCTCCTTTTTTAATGGGGGGGGGGGGGGGGGGGCTAAATATTTTTACAAACTTTCACATGATGATAAAATTCCTGGGTGGTGCAGAGGCGTGACCGGATGTGAAGATTGGGATTGGAAGAGGTGGTGCAGCAGAGACGGACTTATAGCCTAAGAAGGAGGAGGGCTGACCCCAACAGTCTACTTAGACGCTAAGTTGGGAGCAAGCTAGGGAGAAGAAGAAGACATAAAGTGATGTAAAATGAAAATATCATTTTTTTAATATTTTCAATCAATACAGTGGAGGTGGAACACCGGACCACCGGACACGGACCACCCACCCTCTTGACCAGACTGATTTCCTTTTGCTCGCTCGGTTGCAATGAAAATCAAGGATGAAATGAAAATAAATTTTAGTTAGAGTTTTTTAAGATTTAAATTTAAAAATTGATCAAAATTTTTATTGCAAATATTGCATTCCTTTGGCTTTTCTCGGCTATGAAATCGCATGTGACTGTACCACAAACAAAATAGAGTTTATTTTACCCACGGCGGCGCCCCTTGAATCGCGGCGCCCAAGGCGACCGCCTCGGTCGCCCCACCCACGCGACGGCCCTGTCCACATTATTATTATGAAAATATTGAAAGATAAAGTACATCGTACAAGGCTAAAACCTTATCTGTCTATCAATATTATATATAAACAACATGTCATACAAAAAAATCTGTAGTATGTACACATAATAATTTTATTTATTCTTTCAGTTAATATTTCGATCAAATACATTTCACATGTAGGGATTGCAATCCGGTCTCATTTTGAATCCGGCCGGATCCGATCGGATCCGATCGGATCCGACCGGATTGAAATAACCTTGATTAATTGACATTTTTAACAATAATGAAGGCTAAAAATAAAACAGCACATACACGAAATTAATTAAATCATAAGGCAACAAATTATCACTATTACATTAAGATTAGAAGCACTTTTTTAACTTCCATACTAGAACGGCCCACCCTATGTCGCATCCACACTCTCCACGAGCACGAGAGTATGGACGGCACGCTCGCCTAGGCTCGTGTCGGCTCGCGGTGGCTCCGTTTTTTGTCGGTAAAACGACGCGAGACAAAGGAGACGAGAGGGTGAGGCTCGTGCACCGTCCACACTCTCGCCACGCTCAGTTTCTTGTTAACTGCTGCGGGTTGAGAACGTAAGTATATTCTTTTCTAAATATAATGACGGACTGGAGTAATGAGTTGTGCTGCAGATTTATGGAGCTGTATCAGACGGAACCCATAATAATTTGGGATCCGAAAAATGATTACCATAAGGATAAGAATAAAGTGTATGACGCGTGGGGGCGCATTTCTAAGCAACTTGACTTAACCGTACAGGAATTAAAAGTAATATTTTAAGATTATAAAGAGCATAGTGCATGTTGTGTCGCTCTAGGACACAACATGCACTAATGTTGTTTGTTGTAATCTAACAACATACTTACAGGATGAAAATTTAAGTATTTTATTTAGATTTAAAAAAAGAATATTAATTATAAATTCGTACATCGTTCTGTTGCGGTGTCACGTGTTACGTCATCCACCACCTTCTCCGTTTTGACTTTCTTTTTTTATTTAGTTGATATACCCCTGTATTCACCAAGAAAAACTGAGTGTAAGATCAGCTAAGCGAAAGATTAGCCTAATGTCTCCCTCAGCCTCCCTCAACGCTTATAGCTATTCATCAACGAAAACTTACAAAACTTAGCTGAGCCTAGACTGATCGTGTGTATCCATAGATAAAACTGTCATTTATTTACGGAAGCAGTCAAAAAAGTAACTAAAATGTATATTTTTGATTATTTATATAAATACAAATAATGTTTATCTATTAAAAAAAATATATTTAATATAATTATGATTTCTTGTTTAGTTTAATTCAATGATAAAAATATTTTTTATAAATAAAATCTCAACGCGTTCTTTTCAGACGCCATTAGCGCAGCCTTGATCCAACGCCATCTATCGATTATAGGCCAAAGCTAAATGAAGTAGATAGTACACGAGCATGTATTCACACCAGTTACATGGGTGCCGGAAACTTCCGAACCAACCCGAAGTGTAACGAAGACGGCTGTATGATTGTATTAGTGTTCACTATTATTTTAGGACTCGGAAAGTGCCGAACCATAATCGGCTATGGCCGAACCACCATGATTGTGATAAAAATCATAGATAAGAAATGCTTAAAATCGAGGAAAGTTCTTGTGTCTTTCAGTATAGAAATAACGTTAAGCTCGCCCAGGAAAATATTTTTTTAATTGGATGTATTATATAGTTTAATGCCATGTGAATAGGGATTGCAATCCGGAAAACCGGATCCGGTATTCCGGCGGATCCGGCATCAAAATGCTCATATCGGATCCGGCAAAATTTTACGGATCCGGAGATCGGATCCGGTTTATAATATTAAGGGATTTTTCGACATACTCAACACGGACCGGAATCGAATCCGTATCCCTAGCAATTTGAGGTGGTTGATAGACCAGCGGTTACGACGCCGGCTTTCGCACAATTTCGTGCGGAGGTCGTGTAGTGAAATTTAAATAACGAAAATATTTATCTTGACCTGCTTGATTCATCATGATTTGAAAAGAAAGATTCTCAGAGAACCGACACCACGAAAAACAAAGATGTTCGAAAACTCTCCAACCCATTCTGGAATAAACCATTCGAGGCAGATTTAGAAACTCCGGATTCGGAGCTTCTGCGATATCCACAACGCCAGACAATGGGGTAGCAATAGAAGACATTACTATATAGAATGATCACGTCAACAGAACGGATCCGGTGATTCTGGTAATTATAAGAGGATGAGATCACATCAACCAGCAGACCCTTGGACGAGCACTAAAGAGATGGATGTGCAGATGATAAGTTTAGTGTTCGAGAAGTTTTATTCATAAATATAACTGCACACACATTATGACCGAACTAATCTAATGAATACCAGATAATAATCACAATAGTTTTGCTTTTAAATAGGTTAATATATTTTTTTTTGCTAATTTTATTTTATTGAGGACGAGGAAGACCCTCCCATACTGTGTTCCGCTCCTTCGAAACAGAGCTGAGGAATCTGTACATGATGTGGGAGGAGGTCATTAACGTTGCGCAAGATCGAGCGCAATGGAGAGCTCTTGTTGCCTCCCTATGCCCCCGAGTGGGTCTTAAGGGAGTTTGGATTTGGATTGGAATTTTATTAAGTACTTAATGCTCTCACCGTTTTTCTAAGAGATGTCTTTTCATTCGACAGTCAATACTATCAATACGGTCAGTCAACATTACCTAACACCACCTTGGGCACAAGGAGGCAAAAGCAGCATTTACACTGCGCTCAGTGTGACGCATTTGCCTCCTCTTCTCTCGTGAACACAAATATACTTTTGACATCTTTCACAGTAAGCAAATGCTTGTGTCGTGAAAGCGGAAATGGTCGACACGGCCGGGATTCGAACCCACGACCTCCGCACGAAATAGTGCGAAAGCCGGCGTCGTAACCGCTGGTCTATCAACCACCTCAAATTGCTAGGGATACGGATTCGATTCCGGTCCGTGTTGAGTATGTCGAAAAATCCCTTAATATTATAAACCGGATCCGATCTCCGGATCCGTAAAATTTTGCCGGATCCGATATGAGCATTTTGATGCCGGATCCGCCGGAATACCGGATCCGGTTTTCCGGATTGCAATCCCTATTCACATGGCATTAAACTATATAATACATCCAATTAAAAAAATATTTTCCTGGGCGAGCTTAACGTTATTTCTATACTGAAAGACACAAGAACTTTCCTCGATTTTAAGCATTTCTTATCTATGATTTTTATCACAATCATGGTGGTTCGGCCATAGCCGATTATGGTTCGGCACTTTCCGAGTCCTAAAATAATAGTGAACACTAATACAATCATACAGCCGTCTTCGTTACACTTCGGGTTGGTTCGGAAGTTTCCGGCACCCATGTAACTGGTGTGAATACATGCTCGTGTACTATCTACTTCATTTAGCTTTGGCCTATAATCGATAGATGGCGTTGGATCAAGGCTGCGCTAATGGCGTCTGAAAAGAACGCGTTGAGATTTTATTTATAAAAAATATTTTTATCATTGAATTAAACTAAACAAGAAATCATAATTATATTAAATATATTTTTTTTTAATAGATAAACATTATTTGTATTTATATAAATAATCAAAAATATACATTTTAGTTACTTTTTTGACTGCTTCCGTAAATAAATGACAGTTTTATCTATGGATACACACGATCAGTCTAGGCTCAGCTAAGTTTTGTAAGTTTTCGTTGATGAATAGCTATAAGCGTTGAGGGAGGCTGAGGGAGACATTAGGCTAATCTTTCGCTTAGCTGATCTTACACTCAGTTTTTCTTGGTGAATACAGGGGTATATCAACTAAATAAAAAAAGAAAGTCAAAACGGAGAAGGTGGTGGATGACGTAACACGTGACACCGCAACAGAACGATGTACGAATTTATAATTAATATTCTTTTTTTAAATCTAAATAAAATACTTAAATTTTCATCCTGTAAGTATGTTGTTAGATTACAACAAACAACATTAGTGCATGTTGTGTCCTAGAGCGACACAACATGTACTATGCTCTTTATAATCTTAAAATATTACTTTTAATTCCTGTACGGTTAAGTCAAGTTGCTTAGAAATGCGCTCCCACGCGTCATACACTTTATTCTTATGGTAATTATTTTTCGGATCCCAAATTATTATAGGTTCCGTCTGATACAGCTCCATAAATCTGCAGCACAACTCATTACTCCAGTCCGTCATTATATTTAGAAAAGAATATACTTACGTTCTCAACCCGCAGCAGTTAACAAGAAACTGAGCGTGGCGAGAGTGTGGACGGTGCACGAGCCTCACCCTCTCGTCTCCTTTGTCTCGCGTCGTTTTACCGACAAAAAACGGAGCCACCGCGAGCCGACACGAGCCTAGGCGAGCGTGCCGTCCATACTCTCGTGCTCGTGGAGAGTGTGGATGCGGCATAGGGTGGGCCGTTCTAGTATGGAAGTTAAAAAAAGTGCTTCTAATCTTAATGTAATAGTGATAATTTGTTGCCTTATGATGTATTATAACTATCTACAAAAATTTCATGACAAGAAAATAAGATCTTCTGTCTCCGAATCGACCTTGAAGTTTTGTATGGGACGAAAATATCCCATACTAACTGATATTTTTATTTATATTTTGTAAGGTTTGTGTATTTACGTAGTGAAAGTTCATTATAATGAATTAAAACAAACACAGTTGCACTTTCACGATATTTTTTTATTGAGGCTCGAGCGCTTTCGTCTATCTCATGTAGACATTATCAAGAGACTAAAGATACATAAAATTTAAAAAAATAAATTGAAGACGTGGTACAATATTGGTAGGAGAAGATAATACTACTACCAGATGACAAAATTATTATTATTGCGTTAACATGCAGTTGGGCAAGATATTATGACAAAAATGTGTTCGAGGGTGACAAAAGGATGGGTTTGCGTGGGTTGGGAATTTATATAGAAACATGTGTAGGTATTATTTTAAAGTAAAATGACTAACTAATTGATTTGAAATAGTGGAGATGGTGCTGGGATTTGTATGTTCACAATTTGTTCGCGGTTTTTATGAATTTCTAATGTTTCTAATGCTATTCTTCGGTTTCTCTGTCTTTCTGAGTGTAAGACCTTAACATTTTCCATGACGAATTTGTGGTCATGTTCTATGCAGTGGTCTGCAATCTCAGAGTAGCCAGTGAGACCACGGAATGCTCTTTGGTGCTCTTTGAGTCTAGTAGTAATTGCTCTGCCTGATTCGCCGATGTATTTTGCATCGCAATCCCCACACCATAGCATATATACTCCCGCATCATCCATGCTATCTTTTTTATCTTTGTTATTGTATAAAAGTTTATTAATATTACTATTAGTGTAAAACGCGCTTATATATTGTTTCTTTGTGACTTTACTAAATGATTCGGAGAGTTTACCCGTAAACAGTATTTTTCTCCATGGTTTTTCATTATCTTTTAACTTTAAGGTAGAATTGTAAAGGTATTGATCAGTTAATATTTTAAACTGTTTTTTATGTAAAATTTCATCAACTGTGTTACTATTATAACCGTTATTAATTGCCATTTTTTTAAATTATTTTAAGTTCTTTTTGAAAATCTATGTTATCTAATGGAATATTTAATAATCTATGTACCATGGAGTGAAATACCGCTAGTTTATGCGATTTTGGACTATTCGAAGAAGCATGAATGATGGCATCGGTGTAAGATGTTTTTCTATATATGCTAAATGAAAATCGAGAGTCTATCAATCTTATTGAAATGTCCAAGAAATTAAGCACTTTATTATTTTCCACTTCTAGTGTGAACTGTATATTTTTATTGATTGAGTTCATATAGTTTAAAAATAAATCTAATTGTCTTTTAGTTCCACTCCAAACACAAAAAATGTCATCCACATATCTATAGTAACACGATACACAATTCAATAATGGGTTGTTAGACTTGAATAGATCATCCTCAAACTTGTCCATGTAAATCTGCGAGTAATGGTGACAGTTGATTTCCCATAGGAAGGGCATTAATAATTTTGTAGAACTTATCACTACAACAGTTTATATAACCGACCTCGGTAGCCTAGTTGTACTAGCGTGGACTTCAGATCCGGGGTCCCGGGTTCGATTCCCGGTCGGGTCAGAGTTTTTCTAAGTGTTTTTTCACTAGAAATTTCTAACCGGGGTTGGCCTGTCTCAGATTGGACGGGACCGGTTGACTGGAAAAAATTGCCTCAGGCAATAAATTCCGCCGGCTATACTAACACCTTTGTATAGAAAAGTGTTATATTATTATTATTTGATCATCTGATAAATATATGGATAAGAAATTAAACTTTCATAGGTAACGGGATCAGTTGCGAGGTAAATTGGTGCACAAACATTAACATTAAAGATAAGTTAAGGTCCTCAAACTTTCTGAGAGAATCGCAGTCGCAAAATCCTATTAGCTTAGTTAAGCGATCTAACATGGAATATTTTTCCTGGAGCTCAGTTGCCTAAATCATTAGAACATGTTTCTGTTGGTACGACTGTGCCAATTTGGAATAAATATAATTGATCTTTTCGTAGATCTTGAAATAATAAAATAGTGGTTTCTGTTGTAATCACCTGGAACATATCAATTGTTTTTTTTTTACTTTTCCAGTTGTTTTCCAATTTGATCAGAATGCGTATGATGATTTGAGAAAGCACTATCAACATATTATACAAAAACCTAAATAATAATTGTTACTTGTCGTTTTTTTTTCTAGATTACCGGCGAATCGTTCAATTGGGATTATTTGTGGTTTGCAATAAGCAAAAAATTCATTCTAATGGTTTTATTAGTCTTTTCTCCTGCAAACTAATCATTCAATCATGTTTTCCGGTATTTACCTGCACTTTTTTTCATCACATCAGACGACAAATAAAATATCAAATGAAATATTGCTTTTTGAAAAGAAATCTGTAATTGATCTATCTATCGGTTTCGGTTTTCCAAATTTTCCATCAATTTAGAATCAGTTTCCTTTAACACTCTCTTAATTATTGTTCATCTGTATTTTTGACCACTTTTCTAATCAAAATAAATAGATAAATATTGCACAATTTCTCGTCACATCGTGATTATAGTCATTCTGCAAATAATTTATTAGTTTTCTAACAAATAGTTTATCTTTCTCGATTGCCCTTCGAATTTAAAGGACAATTCTGGTCAGCTGTGAATCCATTGTCTTGAGAGAATTTTGCCTGTTATTAGAAATAAAGTTTCAAAATCTACTTATTTACCACAACCACAGTTTCAAATTCTACAATTCTATCTACAACCCCCCCCCCCCCACCACCCAGGGGGAGGGAAATAGGCTCCAAAGACCCGCCTATTTCCGATTTCAGCCGGCCTAGACAAGTGCTGAATCTCTGTGCTTGTTAGACTAATTCGCGGATGAACACACATAGATTAAGGTATACATAAATAAATAAGCCTGCACCCAATACATAAAAATAAGGTTAGTAATTATTATAGAATATTTCATAATAGGGCCTTAACGAGCAATCGCTACGGTAGCTCTTGGACTCTTCCCTAGAAATATGACGAAAAAGGGAACCGATTACCGAATCTCGGAGGCAAGAGGACTGAGGTTGTTAAGTTTATAAGTATTCGCTGCTACATCTACCCACATGAGTACACATTATAGTAATATGCACGCATGCTTACATAAATCCAGCAGAGACTAAAGATAAATTCCATGCAAAATCCCATGTAAAATAAGTATAAATACGTATATAAGAATATTAGTCAATTCCCAATTTGCATTAGGAAGAAAGGGATAGGACTATTGTTAGTATAAAATATAATAATAATATATATATTCTACTATTTGTCACACACTAGCGCAACTACAATTATTGTTAGAATGCTACCCAAAGCGTATTATAAAAAAACACCAATCTACTATTTCAATTTATAAATGATGATCTCTAACTACCCTCCACCAAGACACAAACACAAGCAGGCGAAAGCACATAAAATCTAATATAATATCTGAAATGCAAAAGTAGCGAAGCACAAACAATTAAGGAGTTTATGGTTAATTATAAAATAATAATTTGAAATGAATCCTTTCTCTAAGATCCCTATCTGAAATGGAAGGGTTTGATTAGTATCATCATTATTACACCATACTTACACCTAATGATCTAACACTTATGCAATACCTATCTGGTAACGACATATTACGCAACACTTAATAACACAATAACGACCTAATTAAAATACCATAAAATTCATATCATAAATAAATCAATAAATTCATAATCCTAATCGACACAATTTAAAACTATAAAAGCTGAAGATAATCTAAAAGGAAATATATAATTAAATTTATCACTCCAATTGGAAAACATAAATTAAGAAAAATATTATCGAAAAAATATAATCCTAATGACCCTAATTAAACTACTATAAAATTAGTATTATTTACCAAATTTAAATTAAAAGGAAATTTAATAATATTTATAAATGAAATAAATAATGCCATAAAATTTTGATTATAAATAAATAAATACATTAGGCACAAAATGATGAGTTTGTTATTATTAATAATTATTTATCGAATTTAAAACAGGGATAAAAATAATAATGTTTAAAACAATTTTTGATAATTTCCCGAACAAGAATGTCTTTATTTAATTCTGCAGAAAACACATATTTCAAAACTATTGTTTGTTCGCTGAAAAGTAAATCAATATGAATAGAAAATAAATAAAATAAACCAAAATATTTTACGATAATTATTTATAAATTTGAAGGCCAAAATAAAATAAATAATGTTCAAAATGAAATATCAAATGTTTTAAAAACAAATCACTATTATTTACACAAAAGAAAGAATGTCTTTATTTAATCTGTAGAAAACAAAATATTAAATACACTCATTCAATGAATAAAAATCAATTGGGAACCAATTTAAATTATACTAGAATATTTCCTTATCAAATGAATGAATGAAACATTAATTTTTTTTAAATTAGTAAAAATTAAAATCAAAATCTCTATGAAAATAAACAAATTGAATTAGGAAAAAAATAAATTAATGAAACAAAATATAATTATCTGAATTGTCTTTGGGCCTGGTATAGATCTGTTCAGCACTGGAGACCTCCGTCCCCTTCCAGAAGTATAAAATAACTGACCCTGCTGCTGGATGACCGCTTAGTAGGAGATCTTCACCGCTCCAAGATTTGAAATGGACTCCCCTTAATAGGTATTTGCGCCCCAATTTATAAAAAATTGTTTCGACATATTTCGAGATAGACCTGTGACGTGTTATAGCACAGTGGTGTATAACTCCATGGGCGTCTCCAAGTTATTATAATTTAAGAATAAATCTATAAATAAAATCTAAAATACTTTACTAAAATGTTAGTCCCGTCACACTATGTATGTTACTAGGAAAAATCCAGTTTTCAATCCGCGAGGATATAAACAAGACACCATGATCATGATACTAGATTGTGTAATAGTGTAGGTACGCCCTATCAGGCATCGCCTAGTAAAGGTCTCAAAGAGCTTCATTTGCCATAGTGCGCGTGCTTATAATAAATTACCGCAACCATTTAAGTCCATGGATGACGACACCTTTAAGAGAGAGATAAAAAAGTATCTGGTTGAACAAAGCTATTACTCTATTGACGAGATGATAAATCAAACGTAGACGTTTTTATGGTATTACAGGGTTTGACTAGGTACTTTTGTTTGTGACTGGGCCGGCCCTCGAACTTTCCTTTTACCTACAGTCCACATTGTATGCTCGTTAGGGTGGCCCCTTGGTAGAGTGCTCTCATTTTGTTGTTATAGAGACAAACTTTTTAATCTCTGTGACTCTCCACACTATTTATTTACACATAGAATATCCAGCGCTCCAATAACAGGTATCTGCCGCATAGCTATTGTACATAGTTAGGTGGGTAAAATCAACGTCTGAACATTTGAATAAAACTCATAAAAAAAACCTTTCACTGAGTAGGCACTTAGTTAAGAAAATTAAAGAAAGGAAATATAAATGTGTATACCTAAACATGTATATTCTCAAAAGAAAAAAAGAGAACAAAGATAATTAAAACGATGATTTAAAAATAAAAAAAAATGGAGTCAATAAAAACATAGATTATGGCCCATCATATTTTAAATAATCTTCTTCTTCTTCTTTCGGGTTTCAATCCATAGACTGGTCTGTCCCAAGCATTTTGATTCCCTCTCTCCACTCGTCTCTGTCACACGCCATCTTCTTCATATCCCGATGGCCGCTACATTTAAATAATAAAGACAGACAATAATTAATCAACGGACATACTTTAAAATATAACAACATCATCTAAATAGTATGACTACAAAATAAATATTTGAAACTTTCCATAACCAAAACGCAAATGGCTGCCCTATGTCCTCGATAGCCTCACGAATTCCATCTTTGAGATCTTGAATCGACGCTGGGCTATTGGCGTAGACCTTCTCTTTCACGTGGCCCCGAAGGAAGAAGTCGAAAGGTGTTCAAATCACAAGATCTCGATGGCCAATAATTGTGAACACCTCTTCGAGAGATAACACGATCCGGAAACTTTTTCCGTAAAAGATCAATGGTTTCGTTGCTTGTGTGGCTATACATACATAGTAAATTTCATTATTTTCAGTGCGTAGTTGAAGCGTGTTCGTCCCATTCTTATTAACGGCATAGTTTCTACTTGTCAAATGTAAAAAACAAAATTCAGCTTAAAAAATGACATTTACCGAAAAAGTGGGCTATTCAAAAAAAAAACACCTCTTATTGGAAAAACCCTTTATTATAGCTTGAATATAGGGAAGAAGGGATATGGGGGTGGAGAGAGTCTCTTGGCTCAAAAATCTTAGGCAGTGGTTTGGAGTACCGGGTGCAGCATCATTGATAAGGACAGCCCAAGACCGTGAGGAGTTCAAAGTGATGGGCAGATATCCTGGCTAAGAAGAAAATGGATCACAATTCTAATCATTCCGGATGTGACGGGTGAATTCTGGCGCCAAATACATGACAGCAGTCGCAGTCTTTAAATTTGGTTGCTCCACTTGTTCTCAAAAATTTCCAACAGTTATAATCTTTTAGTTCTTCATACTAAAACACCGTTTTGTTTCGCCAGGTTTCCAGCGGTACGATAGAGCATTTAAAGTAATTAAGCAAGTTCCACAAAAGTTCCATTGGTTATTATGTAAAAATTATGACAAAACTTACTCCGCTCAGAGTAAACTAAACAACGTGTTCTTATACTACCTACTAGATTTTATTTTAAACTAGCTTTCCCGACAGACGTTGTCCTGTGGACCCTGTGCTCTTAACCAGAGGCGGTCCGTTCAAATTATGTGCATAATGTGCACTGCGCCTCCAGAAACCAAAATAAACTAATAAAACAATAACAGTAAAATGTGTATTCCTAAAACGTCCATATTTCATTCGTATTCAAAGCTCAGACGGGAAGAACGCGAGAAAATATTAAAAATATTCGCACAATTTTGTTTACTTTGTATGAAAAAATCTAAAACGCCCGAAACGGTGCAGTAGTAGTAATTTTGTTGTTAGATTTTTTCATAGATGGCGTCGTAGGACATGCATTCCATACTAACTTTAATGTCATATTTTATTTAATGTTTTATGCATTTTTCAACATTTTATTAGTTATTCTGTTATCCAGAGCGGAGAAGAATTTAATAAATCAAACATCGAAAGAATCTGTTCAGCCAATCTCGAGTTATAAGTGTTCGCACTAACCCGACCTTCCTTTATATTATAGACTAGCTTAAGTACCCGTGCTTTGCCCAGGAATCGTAGATTATGAGCACGATACTTCAATTTATACATGTGAAGTTAAGTTTGATGAGGGCAACTATGTGTAGGACAAAATTTAAAATCGGCGCGGAACTAACAGATGAGCTCTGGATAACCTAGGAATCAAGCAAGGCCCCCACATTATTCAGTTTATTCCTGGAATATGTGATGCATAAAACAAACCACAATACAAATCCCAATATTTATTTCCAAAGTAGTCAAATTGTCGGATATGCTTATGAACTCAACATAGTAGGAAGATTCCTGACAGCCATAAGAGCAATGGCGGATCCAGCATTGACGCCAGGGGGAGGTCACCACGACATAATAAAAAAAGTTCATTTCCAAAATTTGGTATCTAGAAACTAAACTTTTCCTAAAAAAAGGGGGGGGGGGGGGTCATGAACCTCAATAACTTATAATACAAAAGTAGGTATTTTATTAATAAATGTAAGTACTGTACTCAAATTAAAGGCCTGGTCCCAGCCCAAAGGGGGGGGGGGGTCCTGACCCCCCTAGATCCGCCCTTGCATAAGAGTCTACTCTACTGCCTGTGCTCAAATCAAGAAGTGTCCACAGGTAAACAAAGTTCACCCCCTATAGAACTACATATTATAAGAACAGTTATGACATAGGTACGGGTACAAAGCATGGGCAATGAATGCGAAATCCATTGAGAGTAGAGCACTTCGTATGATTTTGAAGCCCACAAACAATAGAAAATCCTGGAGAATACGGTTTAACCAAGAGCATTACAATATTTACAAAGCTCTCAGGATCTCAAATATGCTAGATTGGGTAAGGCATATTGTTGGTTAATTTTATTTGTTTTTAAATAAAACTGTTAATTTCACTTATAAATTTTAATTGGCAAAGGCCTTTCAGTCATACGACCATCTTCAGTGCCATAAATACTTTATTTAAAGGCCTTTAGCAATTTAAATTTATAAGTGAAATTAACAAAGTTTTATATAAAAATAAATAAAATTTACCAACGAAGAGATGGTATTTCACAAATTTACCACCGATAACACAAGTACACTTAGCAAGACACATTCTGAGAATGCCATCTTAATGGGTGTACCTTAAAGAATCCAAGGACAGAGCAAGCTGGACGCAAAGGTTAAGAGAGGCCACAGGAAGAATTTAAAACAATATGAACATTTAGTAAAAAAATGTTTTATGTAACTTTAAGCTAATGTGTGGAGTTGAAAAAAATGATAACAATAATAAAAAAAAAACATTTCTTTTAATTGGTAAAATTTTACAATTTTTATACTTAAAGATTAATTAATTTCATTTCCACTGTTCATATATAGAATGTAACCCTAATATAAGCTAAAAAAGGAATTCATAAAAATTAACAACTAAAAAAGTTATATGATATATAAATAAAAAAAAATATATGATAAGATGTAAGCCATTTACAAAAATAATATTATTTTTTTAAGAAATTAACAAATCCACAACCTTCATAGCAACAATTTTCTTAGAAGCTATTCGAAGGATGTTATATTTAAATATTGCTTTTCTAATGGATGGGTGGGGAGTTTATTGTTAAGTGAGATGAAAGATGCCCATAAGACCTTATGTAATAGTATTGTCCTTACTATGATGTTATTAGGGCTGTAAGTAAATTTATTTAAAATATTTTTTCTTTAAAGAAATGAATCTGAACTCACTCAAAGTGAACACAAATACACTTTCGACATCTTTGACATAAAGTATAGCTTGTATTGTGAAAAAAGAAAATGGTTTGCACCGGAATTCGAACCTATGATCTTACACTGTATGTACGGAAGTCATTGACTGATACCACTGGTCTTCAAAACACCTCAATAGTATTATTCAAAAAGGTTCCCAAATGTAGTAAAGAAGTATGAACAAATCATGATTATGAATCACCATCGCAGGTGAAGGTGGAAGAATCTTTCAAGGATAAGAGCGCCTCGAATTAAATTTTTAATACCCCAAAGAGATGGTTTTCAAAAAGTAACAGAAAAATATGGCTATAAACTGTGATTAAAAATGAATTGTGTGAACTTTTGTTTTCTGTTATCAGGTGACATTTTAGAGAGAGATAGCAGGTAAAAATTTGTATGGGATTGCAAGTCTATATTATAACATGTCTGGGACGAAGTATAATAATATTCCAAATAATTCTTAGAAAAAGTGCACTTATTTTGTCCTTAAGTATTGTCCTTACTACGATGTATGATGATGTATTAGGGCCGTAGTAATCAAAGATGAATAATGTAATATAATAATAACAATAGCTATTTATTTATTTATTTATTAAATCATATACGGCCATAGGCCATTAACATTATTACATAATATACAATATATGAAGCAAAAAGAAAACACATACAAAAAGGCTAAATCAACACATACACATTAAAAAACCAAAGAAAAGAAAAGTCAGCCAGTGAGAATCATACAATCAGTCGGTACAAAAAACAGTTGATGCAGACAGAAATTATACAACAGTAAAAGTCAGTAAAAATAAAAGCAAAAATAAAAAATATACGTCATATATAATATTGTCAACCCTCAACCCATAACCACAAACGCACACACACCAGCAAGCACAAGACCCCAACAATACAAAATGCGAACCATCATAATATCAAAGAATTTACAAAGCAGAAGAATCTCAATACATGTTCGGATTAAAGTGGTGGGAGATTGAGCGCTTAAATGATATAAAGGAATCACCAAATACATCCGCACAAAACGCATAGTCATTACCCAATTTATGGAGTCTTCGTATCGTGGCATTATACAAATAATTAGTGCTCACACTTTCGACCTGAAATGATATGCTCTGGCGTGTGGATCTTGTTGGAACATGAAACTTTATCAAATGTAAAAGATCAGGGGAATGAAAAATACTGTTCACTATCTTGTACAGCATAGCTATGCGGGAGATACCTGTTATTGGAGCGCTGGATATTCTATGTGTTTGTTTCATGCTTTTATTTTGTTTGTGTTGTTCAGTGTTCTGTTGGTGTTTCTATGAAATAAATAAATGTAATCAAAAGACACAAGTAAAATACAACAGGGGTGAAAAGAAAATTCAATGCTATGTATAGGTAATATTTAAAGATTACATAAACTACGTTGAGGTCATACATAACCTCATTATTGCAATATTATCATGTAAAAACGAACAATGAAGTGTCAGGTTTGTATCCATAAAAGTAATGAAATCAAGTGAGTTAGGTCCTATCAAGTCTATAAGTTGAATAGAAGTCACGTTTGATAGATTATATTATTAAGTACATTATGTATAAAAATAAAACCTTGTTCTTTGAACATATTTACAATGGTACATGCAGGATTGTGAATTACTATAGCTAATTATATGCAATTACACATATTGAAACAATTTAACGAAGAAGCGTACAACGTGTGCTGTTTAAAGTTATATTATGAAGAAAAAACAACAACTAATGACTCTAACAATTCATTACTAATGTTCGATTTTTAAATGGAACAAACCACTACGGGCTTACGACCGTCTTCTACTGTTATTTCGAAGGCTGGCTTAGTGTGATCACTTTACGTTAACAACGTTCGCCATTAGGTGGTAATGTTTGTCTCCGAAACTCCTAATCATGAGAATTCTCAACATGTTCAACATGTCGAAAAATCTCATGTATGCAACAAGTAGAAATTTAATAATAAAATGAAAAATAGAGATAAAAGTTGGAAATTGTTGAGAACAAGAGAGCAACCAAATTTAAAGACTGCGACTGCTGTCATGTATTTGGCGCCAGGATATGACTATATCCATTTTTGTTAATGTCTCATATTTATTGCCTATTGGCTTTGTTGGTGCACAACGTTCTAATTATGTTTAGATTCTTGTGACCTTTTCAGGACTAGATCTTAAAGAAAAAACAACAACTAATGACTCTAACAATTCATTACTAATGTTCGATTTTTAAATGGAACAAACCACTACGGGCTTACGACCGTCTTCTACTGTTATTTCGAAGGCTGGCTTAGTGTGATCACTTTACGTTAACAACGTTCGCCATTAGGTGGTAATGTTTGTCTCCGAAACTCCTAATCATGAGAATTCTCAACATGTTCAACATGTCGAAAAATCTCATGTATGCAACAAGTAGAAATTTAATAATAAAATGAAAAATTGAGATAAAAGTTGGAAATTGTTGAGAACAAGAGAGCAACCAAATTTAAAGACTGCGACTGCTGTCATGTATTTGGCGCCAGGATATGACTATATCCATTTTTGTTAATGTCTCATATTTATTGCCTATTGGCTTTGTTGGTGCACAACGTTCTAATTATGTTTAGATTCTTGTGACCTTTTCAGGACTAGATCTTAAAGAAAAAACAACAACTAATGACTCTAACAATTCATTACTAATGTTCGATTTTTAAATGGAACAAACCACTACGGGCTTACGACCGTCTTCTACTGTTATTTCGAAGGCTGGCTTAGTGTGATCACTTTACGTTAACAACGTTCGCCATTAGGTGGTAATGTTTGTCTCCGAAACTCCTAATCATGAGAATTCTCAACATGTTCAACATGTCGAAAAATCTCATGTATGCAACAAGTAGAAATTTAATAATAAAATGAAAAATAGAGATAAAAGTTGGAAATTGTTGAGAACAAGAGAGCAACCAAATTTAAAGACTGCGACTGCTGTCATGTATTTGGCGCCAGGATATGACTATATCCATTTTTGTTAATGTCTCATATTTATTGCCTATTGGCTTTGTTGGTGCACAACGTTCTAATTATGTTTAGATTCTTGTGACCTTTTCAGGACTAGATCTTAAAGAAAAAACAACAACTAATGACTCTAACAATTCATTACTAATGTTCGATTTTTAAATGGAACAAACCACTACGGGCTTACGACCGTCTTCTACTGTTATTTCGAAGGCTGGCTTAGTGTGATCACTTTACGTTAACAACGTTCGCCATTAGGTGGTAATGTTTGTCTCCGAAACTCCTAATCATGAGAATTCTCAACATGTTCAACATGTCGAAAAATCTCATGTATGCAACAAGTAGAAATTTAATAATAAAATGAAAAATAGAGATAAAAGTTGGAAATTGTTGAGAACAAGAGAGCAACCAAATTTAAAGACTGCGACTGCTGTCATGTATTTGGCGCCAGGATATGACTATATCCATTTTACACACTAAGCCAGCCTTCGAAATAACAGTAGAAGACGGTCGTAAGCCCGTAGTGGTTTGTTCCATTTAAAAATCGAACATTAGTAATGAATTGTTAGAGTCATTAGTTGTTGTTTTTTCTTTAAGATCTAGTTATATTATGAATTAATATAAGAATTCAGTAATAATGATTAGGTAAAATAGATCAATTTTCTTTAAATGGGTAAAGATTCTGTTGATACTTATTTATATCAACAATAATTGAAATTGGTTAAAGCTTTGATTGTTCGATGATGTTGGCAATCCTGTTGAAAGAAGAGAATCAGGTCTCCCTGACGTTGGCAACTCCTCCACTGTTCTTATTCCAGTCTAATCTCTCACGTTACACATTCAAGATATTATTTCTATCCAACTTTCACATTGGCAACAGTTGAAAGGTTCATATTTATCTTGATGCACAATGACACAAATACTGTAACAAAATATTATTCAATTAAAATATACATAGAATTCATAAAAATTACACAAAACAACACATCTTTTTTGGTTGGGTTTTGAAGACTGGTAAATATTTAACGAATCAATGCAAGACAGTGACAGATTTTTCACTTTTTAAATTGATATTTGTTTAACTTTGTAGATGAAAACAATAAATTGCAATTAAAAGTCCAAATCAAATGACAACATTCAGTGAATCTTCAAATTTTTTGTCATAAGTAAATTCGTAGAACTTATTAATAAACAAACATAAATTAAAAATAACTAAAACTTTGTCAGTTCTACTTGAGTATGTACATTTGGTTAAAACGTTTTAATACTGTATTGTTAAGGTTCCTGAAGATGGACGGTTGTCCGTAAAAAAATTGAAAACACAATTAAAATGTAAATGGCTAACGCCGTAAATTGAAATCAGTATTGTTACTTACCAGGTCGTTTGCAAACCACATTATAAAATATATTATAATAATATAACAGTATATTATTCTACTGACATTTTTAATACTGCATTATTATTTTGTGTATTTAAGAGATTTTGACAGATACGTGTTTCTGTACATTATATGGTGGTGTGCGTGCAACCAAAGATATTCCATAGATGAAAGTGTTTTGCAAACATGTTGATATTTCGAATAGGTTATTAAATTATTGAAATTATCCGAAAGATCATAAAAAATAGGTGTTTGTATATTTGCATTTCTTTATACACACTAAATATAAAAATAATATTTAAAAAACACCATCATTACCAACGTTTTCGTTTTTTTTCGCATCACACAGAAGATAGCTGTAGTTTCACCTTAGCAGTTGTATTGTCGGTGGTTGTCATTTGTCACTGTCAACGCGAAGCTTTTTATAAACGTCAAAAATATATAAAAACAGAATTATTCCTTATTCAAAATTGAATTAATGTTTTGTGTTTCATTTTATTTTTATTAGGTAGGTAGGTACTTAACTTAATGCATGACTTTCTTTTTCCTTAAATGCACCTATATTTGTGTTATAATAATTGTTATAAAATAAATCTTTAATAAACATACTTATTGCAAACATTATAAAGTATACCTTCAGGAAAAATGTTAAATATGAGGTTAAATACTTATAATAATTATTATTATAGTAATTTAAATGAATCATTCATTTCACTTACACATGTATATTAACTGTGGTCTTTAATGAAATGATAAATTTCCATTAAAGTAAATAATATTCCCCCCTTAAACATGCATACATAATCATTATAAAAATTGTATTCTGATGTTATTTATTTATTTTAGGTTGAATTATGAAGACCACAAAATGCCACCTAAAAGAATATTCTCCAAGCCATTATCGTCCAAACTTTGACATTTTCATTCTGGTTTCAACGGAGCCCACAGAGATCATTCTACCATTAAAGCGTTGATCTTCTGAGAATTATTCTACTTATCAACAGAATGATAAAGCTATTCGTGCTTAGGAAGAATTGATTTATTACTTATATATTATCTTCTAATTATTATAAATATGAAATGTTGTTGTTATTTTCATGCGTTACGACATCACGCTGAAACTACTCATATACTTTGTAGTTACCTGCTTCATTCATGCATTTCAATATTAATACCTACTTACATATTAATACAGACCTCTATTATTATATTCCACAAGTTTTTTTTACAACGGCAACTCTAAATCTCCCTAAATTTTCACAATATGGAGGAATATGATGACATTTCATAAGTAAAATAAGCTAAATTGTTTTACTTTGTTGCAATGTTTTTACTTCTATAGAGGTAATTTTTTTGAAATAAATAGCAAGTTTATGCATTGTAGATTAAAACAAAACCGTACATGAGTAGCGACGGTGCAACTAAATGAGATTTAAATACAGTTTCAAGATACCTGATTCTGACAAAATGGCAGGATGAAAATCTTAATTTGTATGGGAGATTTATGAAAAAATCTAATATTTTTATCGATGAATAACATTCTCCAAATATTCATAGCCGTAAACGTCCACTGGAAATTAGACTCGCTATAGAGGGTATTACTTTACTTCTGGTATCCCTAGTTTAGCCGTCTATAAAGGACGTTACATACATACATATATACATATATACATATATACGAACGGACTCCTTTATTTATATTGATTATAGACTAGCCGACCCGTCAGGCGCTCTCCTCTCTTAAGCCCCCATTGACAGTTTTTTTTTCAATCATTATAACAAGTTTCAACGAAGTTTTTAGGTAAAACAAGTATTTTGCTATGATGAAAATTGAAACTGCAACACGTGTACCCTGGTGGAAGTAGGTAGGTACCTATAATGATAAAGTAGGTAGGTACCTATAATGATAAAATGAGACGGAGTTGGATCACAACACTCACAAAAAAGTGAAATGACGTCATGGACTCGAGTTTTCCCATTAACAATTCATTTGGAGTGATGGACAATGGTTTGACGCGACTTAATTTTGAACTAATGGATATCAGACTCACCCTATCTATCACTCCAAATAATTCATTTGGGTTTCTCTACTCACGGTCGTTTTTTGGAGCGACATCGCTCTATATGGAAAAACGAAGTGATCGTGAAATGGGGGAATAGCCTCAGCTACGAATATTTAATTCAAACTTGTCTGTTTAACTATGATTATTAAATTCCATTGCCTTATGCACTAGTTTTTTCAACTTACAATAATTAGACTTGCTGTTCCTCGTAATAGGTCTTAGTGCACCGTCCACCCTGCTACCAGCCACTTTCCTATGTTCAATTTATTTTTCACACTTTCCATCCCTACAAAACATGTTCCTAAATTCACATACCTCGGCCCTGTCCTAGCTGGTCGCATGATCTCATGAACACGGGCGCCCTGTTCAAACATATAACAGTACCCCTATTCTCAGTTTTATCGGAAGGTAGTCACGGTAGTGCCTTCGACAGCCCACATAGACCATCGATATGGAAAATTTTAGCTCTGTACGGTATACCTCCGAAGATAGTTAAAATGGTGCAGTCCCTGTACGAAGACTCCGAGTGTAGCGTGAAAACGCCAGGTGGTCCTACTGAAGCTTTTAGGATCACCACGGGAGTCAGACAGGGCTGCGTACTGGCTCCTTTTATATTCATAATTGTCATGGACTTCCTGTTGAGAAAGTCCATGCAAGGAGCAAGAGGTATACCGATAACACAGAGAGATGGTCTAATGGGCGAACTGTGCGATCTGGAGTACGCGGACGACCTAGCGTTGTTCAGTACGACAGTGGAGGAATTACAGCGCAGTGTTTGTTTGACTGCGACGAAACAGCACGCCTCGGCCTTCGAGTCAATGCCAGTAAAACGGAGCTCATGGCAAATAATGCCTGCCCCGATAAACAACTACCGATAACCATCGATGGTCACCAGGTCTCCCGGGTGGATAAATTTAAGTACCTGGGAGCAACCATTACCACCACTGGTGACCTCGGGGCTGAGCTCCCGATACGTATCGGTATGGCAAGTGGCGCCTTCAACAACATGACCAAGATATGGAAGGCGTCGGCGTTTAGTGTCGAGACGAAATGTAAACTGTTTGATGCGTGTGTGTTGCCCATTCTCCTGTATGGGTGTGAGTCCTGGCACCTGACTCTGGCCCAGGCACAAAAAGTATCTGCATTCGAAACGAAGTGCCTCAGGAGAATTTTGGGTATAAAATGGTACCACCGCATCACGAACGACGCTATACGCCGGCGCACCCAGCGTGAGCCCATCACCTCTACTATTATGTGGAGGAGATGGGCTTGGCTGGGACATGTGTTAAGGATGCCGAATGACAGTTGGCCGAGGAGAGCGCTGTTTTTCCTCCCATCAGGGTCCCGGAGACGAGGAAGACCCTCTCATACTGTGTTCCGCTCCTTCGAGGCAGAGCTGAGGAATCTGGACATGGTGTGGGAGGAGGTCATTAACGTTGCGCAGGATCGAGCGCAATGGAGAGCTCTTGTTGCCTCCCTATGCCCCTAAGTGGGGTCTAAAGGGAGTTTGGATTGGAGTCACGGTAGTAAAGTGAGTATTACAAGATACATTACAGATAAAACAGAGAATAGGGACGTAAATTCGTTCGTCCGATCAGTGCCTTGTTTGAAATAATCGCGCGTCGCTTGTATTGCTCTGTTGTATCGATAGTAAATACGACACCTACTTGCCAAAAGTTCTTACTTACTAACATTCACATTTATTTGTTTGCGTTGTCAAGGAAAGTGGACGCGCGATCATGCGATGGCAGTTAGGACACAATTTCTCATCGTGTGGTCACAAATTTGTATGGCTATTTTATTCGTTTTTGCTCTAACCCTTTCAATAACGAAAACCTTTGCTTTGAAACTGTATGAATGTTTAAAACTAATTCAAGATTCAATTTTTTTTTTAAATGATCCACAAATAAATTTCCAATTATAATTTAAAATTCAGACGTTATTATCCAGTTAACTTAAATTAAAAAAAAAGAGAGATAAACACACAAAACTAATATTAGCATTCCAAGAATAGGAAGATGAAAGAAGATAGCTATATTGCAAGACTGTGTCTTTAAACAGCAGTTCAAAACGGTACCCTTTCGCAGTTGTAGCTTCGGACGTAGGTCGTAGCGGCGTAGCACGTCAGTAGACAAATGACATTCGTGTAGAGCGCTTGTTAGCGAGGTGCGAGCAAATTTTAGTTCAGTTTACAGCCGCGCGTAATCGAAACTACATAATACCTACATAAATAAAGAAAAAATAAACTAAAACATTCGAAAAATACAAACAGGTTTTAAGATAGTTGTATTGAAAATAATATTAACTCGTAAATTTTATTTAAAAATAATTTAAATAAAAGTTTTTTCATGTTTTTCCGCATATTTTATTTGACTAGTTTTGTGGGCACTTGTGATACAACATAATAAAAAACTTAAAATGCAATATTCCTGAAAAGTGCACCAACTTCGGTAGCCTAGTGGCCAAGACTTCGACTTCTGATCAAGAGATCCCGGATTCGATTGCCGATCGGATCATTAATTTTTAAATGTGTTTTGTTCACTTGGAATCCTGTCTCAGATTGTACGGAACCGGTTGACTGGTAGAGAATGCTTCAAGCCTCAAGTTCCGCCGGCTATACTGACACCTATGTATAAAAGAGTGTTATTTATTTTTTTATATTTTTATCTATGTCATTGGTCGTATGTCATTGTGTTTTTTTTTGTTAATTTGAAATTTTAGCCCGAATATAAGATAATTTTGGATATTGTGACAGTTTATCTAGTTACCATCGACTAATTTTAAGGAGAATATTATGTCTTCTTAGAGCAATTTCATGTTTACAAAAAATTCAATACTTTTTTTTTATAAAACAAATAGGTATGTGCTCAATCAAAGTGAACACAAATACACTCCTTGACTCTTTCACAGTAAGCTACTTTTTAAGTTAGATGAAAGAGGAAGAAGGTCGACACCCGGGATCGAACCCACGACCTCCGAAAGATACAGTAAGAAAAATAAATAAATAAAATAAAAATATTACGACGCCGGCTTTCGCACTGCTTCGTGCGGAGGTCGTGGGTTCGATCCCAGGTGCCGACCATCGTCCTCTTTCACGACACAAGTGTTCACTTTGAGTGAGCACAGATACATTTAATATAAAAAAAAAACGTGGCAAAGTTATGAAAGTAATTATTTTATTAGAAGTGGTTGGTGACCCAGCGGTTACAACGCCAGCTTTCGTACTGCGGACGTCGTGGTTCGATCCCTGGTGCCGACCATCTTCCTCTTTCACGACACAAGCTTTCAGTAGCTTACTGTGAAAGAGTCAAAGAGTGTATTTGTGTTCACTTTGAGTGAGCACAGATTCATTTAAAAAAAAAATAAAAAAAAAAAAAAAAAAAAATATATGCAGATTAGTGAACAAGCATGTCATGGATTGATTTGATAACATTTAAAGTATTTTATTTACCAATTTTAAGTAAAATACAATTTTAAAAGTTGCCTATTTTCTCACAACATAAACCTTTCCTAAAATCGATTGACATTTTATTTTTTGTTTTTAAAATTGTGTTTGTTTGAAAAATGAAGATATCGCTGGACATTGTCGTTTAATTGGTCATTTTGGAAGTATTTGAGGATTTGATGACATCGTCGAATGATCTCTACGATTTAAATCAGTTAAGTAGAGTTGGAACGTAGTTTTTTAAAGGAAGTTTGGGGGGTGGAACCCCCCATACCTCTTCGGACACTTCCCCGAGTGATAACACTACACTCTATTAGGTTAAAAAGTATAGTCATTAAGAATGATTCTGTCAAAAATCGAAGAAGCATGCGATCTTAATAATTAACTTTTTTCAATAAACACAGTCGTTCTTCAAACACATTATTTTCAACTTAGACATTATAAATGTTTATAAATAAAACTAACTTTGCAGTTATGTAAAAATAAATAAGGAGTCTTCAGTTTGTGCTACTACGAATTACTTTATTTCCATAAACATGTTTTCGGGAGCGACTACTCCCTTCCTCAGATGGACAAAGACTAAAGAATAATATAAATGAATATGAGATATTTTACAAATTAGTTAAGTATATATATGAAACAAAAAAACAGCATTAAAGAAAGGGTGAACTTATGAGTACTTTAAAAAATGACAACTATACAATGTAAAAGTGACTTATTATGAGCTAAGGGAAGATAACAATAATAATAATTAATTCTAAAGAACATAGAACTAACTTTGAAAAGAAGGTACCTATGTACCTACAGAGTAGGATATTGGTTTACCATAAAAAGGTACCGTTTGACAATATGTAAGAATAACGGAAGCTATATAATATCAAATGAACTTTTGATACAGTGATGACGTATTGAAAGAGAAAGTATTACAAGAAAAAAAATAACAATATTTAAAGACAATGTGTAGATAACGGCAGGTAAATTTATGGGTCTATAGGTTATATATTTCGGAAAAAATATATAACCTCTTGTAATATTGCAAAGTTAGTTTTATTTATAAATATTTAAACACAGTAGTATCAGTAACCTTTTTCTATGCTCGTCGTCCGACAAGTTTTGCCACTAGCATCGCCTCATTTGAGAATTATTTAGTGCCTACGAAACTAGTCAAGAAAACTATTAATATGGGGAAAACGTAAAGGAATCTTGTAATTAATTATTTTGTGATTGTTTTTTTTTAAGTAATTTTGTGTCTGTTTTTTAGTATATAACTCAAAGGGTTAAAATTGTGATTTTTCTTGTGTGTGAGTGTGTATACAGTAGCTTGGTGGATAAGTGGATGATCGAGTTCGATATCTGGTGAGTGATTTTGAATATTTTAATAATGATAAATGAAGCACTTTACATTATATCATCCTAGCATTTCTGTGTAGATACAAATAACACTAAGTAATACATAAATAAATAATCCTTTACAAGAATCGATTTCAAAGTTTGTAGAAAAAAAACTTGGGTTCAGCCCATGAATTTTTTTTTTCTCTGCGGGTAGTCCCATAAGCTTCTATGTACCATGAAGAGCGTCACCATGGATCACAACACAGAAGAAATCTGATGATTTGTTACACAGATGGTTTATGAGATCATTGAAATTACGGTGAATAAAATTATATAGGTATGAACAAAAGAGTAAAAGTATGTACAAGAGCTCTTGTTGCCTCCCTATTCCCCTGAGTGGGGTGTAAAAGGGAGAATTGGATTGGAATCGGATGTACAAAAGATGTCATTTTGAAGCAGACATTCTGAGCTACAATCTGGTCTAAACCTTGTATGCTGTAAAACAAAAATGTTGAGTAAATACAATAATAAAAAAAGTTGAAGATTCAAAGACAGTGCTGCGTATGACCTCGGTATCTTCAAAGCCTAAAAGCGCTTGAAGCCTTCAAAGCGCTTGAAACCAAGTTGTGATAACACAACTGAAGATGGGATTCAGCGAGTTTTGAACGGTAGGAGGAAGAGCGGGTGGAAGGGACGTGATCTGGGACAAATAGCCAATACCCACTTATTTTAAAATCAGTTTTCCGCCACAACTTGGGCGAGAAAGACGTTTCAATATTGATTTTTTTTATTAATAAAAAAAAAACGTAAGACAGTCAGGCGAGGAATACTTTGTGGAATTAATGTTTGTTTTATTTTTCTTTAGAGGGGCTTATTTTGTTAAATGAATCATACATAACTCTCCGAAACTCCTAATCATGTTCAACATGTCGAACAATCCCATGTTTACAACAAATAGATATTTAATAATTAATGAAATACTGAGATAAAAGTTTGAAATTTTTGAGAGCAACCAAATTTAAAGACTGCGACTGCTGTCATGTATTTGGCTCCAGGATATAACTATATCCATTTTTGTTAATGTCTCATTTTTATTGCCTATTGACTTGTTGTTGGTGCACAACGTTCTAATTATTATGTCTAGATTCTTGTGACCTTTTTTTGAGAGAATAATTTATGTATTTTTTCTAAAGCAACGCAATCGCTCGGGCAAGTTTTGTGTGTGGTGCTTTGCCGTCAAAAAAAAAGAAGAAGAAAAGAAGAGTCCTTAACGCTACCGATCTACATTCTACTGTTCAAAATTCGCTGAATTCTATCCCCAGTATTCGATCTATGACCATTTTGTTTCTATGAAAGACAATCAATCAATGATTTGTGAACTACTACTGTTTATCTGATCTGGGTGAACCCATGTGACAATGAACAATGTGACATTTGGCATCAAATCTCTGAAGCATCGATACGTATGTCCTATGCTCCATATAGAGTCAATATTATACCCCCCCCCCCCTCCACCACCACTAACCCGTCTAGTAATAAATCGAAATTGCTGAATGATTCATTTTTGCGTGTTACAAATCAAACACTGCCACAGAATTAGACATCCATATTTTGTCGTACATTCATTCTAATATTTTTGCTTACTGGCATTTTTCTTTCCCTTACAGACTTATATATATTAATATGTTATTACTCCGTAGATGTTATAGGCAAGCCATATTCAATTCAATGTGTGTTACATAACGACTGGTATTCTCAAATTCACGTTCCAACTCAACGCAAGAAGCTCTTGCTTAGAACTTGAGTTATAATAATCGGTTGCCAGTAGTTACGTAACCAATGTATTGGATAAAACATTTTCAAAAAAGCGAAATGTCAAAAGTCTCAATAAAAATTGGATACGACGCAACTCAATCGTCTGTTTTTCATTTCAGAATAGCCGTCATTATATTAAGGTTTTGTGTTGATAAATAAGTTTTTGAGCTATATGACACCACTAGCTGACCCGCCCGTCGAACTTATCCTAACTCAGAATATAAAAAAAAATTACATGAATAAAATATAGTTTAAGACATACAAATTAAATTAAATTTAGCAATTAATTTATTGCATTATGTATATAATAATGAGGCGGTTTGAAGTTCAACTATAGTAGAATTATAAGTGTAAATGTCAAATTCGAAATCAATATTCATAGTAAGGACTACAGGACAACGTCTGTCGGGAAAACTAGTATTTAATAATTTCTACGTTTTATTAAAAGTAGGTACATATAATATTTGCATAGTGAACTCTTTATTTTAATAATAAATATTTGAGTGATTAAGTACAGGATCGGCAGACATATCAGGTACATATTATGAATTTATTTATTTAGATTTTGCCACTCTCATTTATTACACCGTCTCCGTCATTTAAGGTGAGGAAATCTGAGAAACATATTATGAAATTATTGTGATGATTATAATAAACAAAACGAACACAGAGCCAGAGCTAACAATGCAGCATTATTTCTTAATGGTTAATATTGACGCATAACGGCATAGGTGAATACTGTAATGCCGGCTGATAATAAATAAATAGGTAATATCGTTCTAATTATATCTAGATTCATGTGACCATTTTTCAGGAATAGATCTTAACGAATTTGTAACAACTAAAGACTCTTGAAAAAAAAATACCACCAAGACCAAAAACATTCAAAATGATTTCTGCCTAAGCCGGGGAGCCATAACTTTGGGTAGTGACGATGTCGAAGATGTCGACAGTTTCAAGTACCTGGGAGTCTATTTAACACCAAACGGCGGGGTAGAGAAGGAGCTCCGCATTAGAATTGCAATAGCGAGCTCGTCCTTTAACAGCATGAGAAAGCTGTGGAAATCCACCAACTTCTCCACCAAGACTAAGTGTCGCCTGTTTAACGCATGCATTATGCCAGTGTTGTTATATGGTTGTGAATCCTGGCATCTGAGGGAGGCTCAACACAGGAAGATTCTTAGTGTTGAGAACAGATTTTGGTGATAAGGTGGTACCACTATGTTTTGAGAATGAGACCGTACGCGCCAGAACAGCACAACAGCCAATCACCTCAGTGATCCAGAATCGCAGATTGAGTTGGCTTGGCCATGTTCTCCGCATGTCCCCCGAGAGACTTGAATATGCAAGTCTTGTCTACAATCCGGATGGGACAAGAAGGCGAAGCAGGCCGCAATTAACAATCAAGCGGGCATTCACTGCGGTTCTACAAGATGCTGGACTAAGCTGGGATGAAGCTGTGCAACTGGCGCAAGATAGAGAGCCTTGGAGGAACTTCGTGGCGTCCACATGCTCCACACTGGGAGCGAACGTGGATTAAGTAAAGTTAAGTAAGTAAGTAATAACTCTTAACAATTCATAGGTTTGTTCCATTTAAAAATCGAACATCAATAATGAATTGTTAGAGTCATTAGTTGTAACATAATATTCGTCAATATTGACACCTTTACTGGCCCGCGTAATCTGTCATCGCTAATTTATTAGTTCTTGTTCCCTTCGTGTCAATGTCTACGATTAGAGAATACTCTACTTCTAAGTCTCTACATATTAGGGAATACTCTACTTCTAAGTCTCTACATATTAGAGAATACTCTACTTCTAAGTCTCTACATATTAGGGAATACTCTACTTCTAAGTCTCTACATATTAGAGAATACTCTACTTCTAAGTCTCTACATATTAGAGAATACTCTACTTCTAAGTCTCTACATATTAGAGAATACTCTACTTCTAAGTCTCTACATATTAGAGAATACTCTACTTCTAAGTCTCTACATATTAGAGAATACTCTACTTCTAAGTCTCTACATATTAGAGAATACTCTACTTCTAAGTCTCTACATATTAGAGAATACTCTACTTCTAAGTCTCTACATATTAGAGAATACTCTACTTCTAAGTCTCTACATATTAGAGAATACTCTACTTCTAAGTCTCTACATATTAGAGAATACTCTACTTCTAAGTCTCTACATATTAGAGAATACTCTACTTCTAAGTCTCTACATATTAGAGAATACTCTACTTCTAAGTCTCTACATATTAGAGAATACTCTACTTCTAAGTCTCTACATATTAGAGAATACTCTACTTCTAAGTCTCTACATATTAGAGAATACTCTACTTCTAAGTCTCTACATATTAGAGAATACTCTACTTCTAAGTCTCTACATATTAGAGAATACTCTACTTCTAAGTCTCTACATATTAGAGAATACTCTACTTCTAAGTCTCTACATATTAGAGAATACTCTACTTCTAAGTCTCTACATATTAGAGAATACTCTACTTCTAAGTCTCTACATATTAGAGAATACTCTACTTCTAAGTCTCTACATATTAGAGAATACTCTACTTCTAAGTCTCTACATATTAGAGAATACTCTACTTCTAAGTCTCTACATATTAGAGAATACTCTACTTCTAAGTCTCTACATATTAGAGAATACTCTACTTCTAAGTCTCTACATATTAGAGAATACTCTACTTCTAAGTCTCTACATATTAGAGAATACTCTACTTCTAAGTCTCTACATATTAGAGAATACTCTACTTCTAAGTCTCTACATATTATGTTCGTTTAGTATGAGTTGATCCCACTTAGTGTTAAACAATTTGATATTTTAGTAACAACGGGAAACATTTTAGTAAACCTGGCTTATGCGACATTGCAATCCATCTCAAATTTCTCTTTTTTTTTTACAGATAATATATAGAATTTTATTTATTTTGTAAGACAACTGTAAGTTCTGAGTAGTGAGTAATTCAGATTCAAAATTAACTAATATAATCATTAGACGAAATAATTTTTCCTGTAAGTTCTGAGTAGTGAGTAATTCAGATTCAAAATTAACTAATATAATCATTAGACGAAATAATTTTTCCAACAAAAAAATTTGTAACTCTTTTAAACCATTTAAATGTTCTAGACTTTCCAAACGATATACCTACTATCAAAATATTAAACTGTCGTATGAATAAAAGAAATGAACGCTCTCTAATATTTTTTTGTATTTTTTTTTTATATAAATGAATCTGTGCTCACGCAAAGTGGACAGAAATACACTCTTTGACTCTTTCACAGTAAGTTAGTAAGCTTGTAACGTAAAAGGGGATGATTGGCAGCACCTGAGAACGAACCTACGACCTCCAGTATGAATGTCGGCATCGTATCTGCCAGGCTACCAACCACTTTGAATTCATTTGAGATTGAATGTCAAGTAAGGGTACCAAATAAAAAAAAGTCTAGTGTTATTTTAACTAGGTATGCTGAAAATGTTGATGTTACTGGGAGTGGGAGCCAACGTGTATTAACTACATAAACCAATTTCTGTGTCTTTATGGCCCTGATGGAATAATATATAGCGTATATTTTGAATATTTTTATGTATAAATTATTTCAGCAAAAAAAATGAGTTAACACATGTTGGCTCTCAAGTACAGAATTATTTGTCAATCTTATTTTATATGCCTACAAAAATGGAGAGCTATTTCCCGTGGTCATCGCATCACGCCTAAACGGCTAGACCGATTTAGCTAATTCTTTTTTCGTCGTGTTGGCTTTTATCAGAAGGTTCTTATGAAAGAAAAAAATAAGAAAGATGCGTGGAAAATTAGAAAATGAAAGAAAACTCTACATAGGCAACCTTATTAGGACTTTTTACCATATAATTTACATTCCAATTTAGAAATTTTGTCATAAACTGTCAATTGTTAGATAGTTGATTCGATTGACAGGATGCGGATGGAATATACGTGGTTTAAAACAGACGCATCGGTCGGAATTACATTGGTCAAAATGATAATCAATTCATCACCATGAAAATTCGAATTCAATAGTAAGGAACACGGGAACACGTTTGTCAGAAAAGCTAGTTCCATATAAAAGAGAGTTCAGTGTAGAAAATTAAATATTGGCATACACAAGTAGTATTAATTATCGAGCTTAAAATAATTGGTGTTCGTTTGTCAAAAAATAAATGATGCATGTAAATCACATCACATAATATAATATTATTATATATTTCATTGAACAGATAATCGATACAAAATGGCGGGCTATTGAATAAACAATGTTCGTTTTTATTATTATTTCACAAAACTTTCGTAATAATAATAATTATTATTTTTTTAATTTTTATACTAATTGGTCGCTTAATGTATAAAAAAAAGTTGCGAAGTATAAAATTTTTAATAAGTTGTTTATTGAAAATAAAATCAAATAAAAACTTTTCGAGTGTTCCACTCCCATCAGTATCCTCTTTCGAGACGAGCACTCGTTTCTGCTACCTACACACACCAACTTCTTCTTCTTTACATACCTATCTTATTTCATTTCTTATCACATTGTTGAAATTAAACGAAAAATATACTTTAGCGGACCCTTTTTATTTTGAAACAAAATACATCAATTGAGAACGCCTTATTGATGGATAAATATAGGGAAAAAAATAATCGTCTATTTCACTCAAATATATGAACGAATTGAGCATGCATTTATAATCTATATATTAATACGTGAAGAAAAAACATTGGAACCATTTTTACGAAAATTGCGTGGACGGAGGAGTAAGACATTTCGCACACAGTTTACTAGCTAATACCCGTCTTGCTTAACGTTTTTAATTCCGATAGTCAGGCTTGTAGTTTATATAGAGGAGTGGCGAATGCTAATATTTTTTTTATTATGTATAAAAAATACCTACATTAAATCGGTAATTGATACTCACACACACTTCGATGTATTTAACATTGACACAGACGAGTAGGTATATTATTTTGTTTAACTGTGGTCACATTGAGAATAGATTAATATTATTTGTCTTTAATAATAATAGAATAAACATTGTAGGTACATATAAAAATTTCAAATTTGACGTATCCATGTCATTGTTTTAGAAAGAAAATTGTGAAATAGCGCTCGATCAGTCTTTGACAATGGAACCTCAATAATGTTCAAACTTATTATTATACTAGCAGTCTGTCCCTACTTCGCACGGGTAGGTACATAGGTATTTAAAAAAATAATTCAGTTTTCTTATGATCTTTATAGATCCCTAACTTTATCAAAATATTCTATAGGCTTTGTCAATCTGGAATAATGTAGCATTCTAATGGTCCCCTCCCGTCCGGCTCGTACCCCAGTGACGCCTATATCTCTGCCGCATTTCAAATTATTTGTTTTTAATAAATCAACACTTACTGTGGCATTATTATAATAGTTAGACGTATGCTGTCGCGACACTTTTTGTAGATAATCATGTCTTCTACAAAGTTGTAGTACATTATTTTATTCTTTCATCAATAGTTTTCACAGCGCACGCGATTTAAAGAATATTTTAGGTAATTTTTTTACACCTTGTGTTACATTATTGGAGTTTTAGTAAGGATTCCAAATATTTTTGAAAATTAAATATAGCCTATGTTCACCGGGGAGAGTGTAGCTTCCCAACAGTGAAAGAATTTTTCAAATCGGTTCAGTAGTTATAAATAATTAAAAATATAATATTTTTAAGCATGCAAAAAGTCAAGAACCCAACTATCTAGAAATAGTTCCCAGGCGAGGGAATCAAAAATACGTCGAAATGAAGAATCTTCATCTATGCTTCTATATTAAAATATTCCTCGACAACCAACGGTTAGAATTTTAAAAAATTCACTAAGCGTTTTTAACATTGAAGCGCTTTTTTTGAAAAAAAAAAAAAATGTTTGATACTTATTCGGCAAATAATATCAAAAACTTCTACGTCTCTTTGGTTATATTCATTACATGACAATCGAAGAATATTTTTTGAAATTTGAAATAAAATAATATGTTTTTTATTGTTAGATACAGTTAAGTACTCAAATTATGAAATGGCGTTTCAATTAATTTTTTAAAATAAATAAACACTTATTGTGGCAAAACTATAATAGTTAGACATATGCTGTCGCGACATTTTTTGTAAATAATGATCTCATCTACAAAATCGTAATACATTATTTTACTCTATCTTCAATAGTTTTCACAGCGTACGCGATGTAAAGAATATTTTAGGTAAATTTTTTGCACCTTGGGTTACATTATTGGAGTTTTAGTAAGGATCAAAGGCTATATGAAAATAAAATATAGCCTATGTTCAGCGGGGAGAGTGTAGCTTCCCAACAGTGAAATAATTTTTCAAATCGGTTCAGTAGTTTCGGAGCATATTCCCGTCAAACAAACAATCAATCAAAACTTTCCTCTTTATAATAGTAGTGTAGAAGTGTAGATTACATACTCGACAATACTCGTATCTACCACTTGGCTACATACTGAAGTCGATTTTTTATTTACATATGACACATAGAGACAGACATATTGTGGGGTAAATGAAATGATCGAGACATTGAAATGGTCTTTCTGCGGCTTCTTGGCACATGCAGGTGATTAAATTAATCCTCTTTCTATTGTTATTCTAATACTTAGTCTACAGTCACGTGGCCCTGAGGCCCTGACCTAGCTGGTCGCATGGTCGCACGATCGTGCGATTGCGATGATCGCATGAACAAATTTGTGATCGCACGATGAAAAATTGTGTATTCTAACCAAAGAGTAGTACATTAATGTCTCTGTGTATTTTTTTTTAGTGGTAATGTTGTGAAGGTCCATTGTAAAAATACTTGTTGTTATTTAAATACTTATTGTTACTACACAAAGTTTTTGTGTTTTTGTATTAATTATTTCTCTGGTTCTAACTGCCATCGTATGATCGCGCGTCCACTTTCCTTGACAACGCAAACAAATAAATATGAATGTTAGTAAGTAAGAACATTTGGCAAGTAGGTGTAGTATTAATTATTATCGATACAACAGAGCAATACAAGCGACGCGCGATCATTTCAAACAAGGCACCGATCGGACGATCGAACTTACGTATGTCCGTCTGCCCAGTTAGGACACGTTCAATGTTCATACAATGTTACATGTATATGTATATGAACAGGGCGCCCACGTTCATGTGACCAACTATTATAGAGCCTTACACTCCATCCGTCTAGTCAATCATCGTCTTCAATCTAAAGATAGGGTGAAAACATGTATAACGCCGATTCCGGCTGACCGGCGCAAGAAATGTTTCTATGCAATTGAATGGGGATACGCACAGCAAAAGCAGGAACCCGATTTCCGGCATGCTCATGTAAATGCATTGAAACCATATACAACATTCTTTGCGGCGATCAGCGCCGATAGATAGATCAGATAAAAGAAAGTCGGGTTATTTCGAACACTTATAACTCGAGATCGGCTGAACAGATTTTGAACATCTTTGGTTGATTGGATTCTTCTCCGCTCCGGATAATGAAATCTTACCATAATAATTCCGCAAAACTAGATTTTAATGGAGTCAATTCTTTGAACGTCACGTACCATGTTTCATATGTGACTTGTTTTCTACTACACCGCCATCTGTTGGATTTTCTTAAAGTTACGTACCTATAGAGCATCGATACTCAACCTGCTGCCCGCGGGCTGCATGTGGTTCGCCGCGCTTTTCTATGCGGCCCGGCACACTTTATCCGAAATGTGATTTAAAACATTCGCAATTTCACTCCGTGAAACCTGAAGAGGATTGTCAATACGAACCACCTTACCTATTAAAATACATCCAGGAGTGAGGGTATGGATCTAAGTGACCGTAAAATAAGTGATATTTTTTTGGATAAAATATGTCACACGTATTGTTATTATTTTTCCATTTTTCAAATTTGACAAAGTAAATGGAATAAATGACAGCCAATTTGATGTACATATATTTTCACTTCAACAAAATGGCGGCTGTTAACTGTCAAAGTACGGACGTTCCTATTGAAAAACCCTTGTGGATACGCAAAAAGTCGATCTCAGGCATACCTCACTTGCTTAACTAATATGCACTAAAATCAAGATTAACTAGTTTATGAACGCTGTATCGTTTTACCCATTCTTAACCTAGTTTATCTATTTTAATAAAGGAAAGTGCCTGACTGACTGACATACTCACTCATCAACGCACAGCCCAAACGGCTAATCGTAGAGAAGTGAAATTTTGAAAGCAGGTAGGTTTTAATACAAAACCTCCCACTAAGAAAGGGTTTTTGGAAATTCTATCCCTAAAGGGGTGAAAAAATAGGATTGAATGTTTTTCAAAGTATGCGAATATCTCGAAAACTAGACATGGTACGAATTTGAGATTTGGCATATGAATTCTCTTATAGAAATCAGTAGTATCATATTTGGCAATTTTTTCAAAATTTTACTAAAGGGATGAAAAAGGGCACATAGAAAAAGGGATGATTTTTAAATGGCTCCTAATAAGTTTAAACTGGTTTTATCGAAATTTAAAAAAAAAATGTTACTTCAGAAAGAATCAAATTGTATTATTCCGTTTTTAAAAGTAAAAAATATTTAGTGTGAGTGGTAGTTTTTATTGAAAAAACCATATCTCTTAGATAAATGAAGTTAGAAAGCTGTAAATTAATATGTAGATTCTTCCTTTAAAATAAAAATATACGGGTTTCATTGTTTTGTAAAAGATTCAGTTTAAGGGGAGATAAGGCTTAATATATATTTTATTTAAGAGTAGATAGAATTAAAGGCTTACTGTCCACTGCGGCATAGCGTACGAGGCGCTGCAAAATACGCCTTGCAGCCCGGCGTACTAAAGTGTGATGAAGACGTTTTGGCTTATTACTTCATTCAAAGTCACACTGTAATAACATTTCAAACTTATTTCTAAAGTCATTTGCGAGGATTATTCTACACACCTTTATACAATATAGAAAATATCAAAATAATTAATTGCATTTTTGTACAAACACAGATACTTACTATTCTACTATCTGCGCAAAAATAAACACGTTCAACAATGACATGCAATACGGCGTCGGCGACGGCGTAAATCCTCCATACATCAATAAATAAATAATGCAAAAAAAAAAAATCAAATACAACTTAGTGTATAGATATGTTTATTTACGCTCTCATATGCTCCGTGAACGGTGGCCCTAACTCGCAGATGACTTGCAACACGTAGGTACATATCTATACCTACTGATTATTTCTCGCGACGTACGCGGACAAGTTCAAACTAATTTTATCAAACTATGTATAGGTACGTGAACTGTGCAAAAAGGTTATTTTATTAATATAAATATAAGTGCAGAAATTATATCGAAGAATTGTGAATACTTTGTCTTAAAAAAGAATATATTTATGTTTGTTAATATTAATGCGAATTTTCACGCTTGAAAAAGGTATAATTTTTAATGAATAAGAAGGTACCTATATGAAATGTCGTTAGGGGTTGATAATTATAGCTTTCTACTGGACGAATCACGGTTACACACTCAGTTAAAATCAGATTGTAATGATTGTATGTATTTTATTTACTAAATATTAAAGGAGGTATGGGACTATAATAATATATAACTGGGGTATGGGAGCCGGAGCAAAACGAGTTTTTATTCTTCAAAAGCGTGCCGTCAGAACTCTATTGGGTATGAGCCCCAGAGACTCATGTAGAGAAGTATTTAAAGAAATTCGTATATTAACTCTGTCTGGATTATTTATGTTTGAATGCCTTAAGTACGCACATAAAAATCTACCAAATACTCCCCAAAACTCAGTGTTCCATCAACACGACACCCGCAACAAAAGTCTTCTGAGGCCTATTGAGCACAGACTGACAAAACTGTCAAAAAGTTTTATTTGTATGAGCGTGAGGCTGTATAATCCTCTCCCTCCTGAACTTAAATTACCTGACCCTGTATGTTTCCAGAGAGAGGTTAAAAAGTATCTTGTCGAAAATGCTTTTTACTCCGTTGATGACATGTAGACTATTATTAATTCTTCTTACCTTTTATATGCGTAAATGTAATGTATTATCTGTCTGTTTCTTTTCTCTTGACTTTGTTCTTGTCACTACTGCATCTATTATCAAATTGATAATTTTGTACATTGACGAGATGCCAATGGGACCCTTTACACCCCTTTGGCATTGAATTCCTTTCGATTGTTTATTTATTTATTTTTTTTTTTTTCAAATTTCATATTGTATTGATTATGTACTGTTGTTAAAATGTGATATATGCGAATTGTAAAATATTTTTAATGAACCCGAGTGCCTCGCAAGGGGCCTATGGGGGATAAATAAAGATAAAGATGAATAAAAATAATCTTCTATGTTATAAAATGGAGACCTACTTTGGATGGTCATCGCATCACGCATGAACGGCTGAACCGGTACCGCTAATTCTTTTTTTGTCGTGTTTGCTTTTGTCAGGAGAAGGTATTTATGAAGTAAATTAGACGTTCATACTTACGAACAGACCAACAACAGCAAATCAATGTGAAATATATAAATTGAAATGTTTAAATAACGTTTGTAGCTTGCCCATTTTGTGGGTTCGTTGAGATTCAGATCCGCCCATTTTCAGCAGGGACCGTCTGCTCCTCGCCCGCTGGACATACGCAGGTAAGAGAGTGCTCAGTGTCGTCACACGTACGAGGCTGAGTTACGCACCAGGTTTTTCCCCTTGCAGGATTGACACGGAGCTGTTCCGATTGAGACAGCTTGGAATAGCTTCCGTGTCGCCGTAATGGAATCCGCACGTTCTTCTGTTGGCTATAAGAGCAAAAAGAGGCCAATATGGATGTCCGATGGGCCCTGGAGCCTCATCGAATACAGTGAGATGGTGCTGGCCGTGATGAGACTTAAGAACAACAAAGCGCCAGGAGACGATGGAATTCACGCAGAGCCCCTCAAACCATTGACACCCTTGGCCAACCACTACTAGATATATTTAAAATGGCGTGGGAAGAGGAGAGGTGCCTAAAAGATTGGCGAAATGGATCCATCGTCGCAATATTTAAAAAGGGGGACCCCTTGAGGAATTACTCTACTGAGTGTTTCCGGTAAGTTAATATCTCAAATATTACTACACCGTATACGGGGTGTAGCGCTAAAAATTTGAATAACAGCGCTGCATGTATCATGAATCATTGCGCTGGATGTCATTCGCACTAAAGGATACTGTGATGCGCATGCGCGAGTCTAGTTTCAACTTGCGCCCGCTATTATAGACGCCATCAGTCGAAACGGGGAATTAGGCCAGGAGTGACGTGGGTTCGCCTTCTCCTTTCGGCCGCCATTAGGCATCGCGTGGCACGAAATATTCTGAAAGTTAATATTTTGAATCTACTTTCATCGGCCTACACCTAGACTATTTCCGAGTGGAAACGTACAGATAACACCTAGACTATTTCCGATTGGAAACGTACAGATAACACCTAGACTATTTCCGAGTGGAAACGTACAGATAACACCTAGACTATTTCCGAGTGGAAACGTACAGATAACACCTAGACCATTTCCGAGTGGAAACGTACAGATAACACCTAGACTATTTCCGATTGGAAACGTACAGATAACATCTAGACTATTTCCGATTGGAAACGTACAGATAACACCTAGACTATTTCCGATTGGAAACGTACAGATAACACCTAGACTATTTCCGATTGGAAACGTACAGATAACACCTAGACCATTTCCGAGTGGAAACGTACAGATAACACCTAGACTATTTCCGATTGGAAACGTACAGATAACACCTAGACTATTTCCGAATGGAAACGTACAGATAACACCTAGACTATTTCCGAGTGGAAACGTACAGACAACACCTAGACCATTTCCGAGTGGAAACGTACAGATAACAATTTTATCTTGACGATCCCAATATTATTTATTTATTTAATCTACGCAACAAAAGTTGCATTTACATTTCAAACTATAATTTCGACATAAGACATTTCATAAAACAACCCTTTGGTAAGGGAACGAAAGAGCAATCAAACAAATAAAAAGCTACATACATAAATAAAACCAGGATTAATCAATTCTCACCATGTCAGAGGAGCAATCACCTAGACCGCAAATTGGAAAAAAAACATAATTGAAATATAATATTCAGAATGTCATCAGAATTATTTTTAATCGAAAGTGTCAACATAAAAGTGTAATAATACTAACGACGTCCAACTCAATTGAGCATTCGCCACACACACACACACACACACACTCATACACATAAATACCGCTAATATTCCCTTTTATTATTTTTTCTTCTATGAATACCGCACACTCTCGCGTAAGTGTATTGAAGGACACGTCACATGCGCCGCCGTGACATATTTACGAACTACATAATACAGGGTGTTGTTCAGTGTTATTTTTCAAATTGTAATTTTGTAGCGAATATATATCGTCCAGAGCATAAGCATGTCTAAGCAGACGCTGCATAGGTGCGTTATAAGAGTAATTTGTCGTACAATTAGCCGTACTAAATGTTATTCTACCTCGCGTGCTTCTTTGCGGTACCATTAGTTCAATCTTTGATAGAAGCTGCGGTGCATCGATCATACCCCTAATAAGTTTTCACAAAAAAATCATATCAGAAACATTTCTTAGTATTGAAAGTGACGCCAGTCTGTATGAGTCCCTGAGCTGTTCATAGTTGATGTCCGCCACAGGTATACCCAATTTAAAGTTGATAAACCGTAGCAATTTATTCTGGACCCTCTCTATACTATTGATATGAACCTTGTAATATGGAGACCACAACACGGAGTTATACTCAAGTATCGGCCTCACGAGACTTGCAAAAAGAGTAACAAATGTCTGAGTGTTGCGAAAACTTTCGCACAGGCGCAGAGAGAACCCCAGTGTTCTGAGGGCTCTATCCACCATATCGTTTATGTGCGGAACAAAAGTCAAACCTGCGTCAAATATTACCCCCAAATCCTTGATATTAGTGACAGATTCAAGCGGTTTACCGTCAATCATATAAGGATACACGATAGGGTTTTTGATCTTATAGAATCTCATTACTTGGCATGTATCTATATTCAATTCCAAACAATTTTCAACGCACCAACCAAAAAGCACATCAATGTTTTTTTGCAGTGTTTCACAATCCTCGGTACCGCCAATCGTCTTATATATTTTTAAGTCGTCAGCGAACATAACGAAATCTACTCCGTCAAACTCTCCTAGTAGGTCGTTGATAAATAAGTTAAACAGTATAGGACCAAGATGTGAACCTTGTGGTACTCTACTTTTCGCTACAAAGGAGGATGAAGCCGCGCCCGACACACACGCCCTGAGTTCTCTCCCAGTAAGATAACTGGAAAACCATTCATAGAGTGTGCCATCAACCCCAAGCGACCGGAGTTTTGCCAATAGTAATGTGTGAGAGACACAGTCGAACGCTTGGGAATAATCTGTATAGTGTATATAATATACAGTCCAACTGTATCCCAGGAGGTTTGTCAAAGTCGATCGGCTCTGCATGAAGCCATGCTGTTGATCCGATATGGTGAGTGTCAAATCGTTCTTAATTTACCATGGAGAATACTTTCAAAGAGCTTAGGTATGCAAGACTGAATACAAATTGGACGATAATTAGATATGTCGGATTTGTCGCCCTTTTTAAAAATTGGGATAATCTTGCTTGATTTCCAAGCTGTCGGAAAAACTCCATTAAAAACATTAAAGATTCTCTGCAGTACCCAACACAAAACTCCTGAACATTTTTTGAAGAAAAATAAGGTAGACCATCGGGACCCGCAGACTTATTGGCATCAAGCGAATCAATGCCAAGCTCAACGTCTGAAGTAGAAAAAAATATACGTGGAATATTAATCCTATCTATAACCGGGAGCACAGGAGTGTTATCACCTGCACGAACGTCTTTGTAAATTGACATGAAGAATTTTCTAAATAATTCCGCTATGACATCCACATCATTAGCAACCTCATTCTTTATTCTTCATTTTCATTTCTATTATCAAAGTGCATTATTTTTGGATAGTCACCGTGACTATTTTTCAGAGATTTGGCCAGCTTATGTAGATTCACAGACGTACCGGGCAGCTGTTCCTCGATATTTCTATAAAACTCAAGCTTTAGTCTTTTTGAAAGATTCTGACACTCTTTTCTTCTCAAACTAAACGATTTATAATCGTCCGAACGTTTTGTGATCTTATATTGGATATGCACTCTTTTTCTTGAATTTATCATATCAATTTTTGTATTTCAAAGAATTATCTAATGTAAAAGGCTCTAAATCCGTAAATCTTGAATAAATAAATAAGTAATGGATGATTGCTATAAACTTCAGAGAAACTTAGATGCCCTGTGTGAGTGGTGCAATGTGAATAAATTAGATTTGAATGTTCAGAAGTGCCAGGTGATCACCTTCCACAGGAACAAAAAACCTATAAAATATAATTATATACTGCACGATACATCACTTCAACGTGTTTCTTCAGTAAACGATCTGGGTGTCATTTTTGATGAAAAGCTCTCGTTCATTCCCCACATTGAATCTATTACAGAAAAGGCCCTCAAGATGTTGGGCTTTTTGATTAGAGTTACAAAAGAGTTCAAAAATACAAATGCGCTAAAATTTTTGTACACATCGCTGGTAAGGGTTCAGTTGGAGTACTGTTCTCCAATTTGGTCCCCATATTATGCCGTGCACTGTAACTCTATAGAGCGCGTCCAACACAAATTTTTGAGGCTGGTTAATTTTAAATTGAGCATTCCTATACACAATATAAACTATGACCATCTACTAAATTTATTGAAATTACAAAAGCTTTCTGATAGAAGGATCGTTTCTGATCTAGTCATGTTATATAGGATAGTGAACGGTCTCTTTGAGTGTCCCGAACTGTTGCACCTTATTTACTTTCATGTACCGACGAGATGCACACGCCAGAGCATCCCGTTCCACGTTGAACGGGTCGGCAATAATTACCTTTATAATGCAACAATTAGAAGACTCCATATGTTGGGCAACGAATATGCCTTTTGCGCCGACATTTTTGCCGATTCGTTTTTGACATTTAAGCGATCCGTTTCTAACATATTTTATCCACATAATCAGAATTCCCTGTAATGAGGTTCCTTTATGGATTTTATTTTTATATTATATTTATTGTTATATTATTATTATTATTGTTTTTTTGACATGTGTGATTTGCAGCATAATATCATATTATTATTATCCCCTATCTTATTAGAATCAAAGGGTACTTTGACGTGGCTTTGAATGTGATTTTCACTTTTAGTTTGTTTTTAGTTTCTTAATAATTATTGATAGGTTATGTGACCAGATTATTTTATATGACCGGAAATTTAATTTTTATATATTTTTAATTTTTTTACTTTTTGAATTTGATTTTTTGTCTTTTATATGCATGAATTATAAGGCCGTGGCTTTAAGTATGATTTTCACTTTTTAATTGTTTTAGTTCTGTCTTAATTGTTGATAGTATCAATTTTGTATTTTCTTCTGTTGCTAATTTGTTTGTCTTGAAATGTGAAACTCTGTTATTTAAAAGATTTATTTTGTTGTTTTGCCTTAATTATTAACAAATTGAAGGATTAGATTGCTTGTTTTTACTGAGGTCTGCTTTTAAATTTTAATGTAGGAAAAAAGAAATTTTATTTTTGTTGCTTTTTGTTATTTTATTTTTAATGACTTTAATGTACAAATCTTTTACGTTTTTTATAGTAGTGTTGTTTTAAAATTTGATTGCCAACTTATTATTGTGCTTTTAATATAGATTGAAATTGTTAAATTTATTTTCTCTCAAGCGGACGAAACCAACCTGGCAACGCATGTTATATTGTTTTATATCTGTGGTTTCCTATTGTCGATGGTTCACCCGTGGACATGTTATTGCAATTATTACAATATTGTAGTGGTGTGTCTATGGGTTCACCCGTTGCGCACATATGTATAATAATTATTATTGTGCGGGTGCCTATCCTGCCTTCTCACCGTGCAGTTGCATGTGTGAATGTTGCGGTGGCGAGCTTCGTTGTGTTTCTTTCCGTAAATTGACATTTGACAATTATGTTTTAACTTAACTTGTTTTATAAATATATTTTAATGGCCAATGGCCGTGTGTGATTTTTAAATAAATAAATAAATAAATAAGTTCGCGAGTGAACCATTTCGGATATTTGCTACATACAGGGCGCTTAAGAGGTACAAAATTTTCAACTGAAGCATTTATTATCCTATAAAACTCAGTAACAACTTCGTTTGCGTCGACGCGAGTATCGAGAAAGGACCAATCCGCAGCAGCTAGGTGATCATTTATTTAAGGAGTCGTAGTCACACACTTTGAAATTTCTTGAGACTCTCTCCGACAAAGTATCGGTATCAAAGTCAAGAATAAAATCGATTTCCAAAGTAGGGTGAGAGATGAGAGTCGGCCCTAAGGATAACATCAGCCGCGTTTACTACATTATCATTATCAATGTCAGAAAAAATAAGATCCAACATTCTGTCAAGGTAGTTACGTAGGTACTACATTGCATTGAGTCAAACCAAGGAATGATGACATATTTCTTATTTCAGCAGTACATTCATCATCACTGATCATCACTTCCGAATCGGGCACACTCCATTCAGCATTTGGCAAATTGTAGTCCCCGGTTATTAATATTTTTGCTTCAGGATAGGTACTTAAAACGGATTTTTTTTCCATGTCCTCACAATGATTAGCATAAGTTTCAATGGTAGAATCCGGTGGGATGTAAATACATCCCACTATTAAAATTCCTATCGGGAGAATAACTTTAACGAATATTTGCTCTACCGAAGTATGTAAACATTAAATTACACATGAGCTAAATTTATTTGCAACACAGATCATCACACCACCCCCCCTAATTTTACCACTCTTTCTTCTATCTCGATCTTTCCTAAACACACAATAACGGTCAAATCCGAGCTCCTCGTCATACACCCCACCATTCAACCAAGTCTCTGTAAAAAAACAATATATCAAAAGAAGTTAAAGATGCACTTATAAACAATTATGACAGCTTTGTGTTTACTCCTCTGACATTCTGGTAATACGCGGTTGTGGTAACCCTCTTAAGGAGCTTTTTTCAGCTTTACAATTTTCGGAACGGAATCAAAGAAGCGCACAGTCAGCTCCTCTTCACCCGCTGCCCGCCTTTCTTCAACCTCTCTCCACAATCCGCGAAGCCGCTCCCTCTGTGACACTGTCAGGTCCGCTCTTGTTCGTATACCACCCTCGAGAAGTCTGCTGTTCCGCAATACGAATCTAGCATCCGATGAGTCAGTAAAGGAGACCTTTATAGGCCTCATCTTATCCGCTACCTCTCTGCCGATTCTGGATACACTTATTTTATCAGTTTTGACAGCATCGAACCTTTTAACAATATTTGAATCGTGATCTGCAAAAACCACACATCTAACAAAATTAATGTTTTGAGAAAATTGAAAAAAACTGTTTGATTCCTAAACTTTATGTATATCGATATGATTCTTTTATTGAATCCAAAGCTCCAATGCTACTCTATGCATAAAAGCTTATTTTAAACATTATTATTATTTTATTATTTTTTTACAATTTTTTTTACAAAATGTACATGTGTGGTTTTTGCTGACCATCGCTTATTTCAAAGGAAAATAAGAAAACTTTTGTCCTTTTGTTTAAAATGATACTAAAATCGGCGGTGTAAAAATATTTTTTATATAAACTTGATCAAAAAGAGATACAATGCAGTACAATGTAATAAAATGTAATTAAAATATATGTATAATTGACTCATCAATATCTGTGGCGCAGTCATCTGCCTCTGTTGTTGGCTACTGGAAAATTTTATCGGGAGATTTCTTACCATGCCCCTCATGGTACACATAAAATTATTTAGCTTTATTATTTTTTATATTAGGTATACAAAAACAAAAACCCACAGTTGTCTCATATACCTCCTGAACAGGTAGTCGGTAGCCAGTGCAACTAGGCTACCGACCTTGGGAGCCTGTTGCACTGGCTACCGAGGTTGGTAGCCTAGTTGCACTGGCGTGGACTTCAGATCCGGGGTCCCGGGTTCGATTCCCGGTCGGGTCAGAGTTTTTCTAAGTGTTTTTTCACTTGAAACTTCTACCCGGGGTTGGCCTGTCTCAGATTGGACGGAACCGGTTGACTGGAAAAATTGGCAATAAGTTTCGCCGGCTATACTGACACCTTTGCATAGAAAAGTGTTACATTATTATTATTTTTTTATTAGGAAGCGTTAAATTCTGCATTTAGTCGAAAGATAATACAGCTGTAGAATCATCCGTATTTTCTTTCCACGCTTTTATTTCTGCATAGATTTTTTTAGCCCTTCTTTTATGAACCATGAGTTCTGCGACTGCAGCCTTTTGGCATTATCATTTATATAGGTGACTATATTTTGTACCCTATCTCTTCACACTTACTACACACATCTATTTGTGAACGACCAAAACGTAGATTAAATTTTTCTTTAAAATACCTCCTGAAAAAAACATATGACACCTTTTGTGCATTTTTTAAGCAAAAATTATCATGTAATATTTTAACCAAGAACAAGACCAAACAAGACAAACAATTATGACAAATGAAATGTCAACGAATAAACTGTATATAAAGATATTAAATAAATCGCGCGTGGTCTGTAAAAACAACACATCTTCGGTACATGTGTTGTTTTTGCAGACCACGAAAAAATCATTTCATTATTAATACTTTAAAGAACTATGGAAGATGTGTGGTTTTTACAGAATATCATGGATAACACAAATTAGGAACATTTTATGCAATAAAACAAAATTCTGAAAAAATGCGAGATGTGTGGTTTTTGCAGATCACGATTCATTTATGATTGTGTCAAACAAAATCCTCTTTCAACTTTTGGGCTTGGATTGGCGCTGTGCTCTCTGGAACATTCATAAGCAGCACATTCTTGGATTTTTCGCGCCGCTCTTCCATTTCGCAAATTGCATCGAAGTGGTTACCTTCAATTCGGCCTCCATTTTCCCCGTTACCACCCCAATCTGCGAGACTGCTCTGGATAAATTTGCAGTCCCAGGTAGAAGCCGCGTGGCCAGTTCTCTAACAGTCTTGATACCAGACGTACTGGCTTCAATCAGTGCCAATTGTACTTCGCTTAGCAAATTAGATGCGCCCGTCATTAGTTGTACCACATTGAAATCCATTGTTTAATATTTTATTTTTGCTGCTGGTTGACCGCCCAGAGTAGTACACCCTGTATACTACAATTTACGAATTAAAGTAGCAGTAGGGGGCCAAAATATGAATGAGTTCAAAATATTCAAGACTACCTTGGTCAGCTGACGACAATCTAGCGACGGAACACTTTTCACTGGTTTATGACAAATTTTAAGGGATAATGCCTGATTTTAATTCACTCGCTTATTCTGCAGTATCAATTTCAATGAATTATGTAATTATTAGTTCAAAACAGTTGTTTCTATTCCAGTATTAAGTTAACAATCAAAGAGCACACCAAAACGCAACCACTGCTTCAAACGTCAAAATATTTTTAACTTCTATCGGGAAAAACGAACATTTTTGGACAATTTGGTCGTGTTAAATCAAAGTTCAGTGATCAGAATCGAAAGAATATACACATTATATTGTTTATTCTTATGTGACATTGTAAAATTTTCCATCAAGTGGTACAGTGAACAAAGCCAGTGTCTGTGTAAATAGTTGTTTCTCTTACTTCGATAGGAACTCCACTAATCTCTCATGCTCTACCGCAAAGCAAGCTGTGAGAATCCAAGGCCTTTGTACACTTTCTTCGCCTTTAGAACGGGCAGTTCCATAGTATACACGGGAAAGATCATCGTGTTGTGTATCAGAACCAGTGTTCTACCTTTATGCCGTCCATCCAGAGTAATTCGTTGACGGCGTCCCTTCTATAATTTTTTTTAAGAAAGACTTTACATCTTCAGACCTACGAGAGGCACTTCAATACTACTACATCTGGGCACCCTTAAGAGAGCCCCCTACTTAAAGACACCTATATTTGGCGTCCAACGAGAGGCATCACATTCAAACCTTACTTAAATTCTCTACATTTTGGCACCCAACGAGAGGCTGTGCAGTGTGCATAGAACCCTTTACAGGGGGCCTGTCATGGCTGTCCTGAGAGAGCAACGATGCGGCTTTGTACCTGGTAAGTCCTGCACGGACCCAATTTTTTATGCCAGGTGCATCTTTCAGCAGTTTAAAGAGTTTAACTCTCCAGTCGCTTGTTGCTTCATAGATTTTGAAAAGGCCTTCAACAACCCACATAGACCATCGATATGGAAAATTTTATCTCTGTACGGTATACCTCCGAATATAGTAAAAATGGTGCAGTCCCTGTATAAAGACTCCGAGTGTAGCGTCAAAACGACAGTGGTCCTACTGAAGCGTTTAGGGTCATCTAATGGGCAAACTGTGCGATCTGGAGTACGCAGACGACCTAGCGTTGTTCAGTACGACAGTGGAGGAATTACAGTGCAGTGTTTCAATACTCTACGATGAAACAGCACACCTTGGCCTTCGAGTCAATGCCAGTAAGACGGAGCTCATGGCGAATAATGCCTGCCCCGATAAACAGCTACCGATAACCGTCGATGGTCACTAGGTCTCCCGGGTGGATAAGTTTAAGTACCTGGGAGCAACTATTACCACCCCTGGTGACCTCGGAACTGAGCTCCCGATACGTATCGGTATGGCAAGTGGCGCCTTTAACAACACGACCAAAATATGGAAAGCGTCGGCGTTTCGTGTCGAGACGAAATGTGAACTGTTTTATGCGTGTGTGTTGCCCATTCTACTGTATAGGTGTGAGTCCTGGCGCCTGACCAAAGCCTAGGCACAAAAAGTCTCAAGTTTCGAAATGAAGTGCCTCAGGAGAATTTTGGGTGTAAGATGGTACCACCGCATCACGAATGACGCTATACCTTGGCGCACCCAGTGTGAGCCGATCACTTCTACCATTGTGTAGGAGATGGACTTGGCTGGGACATGTGTTAAGAGCAGCAGCGCTCTCCTCGGCCAACTGTCATTCGGCATCCTTAACACATGTCCCAGCCAAGTCCATCTCCTCCCCACAATTGTGGAGGTGATGGGCTCACGCTGGGTGCGCCGGCGTATAGCGTCGTTCGTGATGCGGTGGTACCATCTTATGCCCAGAATTCTCCTTAGGCACTTCATCTCAAAGGCTGAAACATTTTATGCCTGGGCCTTGGTCAGGTGCCAGGACTCACACCCATACAAGAGAATGGGCAACACACACTGCTCTTATAGCCGACAGAAGAACGTACGGATTCCATAACGGCGTCACGGAAGCTATTCCAAGCTGTCTCAATCGGAACAGCTCCGTGTGAATCCTGCAAGGGGGCAAACCTGGTGCGTAACTCAGCCTCGTACGAATGACGACACTGAGCACTCTCTAACCTGCGTATGTCCAGCGGGCGAGAGGCAGACGGTCCCTGCTGGAAATGGGTAAATCTGAATCTCAACGAGCCCACAAGGAGTTCGTGATCAGTATCCATGTCTGCCCCTCGGTAGGTGCGGACATCTCGCAGGTCAGTTCGGTTGCTGGCCCTTACCAGAAGATGGTCAATCTGGTTTTTTGTTCTCCTGTCAGGCGAGGTCCAAGTATATTTATGGATATCCTATTTATAAAGAAGATAACAGAGTTCCCCCTATTAAGAGTCCGTGGAGTGTGGCGAAACCAATCAGACGGCTTCCATTATCATTTATCACTCCCATGCCATGCCTACCCATGACGCCTGGTCCATACTGGGGGTCACTGCCAACCTTGGCATTAAAATCCCCCAGTACAATTAAGCGGTGGCGCCTTGGGACATGGGACACAACCGCATCCAGACTGTCATAAAAACAGTCCTTGGCAGCCGCATCCCCATCCTCAGTGGGAGCATAGCATAGGAGGACCGTCAGTGTTTCGCCTGTCATCTTGAAGGACGCACTCATCAGGCGGTCAGAAACAGGTTCCCAACCAAGAAGGCGAGAGAAGGCATATTTACTTAAAAGTAGAGCGACGCCACGCATCCGTGCAGTACGGTGACCAGAGTGCAGCATGACATAGTTGCCAGCGTCACTCTGCCCCGTCCCTGGGATGCGTGCCTCGCTCAGCCCCAGGATATCCAGTCCATAATCTCCGCCAACTTGGCAGCAACAAGCTCCTCGCCCGCCCTCAGAGTGCGGACAATCAGGGTCCCGATTTTCAAGCTCCTGTTCCGAGCCGTGGTCAACACAGGGGGGACACTAGCTGCCTGGACCCCCCCCCCCCTGGTGGGGCCCAGGCGTCCGAGGCTTAATTTTGTTCCCTTTTCTGACCGCTGGAGTTTAAGGGTGTGAGGTGGTCAACCCCACGACCCCGATCTGATTTTTCGATTACCTGCCTCTTACAGGATGCTCGAAAAACCAGCAAAAAGAACAGAGGTGCTATTCTAAGCCGACAGCCCCACGGCAACAACATACTTACAGGATGAACATTTAAGTATTTTATTTATTTATTTATTTATTTGAAATCTACGCAACCAATGGTTGCTTTTACATACAATTTACAAAACAGAAGAAGAAAAAATACAATAGTTATGCATCACAGTAAAGAAAAATAAGTATCTCTAAAAATTCAATGAGCCAAGCGGTACCTATCCTTTAGCATTTTTTTGAAACCATACAAAGGTGCAGATAATATATCAATTTCGCCAAGATCATTTAGATTACTGGATATACTATTTAGAAAAAGAATATTAATTAGAGATGAAACGGATAGCAGTTTAGCAGGATAGCCGGATATTCGGCCAACCAGCTGCCGAATACCGGTTATCCGGCAACCAGATATCCGGCTTATGTTTCTGATTGGTGTATTCATGGGTGTATATTGAATCTTATGGGATCATTGACGAAAAAAACATCAACCGCTCTAGTAAGTCTGGATTAGTGTGGTGTGATTATCATTTTTCCTATGATTATAGCGTTTAGATTTTTAACTTTTACCCTCGTAGCCAGGATAGCATTAGTGCAGAAGTTCCCAATCTGTTTAGGTTTACGGCTCCCTTAAAATATCTGCGTTTTTTTTTCAAAATTTCTAATATTCGCAGAATGCTAAAGATTCATTGGACCGAATGAATGCGTTGGGAGAAGTATGGGTTAATCCACCTAACACTGAAAGAAAAGATCGAGGGTCGTAGAGGGGCTGGTCGCAGAGACAGGTCTCTGTGGAATAGAACGAGCAGCCCAGTACAGAAAAAGATACGCCACAATGATCGTTGACGTAGGGATTGCTTGAAATGGAATCAAAAGAAATATTGATACATTGGGAAACTTACCTTTGCCGTGGTACAGTTTTTGAACCACTGCAAATGATGACGCGGATTATCAGCAGAAGTAAAGCGCGCGACAAAGATCTCTGGATTGATCTCTTGAGTTAAATCAATGGCGGGTTGTTGTCTAAGGCATTTCGTATGAGATTGCTGGACATCAATCCCCCCCCCCCCTCCCAACACTGGCTATGGCTTTGCCCGAACCCTCTCCATGTGAAAGCAAATAGGCGGCATATTATAGCGATTGGAAAGACTCAGTTGCCGGAGCGTTACTGTTCCCCGAATTTGGCGAAATCTATCTCAGCATCTTCCAACAGTGATATGACAAAACGTATTTTATAAAACTGTTATTATTTACGAAGACACGCGAAGCCGTCTCCTCTATATAAATAAATAAGTATTCATTCTCCATAATTTACCTTTAGTGCAGTATGTTTGGGCTCTTGCCTAGTGGGGTGATAAATTCCAATAATTTTATTCTCATTCTCATGTAATTCATATTTATTTGTATTGTTTTTTTGGAAATAAAATAAAAAAAAAAAAAAATCTAAGTTGTAGAATTATTCGTGTGATTAGGTACAGGATGTATTTCTTAAGCTGTACTTACTAAATAAATCAATTAGTTGTCCAAACATATTTTTTTTACTATCCGGTATCCGGCCGGATGGGTGTTAGTTATCCGGTATTCGGCCGGATAGTATTTTCATGCCGGATACCGGATAGTTGCCGGATATCCGTTGCATCTTTAATATTAATTATAAATTCGTACATCGTTCTGTTGCGGTGTATTGACGTCATCCACCACCTTCTCCGTTTTGAATAAAGAAGCTAACGCAGTCACTTCAATCACATCCATCTTGTAGTAAGACTAGCAGAAAACTGAATAAATCGAGAGTGTGGATGGCTGGCACTCGTGCAGTCTATGCTCACGCGAGCCGGCTCGCGAGAGTCTGGATGCGGCATTAGAGTTCTATTTTTTAAATTCAATAGGTACCTACATTGAAAACAAACTGTGGGAAATTTAAAATAACAATGTATTGTCTATGAATAAATAGTATGGAAACATGTTATGACACTATGGAAGCAATATGGAGGCATATGATGACATTTGATAAGTAAAATAAGCAGAATTATTTTACTTTGTTTTAATATTTTTACGTCTATGGAGTAAAATGTTTTGAAATAAAAAGAATGTTTATACTTTGAAGATTAAAACTAAACCGTACATAATTACCAACGGTCCAACTAAATGAGATTTTAATACAGTTTCAAGATACCTGAATTCTAACAAAACAACATGACATCAAATCGATTTGTATGGGAATTTTATGAAAAAAAAATCTAATATCTTTATGAATAATTATTAATGTATTAAAATTATTTGTAGCGTAGAGCGCTAAGCCCCAATGAGACCCAGTGACCCAGTATAGATGGTATTATTTTACCTCTGTCTTTCACGGTTACGGCGTATATAAAGGGCATAGGTTATTTTCAGACTTCATTTTTTTTTTTATTTTATAAAATAATAATACATATTTCACAACAAAATACATAATACACACAAAATAAAGAAATATACAACTATACATAGAGAACAACAATTGCAGCAAGTGAAATGGGCCCCATTAAGCCATTTAAACGGCTTGTCAATAGGACCCATTCACCCCACCGTCCGTCTACATAACGAATAGACACATAATCAATCAAAAACATTTCCACCATCAATCCCTCATCTTTCCATTCTGTCAAATACATTAATTCAAACACATTCACACTCTTCTCTAATTTGCAATACACTGCTACACTCAGACTCTATTTCAACCAATGAGCTAGATACATAACTGGAGTGCTAAAGGCAATACAACAAAACACATGAATATGTGCCGACTCAAGTGTGCGAATAGAACAGAACACAAGTGGTATTTCCGTCTCTTTCTACGCGTTCTAAGTTCTCGTTGACGTATGGCCGTTGGATTATTTTTATTCAGCACTACATACAATATTATTTTTTTATTTAATAAAAAATAGTGTAAATAGTAAATACCTACTGATTTGACAATCCAATAGGAGATATAACTGTTTAATATTTTAATACACTGACTTTTATGGCTTATTTTAATGTATACCCCCACACACAGGCACTGCCTTGTGGGATTTTCGATTAATTGTTTTAAATACTTGTATTTGCTTTTTGTTTTAATTGTATGCTTGTTTTTTTATACTGAATTTTTATATATCGAAAATAAATCTGATTTATTATTATTATTATTATTGCTGTTTTTATGTATTCTTACTTATTTGAAAAAAAAATATTAACCTACATGAAATGTGACATACATTGTAAGACCATACGATAAATAAATATACCTACTGCAACCCTTTTTCAATTTCCTCTACTTATACGTATCTATTTGATGTTTGTGTTCATTCAGGAGGTATTCCTCAATTTGATTTTCAATAACTAACTATAACTACTCCCTTTTTGACCCCACTTATGGGGAAGCAACCAAGGGCGGATCCAGCTTTGGCGCCAGGGGGGAGTCACATAGCAATAAAGGTCATTTCAAATTTGAAATCTGAAAACTGAACTTTTCCTAAAAAAAGGTCATTTCCAAAATTTGGTATCTGGAAATTGAACTTATCCTAAAAAAAAAAAAAAAAGTAATTTCCATAACCCAGGAGGGGTCATGACCCATAAGAAATCATAATTTTGTTACGATCATAATAGAAAAGTTGGTATTTTATTAATAAATGTAAGTACCTACTGTACTTAAAAATATAGGGCTTGGCCCATCCCAGGGGGGGTCATGCATTCGCTTGTGTACCTTTAAACTACTAGTTGAGTATACATTTTACTGCAAATATTACACTGGTACGGCTTTCTCCGCTATGCTGTCGCATGTGTTTCTTTAAATCACTAGATTGAATGAACTTTTGACTGCATATATTACACTTGTACGGCTTTTCTCAGCTATGCTGTCGCATGTGTATCTTTAAATCACTAGATTGAACTTTTTACTGCAAATTTTACACTCGTATGGATTTTCTCCGCTATGGAGTAGAATGTATGTCCTTTAAGCACTTCATTTAGTGAAAGATTTATTACACATATTACACTTGTACGGCTTTTATCAGCAATGCAGTAGCAAGTGTGTCTTTAAAGAATGAGATCGAGTGAACTTTTTACTGCATTTATTACACTTCTACGGCTTTTCTCCGCTATGCATTCGCATGTGTTTCTTTAAATGACCAGATTGAGTGAACTTTTTACTGCAAATTTTACACTCGTACGGCTTTTCTCCGCTATGGATTCGCTTGTGTTTCTTTAAACCATTAGATAGAGTGAACTTTTTACTGCAAGTTTTACACTCGTACGGCTTTTCTCCGCTATGTATTCGCATGTGTTTCTTTAAATCACTAGATTGAATGAACTTTTTACTGCAAACATTACACTCGTACGGATTTCCTCCGCTATGCAGTAGCATGTGATTTTTTAATTGACCAGATTGAGTGAACTTTTTACTGCATATTTTACACTCGTACGGCTTTTCTCCGCTATGCAGTCGCATGTGTTCCTTTAAACTACTAGATCGAGTAAACTTTTTACTGCAAATTTTACATTCGTACGGCTTTTCTCCGCTATGGAGTAGAATGTGTGTCCTTAAAGCACTTAATTTAGTTAAAAATTTATTACACATTATACACTTGTACGGCGTTTCTCTGCTATGCAGTAGCATGTGTGTCTTTAAAGTACCAGATTGAGAGAACTTTTTACTGCAAATTTTACACTCGTATGGCTTTTCTCCGCTATGCAGTTGCATGTGTGTCTTTAAAGCACCGGATTGAGAGAACTTTTTATTACAAATATTACACTCGTACGGCTTTTCTCCGCTATGCATTCGCTTGTGTACCTTTAAACTACTAGATTGAGTAAACATTTTACTGCAAACATTACACTTGTACGGCTTTTCTCCGCTATGCTGTCGCATGTGTTTCTTTAAATCACTAGATTGAATGAACTTTTTACTGCAAACATTACACTCGTACGGATTTCCTCCGCTATGCAGTAGTATGTGATTTTTGAATTGACCAGATTGAGTGAACTTTTTACTGCAAATTTTACACTCGTACGGCTTTTCTCCGCTATGCAGTCGCATGTGTTCCTTTAAACTACTAGATCGAGTAAACTTTTTACTGCAAATTTTACACTCATACGGCTTTTCTCCGCTATGCTGTCGCATGTGTTTCTTTAAATTACTAGATTGATTGAACTTTTTACTGCAAACAATACACTCGTACGGCTTTTCTCCGCTATGCAGTCGCATGTGTTCCTTTAAACTACTAGATCGAGTAAACTTTTTACTGCAAATTTTACACTCATACGGCTTTTCTCCGCTATGCTGTCGCATGTGTTTCTTTAAATCACTAGATTCATTGAACTTTTTACCGCAAATTTTACACTCGTACGGCTTTTCTCCGCTATGCAGTCGCATGTGTTTCTTTAAACCACTAGATCGAGTGAACTTTTTACTGCAAACAATACACTCGTACGGCTTTTCTTCGCTATGGAGTAGCATGTCTGTCTTTAAAGCACTTGAATTAGTTAAAGATTTATTACACTTGTATAGCTTTTCCTTGCTTTTATTTTGCACACATATCCCCAAAGACTGCGATTCCGGGAAGTTTTTATTAAAAGCATCATACTCGCATGGTTCGTTAGGTATGGCGACGTTCACGTTCTTTAGAAATATTTCTATTTCATATTCCTTCAATTCATAAATTACAATATCACCTACAAATGAATTGTGATCAGCACACGTGTTGTCCATTAATGCCATTACGATTATTATATAAATATGCACCGCGGATTCACCCATAAATGACAATTAATTATGTCAGAATCGGTACGTACTGATTCTGACCATAGATAAAGCATTTGTGAAATATTTAAATAATAGGAAGTGCCTCTAGAGCCGTAGCCGGATCCCGTACCCGCGTCCGTAGATTTGTGTGTTGCCATACTATTACAGTTCATACTATGGTAACACTCAAATGACAGTTAATGTCAAAGCGTGAATTGGCGCGAATTTCGTATTAGTACCAAAGGACAGTTTGAATTTTCGTGCGAATCTCATTGGGGATACATGGGATACTATTAGTATCCGGAAATAATAATTAAACATCTATATTATTCAAAATTTGAATTTTTATTTGTATGTCTTTACATAAAGCTTAGTCTTTTTTTACTAATTTTTAATTTTATTTCTTTGTGACTTTTTTAATATTTTTTTTAGTGATATTTTTTTGAATACGTGAAATGAATTTGTGTTTAAAGCCGTTTATATTATGTAAAATAAAAAAAATATGGCGGATTACCTAATTCTAGGAATCCCAAATTTATGTCTCAATATTTGGCAATTTTGCATGGTTGATAGTGAAGTGTTAATATTAATCAATTATTTAAAAATGAAAGTTGGTGATACAAAGATTTCCCAAATGTTTTGGCTGATAAATATAATAGACGCAAGGAGTATTGAAAATCAAATAAAAAGGCATCATACAGAAAAAGATGCTGAGGAGTCTTTAAAATACTATTATGCAACATTAAGTTGTATAAGAGGTGGCAAGAAATACCACTCAAAAAGTGAAAACTCCACAAGAAATATTTTGTCACAGATTGTCCCGCTTCCCCTTCATAGTAAAAATGTGGACAATTCTTTACTGTGACAACTGTAATAACCATGCATCCTTGCAAGCTTATTTTAATGCATTGTGGCAGCAGCTACTTAAATTGCCTCCACGTATTGAATAAGAAGCTCAAGAGCAATTGAGACTCATCCTCATCTTCATCGGTCCCTCAATTCTGAGGATCATGACCATCATCATCGTATCAGCCGGCGAACTCAATAATTACCAAATATTTTTTTACGTTTTAACTTCTAAAATGTTATATTGTGGCAACCATACTTCTAAAAAATAAAAACATCTACATTAATAAGTATTCTATTGTTACTATTGCTGATATTTGTAATTTTGTTATACAATTACATTATTGTTCAACAATATTAATAATCAAATCCGTGCTCAGCGACAATTTAATATCATCTGTCAATGTCAATCGTCGGCTAAACAAATGTCAATTTTTAGTTGTCTATGATAAAATATTGTCTATGGAGATCTACGGACGCCGTACCAAATTTTTGATGTTTCCGTCTACGGCTCTAGAGGCACTTCCTAAATAATATAGATTTGCTTTAAGGCTCTGGGGTAGGGTAATCGCTGTTTTTTGGTGTTTTTTCATGCAATTTTTTATCGTTGTTGTTAAAGATAGCTTCTTGAAAAAAATATTTCAATGTTCTTCAATCTTTCTTCTAGTGCAAACACTTTCAATATCTTAAAAATATTGAATATTTATAATGGAAAATAATATTTTAAAAATGTCTCTATCGTGACTTTTCAAGAAGATTTATGCATTAACTACGAGACCTAGAAATGTAATTATTTTTCTAATCGAAGGAGATTTTCAATTTCTAGTGCAAATACGTAGCATAATTAAGTTTTAAATTGTATTTTTTTTTTAAAAACTGAAAAACTACAAATTGTATTAATTTTTTATTGTCTATGGTTTATTTTATAGAAGATTACAGCAGTGGCGTAACTAGGGGGGGGGCGGTCCGCCCCGGGCGGCACTTTTCAGGGGGCGGCAAAATGACCCGACAAATAAAAAAAACTTGGTAAAAAACACAAAACGTAAGTAGTATTAGGTACGAGAATTTATTTCGTGCTCAGTCCATAGGTTGCAGGTCACACTTAGGAAAGTAACAGTTCATTTTTTCTACTAATACCTCCAAGTGATTCACTATCAATGTCGGCACTGTTTTCTTAATCGGCAGACATGACGTTTGGAAACATTTCATAAGGTACCAATCTGTGGCGGATCTTACGGTACGCGGACTAAGCGGCCGCGGGGAGGGCCGAAATAAAATGTATAGTGGAAATAAAATACGCACTAAGTGCCAGAAAATTTATTTTGAGATAATCTAATAAAACTGATTTTTCCCCCATATAGATATAGTACTATGATGATTTTAGGATCTGTTTTTTTACGGCTTTAGATCATCTATATGGACTAAATGCAGTTTTTAGGCTATTGGCAATGGTTTATAGAACATTTCCTCATACTCAACTCATTTTTTTTCATTTTTGGCGCTTAGTGCGTATTTTATTTCCACTATACAAATGAGATAAAAAATCGGGGCCCGAAATAAAATGAGATAAAAAATCGGGGGCCGAAATTAAATGACAAAAAAAAATCGGAGCCCTGAGCTTGTGAAGGGACAATAAATGAGAAAAAAACTCAGGGCTCCGAGTTTGTGAAGGGAAAATAAATGAGAAAAAACTCAGGGCCCCGAGTTTGTGAAGGGAAAATAAATGAGAAAAAAAAAATCGGGTCCCCGAGTTTGTGAAGGGAAAATACATGAGAAAAAAATCGGGGCCCCGACCTTGTGAATCTCTACATAATATTTTAGTCCGTTTATTTATATATATTTTTGTAACAGCATCAATCATAGAAAACAAACGTAAAGGTCAGATATTAATATGCGAAAAGCCGTGCAAAATTCCAGAGAGCGTTCTTAATTACTCTTTGATAAATTAACATTAATATATTTAGAGCTATTTAAAAAACTTTATTTTTTTAAGATCTTCATACAAATTTTTCACAAAAGACAGTAAGCCATCTTTTGGAAACAAAATTACTCATGTAAACGTAGAATGGAATCTTGGTATTACTGTATGAAAATGTAATAAAATAATTGGAGATTGATTTGGTATACATATAAATGTTATTCAAATCTTATTATTCTCAATAAATAAAGATTTAATGCAAAATTTTGTAAAAATCATTCCTCCATTTTGAAATTGACATATTTTAGAAAATTTATGGCCATACTTTTTACAAAGCGTCGTAGCCACTGTAATAGATAAGTAATTATGTAGGTGCCTGATAAAATAATATTCTAATGTGGATAGGTATTAAATAATTTAAAAATAATTGTTGAATCATTTTATATTTCTGAAATATAAATAAAGTTTAAATCTTAAATTCATCGTTGAAAAATATTAAATTTAAAATCATCGTTGAAATTGGTATGAACATTCCATAAACAAACTGGTCGGTAAAACAATAGCCTATAAATTAGATCATAACGTACAGTGAACTTGACAGAATTGTTGAGAGAAAGAAATAAAATTGACAATAATTGAGAATCTTTAAATGGCTTCAGGATTTTAATCAGTTTAATAAAACGTTTGTTTTATCCACATAATAATTTAGAAATATAATATTTGTATTGAAATTAATCACACTCAACAGCGGTATTACATTGTGTCTAAATTAGTATGTAAATAAACTCAAAACCACATTAGCTTATTGATTTTATCCTGCATATTATAAAAGTATTGTTAAAAATTTGGACTCATGGTCCTATTGTTGGTGTGAAAATTATTTTGAAAAAATATTCATAGGGTGTCATATACTTAACTTTAAACCAATCGTGTTAAAAGAAGTATTCTTCAAAGACAGCGGCCAGTAAGAGGTTTGATTGGAAGCCTTACTTGACGACCCTCCAAGGTTTGTGACAAATCATTCATCCTAGAATAAATACAATATTATTATGATACGACATATAATATCATTTCATCTTCCACATAATTTTTGTTATGTAATATTGTGTACATTAATTAAAGTTATTGTAGGTATATAATACACCTATAAGTAGCCAAAATCAACACTCTTTTTATTACAGGTATTTTTTAAAAGTATTTAAATGAATAAAATCACAATGAAATCAATAACAATTAAGAAATCAAATTAAAAACATACAGTCATGGGTACATTAGATTCAAGGTAAATGCCAAATCATATTTTTATCTACATAATTCACAACAAAATATTTTATGTGCAGTTTCATTAATTTAATATTATAAAGTAGGTACCTACTTAGAAAAAAATAAACAGCAGCAATAATATTCCTATATTATAATTTATTCAATCTTATTCAAATTTCGAACAACTATTAAATTTACTTTTTGTTTTGTTTACATCGCCTATGTGTCAAAATTATTGACAACCGTGAATCCATAGACTATGATTAAAATGAAATATTGTGAAAGATAATGATTTTTTAAATGTGTATTTTGTGTGAATAATATATTCTTAAAATTAATAAAAAATACTTACCTCAAATTACTTACGATACACACCTACGTATTTTTTACAAAACTTTTTTTATTATCCAGCCGAATTGCTCGAAAACGAAGCGCTAAAAAAGAAATATTTTGTTGCGTTGTCTATGCCCTATGGATTCATTGTCATTGACACTTCTTATTTTGTTGTCAAAAAACTAATTAAATAATACAAACGAATGAGATGTAAAAAACTTTCTATTTTTCTGGTTATTTTTTAATTATAAATAACAAACAGGAATATTAATGGACAATCTACTGGTAAGCATATTTATTTGTTTCAAAACAATAGGATATTAATAATTAGTTCACATTATGGTTATAATGTCATTGACAAATTTTTGTGTAACTATATTTTTTACAGGCTCGGCAGCATTTTCAACAATAACAACTAACCGGTGAATATCTAAAACGTAAAAACACATATTTCAAGAGAAGATCAACCAAAATCGGTATGTAACGTAGTATCTTATCATTATTTAATTCTATTAATTTTGTGTGTATAACTCATTAATGTTATATTACAGATTAAAGAACCTAAAAATTTACCAGTTCAATGAGGAGGAAAAATATTCAATGTTTGCCAAGTTTGAAATGTAAAAATACAACTATTAAGTCATAATCAGTAATAATGAACTGGCTGATATACGGATAAGATATGCTGTGACAATACATAAAAACTTAACATAACAAAGACATCACGGAATCAACATACAGAGGGCGAGTTTCTATCAACTAACCCCGTTTTTTCATTTGTATAGGAATTTTTTTATCTGTTAGATCTTACAATGACATAATATTGTCAAATGACTGAAATGAAATAAACAAAATTGTTTTATTCATAACCAGAAATATACTAAATGAAATAACATAATGTTTTTTTTTTCATCAAACATAATAATATATTCTTTCAAACACCACTAATATTTAAAAATGATGCCAACAGCAAAAAGAAATTATGAGAATTCATGGAGTTTTATAAGTATTTTTACACAATATATTTATGTTAATGTTAAAATAACTATCAAATAATGTGACATTTTAACACAACTTACTTCATTATTATTAAAAAGATATTCTGTAAATTTGAGATGCAAGAAGATAACATGATGGTCTTATTAGCAAGTCAATTTCATATAAAATACTTTATAAATTTATTATGTCCCACAATGTGCTTTATTCCATTTTTAAATGGAACATCAGTAATGAATTGTTAGACTTATTAGTTGTTATAAATTAATCATGCTTCGACGTATAAAAATATCTTCTTCGTGTGGTTCTCCTAACTGAAGTTGGTGACCATCACTGCAAACTCTTCATGATTTTGAGCCAGCCTTTTCTCAGAAGACTCTCTTCTGTTCAAAACCACTTTTTTCCTTGAATTTTAAGTTGGAAGAGGGAATATTTGTATAGTGGAAATAAAATGGAAATAAAATACGCACTAAACGCCAAAAACTTCATTTTGAGATAATCTAATAAAACTGATTTTTCCCCCATACAGACATAGTACAATGATGATTTTTGGATCTGCTTTTTAACGCCTTTAGATCATCGATATGGACTTAGTGCAATATTTAGGCTATTGACAATGGTTTATAGAACATTTCCTCATACTCAACTCATTTTTTTTCATTTTTGGCGTTTAGTGCGTATTTTATTTCCACTATACATTTTATTTATTTAGATACATAAATAGGACAATATATTACGAAACATACACCAGTGAAGTATATACATTTGAACTTATTCATCACAGCGTAATGAGAATTTAGCCAAAGTATGAGGCATTGACAGTGGTCAGGAGCTCTCTTTTTACTTTTGTATCATTTCCAGGACTCTATAGACACCCTGTCAATACGTGATATGCTCAGCATTCTTCTATACAATCACATCTAGAGGAAATTATCAGTTTATGTAGAGCTAGATGCTGGTTTAAAACTTGACGTGCACCTTGAAATTTGATCTTCAACAGTTGTGTGCATTAAGTTTTAATAATTAGATATCGACTTCTGATCATGAGGACCTGGGTTCTATTTTTGGAGGAATCAAAGTTTTATAGATGCTTTCTTACGTAATACAATACATTGATTCAGGAGCTACACTGATTATAATTAATATATTACTACCGTAGTATTTATAGGAAAAGACAAGTTTCCTTTTATTATATACATAAATTCCATAGAAAGAAGCTTAACTTGAACAGTCTTTAGAAAATTCATGCCTACTTTTAGTCAATATTTTTAATGAAGATAGATATTTTAATTGTTTCAGCAATTTTTATTATTTAGATGAATTAAGTACCTATAATTGATCAAATTTTTGAAATATAATCTACATACCTAATAATTCAGTAATGTTTGTTTATTTTGTTATTATATATTTATATTTTTGTATATTGGAGCATAAAACCGTAGGTTCTGCGTTGGATTTTAATTGTCGTGGATCCTTGCAGGTATATTTATGGTAATTCATGTCTACTTTTAGTCAATATTTTTAATGGAGAGAGATATTTTAATTGTTTCAGCAGTTTTTATTATTTAGATTAATTAAGTACTTATAATTGATCAAATTTTTGAAATATAATCTATATAATAATTCAGTAATGTTTATTTATTTAATATTGTATATTTATTTTTTGTATATTGTTGGAGCATAAAACCGTAGGTTTTGCATTGGATTTTAATTAATCGTCGTGGATCCTTGCAGGTATATTTATGGTAATCAAAGATACAAATTTTTACAAAATCTCAAATAGGTATATTTACTGTAATTAATAAATTTCTAAAATTATAAAATCTTCATAGTAAAATCTCCGTAAACACAGATGGTCATCTTTTAAAAACAAAATTACTCATGTAAATGTTGCTTAGAACCAAAATTTGACTGAATAAAAATGTATTTTAAAGATTCAAGATTGTTTTGAAATAGAAATTAATGTAATTCAAACCATATAAAACACATTTTATCAACATTGAAATGAATATTCAATTTTTACCATTCTACACATAGGTAGAGGGTTTAGGGAATATAGTCAAGACTCAAACCACATTGAGAGTAACACTTGCATATTAATAAAGGAAAGTTTTCCCTTCTATTGAACAGTGAAATTGAATCAAGTATGAGATGTAACATATTATTATAATGCAGTTTTTTTCCATGTGATTGGCAGACTACAATTTTTTTTCTTTCTTTTTATAAACATTAAAAGTGTTATTCTTCTCTCTTTTTATGAATTGTGAAAGTGTAATTCTTCTTTTTCTGTGCTTATGTCAGTTATAGAGGTCTGTTGAGCAATGAGAAGCTTAATACTTATAAGTAGTCTGTGGAGAAGCTAGACTAGAACCTGTTTAATTACCTACCAATCAATCCTGACAATCGGAATTACATACGTTAGGCAAGACGGGTATTAGCTAGTAGAAAATAAATGAGAAAAAAAAATCGCTAAAATTCTTAAAATTGATAAAATAAAGATTTTTTTTCCTTTTAACATGTTTCAGCGTATAAGCTAGAACAAAAAAGTTCCTTTTTTTCTTCTTTAAGTAATTTCGGGTTAAGGTCTTAAAAAAACTTTTGCGGTGATTCCGCAGGTAGAAAAATCTGTGTCAGAAGTTAGCTCTCTCCCACTATCCAAAAATTTAATTTTGTACTATATTGTAGTGCTGTAAGTATATAAAACTATATATTAATACGTGAAGGGAAAACTTTGTGCCCCTTTTTACGAAAATTGAGCGGACGGAGGAGTATGAAATTTCGCACACTTACAGTTTTTATAAAGAAGGGGTGGCAAATGCTAATATTTTTTTTAAAATCATAGATAAAAATAGATTAAATCAATAAAAAAAAACTCTACGCACACTATTGTAATATATTATAGTTTAAATTAATTATTGTCGAATTTCGACCAATGAACTGGACCACTAGTTATAATAAATATGCAAACTTTTTTTTTCAATTTATGTGGGAGGGGGGGGGCGCCAAACTTTTTTAGGTAGGTAGGGGGGGGCGCCAAATGTTAATCCCGCCCCGGGCGGCGAAAACCCACGTTACGCCACTGGATTACAGGTAAGAGAAGAGCTTCGGGGTGTGGGGCGTCACATGAAGAGTTTATCTCGGAGTGGACGCTGTGTTCTTCTGCCTGTTTTGACATTTGGATTGTTTTATGCTTATTTCGTGATAAAAATGATAGTTTTGTGTGCTTGGACAATATATTTTTATTATAATTTATTCGTTTTGAACTTAAACTTTACTTATTTGGACTTTTTTTATATTTTGTTTATAATTGACAGTGACATTTGTATATAAGATATCGTAATCTTGTTTGTATTTCATGATCAAAGATAGTTTTGTGTTTGAGTGTTTGGACATTAAAATGAACAATACAATACGTGGTGGATCAAGAAATATCATTATACGTGTGTATTCGCCACGTATTCGGAATGTTTGGTGGAATTAAAGCCGGAGAACTGTCTACTAATGTTTTCTAACTAACATCTCAATTGATTGGTAAATACTGTGTTTTTTGTAGATAAAATACTTTTTAATGATTAATTCTAACATTTTCAAGTATAAGAAGTTAGTTAGAGCTCATTTAAGGATACTTTATTTGTTTTAAAAATATCTGTCAATGAAAGATCACAGGACAGTTTGTTTTGACGAACGAAAAACAAAACACGGTATAGAAAATAATGTTTGTTAAATTGCAACACTATATTGTTACCATTTTATCATTATATTTCGATTTCTTATCCCATTTTAAGATGGAAAATTTTCATTTATTTTTACTAAAATAATATTTCTATTAAAATACAATAATGGTATTATTTTCCTATCCCATTCTTTATTTAAAGTTGATTATTTTTACTTTTTTAATTAAAATAATACTTTACTTTTTTATATAAAATAATGTTCCTATATATATACTTATTAAATTATAATACTAATATTAATAAATCAATCGAAAATAGTAAATATGTTTTCGACAGTGTCAGCTCATTGTTTTTATACAGTAAAACTTTCATATCCAATAATTAATCTTTATTTTTTTTTCAGGTTTTAATATGTGCGTTCTATTAGGATAATAAATTGTAATAGAAGAGAATTCAAATCAATGCAAATTTACCACGCCAGGTAAATATAGAAAAGGGCGACCAAAAAAAGGATTGGAGGATTCGACCGCTGTGCCGTATTAAGGCAAAAATCATTTTTCAATCATCATTCATTCAAAAAAGCAATACCGAGTTTGAGAAGCATGTTACAAGTTGTACGAAATTATTTGAATTTTGATGGGAGCTACGAACTTCTACGAAAAACTTTAATAAACATTGGGTTTTCGTACAAAAATGCAATTCAAATAGGAAAGTATTGATGTAGACACAAAATATTGCGGCTAAAAGAGAAAATTGTCTTAAAATAATCATGAATCACAGGATGTTGCCAAAAGAACTCCAAAAAATATAGTTTATATAGATGAAAGCTTAATAAAGAATATTACAGTTTGTCTATACTTTATTTAACTTCAATTAATTCATTAAACATCACTTTATTTTAATTATGGATTTTTATTTTTCATATCCCGAAGTCCAAAATATGTAAAAATTTTGGCAAGCTATTTCAGAGAAAAAACCTGCTAAAGGAACAATAAATCAAGGAAACAAAAAATAATTGTTCAAACACAAAACTATCATTTATCTTTATTATTTATTTTTCAGTTTTCAAAAAATAATTACAATTTAAAACTTGATTATACTACGTATTTGCACTAGAAATTGAAAATCAGCTTCGATTAGAAAAGTAATTACATCTCTAGGTCTCGAAGTATATGCATAAATCTTCTTGAAAAGTCACGATAGAGACATTTTCTAAATATTTTTTTTCATTATAAATATTCAATATTTCCGTTACAGTGTTTTATTTTAGCACAGTCATTGTTAATGTGTTACCATGAGCGATAACAGCGCCCTCAATTAGTTTGCCAATTTCTTGACAGACTGCAAGTTTTCTTACTTTTTAGTGTTAGGAGATTTAAATTGAGGTAAGTGCAGGAGAAGAGGGGGACAAAGGATATAGACACGCCCATTACCCCAAGGTCATTGGCTTACCCCCTAGCCTTAAATACCATCATATTTTTTATACGTTATACATAGGTCACACTTAAAGTTTCCGGAACTGACCACTTACATAAATAATACTCATAAAGAAGAAGAATTAATACATTATTTGAAAATGGAACTCTTTGACAGAAAGCAGTTTAATCCATCTGACTGTCAATAATTGTTTTTACACAGTGTCTGCATTAATATGGATTTAACATGGGAAAATTTTCGTAATATTATATTTAAAATCGTGATTTTCTACGATTTTAAATATAATTTGACAGCTCAACAGATCCTCGTTCTGCTTTTGCTTTTGCGTTGCTTTTGGCGATGAAGCACCATGCAAGACGATTATTCATAGTTCGTATTCAGAATTCGATCGCGGTCGTGTCAACCTAACGGCTCGCTTACACTAAATCCGATATGTAATTTTAAATCTTTTTGTATAATTTCTGTTGTATTTATAATGTATTTATTTATTTAAAATCACACACGGCCATTGGCCATTAAAAAATATTTATAAAACATGTTAAAGTTAAAACATCAATGTCAAATGTCAATTGACGGAAAGAAACACAACGAAGCTCGCCACTGCAACATTCACACATGCAACTGCACGGTGAGAAGGCAGGATAGGCCAGGTATTGGATAACTAGAGCGTTTTGTTTATGGAAGCTATGTGATATAACGATTGTGAACTAAGTGTGCCGTAAAACACAGTTTTTACTAGCTTACTGCACACACAAGAATTTTATTGTAATTGTTATGTATAAATGTTATAAATTATCGTAAAATGTTAAAATGTTGGAGATGCAATAAACCTATTTGCCCGTTTTTCGTACGATTGATGAACACTTTTAAAGAAAGATACCGCGAACGCAAATACGTCAGTCATTGTCAGGCATCGTACGTTAACGTACGAGTGGGTAAAAGGAGAGCGGCTACACTCTCCGGACGTTCAACCTTGGAATCCGAAATTGTTCGGATTTATCGGAAGTCGCACCTACGGGCGTGTACAGTGCAAATTGATTGTATTTACCTATAGTTTAATTTTGTTGTTACCTATCTATCTACCTAAACGACGGCTCTCGTACAAATATTATTTATTTATTCATGCATTAACGGCCTAAAAAAGCCTTTTACATAAAAATATACAAATACTTATAACAATATACCCAAAAACATAAAAATATACATTACAAAATTAAAAATTACAAATTAAAAAATCACTGGTTGCACGTGAAAGGCATCATTGCACTCGCTAAAAAGGTTGCAGAATTTTCTGACGCCTGATACAAAAAACGCCTTATCCAATGCCTTGTCCACCCCATCTTGGACTATGCCGACGTCTGCTATCTGGACCTCTCGTCGGAGTTCCTAGATAGACTGGAGCGTCTTCAAAACGCATGCATAAGATATGTATTTGGTCTTAAAAAGTTCGACCACATCTCAGAATACCGTCACCGACTCGGTTGGATGAGCGATGAGCGAGCGAAGGGATGCCCACGTTGTTTGTCTTCTCCATAAAATTCTGTTCAATCCACATTTGCCTACATATCTTAAGGAAAGATTTGTCTTTTTACAATCGCATGGTCTCCCCCTTCGATCCGGTTCTTCTAATCTTCTATCCATCCCGGTTCACAGGTCTGGCTTCTATACAGACTCGTTCACTGTGCATGGTGCCAAACTGTGGAATAACCTTCCTGATAAGGTTCGCTCTTGTCCCTCCTTAGTGTCATTTCAGCGCGAGCTGTGCAATCTCCGGACTTCGTGAATCACATTATACGTAGCCTGGATTCAAGGTTCGAGCAGTCCCTCCTTTATCCTTTCTCCCTCCTCTCCGTTTTTATATTTATCTTTTTCTAATTTCTAATGCATTTACTTGCATTTTATTATTGTATATGTATGTATTTTTTCTTTTTTTGTTTGTATTTATATATGTATTTTAGGGCGGGCCGATTTACTTTTCTCCCGATATTAATAACGTAATAGTTATATTTATTTATCTATTTATATATTTAATCATTGTCACATCAAATTCATACATATTATACAGTTCAAAACAATAATACACATCAGACACAATTAAAAAAGAAAAAATTGCCGCCTCACTAGGTGTGAACCTGTGTTGAGGCTAGCATGCATATACGACTAGGCACATTAAGACACAACAAATCTTTGGAAAATAAAATTAAAGAACAAAATAAAATAAATTTTACTGCTAAATGATGTTTAAAATACGTATGCAAAATATTTTTCAATTTGAAAGATATCTTCTGTCTCCGAATTGAGCTCAAAGTTTCAAAAACTTATTAAATTTATCGTATTTTGAATCAGTGGGCCTAGACAAAATCGCATTTGGCGATCGACTACAAACGAACTTTACGCCAATGGGTCAATTTGGTAGACAAAACCACATAATGACAGTTCATTAGAAACGATATTTCGATTTCGCTTCCATGACGTCACGATTTCTTTCGATGCTCGACGACGCCATACATTTTGTACGTTCTTCGTAGACAAACACATTTATTTTGACACTTTGGCGAAATCTTCGACAAATCGCCGCCATCTTTGCGACGATAAGAATTATTTGTAGAAAAATAATTAGTTGTTTTTTCAGCATTCTAGACATATTTATTAAATTATTTTAAATTGAAAATATGTAATAATATATAATTTATATTTTATACTTCCATTTATCGACGCTTTATTAAAAAAAATAACGTCAGTTTGTATTTTTTTGGCATTTACTATATACTTAGTAGTTTTAATCCACAACTAGCTGACCCATCGAACTTCATCCTGGCTTATAATCATGAAATGATTTTCAAAGAACTCGTCGTGAATCATCAATAACATATTGTTGGATAAAATCAGGGTTATCAGGTTTTTTTCCCAAAAAATAGCGAACAAGTGTTCCCACTTGGTATCTGAAAAGAATGAAAGTTCACCATAAAAAAGTGATTCTCAAGATTTGGTATCTCCAGAAAGATGAAAATTCAGTAAAAAAAGAAAAACGTTATTCCGAAAATTTCGGAAAGGACTGGTTGGAAAATTACTTGGAATAATATACCGTAAAATTTTCTTCATAGCGAACGCCGAACATGGTTCTAAAATACCGAAAAAATTCGGTAAAATGACGAACACCTGGCAACCCTAATTAAGAGATGAAAGATGTCAACGGTGTACTTATTTATATTTACTTAATTTTAATTTTTATAAATATAACATTCCTGACATAATATGCACCATTGTCGAGAGTCACCATAGATTTTTATATATAAATACTTTCATTTCGCATGGAATTTGTTTATCAGCGAACGCTTTGTTTCCTTGACAATATTAGAAAACGAGTAAATTATTATCGCCACGACGAAATCTTCGAAAACGAAGTACAGTTTCGTAGACAAACAGACTTCGTTATCTACTTTCGAATTTTTCTCTTTGGCGATGCATCGGCAGCGTCGATTCGACACATTACGTCAGACATCGTCGTTTTTCTGAATGTTTTTTTGATTCTTACGTTGGTACCACTCGCGTTGCCGAGCTACTATTTGTTTGTTTACAAAATTTTGTATGAAATGTCATCTTCATACAAAACAAACGCAGATTCAATATTTTTTTAATAATTGAAGTAAAAACTTATCTGTGATTTATACGTAATCTTACGATGAACCATTTTTTCAGAAGTAAAACGGTTAGTGTTTGGATTTTTATTTAAATTGATATTGTTGAAAATTCCGTTCAATATGAAAAATAATTTCGATATGACGAAAACAACCAGCAAAATTATGTATTTTTACAAAAACAATGTCACTACTGCTAAAAAATCGTTAAAAATAAAATGTATTATTTTTTTACAAATTTTTACATGGTGCATTAGAATGCTTAATGGAACATCAATAAAATCGGGACATCCAAAGACAACGGATAAATTGGAATTTATTAAACATTTCCACTTCCAATGTCCGTCAGAATTGAGCCAGATCAAGGTTGTAAGCATTTTCTGTACAATAATATTTTATTCTTATTTTGCAGATCAGTCAATACCACATCCATGTGCTCTTCTGCGATCATTTTATTTATTTCAAATTCAATATGTACAATATTAGTAAACACAACACAATAATAAAGCTATAGAACATTATCTAATTGTTTTATTGATTTATTGATTCTTTACTGTACATTAATAAGCATAAGAAACAATATATCTGTGCATCCAAGAGGTTTTCGAAGAAGGTCTAGAAGCTTTTCAGATTTTGATAGGGCTAACAACAAGTTTGCGACAGTGGAAAAGCAAAGCGCAGCTTGCAATTATAATAAGATAGGAATAGAAGGGAATATGAATGGAAAATGGCGCACCTGGATATTTAGCGAAAACAACTAAGGACATTTACGCAATTTAATACACACATAGGTATGCTATCAACATCTTTCAAGAAAATAACAGATGTTCTTGTGAAACAAAATAGAGAACAGCATCATAAATGGATTAGTTGTTGCTAGTTCATTTATTAATCATTTTACAACTGTTTTGATTTTCAAGAACATTAATTATTATCTCTTAAGTGTCGCTTTTAAAAGAATTAGCAAAGTGTTCATTGTTCCTCCTACATGTTCTGTTTGTGAACTTCTATCTTTAGCTCTTTGGAATAGAACAGGGTTCCACCTATAAAGAGTCGATGGACCGTAGCGAAAGCAATCAGACGGCTTCCGTTATTATGTATTACCCCATGACGCCTAGTCCATACTGGGGGTCGTCAGGACCGTCAGTGTTTCGCCTGTCATCTTGAAGGACGCACTCATCAGGCGGTCAGAAACAGGTTCCCAATCAAGAAGGCGAGTGAAGGCATATTTACTTAAAAGTAGAGCGACGCCACGCATCCGTGCAGTTCGGTGACCAGATTGCAGCATGACAAAGTTGCCAGCGTCTCTCTGCCCCGCCCTAGGTTGCATGCCTAGCTCAGCCCCAGGATACCCAGTCCATAGTCTCCCACCAACTTGGCAGCAACAAGCTCCCCGGCCGCCCTCGAGTGCGGAGTGCGGATATTCAGGGCTCCGATCATTACGCCCTTGTTCTTTAAACGATCCGGGGTCATTTCTGGGGGAAATGAGCTACCTGAACTCCCCCCTGGTGGGGTCCAGGCAATGGGGTGGGATTTCTGAACAATGGGGTGTATAATTTTTTACCTTTATTTTATTGTAAAACATAATTAAAATGTTAGTAAATATTTTATTTTAGAAAATTTCCTTTCAAAGTGTCGAATTTTTAACAAACGAATTATTTTTCTTCGTTATCTACAAAGATTTCTTATCGTCAAAAAGATGGCGGCGAAGTCGAAGAATTCGACAAATATTGACGAAGAATTCGCCGAACTGTCAAAATTAAATGGGTTTGTCTACGCATTACATATATGATTTCATAATATATATGGCGTCGGCGCGCGTCGAAAAATATGGTGACGTCATGAGATATCGTTTCTAATGAATTAATTAGTCTATGATTCGTGATAAGTAGGGCCAGGATTACTATGTAAATACATATTATTATTTTCCATATTTCATGGTTGAGTCCATATTTCACAAAAATATCACAACCGTCCATATTTAATGATTTTTTTCACAATCTCACAAGATAAAAGCACTAGAAATTCCTTCAACATCGGTAAATGAAAACCTGAAGATTATATTGAATGAATATTGTATTGCTAGTGCGGTGGTACCGAAGACCTAAATCATTTATTTATTTGAATATCCAATAATAATTCCTGACAGGTTCCCATTATTGTTTTTTTTCGAATTCGATCTATACTTTGCCACAACAGTAAGCAGCGACAGTCATCGCCTTGTCGTTTGCCAGGACAAAGTATTGCAGGCAACAACTTCCCCCATCAATGGGCCCATTATTGAATGAACTAAGATGCCGCGTAGAATTCCGATCTAATATTTCTATTCTTTTATCAACCGAAAATACAATCCTTCTTAAAATTTTATTATCTTGCATTAAGGCCAATATTAAATAGTTACGCATCTTATTCTGTACGTATTTTTCTAAATCTAACTTAAATAAAATATAAACACAGCAATTACTATAAACAAAGATTTTGATATTTGTCATAATTAATATACAAGAGATCATGGCATGAACACCCTATTTTTAGGAGTAATATGTTAAATTAAAGAAGAAGAAGAAGAATATAATGACATATCGACCATAGATCAACGAAAATAAATGAAATGGCTGCCAACGTAACAATTAAAAATCATAGAAAAAAACGACGCTGTCTGACGTCATGTGTCGAATCGACGCTTTGCGTCTTATCGCCACGGCGATATAGAAACGAAGTGTGTTTGTCTACGAAACCGTACTTCGTTATCGAAGAATTCGCTTTGTCGATTCGAATTTACGATTCGCTTTCTAATGTGTTTTGTCTAGGCCAGCTGGTATAAAGAAATTAAAAATATCTATGATTGTATGTCATAAAAATGATGGAATAATCATTTCTGTATGATATAAAGCAAATGCAATTTTAGACATCAACAATTTACATAGATCGCCGCGAAAAACAAGAGAAAATCTCATGAAGTGAGAAAAGGGTTACAAATACCAGTATTGTATTTTGATGGCCGTAAAGCCAAAGTTTTAGCTAGTGATTAGAAAAAATGGACAAAAATACAGATGAACAATAATAAAAGAGAGTGTTGAAGGAAACTGATTCTAAATTTATGGAAAATTTGGAACACCAAAACCGATAAAGAGATCGATTACAGATTTAAAATAAAAATGAAAGAGTCTTTTATAGTTCTATCACAAAATTTATTGTTCAAACATGAACCGGTTTTCGGAGACTACCGTCTCCATTATCAAATGTTTGAGACTCTTAAACATTTGATAATGGAGACGGTACGGAATAAATTTTGTGATAGAACTATAAAAAAGACTCTTTCATTTTTATTTTGAAATGGACTATAACCAAGCACCTTCTGCCCAAAACATCGAAGATTACAGATTTCTTTTCAAAAAGCAATATTTCATTTGATATTTTACTTGTCGTCTGATGTGATGAAAAAAAGTGTAGGTAAATACCGGAAAATATGATTGAATAATTAGTTTGCAGGAGAAAAGACTTATAAAACCATAAGAATGAATTATTTGCTTATTGCAAATGACAATTAAATGAGCCTACTGGGTGATATTAAATATTGTATGTACAGTAGGGCGGGTCGATTTGCATTTCTTCTAATATTGCTAACGTAATAGTTATATTTTAGTGCTAAATGCTGTTTAAAATAGGTATGCAAAATATTTTTCAATTTGAAAGATATCTTCTGTCTCCGAATTGAGCTCAAAGTTTCAAAAAATTGTTAAATTTATCGTATTTTGAAACAGGTATAAATAAATTAAAAATATCTTTAACTTAATATTTTTTAAGATTGTATGTCATAAAAATGACGGAATAATCAGTTCTTTTTAATATAAAGCATAAAAATACAATTTAAGATAGCAACAAATTATATAAAGCGCCACGGAAAACCAGAGAAAATCTCATGAAATGAGAAAAGGGTTAAAAATACCAGTATTGTATTTTGATGGCCGTAAAGCCAAAGTTTTAGGCTAGTGATTAGAAAAAGTGGTCAAAAATACAGATGAACAATAATTAAGAGAGTGTTAAAGGAAACTGATTCTAAATTGATGGAAAGTTTGGAAAACCGAAACCGATAGAGAGATCGATTACAGATTTCTTTTCAAAAAGCAATATTTCATTTGATCTTTTACTTGTCGTCTGATGTGATGAAAAAAAGTGTAGGTAAATACCGGAAAACATGATTGAATAATTAGTTTGCAGGAGAAAAGACTAATAAAACCATTAGAATGATTTTTTTGCTTATTGCAAACCACAAGTAATCCCAATTGAATGAGTCGCCGGTAATGTAGAAAAAAAACGACAAGTAACAATTATTTAGGTTTTTGTATAATATGTTGATAGTGCTTTCTCAAATCATCATACGCATTCTGACCAAATTGGAAAACAACTGGAAAAATAAAAAAAAAAACAATTGATATGTTCCAGGTGATTACAACAGAAACTACTATTTTATCATTTCAAGATCTACGAAAAGATCAATTATATTTATTCCAAATTGGCACAGTCATACGTTGGTACATTTTCTAATGATTTAGGCAACTGAGCTCCAGGAAAAATATACCATGTTAGATCGCTAAACTAAGCTAATAGGATTCTGCGACTGCGTTTCTTTCAGAAAATTTGATGACCTTAACTTATCTTTATTGTTAATGTTTGTACACCAACTTACCTCGCAACTGATCCCGTTACCTATGGAAGTTTAATTTCTTATTTATCAGATGATCAAATTTGTTATATAAACTGTAATTACTAAAAGAAAAAGCTATTTCGCTCAAAATACACTATGTAGTAAGATAATGAACCGCTCGCAGGATAGTGAAAGCCCGAATCACCCGAAAACACGCACCTTTGATCCTTGAAGTACCGAAAGTAAATTTTAAAGACCTTTTACAAGAACTACGTTATAGACAGACAGCAAAATGTAACAGAAACACCAATCGACAAGTATCCGACGAAGATCTTACGGCATTCATTACATACAATGGCGAAGATGAATAAATACAGTTTCCTGAATTTTCCTTGTCATATCCAAGGATTTTGACGATCTGTGAAATTGTCAAAGAAGCCTCACCAACTTAACGGAGAAATTTATCAAGAAAAGATAATGAAAAAGCTTAGAAAGCAACGAGTAAAAAAGATATCAAACCCAATTTATCATAAACAATCACTGCAAAATAACATAATTTCATATACTTGCTTTACATAAAAAAATTAAAAGTTTTATTTATTATTTTTGTGTAATTAAATAAATAGAAGTATGTACTTGAATTATCTGTGGTATAATAAAAAAATGAATAAAAAAACAAGACCGGAATCATTTTACATGACTATTATAAAAATATCAGTTAGTATGGGATATTTTCGTCCCATACAAAACTTCAAGGTCGATTCGGAGACAGAAGATCTTATTTTTTTGACATGAAATTTTGTAGATAGTTATAATACATCATAAGGCAACAAATTATCACTATTACATTAAGATTAGAAGCACTTTTTAAACTTCCATACTAGAACGGCCCAGCCTAATGTACAGTGCCCTTGAAGTGCAATGCACTAAACGGCGCTATATAAATTGTCATATTATTATTATTATTAATTAATCCCAATTGAATCAGTCGCCGACAATCTAGAAAAAAACGACAAGTAACAATTATTTAAGTTTTTTTGCATAATATGTTGATAGTGCTTTCTTAAATCGTCATACGCATTCTGACCAAATTGGAAAACAACTGGAAAAGTAAAAAAAACAATTGATATGTTCCAGGTGATTACAACAGAAACTACTATTTTATCATTTCAAGATCTACGAAAAGATCAATTATATATTCCAAATGGTCACAGTCATACCAACAGGAACATTTTAAAATGATTTAGGCAACAGAGTTTCAGGAAAAATGATTCATGTTAGATTGCTAAACTAAGCTACTTAATAGGATTATGTTACTGCGTTTCTTTCAGAAAATCTGATGACCTTTACTTATCTTCATTGTCAATGTTTGTGCGCCGACTTAGTTCACAATTAAGATGGATCCCGTTAGCTATGGAAGTTTAATTTCTTATCCAGATATTAATCAGATGAACAAATATGTAATATAAACTGTAATTGCTAAAACAAATAGCTATTTTGCTCAAACTACACTAGTAAGAGAATAAGCCGCTCGCCGGATAGTGAAAGCTCGTATCACTCGAAAACACGCACCTACCTACATATGATCCTTGGAATACCGACAGTAAATTTTGAAGCATCCTTTTACGAGAACTACCTACATATATAGACGGACAGCAAAATGTAACAGAAACACCAATCGACAAGTATCCGACAAGGATCTTACGGCATTCATTACATACAATGGCGAAGTTGAATAAATACAGTTTCCTGAATTTTCCCTTTCATATCCAAGCAGTTGGACGATCTGTGAAATTGTCAAAGAAGCCTCACCAACTTTATGCAGAAATTTATGAGGAGAACATTATGTAAAAGCTAAGAAAGCAACGAGTAAAAAAAATATCAAACCCAATTTATCAAAAACAATCACTGCAAAACAACATAATTTCATATACTTACTTTACATAAAAAATGTAAAGGTTTTATTTATTATATTTGTGTAATTAAATAAATAGAAGTACGTACTTGAATAATCTGTAGTATAATATAAAAAAAAAACAAAGCCGTAACCTTTTTACATGATTATTATTAAAATATCAGTTAGTATGGGATATTTTCATCCCATACAAAACTTCAAGGTCGATTCGGAGACAGAAGATATTGTTTTTTTGTCATGAAATTTTGTAGATAGTTATAACACATCATAAGGCAACAAATTATCACTATTACATTAAGATTAGAAGCACTTTTTTAACTTCCATAGTAAAATGGTCCACCCTAATGTATTTACATCTACACGTCTATGTATTGTAGTTTTTAACCTTATGAGGTTGGCTGTAAGACATTGCTTGCGGCAATAAGTCCGCCTTTTGGAAGTTTTTCAAAATTTTATTATACACTGTATTTTTTATATCCAATAAAGTTTTATTTATTTATATTGTTTTGAAACTCAATATTGGTTGCTTGGTTAGTAAATAAAACTGAGTTGTCAAATTATTAACCCGCCCGTACGGCAACGTACGGGCAAATATCGGATTTAGTGTAAGCGAGCCGTAAGAGTATGAACAACATATTTCTGAGGTCACCACGGAGGAGTGGCAAAAATGTTTTCAAAATTGGTTTAATCGTATGAAAAAGTGTATATATGCAAAGGGAGAATAATTGAGAAACAATAAGTTCATTTTCGACCGTTAATAGGAATTTTTTCACATTATATTCATTCCGGAAGCCTTTAGTGCGTCCCACGTATTATATTCTTTCCCCACTTCTCTTTTCGGTATGAATCAACCCAGTGGTTCACTGCCTTAATGTCCCACATCACTTTTATGCTGATGATTTACCAATTTATTCTCATTTTAACTATCAACTATTTCTCATACTATTTCTCATACGAGAAATATTTCTCTACTATTACTCATATGAGAAATAGTATGTCGGTGGAAGAAGCGAAAGAAGTATGCTTGGATAGGAAAGAGTGGAGGTCCGTTTTCTCTGCCTACCCCTTACGGGACACGGCGTGATGGGTAAAAAAAAAAAAAAAAGAAAAAAAAAAAAAACTATCAACAGGCAGCGAGTGCTAGAGTCCAGTTAGCGAGTGTATGCGCCGAGGCATAGGGTGACAATAGAGTGAGGTTGAAAATAAATGGTCTACTATTTATTAATTTCTTTAATATTCTCTTGTAAATACATATTATTACCTGTCATATTATATGTAGGTACCTACTTATTCTGCGAATATTTTTAAAGTTTTTATACATAAAGCCAGATTTAGGTATAGGAAAAATAAAAAATAGTTTGTTGCTAAATTTTCAATGAGTGTGCAATTTTAATATCAATTTTAATTCAAAGATATACAGATTACATTGTTTTTATTTATGATGAAATTTAATACCTAGCAATAATAATTCTAAAATATAAGAAATAAATAACACTTATAATAAAAACAAATGCACGATTTGGTTGATTTTAATTATGAAATTAATATTTTTTTTTATTAATTCTAAAATATACCAGACAATAAACAAAAGCGACTGATTGATAAGGTGAGGAATGATAATATTAGAAAGGAATGTGGAGTGGATGTTAGTGTAGTGACTAGAATGAAAGTTAATAAATTAAGGTGGTTTGGGCATGTAGAGAGAATGAACGAGGAAAGAATGACAAAAAGGATATATAAATCTGAAAGAATGGGTGCACGCAGACGAGGTCGACCTCGAATGACATGGTCCGATCATATCGGCTCAGTCTTAGAGGAGGGCCAAGTCAGGAGCAAAAGAAATAGGAGAGCATGTATGCGGAATGTTATGCGTTTGGAAGAAGCGAAAGAGGTTTGTTTGAATAGGAAAAAATAGAAATCCGTACTCTCTGCCTACCCCCTTCGGGAAACGGCGTGATGGGTAAAAAAAATAAACATCAATGTAAAATAATTGATAATTATTATATTTGTTACAAAACAAAATAAAAAGGACTGTCTGATTGATTTGCATTGTGAAATTGTAGGTATAGCAATAATATTTCTTAAATATAAAAAATAAATAATATTAATAATGAAAACAAAAAAGCATGATTTGGCTACATGGACTACGATGAGGAAATATTGATATACATTTAATATCATCTCCTTTGCTTGCCCAAATAATGGATGGCCTCTTCCTAATTTTGAAGAAATCATACTCGGATAACGGATGGTCACAGCAAAAAATTTGAAAACAAACAACGATGCTCTCGCTTTCACGGCTCAACGCGTACTGATCCGTACACTGACCAATCCAGGAACCCGAATTTTACTAATACACACGCACGGCTGCGTCTTATACTCGACAGTTTGTATGAATCTGTAAACGAATACTCTCGCTAACTGCACTCTATTTTATCTCATGAATTCTGAGCTGGATCGCATATCACAATGGGCTCAGCAGAATGGACTGATGCTTAATCCTAGTAAAACACAAGCAATTTTGGCACTTCACGTTTATTTCCATAATCGAGACATCCACTCTCCCTACTTTGCGTCTGAATGGATCTGAAGTCAAACTAAGTTCCCGAAGTGAAAAATCTCTGCATCGTGTTGGATAAACACCTTGGTTGGCACCCACAGATCAGTGAAATCAGCCGCAAACTATTCTATCAATTCACGTTTTGAGTAAGCATCAAAACCTTTTACCCATTTCTACTAAAATAATTCTTCTATGTCAATCTCTCTTGCATCCAATATTGGACTATGCCGACGTTGTTTACTTGGATATTACACAAGAGCAACTACTAAGGTTGGAACGTCTGCAGAATGTCTGTATTCGTTTCATCTTTGGCCTCAGAAAATTTGACAGAGTATCTCAGTTCAGAACGGAACTTAAATGTCACATGTCACTATGTCACAACGACGAGACTTACACATTCTCACATTACTTTTCTCGGTACTCTCTAACCCCAACGCTCCTAACTATCTGAGGTCTCTATTCACTCCATTAGCATGTCATGGCCTTCCTCTGCGGTCTGCTGCACGTGGCATCCTGCAAATCCCTACATATCGTTCTTCATTTTTCACTGCACAGGCGGCCAGGTTATGGAACCAACTAGCTGATGACATCAGATTTGCTCCAACGTTATTCTCATGTTTTAATAAATAATTTTTGTTGAAAATCAAATTTTCTTTTAATAAGAATTTCATATTAGTTCCCCCTTGATGAGAGGACTTTATTACTGTTGAACCACGCCCTGTGCGGAGCTAAGACTGAGTTTAGCTGGGCTGATTTAAATTTATCTTTCTTTGTTGGATGAGTCTAACATTTCTGAGAAAAACCTTCCAGAAGGAGTGTCCACAGGGGTTCGTTGGCCTTGGAGTCGGAGACTCTTGGTAGGCGTCCCTCAGTGTGAGGGTTCTGCTCAATTCATCCGGATTTAGTAGAACCCGTCACAAGTTATCAAAGATTGGGTTTAACCTTTTACAGATTTCGGTATAATTTTAAAAAAAATATGAAGATATTTAAAAAACAAATCCTGTTATATACGGGCCGTGGGGTTGCCGGCTTAGAATAGCACCTCTGCTCTTTTTGCTGGTTTTTCGAGCATCCTGTAAGAGGCAGGAAATCGAAAAATCAGATCGGGACCGTGGGGTTGACCACCTCACGTTCTTAAAACAATCGGTCAGAAAAGGCAACAGAATTAAGCCTCGGACGCCTGGACCCCATCAGGGGGGGGTTCAGGCAGCTGGTGTCCCCCCTGTATTGACCACGGCTCGATTAAGGAACAAGAGCTTAAAAATCGGGACTCTGAATGTCCGCACTCTGAGGGCGGGCGGGGAGCTTGTTGCTGCCAAGTTGGCGGGAGATTATGGACTAGATATCCTGGGGCTGAGTGAGGCGCGCATCCCAGGCTCGGGGCAGAGTGACGCTGGCAATTATGTCATGCTTCACTCTGGCCACCGGACTGCACGGATGCGTGGCGTCGCTCTACTTTTAAGTAAATATGCCTTCTCTCGCCTTCTTGGTTGGGAACCTGTTTCTGACCGCCTGATGAGTGCGTCCTTTAAGATGAGTGGCGAAACACTGACGGTCCTTCTATGCTATGCTCCCACTGAAGATGGGGACGCGGCTGCTAAGGACTGTTTCTATGACAGTCTGGATGCAGTTGTGTCCCATGTTCCGAGGCGCCAACGCCTAATAGTTCTGGGGGACTTTAATGCCAAGGTTGGCAACGACCCCCAGAATGGACCAGGCGTCATGGGTAAGCATGGCTAAGGAGTGATGAATGATAACGGAAGCCGTCTCATTGGTTTCGCCACGCTCCATGGACTCTTAATAGGGGGAACTCTCTTCCCCCACAAGGATATCCATAAATACACCTGGACCTCGCCCGACAGAAGAACGAAAAACCAGATAGACCATCTCCTGGTAAGGGCTAGCAGCCGAACTGACCTGCGGGATGTCCGCACCTGCCGGGGAGCAGACATGGACACGGATCACGAACTCCTTGTGGGTTCATTCAGATTCAAATTTCACCATTTCCAGCCAAGATCGTCTGCTCCTCGCCCGCTGGACATACGCAGGTTAGAGAGTGCTCAGTGTCGCCACACGTACGAGACTGAGTTACGCACAAGGTTTTCCCCCTTGCAGGATTCACCCGGAGCTGCCCCAATTGAGTCAGCCTGGACTAGCTTTCGTGACGCGGTTATGGAATCCGCACGTTCTTCTGTTGGCTACAAGAATAAAAAGAGGCCAATATGGATGTCCGATGGGTCCTGGAGTCTCATCGAAGATCGCCAGAAGGCTAAGACCCTCAGAGACAGCGAAAAAGACCCTCAAAAACTGGCCGCTTTGGTGTCTGAGTACAGGGAGCTGAGCCGCAAGGTGAAGCACTCTGTACGAACAGATAAAAGAAGACACCTGGACTCTCAGATACGGCGAGCACAGTCTGCTGCACTCGGTAATGACTCGAGGACACTCTTCGAAATCACCCGGGAGGTCGGGGGCAGGGGTCAAAAAAGACCCGTGACGGCAATACGAGACTCTCGTGGAGCCACTGTCACTGCCCCCGAACTGATTAAAGGGAGATGGAGGGAGTACTTTGAGTCAATATTGAACCGCCCCGAACCCTCCTCACCTTACAACTTTGAGGAGGAGTTGGCGGGTCTGAATATACCTCAGGCGACTGGGATATGTGAAGATCCGCCGACCCACAGCGAGATGGTGCTGGCCGTGATGAGATTGAAAAACAACAAAGCGCCAGGAGACGATGGAATCCACGCAGAGCTCCTCAAACAAGGCATAGACACCCTTGGCCAACCACTTCTTGATATATTTAAAATGGCGTGGGAAGAGGAGAGGTGCCCAAAAGATTGGCGGAATGGATCCATCGTCGCAATATTTAAAAAGGGGGACCCCCTTGAATGCGGAAACTACCGTGGAATTACTCTACTGAGTGTTCCCGGTAAGGTATTATCTCAGATATTACTACACCGCATTCGGGGGCCTATCATGGCTGTCCTGAGAGAGCAACAATGCGGCTTTGTACCTGGCAAGTCCTGCACGGACCCAATTTTCTGTGCCAGGTGCATCTTTCAGCAGTGCAAAGAGTTTAACTCTCCAGTCGCTTGTTGCTTCATAGATTTTGAAAAGGCCTTCGACAGCCCACATAGACCATCGATATGGAAAATTTTAGCTCTGTACGGTATACCTCCGAAGATAGTAAAAATGGTGCAGTCCCTGTATGAAGACTCCGAGTGTAGCGTCAAAACGCCAGGTGGTCCTACTGAAGCTTTCAGGATCACTACGGGAGTCAGACAGGGCTGCGTACTGGCTCCATTTATATTTATTATTGTCATGGACTTCCTCTTGAGAAAGTCCATGCAAGGAGCAAGAGGTATACCGATAACACAGAGAGATGGTCTAATGGGCGAACTGTGCGATCTGGAGTACGCGGACGACCTAGCGTTGTTCAGTACGACAGTGGAGGAATTACAGCGCAGTGTTTCAAGACTCTGCGACGAAACGGCACGCCTTGGCCTTCGAGTCAATGCCAGTAAGACGGAGCTCATGGCGAGTAAAGCCTGCCCCGATAAACAGCTACCGATAACTATCGATGGTCACCAGGTCTCCCGGGTGGATAAATTTAAATACCTGGGAGCAACCATTACCACCTCTGGTGACCTCGGGGCTGAGCTCCCGATACGTATCGGTATGGCAAGTGGCGCCTTTAACAACATGACCAAGATTTGGAAAGCGTCGGCGTTTAGTGTCGAGACGAAATGTAAACTGTTTGATGCGTGTGTGTTGCCCATTCTCCTCTATGGGTGTGAGTCCTGGCACCTGACCAAAGCCCAGGCACAAAAAGTCTCAGCTTTTGAAATGAAGTGCCTAAGGAGAATTCTGGGTGTAAGATGGTACCACCGCATCACGAACGACGCTATACGCCGGCGCACCCAGCGTGAGCCCATCACCTCTACCATTGTGGGGAGGAGATGGACTTGGCTGGGACATGTGTTAAGGATGCCGAATGACAGTTGGCCGAGGAGAGCGCTGTTCTTCCTCCCATCAGGGTCCCGAAGACGAGGAAGACCCTCTCACACTGTGTTCCGCTCCTTCGAAGCAGAGCTGAGGGACATGGACATGGTGTGGGAGGAGGTCATAAACATTGCGCAAGATCGAGCGCAATGGAGAGCTCTTGTTGCCTCCCTATGCCCCTGAGTGGGGTGTAAAAGGGAGAATTGATTGATTGATTGTTATATTAATAAGATTCCAGTGAGTATTTTAGAATAACAAAAAAATATTAGAATGCTTGCCAAATAGAATTATTATTCATTTTCTAAAATCCTTTTGTTTGTAAAAAAATATTAGGGTTGCTTATGTTTTTGCTTTTAATGTGTCCTAAGTTTAGATACGAAAAATAATAAAAATATGCCAGATGTGGAGGTTGAGTGCAGAATTGAGGCAGCAAGAGCTGCATTTATAAAATGAAACCCCTCTTCTGAACAATATCATTATCATCATCCATTCCGGCAGGTGTAAAGGGCCCACCAAGAATTTCGTCATTTACAATTCAAATATTCTAGAATAAACATAAAATATTGGTATGATTAATACCTATCAGAGACAACACAATGGGGAAGTTCGCATAGGATCTACAATCAATTATTTCTATTCCATTCATCTATCTATGAAACATTTTAGGCGAAACGAAAACCCACAGATGCAAACCTAAATACTACCCCAGATTTATGGGTTCGTCATCTCGTGGAGACTATAAAAGCATCTATCTAATAGGTAAGCCTTCACCTCCCTTCGAAAAGAGTCATCGGTGGATGTCCTAATTCTTTGGGGAAGTTTATTATAAAGCCTCACTCCGAGGACCACGAAGCTTAGACACTTTAGCTAATCTATGTGGCATGAGATCATCCGATTGTGGATGGAATGCCAATGATAATAAAAAAAAATATTCTCGCGTTGATCCCGTCTGAGCTTTGAATACGAATGAAATAAGGACGTTTTAGAATTAATATTTTAATGTTATTACATATTATTTAACTGGTTTATTTTTGTTTCTGGAGGCGCAGTGAACAATGAACGGGCCGCCTGTAGGACCATAGGGTCCACAGGACAATGTCTGTATTTTTATAAAACTCAAATATTATTTATTGGGGGGGGGGGAGGGGGTTGAACGGCCCGCGTAAATTTTAAAATATACCTATGTATGTGGCCCGACGAAAAAAAAGGTTGAGTACCATTGTTATAGAGGAATTGTTTTTATTAAAAACATATTACCCGACGAAATTCGTCGCGCATCCGAATCAACAATTATTATTACATAATACAATAAATTTTTTTATTTATTTTTTTAATATTTTTATTGATAAATATAATATACAAATACAGACATATAGGTATGTACATAAAAACATATATAACATAAAAAATGTGAATTTTCTATGCCCCATTTGATGTTAAAAACTTGTGTATGGGACAATTAAATAAAAACTTAATTTAAAACTTAATTAAGATATCAAGCAATTTATAAACAAATCTATAGCTAATTAGAATATTATTTTTGTATTTTTTATTTTTTTTTTTATTGGTATACACGCACAATGTACATACATATACATACATACACAAAATAGATAAATTTAATATTCGAAGGTCGAAGATCGACGGGCGGGTCAGCTAGTAACTAATAAAACTTTAAAGTCTAATTTTATTAAGATTAAAGCGCATTGTTTATAAATTTAAACGCGAAAAGTAAATAAATCTAATTTCAAAATCAAATTTTCGTTTGACACAAACTGTCAGTTGTTTGATAGTTGGTGAGATTCATTGAGAAGAAATAATACTAGAGAAATAATGTGCTACTGCGCATGGTTGCAACAAGTACCACGTGACTGCTGTTAAACTCATACAAACTGTGACGTTTGTCGGTAGCGGTGTGTGACATTCGCTTTTTTATTTTTAATAGGTATTTTAGCGTTAACACAGAGAAATTTTATATTTTAATCATATAATTAGTTAAAGGAAGTACCTATGGACTTTGTTGTGTTATCTTGTGCTTGTGAATGAAAGTAAAATGAATATTTATTGATAATTTATCTTCAGTCACGTGACTGTTGAATAAACGAACCAATTTTCGGTTCTGCGCATCCAAAAAAGTTATCTAATAATATTTGTACTCAGAGGTGCGATTGGCAGAATTTAGATGTATAATATGTGGGTTAAAACAGATGCATCGGTCGTGATGACATTGGTTAATAGTTAATAGTTAATAATTTTTATCATTCTTTTAAATTCGAATTCAATATTCATAGTTAGTTCATAGGACAACATCTGTCGGGAAAGCTGGGTTCCTAGGGATCGGTCTTTCGACTGACAAGACGGCAGTTTTTCAAAACTATGACCATGTTTTTTGTTACTACGGTAACAATTTTGACACAATGTTCCGAGTTGACATTCACCGCTACCGCTTTAGCGGTACCGTGGTCCTTGGAAAACAGATCATTAGGGGCTAAAGCCCTAGTATAAGTTTTCGATGATCGAATATCGAAACGATCATCGAAATGAGTTTCGAAAAATTTCCATACATAAATGATCCAATGATTCGATCGCTTGATTTAAGAACACTAATTGCACGGAAATAAGCGCTTATTTGTATGCAACTAGCTTTCGATAAAACTCGTACTAGCCCCACCGTTATAGTTTCGTTACATTTTTATTTTAGAAAATGAATAAGCAGGTACTGTTTTATTGAATTTTGACTAAATTTTGAGTTGCCAAAAAAATAGGAAATTATGGCGTTTAAAAAATGTTCTTTGTGGAAAATACAGGTGGCAGTGGTGCCTACGTAATATTTTAATAATAAGTAATTTGGAGATGCCTTGTAAATAGGACACCGCGGGACTTTATTAAAACCACCCGCACCCGTCCTACGGCGAACCTCCTCTCATGCAGGGCTGATCCACCCTCGCTCTAATGAAGAACAGATGCGGGGAGCTCGCGCGACGCCGTTCTTATTTGGAGTAACCAAAACAACCACTAACTACATCTTATATAATATACTAGAGGTCCGCCCCAGCTTCGCACGGGTAGATAGATACTTAAAAATAATTTAGTTTTCATACAGATCCCTAACTTTTACAAAATATTTTATAGCATTTATGTTAATCTGGAATAATTGCATTGCAATGTATCGTGTCACGTCACTTTACCACCGTGACTACAACTTTGCGCGGTATTTCTACTAAACTTGACACGACTCCCCTCAGCCCTCCCCGGCTCCCGTACGCACTCTGCATCGGATAAGTTGAGATGATAAGAGACTATGCTTTTTTTCCAATACTCACATTTTTAAACTCGTGATAACTTTCGAATGGAATGTCCGAATTGAATAATTCAAAAAGTTATACAAACATATTGAAGCAGACTTGAATATGAACTAATTTATTTTAATAAGGAGTAATACCAAGATACCAATAAAGAGCCTTTTCTAGAGGTGACATTTTATTGGGTTTTTTTAAATAAAAAAACACTTATTGTGGCATAACTATAATAGTTAGACATATGCTGTCGCGATACTTTTTGTAAACAATGATGTCTTCTACAAAATTGTAGAACATTGTTTTATTCTATCATCATTAGTTTTCACAGCGTTCGCGATAAAAAGAATATTTTAGGTAAATTTTTTACACCTTGGGTTACATTATTGAAGTTTTCGTAGGTTACCCACTTTTTTTTGGAAATTAAATATAGCCTATGTTCACCGCCGATATTGTAGCTTCCCAAAAGTGAAAGAATTTTTCAAATCGGTTCAGTAGTTTTGGAGCCTATTCGAAGCAAACAAACAAACAAACAAACAAACAAACAAACAAACAAACAAACAAAAAATCAAATCTTTCCTCTTTATATATTAGTATAGAAAAGAAAGTCGGGTTAGTGCGAACACTTACATATAACTAGAGATCTGCTGAACAGATTCTTATTATGTCTGGTTTGTTGGATTCTTCTCCGTTCCGAATGACAGAATAACTAATAAAAAAGATGAAAATGCATAAGAAATTATAATCTAAAATATCATATTAAAATTAGTATGGATCGGGTTTCCTGCGACGTCAACGCCAACTATGAAAAATTGTAATACAACAACATTATTGTTAACCTGACAACCATTGACATTAAAATTTTGCTACGAAGATTTTTTAATGGTTTTTTTTCGAGCTTACAGAAATAATTTATTGACATTCCAACTTATTTTTTTTTATAAATTACAATTTTGAAATTAATAATTATAGTAAGGACTACAGGACAACGTCTGTCGGGAAAGCTAGTTATGTGTAATAACCGATTGACGAAGGAGTAAGCGTAAAACTGTTGGCTTAGTGGCTAGCGTCTTGGCTTGGGTATAATTATTAGTAATACAGGTTCGGGTCCTGAGATTGGTAGGTGATTTTTTCACGTTTCGAAGAGTTCGTTTCGTTTCATGATGTGAAATTTCGAGGAATTGAAATTGTTTTTTCCTAAATTTTGTTTACATTCCTTGAAATAACGTTCTACTTAAAATTGATAACTTGTGATTTTTTTTTTCTCGTAAATAAAATTATCAGTACCCGACACGATTACTTTGCGTGTACAGTATTTGCCCAGCAGTGATACGAGAACATCAGTTTTTTTTTTCAAGTTTTCTACATCCAAAAAATCACGCATAAAAACTAGATATTTTACATCTGGTATAACAAACTTGGGTGATAGTATGTATATTATTGTGATGTTGACGTATTGTATATACTTATGTAGAATGAAGATATTATTGTTAAGAAAAGGTATTTTTGTATAGAAACAAGATGTCCAGTGGTGTGCGTATTAATGGACACTTCACCTCGCCACAATGCCGGCCACTTTAAGCGGACCTCACGCCCCCCCCTTCTCTCTCCCAGACCTCATTGTGTTCCCCCACCCCATACCCCCCGCGACGGGGGCGCTGCCCATTCGGGTACCACGAATAATACAACAATTTGTTCCATCTTATATTTTTTTTTTCAGAAAATGGATTCCATTCCAGTTATTAGTATTATTATTAAAAAGGGTTTTCTTCCCCGGTGGGAAACCATTTTAAGAAATACCTATCGACGTACATACCACTCAACTAAGCCAGTGGCGTCCACATAGAAAAAAAAAACAGATTTTTTTTTTTAAGCTGCTCTGTGAGAAAAACTAACCAAGGTAGCCGGTAAATTCATCGCGAACAATTCACCGTCAGTACAATTCATCACAGGTTGCATCGCACAATCCATGAATATGTTGAATAATTACAGGTAGGTATGTTGAAATATTTGGTCTTCAATTTAGAATGCAATTCGAATCCGAGTTCTGGGTTTTTTTACATAACTCTGTAATTTTTTTCTTCTTTCTTGAGGGCGTAGGAAGTGGAATGGTCTGTGGGTGTAGGGTTGTAACCTACATGGGGTTTTTTAAACATCTAGTTATTTATTAAATTTTTTATTACAATCCACCTCGGCACAGGCATTGCCTAGTGAGGTGGGAGGTTCGGAGTTTGCACAGTCTGAAGGCATTGGAATAATATGTATTGAATGTATGTAATAGATAGTAAGATCTATGTTATATGTGTGTTTTTTTTTTTGACTTGCTGTACCTATTTGTTTTATTGTACCTAAGCTTGTGAACTCTGAAATAAAGTTAAGGTTAAATTATTTTTGGTAAAACTTCAGTTAAGTCACTCCTAATGATTTCGAGGTTATTTAAAATACGATTTGAAAAGGTTAGGTCAAGGTTGGAACGTAGTCCAAAGGGGGGGGGGGGTGGAACCCCAATACCTTTGTGGACACCTCCCCGAGTGATAACACAGTAATATTACAGCGTATGTCAAAATCGCCGCCATCTCTGATTTACAGGAATGACTAAACTGAAGCTTTACCTTATTTTTAGGTTATAAACAATTTGACACCTTACATTATCGAATATATTTTGTTGTATATATTATAAATACCTATGTATGTATAATCTGAAGGCTGATTTCTTATATTTATTTATTTTTTTCTTAAATTGTGTCGATGAATTTTGTTTTTGGTGCGATCGTACACTCACTATACCGGCTGGACTCGACAGTATTGTTGACGTCTGTGCGTGCGTGTGTGTGTGTGTGTGTGACTGTCGGCGAAGTAGACTTTCCATGGTGTTGTATTGTCTATGGATTGTCCATTTTTTTTTCTTTTTTTGTGCTAATTTTATTTTAGTTTAAAAGAGAAAAAATATGTTTATAATATATTGTTGTTCTTTTCTATTGTATGTGCATTGCTCAACGCAAAGGATTACTCTGTAATGGTGAGTAATGCTTAATTTTGACAGAAAATAAATAAAAATAAATAATTATAGATTGATGAATTGTTCGCGATGAATTTTCCTAGACCTAAACAAACATTTTTCCACAAACACATTATTTGTAACTTTGTAATAGTTACTGAATATTTTCTTTTTTCTTTATAAATTGGTGAAACATTTTTTTAATAATATTATTTTAAAAGTGGTGTGCCAGATGACTATTTTAATTGTACAAGATCAAGATTATCTTTAATCGATTGATTTACAAATTTTAACACAACGCCCCATCGCCGACAAAATAAAACTCGTGTGTAGATGTTTTTTGGTACAGTTTGTTGCGAAAATGAAAAAAAATCTAACAACAGATTGTTCAGAATTGAATTTTGAACAAATATGAAATCGCTTGCTGAAAAACCTCAAAGCATTCGCAAGACAGTTGGAGCTGAAGTCTTGTAAATCCTCTCTTGATGAAATCAGAGGTAAAATCAAAAGGTCAAGAGCCACATTTTATTCAAAATAGAAGGAAGAAGAAGAAAATTAAATAAAATGACCACGTAATGCACAATTATTTAGCGACTATGATATACTATGTTCGATAGTGACTATCTATGGCACGTTTCGATTTGTTGGATTACCTATTTTTATGTTTTTTTTTAATATTCATAGAACAGACTTTCGGCTTAAAATGACACCCCCTTTCTCTAATTAATTTGTCATTTGAGGGTTTTACTTTATTGAGTTTATTTTACGTTCGACATAAAAGACAGATGAAGGAATTTAGACACGTGATTTTCAATTCTGATATTGTGTTTATCATAGCACGCCACTGACTTATATTATGACTTATGCCATATATCTTTCTGACAGATCGTAACATACAAAATAATAAATAATCTATAGGTACTTTATCCATGTAAACGTAATCGAGATAGAAGGAGTATCCCTAGGTAGCCTGGTGTCATAAGCGCTGATTTCCGATCATGAGGCTCCGGGTTCGTTCCCGGTCGAATCAGATACTTCTATGTGTTTTTTTTACGTAAAATTTCTGCTTGGAGCTGGAATCTTGTCTCAGATTGGACGGGACCGGTTGACTGGTAGAGAACGCTCCAATTTATTAATTTTCTCGGTTATTAATAAATTAACACTTTTCTTTTAAAATGTTGTCATTATAGCCGGCGGAACTTATTACCAGTCAATCAGTCCCATCCAATCTGAGACAGGCCAACCCCGGGTAGAATTTTCAAGTGAACAAAAACCCTGACCCGACCGGGAATCTAACCCGGGACCTCGGATCTGAAATCCACGCCTATACCAATAATAATTTTTATTTACATGATTGTGACATTTAGAGACATACATATTGTGGGGTAAATAATTAATGAAGTGGTCAAGACATTGAAATGGTCTAAGCCAGGGGTGCACAGACTTATAGGGAGCAGGGGCCACTTGTGAAGATTATGAGCCAAGGACGGGCCGCTACAAGGAAAATAATACTAAATTAACCTTACGTTTTTTTACTTTGGGGGGGGGGGGGGGGGGTGATCTTTCATGGACACTCTTACCGGGTAAAACTCCCTCGCTTTCTTCCTGACAACCGCCGAGTATCCCCTGCTCTAGGGCCTTGTCACATATTATTGTCTTCGCCTTTCTTTTTTCTCTCCTAGCCTTTCATATTAATTTTGTCAATCTCTTTGGTCTTTATGATACCTTCCAAAAAGTCACCAATAATTGACTACTTCCTCTGATCTTTCAGCATTTTTGAGACCATATTTCCCGGAGTCAGCATTCGTTCCACATCTCTCCGTTTCTTCTCCCACCTCGGGCAGGAGAACACGGTATGCTTAGCAGTACCTACCCGAAGGGTCGTTGCAGTATAAGCAGCCTGCAGACTCCGACATTGATGCTGTTTGTAGAAAACGCCGTGTCCGTTCAAGCACTGAGTGATGCGGAAGGTCACAAGTTCGTGTTGTCTCTCATGCCAGGGCTTAATTTGATGTATCAGCCTGTAAGTCCATCTTCCCTTCGCTGATTACTTCCAGTGCTCTTGCCATCTGGTGAGCGTTTTATCTCTCCCTTAGGTCTCCGTATCTTCTGTGGCTCCTCTTTGGTTGTACAGAATTCGCCACCAGGTCGATGGGCACCAGACCGGCAATCACCAGCGCCGTTCCTGCTGACACTGTCCTGTATGTGCTTCACACTCGCAACGCCATAGTTCTCTATGTGCTACGAACAATCTTGTCTGTATTTCGCAGTTTCCATGGCATGAGCCCAAATTGCCTGTATCCTCCTTTTGCGTGAGCTTGGACCTCTTGGTAGTATTGTTCTGTTGGTATTTTGAGCTTTTTCACACGCTTTGCCATGACCTCTTTAAGAGTCTTCTGTATATAATGACTCCGAGGTATGTCACGTGGTTTTACAGTAGTTTCATCAATATAAAACTGGATGCCTTCCATATTTCTACTGATCAATTGGTTCGGCCTTCTCAAGGGCAACTTACAAGTAATTTATTTTCATCCACAGATATACAGCGCATTAGATTTCAAATGAGCTCTTTTTTGTAGTCGCAGTTACAGACACTGTAAGATCGTCGACATAGCCGATCAAACCAACACCCCCGCATACCTTAATATCCATTATATCGTCCTATAAGACATTCCACAGAGTTGGGCCCAAGAAAGTGCCCTTTACGTTTTTACTAGTTCTTGGCTTATCCATATCGAAATTGATGTGCTTGGTACGACGGACGAGTAGAATAGGTACGTAGTAACGCAGTCGACATTTCACGCAAGAAACGAAAAAAATTAAACAATAAACAATTTATAGTTTAATAATCCTTCCAAAAGCTACAAAGGACAGGTTATTAACAATGCAAACTCTCGCCACATCTTCTCCCTAACGTAAACACAAACAAATTATTATTATTAAAATTAACGAATTGAACGTGCATTCTTGGTGGTGGTGTATTTTAATATCGTAATTGAAATAAAACAATTATTTGTATTTTTTCACAAATTTAATAACCCGATTAGTTTCGCAGGCACAGGTCCTGCATGGTTACAGGTGACTTAGACACATTTCTTTTTGATTTGACTAGAAATAGTTTCTAAGTTACCTGTGACCATGCAGGACCTGCGCCAGCGTTCTACCCGAATAGTTCCGATCGCAAGTGCGCAATTCTGGCGTCTCCCCGGCACGGCAGTGAGGTAAACGTACAAAATTATTTACTTAGGTATATTTTAAATATTCTTTTGATTTTTCAATATTTTAATTCGTCGGCGGGCCGCGGGCTGCGGTATGTGCATCGCTGGTCTAAGCCAACAATGCTGTATATAATCTACTATATATATAAAAGAGAGTCGGGTTTGTTCCAACACTTACTTATAACTGGAGAACGGTTGGACCGATTTTCATGGTTTTTGATTTGTTTTATTCGTCTCCGTCCCGAACCTACAATGCTAATAGCTATTAAAAAACTGATAAGGAATAAAAAATATAAAGAAAATAAAATTCCCATACATTTTGAATGAAACGGTTATTCCTTTCTGTGATAAATTTCTTGACAACGCAATTTTATTTACCTACCATTGAGTTTCAAAACATACATAGGTACCTATATCAAGATAGTTACAGAATATTCGATAATTATTTCGTATTAAAAATTAAAAAACGTAGAATAATGTCAGTGATAAAAATAAAAACATGTTAAAAGGATTGACATAACGATTAATTCTGAGTCGGTACGAAATTCGATGGGTCAGCTAGTATAATATACAAAAATGATTAAAAATTCTCGTAAATTTTATTATTGTGTAGAATTAAAATTAGAGTTGGAAGGATAATTAGACAAAAGATAGTTGAAAATTTTATTTGTGAATTGGCCGCCACGCGGTATTGCTGCTGTCATTATTTTTTCCTTTTTACCCAAGTATTAACATCAAACAATATGGGTGTATGTATGTATAAGGCTGTGTGTGCTAGGGGTGATCCTCCCTTCAGAAATAGGGATGCGAAAGACAAGAAATATTGGACGGTTATCGTACGGGTATACAGCAATAATTCTGTTAAATCTATCTATCTATATATTAAATACGTGAAGGAAAAACTTTGTGACCATTTTTACCCAAATTGCGCGGACGGAGGAGTACAAAATTTCGCACACTTATAGTTTTATATAGAGAAGGAGTGGCGAATGCTAATATTTTTTTTTAATTATGCATATACATAAATATTTTAAATCAATAAAAAAAAACATTACAAAATGTTATAGATTTGATACTCACACACACTTCCACAGACTACTTATCAAGAAGATCAGTAGTTGATCTTCTAGATAAGAGTTGATTTCGACCCCGACGACGTTAGATAACGATTTATCTCTAAGATGGCTGTCAAGACAGCGTTCACTGGCATTTAGGAATACCAGTAAAGCCCTAAATGTGAAGATTCGACCTTTCGAATCGTTTTTTTTTTTTTTTTTTCATAAAATGATATCTTTATACGTCTTCATTAAATGCAACGAAAAAATATACATATTACCAAGAATTATCATTTTGATGCTTTGAACAAAACGTATATTTCATAAATTTCGATCAACAAAAGATACCGGTTCGAGATCTGGAATAAAAAATGAAAAATGTGATCGAAATGTTGTTATATTCTCATAACTTGTAAAATTTCAAGTTTTAGAAAGGATAGTATAAATCAAAATGTGCAACAAATAAAAACAACATTAGAACCTAACCTAAATATCTGATTCAATACGCATTACTTGTCAAAACCAGGCGTCATCTGACGTCAAATCAGTACCACTAGTATAAGTTTTCGATGATCGAATTTCGAAGCGATCATCGAAAGACTTTCGAAAAATTTCCGTACAAAAATGATCGAATGATTCAATAGTTTGATTTTCGAACACTATTCGCACGCCAATTTGCGCTCATAGCGTGCAAATAGCTTTCGATTAAACTCGTACTAGCCCCACTGGCGCGGAAAACCTAATCCATAGAAATCAATAGATTTCGGTATAGCAACACTGTAATCTTCATGGTATCCATCTATTGGATAATTTTCAATTGATGCGGCCGTCAGATTCTTTCCATCACTTTATCCACTACATAACTTTATCTTATAGATGACTACCAAGAACATGTTATCTACACATTGATCGTTGGGCCTCGGAAAGTTTGGTTCTATCTATGTATGTTGTTGAAGAGTTTTATTTGATTAGATTGCTTTGAGTTTTTTCAACAGTAGTCGAAGAGATGGCTCACACAGCCACGGACTATCTCTAATAAAAAAAATATGAAAAAAAAATAATATAAAATTGGTATTTAAATTTAGAATGATCTGATTCTATCCAATGAAGTTCGCCGAAATGTGATGAAATAATGTATTCGGAAGCTGACCAAAGTGTTTGGCAAGACAGGGTCAGCCCTGTGCGGTGCGTGTGGAAGAGTGGGCCACCCACGCAGCGTAATGTTCTCACATAATGAGATTAAGTAATTTGTTTCACCCTGGTCCGGCCCTGTGCACCCCCAAACCTATGTGTCCGCCTCAACTCCACGTCAGCCCGTACTACGTCCTGATGTTTTAAAGCAAAAGATAGATAAACTTAATTATTATGTAGCTGTATTATGTGATGAACACACCAGAAGATGCTCGAAAAAGAAACCAATTCATTGGTAATGGTTGCTCCCAAGTATTTAAATTTATCCACCTGGAGACCTGGTGACCGTCGATGGCCATCGGTAGCTGTTTATCAGAGGGCAGGTATTATTCGCCATGAGCGCCGTCTTAATTGACTCGAAGGCCAAGGCGTGCTATTTCGTCGCAAAGTCTTGAAACACTACTTCAAAACAGAGCCGAAGAATCTGGAGAGCTCAAACAACATTCGGTCATACAGAAAAAAATAACAACTAATGACTCTAAAAATCCATTACTAATGTTCGATTTTTAAATGGAACAAACCACTACGGACTTACGACCGTCTTCTACTGTTATTTCGAAAGCTGGCTTAGTGTGATCACTTTACGTTAACAACGTTCGCCATTAGGTGGTAATGTTTAAGTCTCCGAAACTCTTAATCGTGGGAATTCTCAACAAGACATGTCGAAAAATCTCATGTATGTAACAAGTAGAAATTTAATAATAAATGAAATATAGAGAAAAAAGTTATTGAGAACAAGAGAGCAACCAAATTTAAAGACTGCGACTGCTGTCATATATTTGGCGCCAGGATATGACTATATCCATTTTTCCGAACCTCATATTAAGTTAACCATTTAAATAATTCCACTAAGAATACACGTTCAGTTCGTTGACATTTTTTTACTTATTTCCAAATTGAAAATAGAGATTCAAAATTGCCTCAGGCAATAAGTTCCGCCGGCTATACTGACACCTTTGTGTAGAAAAGTGTGATATTATTATTATTTATGGAAAAATATTTTCCGACTTGAAGAATATTTTTTCCAATTTTTAAAATATTATATTTGTAGGTGGCGACGCAGAGGGCTTTTCGTAGGCTATCATTGTTTTTAAAGGACGTTTCTACGACAAGGCCTCGATGCTCATCGGACATATGCATGGCGACTACTTGAAATGAAAATGGCGTCGATTCCTCCACCTAACGCCAGTACTCCCACTCCGCTAACCCACCTGCGCGCTCTAGAGCGAGTGTTTGAAACTAGGGAGTCCATTATGCCCTTGGATGAATCTATGGCTATGGATGGATTCATTGGTAAAACTTTTGAAGCCGCGGGGTCGGGGGGAAAAATGAATTACGACGCCATCTTAATGGAACTTACGGGAACATATTCTCTGTTTTAACGAATATGTTGCTGGATCTCCTTTTTAGTGTTTTGTTGTTTAACTACGTTTACGAGTTAAACAACATATTATTACTCTTTTAAAGTTTAATTAGTTTTTTTTTGTCATATCAAATTGTGATGATTTAATGTTATGTTGGTTTTATTTGGTGAACTTTATTTCAAATCTTTCCTTAAACTGAAGATATGATTAATTTAAGTCAAATACACAAGATATTTCAAACTACTCGAAGTTCTGATATATATTTTCAATTATTCCATACGAATTGTTGAAATATGGTGCAACCAAGATGGCCGCCAGTATTTCCTCACACCCCCTCTAGTGGCATCACTTGCTCTCGTACAAAACTCCAAAACTCGGCTGTCAATCTCTCCATATATAATAATTCCTCCAAGATTATGCCCCACCCTGTACTTTTTGGTAATAAATTAACTTCGTGTCGGCGTAACTTTCAGCTATCACCGCCGCGGTTATAGAACAAGAGCACCCCGGGGGTAGGTGGGAGAGTTAGAAGGAGCCGCACTCAGGTTTAATGATTACCGGCGATTATTTATTTATATATTTATTTACACACAAAAGTGGAGGCATTATTTAATTGAGTTTACTCTCTTTTTTAAAACAACCAACAGAGTGCTGCTTTTTAATGGTTTCATTTACGCTTATTTTTGATTCATGATGGTCTCAAATCAAATACTTAACTCTATATTATACACGATGTAACCGCGATAGTGGATAATCCGAAGCAGCGAGGTAGTAGATCTCAATACCTATCGATTTAACCCCTATGTATGTTCAGCAATATTGGGTGGTTTAAAAGTTATTTACATGAGTTTTGAATTCATTCCGAAAATACATTTATTATAAAGTGTTACAAAATTTTTAATAATGGTTTCAAGAATATGTTTTTTTTTTTATCTTTATTTTAAAAAATAATTTATTTAATTTAAATAATATAACAACAAATTACGCAGTTAGGTACCTACCAAAAATAATTAAAAAATCTGGCTACATTATTATCACCCATACAATAAGTCTGTGTCCTAATGAAAAATTGCTGTATATTGTTACTTGCACAAGTAAATTGAGCTTTTGAGCATGATTTATTCTTTCTATTTTTAATAATGGTTTCAAGATTCACTAAAATGTAAATAACTTTTGAACCACCCAATATCGCTGAACATACATGGGGGTTAAATCGATAGGTATTGAGGTCCTCTACCTCCTTGTTTGTGGGGTAGTAAATTCCAATAGGTATTGGAATTTACTGCCCCAGTAGACAAATTGTCCAATATATTACATACATACATACATTCTCCCTTTAAGGCACCCCGCAAGCCAGCCCGGTGGAGACCAATCCGCAGCAAACCCGATCCGCACGAAACCGACCTCCTAGCTCGATCGAAGCAATCAAACCAAAAAGCCGGCCCCGGACAAATCAAGCCCGCCGCGAACTACCCCCAAACCAACTAGCAATGCGGGGGCCTAAGCCCCACTCGGGAGCACAGGGAGGCATCAAGAGCTCTCCATTGCGCTTGAAGGCGCCCGAGGCTCATTGTGCCTTTTCTGACCTGTTGAGATTTAAGGACGTGAAGTGATCAACCTCACGGTCCCGATCTAATTTTTCGATATCCTGCCTCTTACAGGATGATCGAAAAATCAGCAAAAAGAGCAGAGGTGCTATTCTTCGCCGGCAACCTCACGGCAAGGCAACCTCATGCCAATATATTAGAGAATTTTAATTTGAAAATGTTTTTCAGTGTTTTTTGAATCTAGGAAATAAATAAAAAATCCGAGCTAACAATGTTTCAGAGAAATTTTAGCACCATCTTTGAATTTAAACGAACTTTGTCTAATTCTTATACTTTTTGAGATACTTGTAAAATAATGTCGGAGCAGACGTCGGTCGATAAAACCGCTAATATCTTCAAAAGCATGCTGTTGATTGAAATTCGAAGCTGTCTATGTTTAAGATAAAGGTTCGATCTATAATAAAACCTCATTTGAAAATCGGTTTTTGTAAATTTACGCTCACATCCAAGTTTTCTTTAATTTTCTAATTTTCCGCGCAACTTTCTTATTTTTTTCTTTCAAAAGAACTTTCTACAAACAAAAGTAAATACGACAAAAAAAAAAGAATTTGTGAAATTGGTTAAGCCGACAAACACCAAAGACAGAAACAGAAAGATATTTTATAGTATAGGTACTTTTTATTATAAAAATTGACTCGGTGTATTTTCGCGCCGATACACAGATTGCTGAGGACCCATCAGACGTATATCTACTGTAGTACAGAATATTCGAAAAGTTTGAAAATGACAATAAATTATGTATGGGTAGGGTAGAGCTTGAGATCAGACGGGCCTGTCGCAGTTGAATGTTTCAAATAACAAAAATAGAACTTCTTTCACAATGTGTCATGTTAATGTTATGAAGGTTGCGTCGCAGTAAGGTTCTGAACATCTCACACCTTTATACGTTGGAAAGTTATCTTTAATGAAGAAATAATCATAAAATAATGGTCAGGAATAATAGCACATCTGAGTCATTTAGGCACACAGTGGGGTTCCACAGGGATCGGACTCGAAGCCAATACTGTTTAATTTATTTATAGATATATATATATATATATATATATATATATATAGTAGAGTTAGATGACGTAGTAGAGTTCTTTAAAGATATAAAAAAGAATCGCTTTTGTATGGTCCGGCTTATTTACTTACTTTAATTATTAATCCACGTTCACTCTCTGTCTATAGTAACACCTCCTCCCCTCTAAAACACTAAACATTTTTAAAAGCAAAAAAACATTTATTATTATTATTTTATTATTGTTTTTTTTTATTTTTGTACTGACGAATGCATTAGTGGCCCTTTACACCACGATTTATGTTATTCTCTTATTTAAGCTCTTTTGTACTTAGTGTGAAACTATAAAATGTTGTATTGTGTATTATTTGTTGACAATTCCGAGTGCCCTATGGGGCCTATGGACAATAATATAATATAATATATAAAATAACACTTTTCTATACAAAGGTGTCAGTATAGCCGACGGAACTTATTGCCTGAGGCAATTTTTTCCAGTCAACCGGTCCCGTCCAATCTGAAACAGGCCAACCCCGGGTAGAAATTTCAAGTGAAAAAAACACTTAGAAAAACTCTGACCCGACCGGGAATCGAACCCGGGACCTCTGACCTGAAGTCCACGCTAGTATTACTAGGCTACCGAGGTCGGTAAAGAATTTGAATTTGAGTGTGGAGCATGTGGATTGTGGACGCCACAAAGTTCCTCCTCAGCTTAGTCCAGCATCTTGTAGAACCGCAGTGTATACCCGGCTAATTTTGCCTGCCTTGCCTTCTTGCCCCATCTAGATTGTAGAAAAGATTTAAGTAAACAAGACTTGTTTACAAAAAAGAAGTTGTTGAATGTAGAATATACTCCTATTAAAATATGTTAAAAAATGATGAAATAATCAGGAATGATAAAAAAATAAATATTGCAGTTAATTGTAAATGCTGTAGAAATGAGATCACTGCAGAGGATATGCGGAAAGAGACTGATTGATAAGGTGATAATATTAGAAAGGAGTGTGGAGCGGATTTTAGCGTAGTGACTAGAATGAAAGTGAATAAATTAAGGTGGTTTGGGAAATTAGAGAGAATGACTTAAAGGATATATAAATCTTAAAGAATGGGTGCACGCAGATAAGGTCAATCTCGAATGACATGAACCGACCACCGAAGGTGTCTTAAAGTGCATTAATACCAAACATACAAAGACCCAGAGATTGATAAAATAGTATATTTTCCTAATCGTTGATACTGGACACCATGGAAACAATAAATTATTCAATGAATGTTTTTTCAACAACGTTGTGATACTTCTCCATATTAAAGGTATTTTAATGAAAGATCTTTGCAAATATCACTTAATTTTTAAATTAAGTGATATTTGCAAAGATCTTTCATTAAAATACCTTTAATAAATTATTAGTAGGCCATGATAGTTCTTTCTGGTTATTAACTCCTTGGTGACCATATCAACGATTATGAAAATATACTCTATTTTCAAGCTCTGTGTGTTTGTTCGTTTGGTATAAATGCACCTTTACAGGAGGGCCAAGTCAGGAGCAAAAGGAATAGAAGAGCATGTATGCGGAATGTTATGCGTTTGGAGGAAGCGAAAGAGGTTTGTTTGGATAGTAAAGAATAGAAGTCCGTACTCTCTGCCTACCCCCTCGGGAAGCGGCGTGATGGGTGAAAAAAGTAAATTGTGTTATTTAGTGGGACTAGGCCAAGTAGGAGACAACGATATGTTCTGTTTGAGCGCATCACTTAGCACGTAACGAGTTAAAGTGGAGTTGAAGAGGAGCAAGGAGTTAATCATCCTTGTTAAGTTGGCTGTGCAGGAAGGCGGGAAGACAAGAAGACAGGTGAAAGAGGGAGGCTCTCTGGGAGTGGGTCGGGGGAAAAGGAACAAGACTTTTTATACAATATTATATTACCAGCTTTCCCGACAGATTGTCCTGTAGTCCTCACTATGAATATTGATTTCAAATTTGTAATTTATACAAAAATACATTTAAAATATGTATGAATGTTATAAAATTATTCTGAAATAATTTTGTGATTGAATAAGTGAACACAAATACACTCTTTGATTCTTTCACAGAAAGCTGCAGTAAAGTAAAGCTTATGTCGTGAAAGAGGAAGATGGTCTCTAGACCTGGGATCGAACCACATAATAAATTAAACAATAACAATAACAAATTTATCAATAAATATTAATTAATAATAACACTACATTAATCTAATTAATACAAATAATCAACCAATAATAACAATAATTCAATAGTATATTAGAAAATAAATATAAAATTATAGATCAGAAAAAGGAAGTTTAGTTGAATTGCAAAAATTATTAACTGGAGTTGAGAAGCATACATTTATTTTTCTAGTCGAAAACCATGATCCAAATAATATCTACATCTCAGAGTTCCATTTCACTTTAAAAGGAAGGTGGTATCTCTGATTAAACAGCCACACTCAACTTCCGCCTATATTTCGTTGCGAATCACGACAATATGTCCTGAAGAAATCATATTTAAATACACGTATACAATCAAATAATGGTTCTGAATTAATGAGCTTTCACTACGTAAATAAACAAACCCTCCTAAAATTAAAAAATGGTTCATTATTAAGTAGGTATGGTATATGAGTTTAACCAGGTCTCCGTGAGGCACACCATGTCAAACTCTTTATACAGAATGTTTTGGAAAAATAACTATGGATCTTGGTTCGTGGACTTCTTCGGTTCTGATAGAGCAAAGATAAATCCATCTCACGTCAGACATAAAAGTACATTTAGTAAGAAATATATAAATTGATTGCACTTTGTATTAAAATCAACAATAATTTAACACTCTTCTATACAAAGGTGTCAGTATAGCCGGCGGAACTTATTGGCTGAGGCCTTTTCCAGTCAACCGATCCCGGTCCAATCTGAGACAGGCCAACCCGGGTAGACATTTCAGGAGAAAATAAACTCTGACCCGACCGGGAATCGAACCCGGGACCTCGGATCAGAAGTCCACACCAGTATAACCAGGCTACCGAAGTCGGTCAATCAAATGCCGGCTATCCGCAATTAAAGAGTATGTTAGATGTGCCCACTCATGTTATCTGCTTCAAATAATTATAGGATAGTCATAACAAGGCATATCAAATTTTATTGAAGTTAGATATATAGGATTTTTTGATGGATGTGAATTCTTCGAGTCTTCTGTTGCTCACACTGACATATTATTAAGATTATTTCTCAAATGTTAACGAAGCAGTTTTCTTGACACCTCCATCTTGAATATAGGTACACGAATTTAAACTTTCTGTTATTGTCGTATTTTCAAGTTTTATGTTGGAATAAGCACGGGGAGAGAATATTTTCCAACACCCAATCTGAGAATATTGAAATTTGATGTGGGCTATAAAAATATTGGAGAAGACTGGCACAATCTAACAAGACCATAACATATTTATGACAGACATGCCAATGAATTTCAATATGTGTAAAGTTACTTTTAAACTCTGTTCACGTGGATGAAATTTCCAACTATTATGTTTATGTATATTTTAATATGCATAAAAATTTCACATTTTAACATCCAAATCTTATCTACTTGAGAATTCGAGCTACTATTTTGTTATTCAATGACCGAAATATCATTTTTCACCCAAATTAGGGGCATAGAGAGGCAAGGAGAGCCCTCTATTTCGCTCGATCTTGAGGGGCTTTAATGACCTCCTCCCATACCATGTCCAAATCTCTCAGCTCACCCTCGAAAGAGCAGAATACGGTCTGAGAGGGTCTTAAATAATAATAATAAATATATTAAAAGGTATTATCTCGGCACAGGCATCTGTCTAGTGAGATAATAAATCCCAAATTATAAGAAATATATGTTATTAATTTATTGTTATTGTACTCATGTTATTGGAATGGGAAATAAAACATATAAAAATAAATAAATTAATTAATTTACATTTTTCTATATAAAGGTGTTACTATAGCTGGCGGTGTAAATTTCATAAACCAAGAAAGTACAGTTTTTGCAGAACAGATTCGAATCTTGTAAATATAAGTTGACAAAATATTAATAATTGATCTTTCTAGAAACATTTTTTTTACCTATCACGCCGTTTCCCGAAGGGGGTAGGCGGAGAGTAAGCACTTCCATTCTTTCCTAACCAAACAAAAGTCTTTCGCTTTCCTCCAGTATAATAATACTACGCATACATGCTCTTCTATTCCTTTTGCTCCTGACTAGGTTCTTCTCTAAGACGGCACCGATATAGTCGGACCATGTCATTCGAGGTCGGCCTCAGATTCAGATTAATCAATTTAGTCACCCTCTCTACATACATGCCCAAGCCACCTAAATTTATTCACTTTCATTCTAGTCACTACGCTAAAATCCACTCCACATTCCTTTCTAACACTATCAGAAACATGGTAACGAGGAAAAGGGACATAGAAAGTGTGTAGCTTTTTATAGATCCAAGTGAAATGTTCCGTAGCGCTGGCATCTGACTGATATATCCTTATTAACTTGACCTTTCTACGTTTGCTTTCTTTAATTCCAGAAAGAACACACTACAATGCCAGTAGCGCCAATAACACAGGCAAGGAAAACAGAATTACACCCACCTGAAATACTGATCTAATCGGTGTGTTCCCTTTTTGGGTCGTATTTGCACGCTTGTTTTCTTAAAAAAAAATATTCTTAAATACCTATAGATCTCCCGACAAACGTTGTCCTGTAGTCCTTACTATGAATATTGAATACAAATTTGTAATTTATACAAAAATACATTTTTTAAATATAGGTATTTGAATGTTAAAAAAAATACTTCTGAAAGCTGGAATGAAATTCCATGAAATATCTGCGCACCAATTTTTAATATCAATGGTTCTCAGATAAACAATAATTTTGTTGTTATGGAATTTTTCATAGTTGGCGTTCGAAAAAAATCGTTCCATATTATATTTTATATTATTTCTTATCCATTTTTTTTTCAACATTTTAATAGCTATTTTGTTATCAGCAGTGGAGATGAACCCAATAAATCAAACATTGTAAAAATCTGTTCAGCCGATCTCGAGTTATAAGTGTTCGCACTAAGTCGACTTTCTTTTGTACGTTTTGTATTATAAGATACCTATTTGGAATCTTATAAATTATATTATGGTCATTAAATCAAAGCGTCACTTACAAATTTTATAAGACAATGTCATTCACATAACATATTTTCACATCCTTGTGTTCTTACCTTGGTTCCTACCCTCATCACATCTCCTCAGCACACACAAAGAATTTTTTCATGATTTCTTAACGAATTCCCTCCTTCTCTACAATTCGAGATACACTCCACACTCCACAGTCCTCTCACGTCTTCAACAAGTGTAGAGTAAATTTGTCGATTCGCGAAAGTTTTTGTAAGTCCTGTTTTTTTTTTTAATAATTCTTTTTGCCTGTAAGTCGAATCCAGGAAAATCAATGATCAAATAAGAAGAATAATATTTATTTTATTCTATTGTACTAGCTTTCCCGACAGACGTTGTCCTGTAGTCCTTACTTACTATGCATATTGAGTTTCAAATTTGTTACATGTTTATACAAAAATACGTTTAAAATATGTTTGAATGTTAAAAATAATTTCTGAAAGATCGAATCTGTCTACCGATATTTTTCATGTCAGGTAAACCATAATTTGGTTGTTATGGAGTTTTTCAAAGATGGCGATGGCGTCGCAGGAAATCCGTTCCGTACTAACTTTAATATCATATATTTTATACTATTTCTTATGCATTTTTTTTTACTTTTTAACCGGACTCTTCTTCTGTTAACCGGAGTGGAAAAGAATTCAATAAATTAAGCATCGGAAGAATCTGTTTTGCCGATCTCGAGCTAAAAGTGTTCGCACTAACCCGACTTTCTTTTATATTGGAGATGTATCTATGTTTCCTTGCATAGCTCATTTATTATTTTTACCTATGAGCACTTTAACATTTTTGTTCTTGATGCCGCTTATTTCGACTCGCTACAAGCAAAGAAACTAGTGCTAACCATCGATGATGTATGGGTGTGAAACGTGAACATGGACGAAAAAACGATTTATGGGAAAACTTGATAGGATATGGAAAGGAACTATTATGAAGGAATGTGGTATAAAAGTAAGCGTTGTGATAAAGATGAAAAAATGGTCTGGGCATGTGCATGGAAAGATTGAATGCAAATAAAATGACATATATAATAAACTTCACAGAGCTGAAAGGAAAAGTATAAAAAAGCGTAAACGACCGAGAATAACGTGGATCGAAAACATCGATTCCGTCCTCAAGGAAGGCCAGGTAAGAAGTAAGAGAAACATGAGGGGGTGTATGAGAAATGGTATGTTGGTGGAACAAGCGAAAGAAGTATGCATGGGTAGAAAGGAGTGGAGGTCCGTTCTCTTTTGCCTACCCCGTATACGGGGCACAGCGTGATGGGTAAAAATAAACACAAAGGAATGCTCAACAATCTTAAATCATGCCCAAACTTCCTCAGCTTATTTTATTAAATCTTTGTAACAATTATAACTAACTACCACACCATGTGCCTTTCGTATTTTTTCACTCATTGTTATGTCCCACAATAATTAATTTCTTTGTTCAAGACATTTTATTTAAAGGGTAGTTTCAAACAATTAAGTGCAACTTGTTAAGTAGGTACATAACTAATAATAATATAAGTACCTATGGAGATGCTTTATAGTACTGTTGATGTGAAATAGGTAGAACTGGAGCAGTTAGGACTGTTTTAGTTCCAAGCTTGGCCACGTGTCAATAATTCTGACGTGGAGTTAGCCGAGAATAATTATTCCAACCAGCGGTCGAATGATAATATTTGATAAATGTAGCAATGGTTGGCGCTGTGTACGAATACATTACCAGCCGTTCGTACCCTACCCATTTCCGGTCACACGTAATACCGGAAATGAAATAAACTTTAAGATGTCGTTACAAGCGCGTGCCTCTATTTTACTTCTTTTTAATCACTTTTTGAAACTAAATAATTGTTTGGAAAATTTTATTTGCAAAATAGATAACTTATGTGTGATATAACTACATTAGTATATGAAACTGTATTATATATTTTTTTATTTTTTTTTACATTTTTAGAGACACCAACAGAACACTGACTTAAACAATTATAACAAAAGGACACAACACATTCGAAATTCAACAGTGTTCCAATAAGAGGTGTCCGCCACTTCCCAATTCTTATTAATCAACTGAACTATTAGACTCGGTAAACGACATATTATATTACATTACATACTTACTATTACTTTTACATATTTGTAACATGTGACACATCTCGATGGAGGTCAACTTAGTTTAAGGCCATAAATTTCTGTTGTTTCTACTTTTAATGTATAGTTGTCATCTGTAATGTGTTTTGTTAAAATAAATAAAAAAAAAAATATTACCTACATTTCAAGTACATCGAAACAAAAAAGATCCTAGCTCATAGTTGTGCATATCATTTAATTAGCAGCACTTAATAATGTTTATGGAAAACATAATTATTGTTTTTCTTCTATTTCCCTCGCAATCTTTTGATAAATTCTCACCGTTTAAAATATCCAGAGATTTTTTTAAGCCCTGCACTCGTTTTCGAGTGATTCGGCAATATCCAGAGTTAATAATAATTAATACATGTCGTAACCAAATAAAAAGAATAGAGTTAATCCGAACTCTTATAAGTGGAGATCGGCTGAATACATTTCTGTCGTTTTTGGTTGATTTGTCTCTTCTCCGCTCTGGATAACATGACTAATAAAGGATAGAGAAAAATGGATGGAATATAATATAAAATTAAAGTTAGTACGGAAATTTCGATAAAACAACGCCATCTGTGACAAATTTTATAGAAACATTATTTTATTTTTATTAAACTGACAACCATTGATTATAAAAATATTTATATGCAGATTTTTTTCAAGCCATTTTCTAATTTAAAAACATTTGAAACGCATTTTTTCATAAATTAAAACGAGAAAAGCGAATACATCTAATTTTGAAATCAAATCGTCGGTTGACAAAAACTGTCAATTGTTTGATAGTTATGGTGCGATTGACAGATTTCGGATAGAATATCGTGGTTTAAAACAGATGCATCGGTCGGAATGACATTGGCTAAAAGTCATTTTTATCATACTTTTAAATTCGAATTCAATATTCATAGTTAGATTACAGGAAAACGTCTGCCGGGAAAGCTAACCTAACCTAATTTGTCAACCATTTGAAAAGTTTTTGAAAATTGAAGAGCCTGCGTCTATTATGTGGACATCAAGATGTAAAGAACCGGGTGGTCTCTTGAAAACATGGCTATTATCGCCTTTCACTCGAAAAAATCTAGAGCAAGTTTTTCGGAAATTTTATTCTATACTAAATCTAAACAAGTCATCTTTTATCTCTTTGTATATAAAAAAGGAGCCGTTTTTCCATGTCATCGTAGGGGGCAGTCCATGATTGATTCACTAAAAGAAATTGCGTCATAACAACATTATGACGAGAATAGTGTTGTTATTCCGGAATATGTCAAATATACCACGCGCTACTAATAATCAACCCTATACCGTGTCATAAATATATCGCAGAATACTTTGGCAACCTCGCATTTCTAAATGAAATCAGTCGTTCTACCATACAACGCAGTTGGTTTCTAAGCATTCCTTTGAACACGATTGGACGCTCGGGAAAGTTCGTGCGCGGAATAACGCGAGTATTTACGAATCGATACGAATATTTCCGAACGGCGATTCGATTCATTGGGACTTGTTGCAGGTTTTGATACGTTAAGTGTCAAAATATGAAGAGTACATTGGTAGTCTGTCTCATTAAATGTCGCTATTACTTCTTTATACCTTAGGAGCCAGGAATAAAACGGCATGGAAGTTATTATTGTTATGGCTTATTCCTTGTTTTATTAGAATAATGTTTGCTTATTCTGCGTGTATTCGAAGAATAACTTTCCATTAGTACGGCTGCAGTAGTTTTGATTTCGAGTTATACAGATCAGAACAAGCAAACTTACGATAACTTAGAGAGTATAATATTATTATTGTTTGGAGGAATGCACCTCTGCAGGGGAAGTGTTCCGAGAGATATGGGCCGGCACCTTCATCATCTAGAAGGATGTAAATTCAAATGCGGGTAGTCCGACAGGGCGCATCTCCCCCTGGGTTGGGATTCTCCTAGCTCCGCACTGTACACTGACTAAAGAATTACTCATGAAACACAGATATTTTTTTCATAGCGTTGGAAGAGTCGACAAGGCTTCGCTCTACAAAAGTGTAGAATAGTTTGAACCGTGAGTAAACAAATACAAAAAAGAATAGCAACTCAAAAAATTATCTATCCATTCGTTAACATGTAGTTACAAAAAATAGCATCCATTGAAATCACCAACAATTTTGTCACAATATACGTAGAAAGCATGCCATCAAAATAATATATATAAAATATTTATTGCCTATAGGTTATCTTACAGAAAAATAACAACTAATGACTCTAACAATTCATTACTAATGTTCGATTTTTAAACGGAACAAACCCCTACGGGCTTACGACCGTCTTCTACTGTTTTTTCGAAGGCTGGCTTAGTGTGATCACTTTACGTTAACAACGTTCGCCATTAGGTGGTAATGTTAAAGTCTCCGAAACTCTTAATCATGAGAATTCTCAACATGTTCAACATGTCGAAAAATCTCATGTATGTAACAAGTAGAAATTTAATAATACATGAAATATAGAGAAAAAAGTTGGAAATTATTGAGAACAAGAGAGCAACCAATTTTAAAGACTGCAACTGCTGTCATATATTTGGCGCCATATATAAAATAGGCAACCATAAAAATGTAAATATTAATAAAATCATAAAAAAAATATGTATTAGTACCTAGTCAAAATAATTATTATAGTACCTACCTAAATATATTGATATATTGTATTAGAATAAAATAATAAAATTTAGCCATGGTGTTGTAAACTGAAATAAACAATAATTAAAGTAAAAACATGCCAGCAAATTATGAAAATTTGCAGTAAAAAACATGGCAGCCAATTAATTATCAAAATTTATAATTTAAAATATACCAACCCATAATCAAAATTTAGAATAAAAAACCTCGGATCTGAAGTCCACGCTAGTACAACTAGGCTACCGAGGTCGGTAGCCTAGTTGTACTACTATTACTAGCGTGGACTTCAGATCCGAGGTCCCAGGTTTGATTCCCGGTCGGGTCAGAGTTTTTTTCACTTGAAATTTCTACCCGGGGTTGGCCTGTCTCAGATTGGACGGGACCGGTTGACTGGAAAAAATTACCTCAGGCAATAAGTTCCGCCGGCTATACTGACGCCTTTGTATAGAAAAGTGTTAAATTATTATTATTAAAAAAAAGCCAGGCAATTATGAAGATAAACTAAAAAAAAATCATCTAAAATAACTCTTAATGCCAGGGCTAATGAAAATGGAATATAATCAGTACAAGTTCATAAAGTATACATAAAATAAATGAATAAAAACTAACATACCAGCAAATCTTTCAAATTTAAGTACTTCATCCCTTTAGCTTAGGAAATTCATCCCTTTAGCTTAGAAAAGGGCGAGTAGCTAATAATTGTTTCGACAGATGTATTTCCACCCGCCAAGTCCCGGCCTCGCGTTTAATTCCAGCCTACGGGCCACGTTTACAACTAAGTATTGCCCTCGGGTGCAATATTCACCTTTGTATTACATTTTTTTTTCATTCTCCTCCAGCCAGCAAAGCTATTAACTATGTTTTGTTTGTGGTCCACTGTTTGGGAGAGCAATTTGAATCTGCATGTTTTCTTTGATAATGATTTTTTTGGGTCAATAATAATTGTGTTGGGGATATCTATCCAACGGCATTATTCCTGTCTCGCACAAAATAGTATATACTACCTACATCAAAACATTCCAAAGGCTAAATTGTGACGGTGTTATTTCTTTTTCAGTCGCAGTCTTTAAATTTGGTTGCCCTCTTGTTCTCAATAATTTCCAACTTTTATCTCTATTTTTCTTTAATTATTAAATATCTATGCCGATCAGATCTACGCTCTGCGGATGATTACGGAGAAGCTTTTGAGTAAACATCAGAAGCTTTTCTGTGCATTCGTAGATTTGGAAAAGGCATATGATAGGGTAGACAGGGGTAAATTATGGGAGGTTCTATCAATGTATGGAGTGAATAACCGGTTGATTCGTGCCATTGCTTCGCTATATTCGGAAAGTACTGCGTGTGGGAAGGTGAACAGTCACCTTTCACCGGAGTTCTATCTTACGAAAGGTGTGAAGCAAGGGTGCGTCATGTCACCCTGGTTGTTCAATTTGTTCTTTGATTTTTGCGTCAGTGGGTTAAAAGATATAAATATAGGGTTTGAATTGAATGGTATAAAGGTATGTGCGCTTATGTATGCAGATGATTTAGTACTTATGGCTGAGTGTGAAAATGATTTGCAAGAACTTGTGTCAAGTGTGTTTGAAAATTGTGCAAAAAATGGTCTAAAAATGAATGTAAGCAAAACAAAGGTGTTGGTATTTGAAAGGGATGAAGCAAGAACGAATTGCAAAGTAACCGTAGAAAATGAATGTCTTGAGCAAGTGAATGAGTATGTGTATTTAGGAAGCATGTTTAGTCGGGATGGAAAGTGTGAAAAAGAAATCGAACGTAGGAAAGTTGCTGGTCGCAGGGTGGGCGGTGCATTAAGACCTATAATGAGAAACAACAACGTCTCACTACAAGCAAAGAAACTAGTGCATAACGCAATCCTGCTACCATCGATGATGTATGGTTGTGAAACGTGGACATGGACGAAAAAAGAAGAATGTAGTATAAATGCAGTAGAGATGAAATCTCTACGAAGAATATGTGGAAAAACTTTATGGGATATGGAAAGGAATGAAAATATTAGGAAAGAATGTGGTATGGAAGTAAGTGTTGTGACAAAGATGAAAGTTAATAAGTTGAGATGGTTTGGGCATGTGGAAAGAATGGATGCAAACAGAATGACAAAGAAAATTCATAAGGCTGAAAGGAATGGTGTAAGAAAGCGTGGGCGACCGAGAATGACGTGGATCGAACACATCGATTCCGTCCTCAAGGAAGGCCAGGTAAGAAGTAAGAGAAATAGGAGAAGCTGTATGAGAAATGGTATGTCGGTGGAAGAAGCGAAAGAAGTATGCTTGGATAGAAAAGAGTGGAGGTCCGTTCTCTCTGCCTACCCCTTACGGGACACGGCGTGATGGGTAAAAAAAAAAAAAAAAAAAAAAAAAAAAATATCTACTTGTTGCATACATGAGATTTTTCGACATGTTGAGAATTCTCATGATTAGGAGTTTCGGAGACATTACCACCTAATGGCGAACGTTGTTAACGTAATGTGATCACACTAAGCCAGCCTTCGAATTAACAGTAGAAGACGGTCGTAAGCCCGTAGTGGTTTGTTTCATTTAAAAATCGAACATCAGTTATGAATTGGAGTCATTAGTTGTTATAATATTCGTTAATTTCTTTTTATGATCAAGGAGGCATAAATAGAAAAACGGTATCAACGCATCCGGTCCTTAGGGACCAAAAATAGAGGATTTTGGGTGAAATAGAGTCACGAATGCGGATGTTTATATGATTTTTATACAATAATGGCTTTCCCGACAGACGTTGTCATGTGATCCAACTATGAATATTCAATTCGAATTTAAAAGTGTGTTGAAATTAAGTTTAACCAATGTCATTCCTACCGATGCGTCTGTTTTAAACCACATATTTTCCATCCAAATTCTATCAATCGCACCAACTATTAAACAACTGACAGTTTCTGTCAAACGACAATTTGATTTCAAAATTAGATTTATTCACTTTTCGCGTTTTACTAAAAAAAAAATGCGCTTCAATGCTAAAAAAAATTAGGTAGAAAAAGTCTTGAAAATTAAATCCATCAAAAATTGCCTGCCAATATTTTAAATGTCAATGGTTGTGAGATAAATAAAAATTGTATTTCTATAGAATTTTAAAAGTATGTGTGGTAGAAACTAGAAAGATGTAATATGTTTGAAGTGGTTGGTGGTCTAGCGGTTACGACGCCGGCTTTCGCACTGTTTCGTGCGGAGGCCGTAGGTTCGATCCCAGGTGCCGACCATCTTCCTCTTTCACGACACAAGCTTTAAGTAGCTTACTGTGAAAGAGTCAAGGAGAGTATTTGTGTTCACTTTGAGTGAGCACAGATTCATTTAAAAAAAAATTATGTCTTTAAAATTGTTTTTCAATTACTTCTTTTCATGACATTGGCCCCTTGTTCAAGAGAGAACTGTTCTGATTTCTACCTGTATAGTGAGCTGAGATATAATATTGATAAGCTGCAAGGTTGGGTCGACCAGGGTACGACTGCTAGTTAAGCACATGAGCTTATGATATTCAGGTGTAATAACACCAGCTACCATGTATATGTGTAGATAGATTCCTAATATTCTTGGCGAGTAGTTACTTTGGTGTGTAAGTACTGGGTGCCACAGAATGGATCTTGTGGTTAGAACTCCACGTATTTTGTAAAGAAGACTTACGGCCCGTTTCAAAAAAGCGACTAAAGAACTCTTTAGCTAAAGGAACTTTTAAAATCTAAAGTATTCTTTAAGTTGCCGCGTTTCGTGAAAAAAATATACTCGCTTGAGTACTTTTACCCTAAGTTTGAAATGTCAAAAATATATTTGATAGCAGTTGGTAGTATTACCATGGAAATCATCAGAAACATTATTATTTGATAATGGAGACGGTAGTCTCCAAAAACCGATTTATGTGTGAATGGCCGGTTTGTGGTATTACAAGGTTGGATAGGGTCAAAAATCCATGTCCGTGGCGAGACAGACTTAGATGGTACGGACACGTAATGAGAATGCCACAGGAAAATATGATAAGGAAGACAATGGACATAGAAGTAGGACCCAGGAGACCAGGCAGACCCCTAACTAATAAAAAGGACTTGAGAGAGGCAAGGCTTCGTGAGGAGGACGCGGGGGAGTTGGAGGATGAGGACTAGGAGAGCCGACCCCACGTAAATGGGATAAAGGCCAGGGTAAAGAAGAAGAAGAAGATCACAGGACAACGTCTATTCTGTTCATAACGTTTATTCTGCGCCATCCTGTATGAGTCCCACTAAGTCTCATTACTATTCCATTCGCCGGGTGAAAGAGAGCCGGTATGTGCGGATACAGTACTAGTAGGTATTCCTGTCTAGTTCCTTCTTCCCGCAATAGTATATATTATTATATGCCTAGGTATTTTGGCCCTCTGTATCCGCCCGTCTATTCGGGATATGGAATCGAAGATATATCACACTTTATTACAAAATCTGTTTTACTGAAATCATTTTTTCCGGAAACTATTTCAGAAACTTAACTTCATTGGGTTTGTGATGACTTTGGCAAAGTTTTTTTTAGCGATGTCTTTAAATACGAGTTTTACTGCTCTTACTTTAAATTTCACATATTTTTTCCCCTTTTGGGCTAATCATCCACAAAGGGCATGGTGTGAGCCATTGTGCATATTTTAATTTTTGATTTATATTTTACCAAAGTGTGAAGTGACGTTCCTTAAAGGGCAGTACGTGGCCTCAGTTTTCCATTTTTTGATAATCTCCGTTCTGAAGCATATTTTTCAAAGACCATTATTTATTTTGGTAGACATAAACTTCTTCCTCTTCTTCCTGTGTCCTATCAGGTTTCCAATGTTAGCAATCACATTCTTCAAAGGCCTCTCTCTATCTCTTGCCACTCGGAACAGCTCCTGCACTCGCCCTATTCCGGTCTAATCTAGCACGCAATCAAGGGGTCCGCCTTCTACCAGGTCCACGGTATCCATATTATATCTTTAAAAATAAATCAAAATAAGTTATACCTTTTTACACTCGATATAATCATTAATCAATAAAGGCTTGCTTAGTGTGATCACTTAACGTTAACCATGTTTGGCATTTAGGTGGTCAAATTCGTCGAAACCCCAAAAATTCAAATCTTGGGAATCTTCAGACGTTTTCAGTAGGTAGTGTAAAGCACATAACTTAGCTTTTCTTTATTAAATTTAAGTCAAGTCAAATAATGCTAATAGTGTATGGGAGTGAAACTTAGACATGGACGAAAAATATGGAAGTTGGAATAAATGCTGTGGAGCACTGCGTAGGATATGTGGAAAAATACTAATTGATAAGGTGAGGTATGATAATATTAGAAAGGAATGTGGAGTGAATTAGCGTAGTGACTAGAATGAAAGTGAATAAATTAAGGCGGTTTGGGCATGCAGAAATGATGACTAAAAGGATAAATAAATCTGAAAGAATGGGTGCACCCAGACGAGGCCGACCTCGAATGACAATAATTTATCTGACTTTATCGGTTCAGTCTTAGAGCAGGGCCAAGTCGGGTGCAAAAGGAATAGAAAATCATGTACTTATGCAAAATGTTATGCGTTTGGTGGAAGCGATAGAGGTTTGGATAAGAAAGAATGGAAGTCCGAGAACTCTCTGCCTAGCCCCTTCTGGAAATGGAGTGATGGGTAAAAAAAATGCTTATGTAATATTTTTGTTAACATTAGCTTAATACTAGTATGGGTGCACTGGCCTTATCTCTACACTAGATGTTTTTATGGTTCTTTTGTTATAATAATATGTTAAACTGGCAGGGTGGTAGCTGAAGCCGCCCCCACGGGCGCAACAGTCTCTACTACATAACACCCCCCTTCTTTTATGATCTACCAAATAGTTGGTAACTTGTTCTACCTGCTGAATTTTCAAACGAAAACTTTACGTTTATTTACCCACTTTATATCGCCTTCTTATGTTCAAATATGTAGGTATATTTTAATTCTTCATTTTATTTTTCTCTTTACATTTAGATTTACCTCTACATTAATTCATTTTTTTAAAAATAACATGAATAATGACAGCAGTCGCAGTCTTTAAATTTGGTTGCTTTACTTATCTACATAATATTTTAGTCCGTTTATTTATATATATTTTTGTAACAGCATCAATCATAGAAAACAAACGTAAAGGTCAGATATTAATATGCGAAAAGCCGTGCAAAATTCCAGAGAGCGTTCTTAAATACTCTTTGATAAATTAACATTAATATATTTAGAGCTATTTAAAAAACTTTATTTTTTTAAGATCATCATACAAATTTTTCACAAAAGACAGTAAGCCATCTTTTGGAAACAAAATTACTCATGTAAACGTAGAATGGAATCTTGGTATTACTGTATGAAAATGTAATAAAATAATTGGAGATTGATTTGTTATACATATAAATGTTATTCAAATCTTATTATTCTCAATAAATAAAGATTTAATGCAAAATTTTGTAAAAATCATTCCTCCATTTTGAAATTGACATATTTTAGAAAATTTATGGCCATACTTTTTACAAAGCGTCGTAGCCACTGTAATAGATAAGTAATTATGTAGGTGCCTGATAAAATAATATTCTAATGTAGATAGGTATTAAATAATTTAAAAATAATTGTTGAATCATTTTATATTTCTGAAATATAAATAAAGTTTAAATCTTAAATTCATCGTTGAAAAATATTAAATTTAAAATCATCGTTGAAATTGGTATGAACATTCCATAAACAAACTGGTCGGTAAAACAATAGCCGATAAATTAGATCATAACGTACAGTGAACTTGACAGAATTGTTGAGAGAAAGAAATAAAATTGACAATAATTGAGAATCTTTAAATGGCTTCAGGATTTTAATCAGTTTAATAAAACGTTTGTTTTATCCACATAATAATTTAGAAATATAATATTTGTATTGAAATTAATCACACTCAACAGCGGTATTACATTGTGTCTAAATTAGTATGTAAATAAACTCAAAACCACATTAGCTTATTGATTTTATCCTGCATATTATAAAAGTATTGTTAAAAATTTGGACTCATGGTCCTATTGTTGGTGTGAAAATTATTTTGAAAAAATATTCATAGGGTGTCATATACTTAACTTTAAACCAATCGTGTTAAAAGAAGTATTCTTCAAAGACAGCGGCCAGTAAGAGGTTTGATTGGAAGCCTTACTTGACGACCCTCCAAGGTTTGTGACAAATCATTCATCCTAGAATAAATACAATATTATTATGATACGACATATAATATCATTTCATCTTCCACATAATTTTTGTTATGTAATATTGTGTACATTAATTAAAGTTATTGTAGGTATATAATACACCTATAAGTAGCCAAAATCAACACTCTTTTTATTACAGGTATTTTTTAAAAGTATTTAAATGAATAAAATCACAATGAAATCAATAACAATTAAGAAATCAAATTAAAAACATACAGTCATGGGTACATTAGATGCAAGGTAAATGCCAAATCATATTTTTATCTACATAATTCACAACAAAATATTTTATGTGCAGTTTCATTAATTTAATATTATAAAGTAGGTACCTACTTAGAAAAAAATAAACAGCAGCAATAATATTCCTATATTATAATTTATTCAATCTTATTCAAATTTCGAACAACTATTAAATTTACTTTTTGTTTTGTTTACATCGCCTATGTGTCAAAATTATTGACAACCGTGAATCCATAGACTATGATTAAAATGAAATATTGTGAAAGATAATGATTTTTTAAATGTGTATTTTGTGTGAATAATATATTCTTAAAATTAATAAAAAATACTTACCTCAAATTACTTACGATACACACCTACGTATTTTTTACAAAACTTTTTTTATTATCCAGCCGAATTGCTCGAAAACGAAGCGCTAAAAAAGAAATATTTTGTTGCGTTGTCTATGCCCTATGGATTCATTGTCATTGACACTTCTTATTTTGTTGTCAAAAAACTAATTAAATAATACAAACGAATGAGATGTAAAAAACTTTCTATTTTTCTGGTTATTTTTTAATTATAAATAACAAACAGGAATATTAATGGACAATCTACTGGTAAGCATATTTATTTGTTTCAAAACAATAGGATATTAATAATTAGTTCACATTATGGTTATAATGTCATTGACAAATTTTTGTGTAACTATATTTTTTACAGGCTCGGCAGCATTTTCAACAATAACAACTAACCGGTGAATATCTAAAACGTAAAAACACATATTTCAAGAGAAGATCAACCAAAATCGGTATGTAACGTAGTATCTTATCATTATTTAATTCTATTAATTTTGTGTGTATAACTCATTAATGTTATGTTACAGATTAAAGAACCTAAAAATTTACCAGTTCAATGAGGAGGAAAAATATTCAATGTTTGCCAAGTTTGAAATGTAAAAATACAACTATTAAGTCATAATCAGTAATAATGAACTGGCTGTCATACGGATAAGATATGCTGTGACAATACATAAAAACTTAACATAACAAAGACATCACGGAATCAACATACAGAGGGCGAGTTTCTATCAACTAACCCCGTTTTTTCATTTGTATAGGAATTTTTTTATTTTATTTTTTTATCTGTTAGATCTTACAATGACATAATATTGTCAAATGACTGAAATGAAATAAACAAAATTGTTTTATTCATAACCAGAAATATACTAAATGAAATAACATAATGTATTTTTTTTCATCAAACATAATAATATATTCTTTCAAACACCACTAATATTTAAAAATGATGCCAACAGCAAAAAGAAATTATGAGAATTCATGGAGTTTTATAAGTATTTTTACACAATATATTTATGTTAATGTTAAAATAACTATCAAATAATGTGACATTTTAACACAACTTAATTCATTATTATTAAAAAGATATTCTGTAAATTTGAGATGCAAGAAGATAACATGATGGTCTTATTAGCAAGTCAATTTCATATAAAATACTTTATAAATTTATTATGTCCCACAATGTGCTTTATTCCATTTTTAAATTTAACATCAGTAATGAATTGTTAGACTTATTAGTTGTTATAAATTAATCATGCTTCGACGTATAAAAATATCTTCTTCGTGTGGTTCTCCTAACTGAAGTTGGTGACCATCACTGCAAACTTTTCATGATTTTGAGCCAGCCTTCTCTCAGAAGATTCTCTTCTGTTCAAAACCACTTTTTTCCTTGAATTTTAAGTTGGAAGAGGGAATATTTTATTTATTTAGATACATAAATAGGACAATATATTAAGAAACATACACCAGTGAAGTATATACATTTGAACTTATTCATCACAGCGTAATGAGAATTTAGCCAAAGTATGAGGCATTGACAGTGGTCAGGAGCTCTCTTTTTACTTTTGTATCATTTCCAGGACTCTATAGACACCCTGTCAATACGTGATATGCTCAGCATTCTTCTATACAATCACATCTAGAGGAAATTATCAGTTTATGTAGAGCTAGATGCTGGTTTAAAACTTGACGTGCACCTTGAAATTTGTTCTTCAACAGTTGTGTGCATTAAGTTTTAATAATTAGATATCGACTTCTGATCATGAGGACCTGGGTTCTATTTTTGGAGGAATCAAAGTTTTATAGATGCTTTCTTACGTAATACAATACATTGATTCAGGAGCTACACTGATTATAATTAATATATTACTACCGTAGTATTTATAGGAAAAGACAAGTTTCCTTTTATTATATACATAAATTCCATAGAAAGAAGCTTAACTTGAACAGTCTTTAGAAAATTCATGCCTACTTTTAGTCAATATTTTTAATGAAGATAGATATTTTAATTGTTTCAGCAATTTTTATTATTTAGATGAATTAAGTACCTATAATTGATCAAATTTTTGAAATATAATCTACATGCCTAATAATTCAGTAATGTTTGTTTATTTTGTTATTATATATTTATATTTTTGTATATTGGAGCATAAAACCGTAGGTTCTGCGTTGGATTTTAATTGTCGTGGATCCTTGCAGGTATATTTATGGTAATTCATGTCTACTTTTAGTCAATATTTTTAATGGAGAGAGATATTTTAATTGTTTCAGCAGTTTTTATTATTTAGATTAATTAAGTACTTATAATTGATCAAATTTTTGAAATATAATCTATATGATAATTCAGTAATGTTTATTTATTTAATATTGTATATTTATTTTTTGTATATTGTTGGAGCATAAAACCGTAGGTTTTGCATTGGATTTTAATTAATCGTCGTGGATCCTTGCAGGTATATTTATGGTAATCAAAGATACAAATTTTTACAAAATCTCAAATAGGTATATTTACTGTAATTAATAAATTTCTAAAATTATAAAATCTTCATAGTAAAATCTCCGTAAACACAGATGGTCATCTTTTAAAAACAAAATTACTCATGTAAATGTTGCTTAGAACCAAAATTTGACTGAATAAAAATGTATTTTAAAGATTCAAGATTGTTTTGAAATAGAAATTAATGTAATTCAAACCATATAAAACACATTTTATCAACATTGAAATGAATATTCAATTTTTACCATTCTACACATAGGTAGAGGGTTTAGGGAATATAGTCAAGACTCAAACCACATTGAGAGTAACACTTGCATATTAATAAAGGAAAGTTTTCCCTTCTATTGAACAGTGAAATTGAATCAAGTATGAGATGTAACATATTATTATAATGCAGTTTTTTTCCATGTGATTGGCAGACTACAATTTTTTTTCTTTCTTTTTATAAACATTAAAAGTGTTATTCTTCTCTCTTTTTATGAATTGTGAAAGTGTAATTCTTCTTTTTCTGTGCTTATGTCAGTTATAGAGGTCTGTTGAGCAATGAGAAGCTTAATACTTACAAGTAGTCTGTGGAGAAGCTAGACTAGAACCTGTTTAATTACCTACCAATCAATCCTGACAATCGGAATTACATACGTTAGGCAAGACGGGTATTAGCTAGTTCTCAATAATTTCCTATTTTTATCTCTATAAGTAAGTATTTCATTTATTAAATATCTACTTAGTGTACCTATATATATGAGATTTTTTGACATGTTTAAAATATCGATAATTATCATGATTTGTAGTTTCGGAGACTTAAACATTACCAACTAATGGCGAACGTTGTTACCGTAAAGTGATCACACTAAGCAATCCTTCGAAATAACGTTAGAAGTCGGTCGTAAGCCCGTAGTGATATGTTCCATTTAAAAATGGAACATCAGTAATGAATTTTTAGAGTCATTAGTTGTTATACATTCCTTGAGTAATTGACTTTTAATGTCTCACTAGCTACAGTAGGGCTAGTACGAGTTTGATCGAAAGCTAAGTGCACGCTAATAAGCGCTTATTCGCGTGCAAATAGTGTTCGAAAATCAAACGATCGAATCATTCGATCACTTTTGTATGGATCAAACTCTATCGTTTCGATATTCGATCATCGAAAATTTATACTAGGGGTACAGGGCTACCAACTTCTTTAAACCAGAAACTCGTGCGCTCTTTTGTTGGGAGAATGTAGTTTATATTATCTTCAGATGCAGTGTCTTGAAAAGTGCTAAAAGTTCTCAGCACACAGAACCTCGTTACTGACACAAGTTTTCATTTTTCTATTGCAATAAGCTGAAAACTTGCTGGACGAATACGAATAGAAACATTGTTTGAATGATTGAAACATTTGTATGCATTGAAAGTAAATTTTTATTGCAAACTTAACAGTCACGATGCTTCAACTTTTGCTAGTTAAACGAATGCAATCATCTACGGTTTGTTTTATTGATGTCATTAAGAATTTTGTCATAACTTTACGGTCACTTTTAGCTTTATTGATGAACATGATATTATTTTATTAATTACGATTTTGCAGCAAGTCTATTTAGCAGAGATGGAAGATGTGGAAAGGAGATTGAAAGAAGGAAACTGGCTGGTAGAAGGGTTGGCGGTGCACTAAGACCTCTAATGAGAAATAAGAACGTATCTCTTAAATCCAAACAGTTGATGCACAATGCAATCCTGATACCATCCATGATGTATGGGAGTGAAACATGGACATGGACGAAAAATATGGAAGTTGGAATAAATGCTGTGGAGCACTGCGTAGGATATGTGGAAAAATACTAATTGATAAGGTGAGTTTGATAATATTAGAAAGGAATGTGGAGTGAATTAGCGTAGTGACTAGAATGAGAGTGAATAAATTAAGGGTGTTTGGGCATGTATAGAGAATGAACGAGTAGATAATGACTAAAATGATATATAATCTGAAAGAACGGGTGCACGCAGACGAGGCCGACCTCGAATGACATGGTCCGATTATATCGGTTCAGTCTTAGTGGAGGGCCAAGTCAGGAGAAAAAGGAATAGAATAGCATGTATGCGGAATGTTTTGCGTTTGGAAGAAGAGAAAGAGGTTTGTTTGGAAAGAAAATAATGGAAATCCGTTCTCTCTGCCTACCCCCTTCAGGAAACGATGTGATGGGTTAAAAAAAATATTTGCAACCTTATCAGCCTAATTTTCCATGAGCTGACGTTTGGTCAAGAGGTCCCGGGTGTGATTAAAAATTGGTATAAATTCAACCCAGTGCATTACATACACAAAACCATCACATTACTGTGATTATATTATTTTCTATTTGTAGGCAAAATCCAAACCCGCGCAAATATCAATCACACTTTAAATTACCCTCTCCCTCACACGGGAAGAAACAGCAAATAAGGGAAGATGTTGTTTACCGTGTTAAATAATGTATGGATTTGTTGATTATCCCATTAATGATGATTATAGTTGGGATAATGGGTTGAAGGATTCAAATGGTATAATCCTCTTTGGCAAACCAGCCATCCAGGGAATATCTCGACACGCCCACCGACCGACCATGTTTGATGCTGTCAAACACCTTAATTTTTATTTCAATTAATGTTTTTTCTAGAACTTTGTGATATTTCTCCATATTTTTAGAATGTATTTTAATAAAACGAACTTTGCTACTACATATCACTCAAGTGATCTGGATTCTGAAATCTGGATTGAGTTTCAAGAGTGGCCTTCCAGTTGCCAGTAGGTACTCACACCCAAAAAGAAGACTGGGCAAGACACACGCATCACACAGCTAACATTTTTGTCTCGACACTAAACACCGGCGATTTCCAAGTCTTGGTCAAGCTATCAAAGGATATTACGTATTGGAAGCTCAGGGAAGTAATGTTTTGCTCCCAGGCACTTGAGTTTCTCCACCCGGGAGACCCGATGACCACCTCTAACTGTAGGTATGTAGGTGAGATAAAGGAAAATATTTTTTGAGTAAAAAATATTTTGTGCCAGTCGTCAGCACCTGAACACCCTGCATAATTAATATATTAAAATAATAATAATAATAATCTTAATCCCTTCACCTCACTCAGGGCCGCCGCCAGTCATATAAATAACAAGCTAACGCCTTTCATAAATTACACTTTCAACTGAAAAAATCTGCCTTACAGGTGATTTGCAACGCGGGGCCGTTTTACTTACAAACCCCGCCACTCCCAGCCAGTGGCGCATTCAGCGTTATTGGTCTCCCGGGACGCGTTATTCTAATAACGACTCTCATTTGTTTTTCGTTTATCTTTTGTTTGTTTGTTTGATTATGTGTTGAACGGACGCTCGTAATATCCGTTGGTACCTACGCCATAACGAGAAATCATGTTAATTATTGTTATGATACCACTTTGGGCTTATGTCGATCTTTCGCCGTTAATTTAAAGCTGACACGTACCTCGATTCCCTATCATAGTTAATTTAAGGCTGACACGTACCTCGATTCCCTATCATAGTTAATTTAAGGCTGACACGTACCTCGATTCCCTATCATAGATAATTTAAGGCTGACACGTACCTCGATTCCCTATCATAGATAATTTAAGGCTGACACGTACCTCGATTCCCTATCATAGTTAATTTAAGGCTGACACGTACCTCGATTCCCTCTCATATCCGCTAAAATTTAGCATCAACCTAAATTTTGAATTTCCAGATCAATTCCACGTGATTTTAACTAATCCGAGCGAAATTGCTTAAGAAATCAATCGAGGTGAATATAGCTACAAGCGATTTAAAACTAATTACGAGTACTTTCTCGTGTCAAAATAATCATCACGGCCGCCAAATTTACTTTTTCTCAAACAAATTCATCTTGACCTGGAAATATAACTACTATAACGTATCTTTTAAGATGAAATAAAAAATAATATTTATAATAAATCATTTTGTTTTCTATGTTGTGTTAAGAGAGGTATCGAGAAAAAAATTGACGAGTAGTTTTGACATAAAGCAGTTCTCCTAAAATTTTGGCGGGTCTTTCTAAGGTGCCGATTAAAATGATAGAATAGCGGGTCATTTTAGAGAAATTATGATAATAATTTAAGTGGAACAGTCGGTTTAAATTTACATTTTTCATATATGTTTTTGGCGGATCCTAAGCTTTAGTGGATCTGATATGGAATCGGGGTATTTATGTGTTAAATCTTTAGGACTTTCATATTATGATCACAGAGGAAAAAGCCCCAGTTTTTGTGTTATAGTATGTAATCATCCATCAACGAAACAACAATAGGAAATCGGGACAACTTAAAAAGTAGTTGTAAATCAATGGAGAATTTGAATTTGCCACCTAAATGGCGAACGTTAAACGTAAAAATCACACTGAGACAGCTTCCGAATTAGCAGCAGAATACGGTTGTAGTAAGCTTAACGTAAAATGTCTCTGCTTTAATCAGTTAATAAAAATAATGGTTTATTTTACGAATAAAAAATAATAATAATTCTAATTCTATTACGTTGATATTCCAGTTTTTTTTAATGATTCTGTGCTCAATCAAAGTGAACACAAACACACTCTTTGATTCTTTCATAAGTAAGCCACTTAAAGCTTGTGTCTTGAAAGAGGAAAATGGTCGGCACCTGGGATCGAACCCACGACCTCCGAACGAAACAGTACAAAGGCCGCTAGTCTACCAACCACTTTTTTGTTATGATAATATTTATTTTACGAGGCAGGCAGTCCAATAGTTTATTCTTTAAAGTTTTTTCTTTATTTTTCTTTAAATATATACCTACTGACCTACTCATTAAGTTTTAAAACCTCTCACCCTGGTGCTGAGGACAGTTTGAAGGCAGACCTAGCCCCGCCACTGCCCCCGGCCTAGTGGGCAGGTAACCAAAGCAGAGGAAATTTTCAATCCTATAAATCGTTAAATCATTAGACCTCTCCGCACCGTACTTTCCCAATTTATTGGTAATTTTCTTCAAAAGAGAAGGAATGTCCCTGACAACATCACTAGCACGTCATCACTATCAAAACTCTTAAATACTTACGAAAGATTAACCAAGGCGGAAAATAAAATATGCGTTTGGGTTTGCAGAATAACGATAAAATCATCATCAATTTTGTAAAATTTTGTCATATAAGTACCTACCTAGATAAATTAAATAAATGAAATAATAATAACAATACAACACTTTTCTATACGAAGGTGTCAGTATAGCCGGCGGAACTTATTGCCTGAGGGCCACGCTAGTACAACTAGTCTACCGAGGTCGGTCGGTCGAAAATGGTGGCCCTAGACAGTTTTTCGTTAATGTAGATTAGGAAGAAAATTTTAATATTTTTATATTATGTGTTTATTTTTTATAAAAAAAACAACATTTAGTTCATAATTCAATAATTATTATATTAAATAATAATAATGCTTCCTTAATACTTAACTGTTGCGTAAAATCTTGGGGCCCGTGAATGATGGAGAAACCTGGAGAATTAGATTCAATGAAGAGCTACATAACATCTACAAGGCTCCCAGGCTCTCTGTACATGCCAGACTGAGTAGGCTGAGATGGGCCGGGCATCTGCAGAGAATGCCATCCTCACGGGTCACTAGAAGGATCCTCGAGGGTCACCCAGGCGGAAGACGACATGTCGGAAGACCTAGGCTCAGATGGGAAGACGAAGTTAGGAAGGATGCGGTACAACTCCTGCAGGTGACGGATTGGCGGACCGCAGCGGAGGACAGGAGGAGTTGGAGGCGTTGTCTACAGGAGGCCAAGGCTCGATTTGAGCTGTAGCGCCATCGAAGAAGAAGAAGAATACTTAACTAACTTGAAATGTCAAAAAAATATTTGAAATTTAGTTCTACCACGGAAATCTATGGAAAACATCGATTGTTTACATAGGTAATATTTTCGGGGAATTTCTGTCAATCTGTCAATGTGCCGTTATTGCTGTTAATTTATTATTATGGTTTATGAAATACTAAACGAAATATGTAAACAATAATATTCTTCCCGTTTTGTCATATTTTTCACCCTATTTTAGTTATTTTTGTCCACAGTGTCACCGCATACAAATGATGTACATTTTTGTGACAGAGAGAGAGAGAGAGCGCCACGTAATTTTCTATGAATTACGGTGGTAAAATATTGAACTACACTAACGTAGACTTGCCAATGACGGGACTTTAACATAAAGTCGACTTTAAATGTCATTTTGTCGCTATGAAACGCGTTATTTTTTAAAGGAAAATTAATGTCTCCTTTATTTTTTATGAAACCGGCTGATAGACTTTTCAGCAAAGGACGATCTGTCTGGACTGCCAACAACCGAGTGCAAAATATTGGAGAAAATGTTATTTTAATAAGATGATTGATTCTGTTAATATTGAAGCAGGCGCTCTTGAGAAATTACACTCAGAGCTATCCATCTAGTTAGGGAATTATTCACTGCCGAGAAATTATTGATTCGACCATTTTAATTATTTCGGTTTTATTCAAACTCTCTCAAATTTGCAATTTTTTTGAAGATTAATCATGCGTACCTTTTGTTATTTCAGGTTAGTTTTTTTTTGGCAAAAAATATAAAACTTGATATTAATTTGACGAATATGTAACAACTAATGACTCTAACAATTCATTACTGATGTTCCATTTTTAAATGGAATAATCCCCTACGGGCTTACGACCGCTGTCTACTGTTATTTCGAAGGCTGGCTTAGTGTGATCACTTTATGTTAACAACGTTCGCCATTAGGTGGTAATGTTTGTCTCCGAAACTCCTAATCATGAGAATTCTCGACATGTTTTACTACAAATAGATATTTAATAATTAATGAAATACGGAGATAAAAGCTGGAAATTATTGAGAACAAGAGAGCAACCAAATTGAAAGACTGCGACTGTTGTCATGTATTTGGCGCCAGGATATGACTATATCCATTTTTGTTAATGTCTCATCTTTATTGATGCCTATTGGCTTTGTTGGAGCACAACGTTCAAATTATGTCTAGATTCTTGTGACCATCTTAACGCGATATTAATTGACCATAATATTTCTAGATTTCCCACAATCGGTTGTACCTATAGGATCTCATTCCCCATTGTCCAGATATCGGACTGTGATTATTCCATGGCGGTCTCGGGTAGAACCCTTTAAATATTTGATGAGATTGGATTTGTAGTTAGTCAACCTCACAGCCATTACAGCCTGACATTGTTGGTAAGGAAGGAGCGGATAAAGGAGCCCTTTGTGTGAGTTCCCTGTTCCCTGTTTCCACATCCTGATCCTGATTCCGAACCCCTCCCCCCTTTACTTATTCCTATGGATTAAACCAATGAATCATTTTGAATAATAAACCACAACTGCTATGTGTGTGTCTTATATTGCTAAAGAGGGAGTTCTTGCAATACCTGTCGTCACTCTCTCTTTTCGAGTCGATGTACATAAAAAAGTATTTAATTTGTACTGCAACATATTTATTGATATTTATAATATACTAGCTTTCCCGACAGACGTTGTCCTGTGTTCCTAAATATAATAATAATAATTTTTTTATTGTGCTTAAATATGTCATTTACAATATGTTTCATCATTCAATTAACACTAACAAATCCTTTAGTCAAATAATCAATTAAATCCACTTGCTGCACAATATAAAGTAGGCAGGTACCAAATATTAGATTATAGTAAAAAATCAATACCTATAAAAATCAATGTCAAACATTTATATAGGAAAAAACCGAAGTCAGCACAGCAACGAAAGGTCCTCACTATTAATTCTCTTCGATAAATCACATCGGGTAACAAATTCTAATCAATTACAAAAGAGAAAAAAATAAAAAAATAAAATCAAGATTTACAGAAAGAACACATCAACGGTTCGAGAATAAAATAAAACAACATAAAATTAACAGTAGGGGAATGAGTGCTTTCTTGAGCAAAATAAATAAAGCAAAGAAAACTACATAGTAATTGTCAATTCGTCGTGGCTAAAACTCCCCCCAAGCTACATGCAATCAACTCGGCCCTTTTCCTCGTTTCCATCCACACTTAATGTCTTTAAAGTTTGATCCCTCTCCCACTTCCTCCCAGTCGCACTAGTCCATAGACTGTGTCGCGAAGGGTAAGTCATTATTTAGTTTTGGTTCCTCAAAGGGTTGTTCACCTGTTCAATGTTCATCTCCATTCATCACTCCTAAGTCATGAAGTGGAGCAACGACTCCACTCCTACAACTCCAAGACCAAGGAGATGAGTCTTTACCCTGTTCTTGAATCCCTCTGGTTGCCTCATGGCTTTCCATTGCGGATCCAATTGGTTATACACTTTTGGTGCCAGTACACTGTGAAAACGCAACCCAAATGTTGTGTTCACTCTTGGCATCTCTAGATTACTGTCCGCAACCATTCTTGTGTGATGGCTGTGCTGGACAGTTTGCATGTGGCCTCTATTCACGTAAGTATGGACATATTGCTGCCTAATATCTAGCACTCTAAATTCCCTCAGTAAGTCATCAGTAGGATACACATAAGGGTATCCCTTAATCACCTTTAATATTATTCTGATAGCTCGAGATGCAGGCAACATCAAGATCTTCGCTGCACCTCCCCATGCCAGTATCGCATAACTAGCCACCGAGTAACACACTGCATAAAAAATAGCTCTGAGGAAACTTATGTCAAAAACATTCCTTATACAGGAGAAAAAGTATATTAGTTTCCTCAGTTTTGAATTTAAGGCCGTCAAGTGTTGACGCCAACAGAGATTCTCATCGACACATACTCCCAAATATTTAACCTGATTAACAACCTCCAGTTCGTAACATTCATCGCAATAATTGTGATTTTGATGACTATCGCTATGCATTATTATCCTAGGAAAAGTCTCAGGTTTAGAGCGTTTGTTAATATGAAAACACACTACTTTTGTCTTGTCGGCATTCAGCGTTAGCAAATTACTATCCAGCCACTTCACGATTCTATCAAAGCCATTTTGCGCAGATTTCTCAGCCTCCCTCCAGGTTTTGCCATTGAAAAGCAAAACTGTATCGTCAGCAAATGTTATTATTCTCCCATCAATATTTAGGCATTCGCACAAATCATTAATGTATATCAGAAAGAGAACCGGCCCAAGCACGCTTCCCTGCGGTACACCGTATGCCTCACATTGACATTCATCACCAGTTTTACCCAGCAGAGATGTTTTCTGTCCTCTACATCTGAGATATGAGTCGAACAATGCCAGAACACTGCCTCTTATTCCGATCAGTTCAAGCTTTCTTAACAGCAGCACATGTGAGACGGTATCGAAGGCTTTCGCCAGATCCAAAAACACCCCCACACATCTGCCTCCCGTATCCGAATTTTGAGACACATACTTTGTAAGTTGAAGTATCGCGTTCTCGGTGCTCATACCAGTTCTAAATCCAAACTGGTTGTCTGACAGAATTTTGTGTCTTTCCAAGAATCGTACCAAATTTACCTTGATAACTTTTTCAAAGACCTTCGAGAGAGCGCTTAGCAAGGAAATTGGTCGATAATTAGTAGGCTCCTTCGGATCACCCTTTTTAAAAATCGGGCAGATCACAGCCATCTTCAGTATAGAAGGAAAGACACCCTTCACGACACTTTGATTTATCACATGGCTGAGAGGCCTCGATATGCTGTGCTTAGAGTCCTTCAGTATTTTACTCGTTATTCCATCATCCCCAGGTGCACTTCTCAACTTTAGAGAATCAATCATCATCATTACTTCCACAGGACATGTTGGTCTCAAGAACATGGACTCACAAGGCTGTGTTTGCAGTTTCATTCCCCGCGCTAGCTGAGCCTCACTCACATTCATTCTTTTCAACTTTTCACCAGCAAGTGATTTCCCCACTGAGGCAAAGAAGCTGTTAATCTTATTCAAAATGTTGTTTTCCGAGCATTCTGCTTCTCCCAAACTCTCCACATCCAAGCCACACCCGCTTCTCCCCCTCTTTGCAGAGTCCAGAAACTCACGCATGAGCTCCCAACATTTCTTTGGGTTTTTGTCATTGCTGGCAATTTTATTTCTATAGTACACAATTTTTGCAGTCTTGATTGCCTTGTTGCACACATTCCTATACATCCTGTATTCAGTTGCTAGCTGAATATTACTTTTGTCATTCTAAATATGAATATTGAATTCGAATTTATATGGTGATGAATTAACTATCACTTGACCAATGTGGTTCCGAACGATGCGTCTGTTTTAAGCCATTTATATTCCATCCGCATTATGTCAATCGCACCAATTGACAATTTCTGTCAAAAATTCAAAATTGGAATAAAAATCAAAAGGTAAAATGTACTAATAAGGTTATCTACGTAGAGTTTTTTTAATTTTCAAATTTTCCATGCATTTTTCTTATTTTTTTTTTCTTCTAAAAGGACATTCTCTTCTAAATGGAGAGATATTTCTCGATGTCATCGCATCACGCCTAAACGGCTGGACCGATTTCGCTAATTCTTTTTTTGGCGTGTTTGTCAAATTAGAAAAGTGCGTGGATAATTATTAGAAAATCAAAGAAACCTGTAAGTAGGTACCCTCTTGGTAGGTACTTTTTACCCTATATTTTATATTCCAATTTTGAAATTTCGACAGGAACTGTCAGTTGTTAGATGGTTGGTGTGATTGACAGAATGTCGATGGCAAATGTATGGTTTGAAACAGATGCATCGATCTAAATAAAAGGTAATAAGCTTATCATTATACAAATACGAATTCAATATTCATAGTATGGACTACAGGACAACGTCTGTCGGGAAAGCTAGTACGGTATAAATAAATAAAAGGTTTAGTTTTATTATGCCATGAACTTATTAATTATATTTTTCGTCTGGTTTTGAAGGAAATACATATTAAAGAAATGATTTTTTACAGAATTTTAATGCGCAACATTTCATCTTAAAATAAAAAGCAGTAGCAGTGTCCGGATTGAAAGGACCCCCTCCCAAGCTACATGGGCTCAGAAAATAATGCTGATAGGTACGTATACCGCCCGCACCACCCACAGATTGGCAAGGTTTTCCGATGTATGGATTAGTTCAGGTATCAAAATCAGACTGTTTGCAGGGCTCGGCAAACTTTGATTTTGGGAACTTTACAAACAAATTTTATATTATGACCGTTGTTTCCAAACACAATCCTATAATAAAATCAACATAGGTAGGTTAATTATTTTCGGAATAATTTATTTTGAATTTTCTCCCAACTTTTAATATTTAGAACCTTGAGTATATTATCCAAATAGGATAATAATAATTATGGAATGATTTGGGTTATACGGTAGGCAGAGAGAACGGGCCTCCACTCTTTTCTATCCAAGCATACTTATTCTTTCGCTTCTTCCGCCGACATACTATTTCTCATTCAACCTCTCCTGTTTCTCTTACTTCTGACCTGACCTTGCTTGTATATTAAATCCAGAATTTAAAGCCAGTCGATTTTTTCAAGGAAACTCAATGGTTAAAAGTAACGCCGATACGGTAAGAGAAAAAACACGAATATCTCAATGATAAGAAAATTACGTATACAAAACAGATCTTTGGAGAATCATTCAATCGACTTGATTGAAGCTGTAATGACTGTAGGTGACAGGGTAGCTTGAAGAGAGCTTGTGGAATCCATAATATGGAAGTTGAAAAAGTAGAAGAAGAATTCATTACTTTTATAAGATAGAATTCTAACTGATTTTATATGCAGAAAATCTATGAATCAGAAACCGAACCAGGGAACTATTAGCTATTTTGAAATTAAAGACAGTCCTTTAAACAAACCTAGTATGCAATAATTGAAGTAGTTTTTAAAACCCTTAAATGCATAATTTTTTATATTTCCATTTAAAAAATATATTTGAATACCTTATAGGCATTCAAACGACCTTATAGTATGTGGTAAAAATAAATAAAAAAATAAATGCAAATAAAAATGTATATTTTTTATAAAAAAAAGGATTGTTGCCAAATGGCTACATTATGCGTTTATATGTAGAAAAAATACAGTTTTAGACTCCATGGAATGAGTTAAAGCAATTTCTGTTTGCAGTAATGCAAAGGGCCACTCCGCAATTCTCACATAATATGCGCGTAAACCCTTTACATCCAGGTAATTTGCATCTTGTTTTTATATATTTTTTTTGGGCAGTGCCCTATTCCGTCTGTTCTAACATCCCTGGGCGGAACGTGTTGAGCAGGGCCTCTCCTTTTCTTTTCCTCAATTTTTTTTTCAACGAGCGATGGTCGCCCACGTTTTTCCGCCTTCTTTTGGAAATTGCAGAGTGTATCTGCAAGTTCCGCCCTGTACTCTGCCAATGTCAATATTTTTTTACCTGGGTTGCACTTTTTATAGAGAACCCAGGAATTTATTATTGTCATGTCCAGAAAATGGTAAAATAACCTCATAATATACCATTTTCTACTCTTTACTCTTATTTTATATCGTCCTATGAAACTATCCATGAGGTCTACACCACCCATGTGTGCGTTGTATTCCTTTACAATTTTAGGACAGTCAATTTTAATTTTCTTCTTCTGAGTGCGGTCTTACCTGTCTATGCTATCCACTGGATGAGCACCAATATATGTAGACGCCAAAGTTACAATCTTGCTGTCTTTCCATGTAGTGACAGAAATGTCTACATCTTCATAAGCGGTACATTGCTCTTCAAATGTACCTCTCGCGACATTTGTCTTCATCATTTCTGTCTACATCATATCTACAGGATTACAGTGTGCAACTCCGTTTTGTGCAATATACAAATTGGTCTCTTCGACAATATTTTGTAAAAAAGATTCGTCAAAAAAATAAGAAAAAAAATTGAACAGAGTTTCTAATTCCAAAATGTTATTAGGCAACGTCGTATTCCCATGAAATGAAGTCTGATTCTCATTGAGGATCAAATTTCTTTTCCTCCATACTAAGTCTCTTGACTTATTACGCCAAGATGGAGTTGGCCCTGGTGCATCAACTACAAGAGGTGGATCGTCAGTTTGTTCATCTTCCTCAACAGACTCGGCTATCTCAGTTTGATTATCAAGTTCCCGCTCTTTCAAGAAGTCATCCAATTCGTCTCCATCTCCAGACTCCATATCATCATCAGAAAGTCCCTCGTCTAATCTCTTCAAATATTCTTCGATTTCTTCTGAATTCATAGATGGTTTCATTTTGATGCTATACAAAGTATGGGGTTCAGATTGGTTGAATCTGGGCCATAAGATGAGATGAGGTTGAGATGAATAAAGAAGTGCTGATTTCTTTTCTCAAGGTAGAATGACAGTGGAAAATGATCTTTGCAAGAAGGTAAGAAGACTCTCTTATGAGTTTGGTAGAGGTTGAGAATATATTGAGTACTCACCAGCTTTCACTTTCTCTTTATGATTAATTCTGAATCAGTTAAGAAGGAATTCTACTCACTACCGAAATGAAACTCAATTTTAACTTATAAAAAACACAAACACTATATTAATAAATTCGAATAGAATTATCACAGAAAATTATATTAACTTAAAAACTAATTACAATGTTGTGCACTGTCGGTTCTGAAGGGAAAGAGTGAAAAAATTTGCGCAGTGAAAAAGTATATATAGGTAAGTTATTCGCACAAAATAATTTGTCCAAAAATGTGATGTATGTTCCCTCTGGTGCGAAATACTCTAAGCTAGTTAATTTGCTAAATGGTGGTGAATCTACGTTGTTGATAAGTACGAGTTGTATTCGGCGTATTCCGCTAGATGGCTCTTTATCTTCTTATAGGTGGCGCTATACATTCGTGGCATCAGATAGGAAATAAATTGTGTCGTATAAATTCAATATTATACAACCGCTATAAAAGAAATAAATAAAAAAATCACTACATTTCTCGACAAAATTTCGAAAAATGCATAATATTCTAAATAAAGTATGGTAAACTAAATGTATTACCGAACGCATAGTGTAGCTATTTGGCAACATAACTATACAGCACGGTTTATGAAACTACAAATAAAAAAATAGTAAAAACAGCATTTATACTTAATATATTACCATTTTTCTACACAAATAATATTTATTCACTGCAAATATCACACGATTTAAAATAATATAACGAACGCAAACTCTGTCAATGCAACACAACCACCAATGGCGGGATCTCAGAATTAACTGAAGGTCAGCTCACAAACGCATGGCCGCAGGAACAACGAACAAGATTTGTTTTTAGTGTTGGTTTGTAGACATTTGGTAACAGTATGCAAAAGTGGGATATTTTATTTCTAAACAGGGGAGGATGACTTTGAACGGAATGTTGTCTACAATATGCATTTAAGGGTTTTAATCGAGTGGTAGGACCTATGGCATTCCTATTCGCACAATGATGTTTTTGGTTTAAATCCCGTACCAAATATACTCCTCAACAATGACATATTATACGAGTTGAAAGAAGGCGAATCGTGCTATTTCCAAATAAAATCAATGCGTACCATATCAAACCAACTCCCCGGTGGTAGAAAGGTAAATCAAAATTTATTTTCATTGCAATGAATAATTATCATAGATCATTATATGAACGGGGGCAGGTAACTCCTAGTTTGAAATAGTTATGTACCCCTGACATATTCATCGATAGGGGTGGTGATTGGCTTCAGAAATTCCACCAAGTTAGGGCTGTGATTGAATGTAGCGAGGGAGAAGCTATCAGCAACGCATTCTACAGCCTAACTAATTCATTATTTGGGTTGTTTCTTTACAGGGACTGCCAGAGCATAATACGCTATGTACAATACCGAAACTCAATCAAACTCCTTTTACAAGTCCATACATTATAATATGTACACCTTAACTGCTACGAATTTCAGAGTTAATATGATTAAAGTCTAATAAAAACATAGAATCTTGGTTATAAGATAGTACCACCCCAGCTCAGATGACGCTCCCAGCGCAGGCCCATCACTTCCACCATTACAGAGAGGAGATGGGCATGGCTGGGACATGTGTTGAGGATGCCGAATGACAGTTGGCCGAGGAGAGCGCTGTTTTTCCTCCCATCAGGGTTCCGAAGACGTGGAAGGCCCTCTCATACCGTGTTCCGTTCCTTCGAGGCAGAGCTGAGGGAGTTGGACATGGTGTGGGTGGAGGTCATTAGCATTGCGCAAGATCGAGCGCAATGGAGAGCTCTTGTTGCCTCCCTATGCTCCAGACAACGGTAAGAGCCCCCGCCGAGACTTCGAAAATTTACAAAATTTTGGGGCTGTTTTCGCTGTTTACAAAATATTACAGAATTTACTTAAATATGATTATTTTATTCAAAACTAATTCAAATATAGTTGACTAGCTGTTGCAATCAGTATTTCATCATTTCAATAGTCTTTGGGTTATGAGAGAGGAGCAACGTGCAAGACAAAGAGGGGGCGGCATGAGCTGATTTATAAATTTCAGTGTTTTGTTTCAAATTTTAGTTTCATCAAGTGCAGTGCATAATTACTGTCTCAAATTAAAAGGTCGCGTGTCAATTATTTCCACGAGTGTGTAGGAATAGGTGATGTATGTTTTTAAGTGTGTTAACATGACTTTTACGAGACAAAAATTAAAATGTGCGATACTTGGTGTCATAGCACTTTGGAATACTCTTTGGTGAGAGCGTTCAGCCTTCGAATACTGGGCGGTGGGATGTGGCTTATAACAGGCAGCCATTGCGTAGCCGTAGATCTTGGAGTGCCTGTACAAAACAAAGAAAGAAAAAAACGCCAAAAGAATTAAAAAGAATCAAAGACAATGACGTGGGTTGAAAACATCCAAATCATTGTCAAAGAAGATCAGAAGCAAAAGAAAAAGCAGAAGTTGTATGGAAACTGATATATGGACGGAAGAAGTGTAATTAACAACACTGTCACAAATTCTGAAAGTTACAGTAGTGGAAGATAAGCCGTAAGCCCGTAGTTATCCAAATTAGTCGGTTGTAATACATTCAAATGGTAGGTTTCGTGTTTGTATTAATAAAAACAGTGTATTTCTTCATGGAAATGGATATTGTTTGAACGAGCTCGTGGTATTCGCATGGGTAATTATTATCATACACGGGATTATGAGTGGTTTGTTCTGGAATGCTTTGTGTATCGTTCTGTATGATGTATTGGGCCTCATATCATCCTCTAATTGTTTCTCTACATACGATTATTTCATACCAGCCACTATCTAACTTATTCCTATTATTATATAACCCATTGCCTAACACACCGCTATGATATACGGAGTTCATTCTTACAGCACACTGCTTCTATTAATAACCTATTCATATTTATATGTCACAATATGTAAAAAGATGTGCCTCTATGTCAAAGAGTGGAATCATATTGTCTATTTCAACCATGTAGGGTTCTCTTAAAAAAGGGGAACTCCTTTATTGAGTGTTCCCGGTGAGGTATTATCGCAAATATTACTCGGGGGGTTGTCATAGCTGTCCTAAGAGAGCGACAATGCGGCTTTGTACCTGGAAAGTCCTGCATGGACCCAATTTTCTGTGCCAGGTGCATCTTTCAGCAGTGTAAAGAGTTTAACTCTCCAGTCTCTTGCTGCTTCATAGATTTTGAAAAGGCCTTCGACAACCCACATAGATCATCGATACGCTGAATGTTATAGCTCCGAAGATAGTTGAAATAGTTGAAATAGCGTGTATGAAGAGTCCTGTATTCAGGTGGTCCTTCTAAAGCATTTCAGGGATGACCACAGGAATCAGACAGGGCTGCATATTGGCTTAATTTATATTTATTACTGCCGTGAGAAAGTCGAAGCATGGATCAGGAGATATACCAATAACATATAGATAGTCCAACGGGAGAAATGTGCGATTTGGAGAACGAGGACAACCTAGCGTTGTTCAGTATGAAAGTGAAGTGTTTTAAGATTTGGCGACAAAACGGCCTTCGCCTTTGAGTGTAATGGCGTAATTCGAGTGTAATATCATGGCAAATGGCGCCTGCCTTGATAAATTAATATTATACGATCATAGTTAATAGTCACGCGGGTGGATAAATTCAAATATTTGAGAGCATAATATATTACCACCATATACGAGGTCAGGTATGTCAAGTGGAGCTTTTAACAGCATGACCAGGATATGGAAAGCGACAGCGTTTAGTGCCGAGACAAAAAATGTAAACTGTTCGATTCGTGTGTGTTGCTCATTCTTCTTAATTGGTGTGCAAATGACATTAATAAAGTACTTTTCTTAACTGTTATATTAGCATGCCTTCGTATAAATTAATTAATTTCAATTCCGGAAGAAGGTATCCTTTTATTATGTAAGTATTTCAAGGAATGAGGTTTTTTCACCCCCATCGCCCGTTCTACACGGTTGTCTTGAAATATTGACAAAAATGGGGGTTGGTTTGGATAGAAGGGACCAGACAGAGCAGAGGCACTTTCCAAGGTTTCATTATCCTTCATGACCCTCGCTACGGTCAGAACTGACCTTTATAATTGGTTGTTTGTATACCCTGCGTGGTTCCTATAGATATTGTGTTTTCATACGGACACTCTCTGTCCACGTTATAATAACCACACAAGTCTTTACAGAAAAAATAACAACTAATGACTCTAATAATTCATGACTAATGTTCGATTTTTAAATGGAACAAACCACTACGGGCTTACGACCGTCTTCTATGATCACACTAAGCCAGCCTTCGAAATAACAGTAGAAGACGGTCGTAAGCCCGTAGTGGTTTGTTCCATTTAAAAATCGAACATTAGTCATGAATTATTAGAGTCATTAGTTGTTATTTTTTCTGTAATGGGAATTTAACGAATATGTAACAACTAATGATTCTAACAATACATTACTGATGTTCGATTTTTTTAATGCAACAAACCACTACGGGTTTACGATCATCTTCTACTGTTATTTCGAAGGCTGGGATTATACGTCAACGTCTGTCGGGAAAGCTAGTAGAAGATATAAAAAGCGGAAAAAAAATTGGCCATTCAGTGTACAACGTGTGTATATATGTCGAGAATAATTCAGATTTAGGATACTGGAAATTTCATTGTTGATTCTGAAATTCACAAATGGAAATTAGTGGTTTGGTATATTTTATGTAATGCGATACGTATACTCGCAGCGCATACATCTATCTCTCCGCCTACCCCACGCACAAACTACCGCCATGCTATTGACCCGCGCTCTGGACTAGTCACCATACCCGGGTTACTCTATTGCTCTTACAAAATAGTAGAGTCTTCGGATAACAGAATAACTATAAAAAGTTGCAAAAATGTACCTATAATATATAATATAAAATATGGTATGAAAGTTAGTTTATAGGGGATTTCCTGTGACGCCAACGCCATCTATAAAAAAATCAATTACAACAAAATTATTGTTTACCTGGCAACCATTGAAATTTTTATGAAACATTAATAAAAAAAAATTCAAACTTATTTTTGTATAAATTTGAAATCAATATTCATAGTGAGAACTACGGGACAACGTCTGTCGGGAAAGCTAGTTGATAATAAAAATAATAACATTTTATGCTGTTGAACTTAATTTGAGGGGGTTGGTAGTTCAGTGGTAGGTATCGATCGGCGGCTTTCGTACGTACAGCGTATTGGAGGTCGAAGGTTCGAATTCCGGCCATGCCAACAATTTCCGCTTTCACGGCACGAGCGTTTGCTTAGTGTGAAAGATGCCAAAAAGTGTATTTGTATTCACTTCGAGTGAGCACAGATTCATTCATTCATGAGAATGATTTGTCGCTAAGAAACCGTATTATAGAACTCCTATGATATCTTAACTTGTAAATCATTACTTATTTTAAAAAAAATGTATATTCATATCCTGGCACCAACTACATAACAGCAGATAATGTACGTTAGCTATCTATAAATGTTAGTTACTCAAGTTGTTCATAAAAATGTATATTCATATCCTGGCACCAACTACATAACAGCAGATAATGTACGTTAGCTATCTATAAATGTTAGTTACTCAAGTTGTTCATAAAAATGTATATTCATATCCTGGCACCAACTACATAACAGCAGATAATGTACGTTAGCTATCTATAAAAATGTTAGTTACTCAAGTTGTTCATAGAAATTCCCAACAGATGGCTATCTTTATCTCATAAATTACTCAAATACATCTACTTGTTATACATAGGTATATACATATTATTAAGGAGTTAGCGGCGCGTGAGTTGCCCAGTGGCTACCGTCTCTTCATGGGACGACTAGATTCAATATGAAAATGAGCACAAAACTCAATTTGCAAATAACAAAAAAAAAATAGAATAGATAATAAGTAAATTTATTGGAGAGTGGAGACAAATGGAATGTTAGCCAGATTCTATGTAGCAAATCACACGGTTTTCAGGAGTGACCAATGTCAAGAAAGAGTAGATGTTTTCGTTGGTGGTTCTACACTCTACAGGCTGGTACTATCAACTCCAGAATCTTCTGCCATCCTATCTGGTCCATCGTTTGCATTTTCAGCTGATCAACCAGAGTGAAAGAGGATGTTGGCACAAAGAATCAAACCCCTGAAAGTTGGCCATTAATCGTTAGATGAACTCGGGTAATGGTTTCCTTTCCTTACAACCAATTCTTTCCCCCATCCTCCCCAGTTTGCCTTTAAGACGGACATTTTTATGAGGTTTCTCAGTTATTAGTTCGGATTGGATACTTTTGTTTTTGTGTTTTCTGACGGTAATCAAAATACGCTACTCCTTGGATATCTCAATTTAAATTGTTGCCCAACTAATTCAATAATATCTGATGAAACGAGTTTCTACTTAAGGGAGTTTCGGGATTATCCGGCGCTTCCGGGATACCGGAACTACAGATTAATTGGAAGATAATGGGGTATTTTTTTTTTGTGCCGAATCATAAGTTAGTAGTTTATTCTTGTTCTTTCATCTCATAACTTTTTTTAGAAAGGGGAGGAATTTATAAGGGATACAAACAACCAGACTCCAGATCAATATTTTTTTTATTCAATTGGTTTATTATTTTTACCTTCAATTACTGTTTTAATGGCTGGCTTAGCTTTATTACTTTATATTATATATTAGCTTTCCCGACAAACGTTGTCCTGTAGTCCTTACTATGAATATTTATTCCAAATTTGTAATTTATACAAAAATAATTTTAAAAGGAGACAAATCCGCAGCAAACCCGACCCGCGCGAAACCGACCTCCTAGCTCGATCGAAGCAATCAAACCAAAAAGCCGGCCCCGGACAAATCAAACCCGCCGCGAATCACCCCCAAACCAACCAGCAATGCGGGGGCCTAACTCGGGAGCATAGGGAGGCATCAAGAGCTCTCCATTGCACTTGAAGGCGTCCGAGGCTCATTGTGCCTTTTCTGAACAGTTGATATTTAAGAACGTGAAGTGGTCAATCTCACGGTCCCGATCTGATTTTTCGATTTCCTGCCTCTTACAGGATGCTCGAAAAATCAGCAAAAAGAGTAGAGGTGCTATTCTTCGCCGGCAACCCCACGACTCTAACTTTAATATTATATTTTATATCATTTCTCATCCATTTTTTGAATAGGATAGATGGCGCTATGATATGTTAATATCCATTCTTCGTTTGTCATTATTAAATGTTTTCCGATTTGCTCAAATACTTTAATCGGGGGATTTGCAAGGAAATTTCTTATCTTTTTGGCTCCATTATTCGGAGTCTGACAGCTTTCCAAAATAAGATACAACTTAACATTATGTTTGGCCAATCTGATAATACGGAACAAGGGAGCGCATTCGTCCCTTCTTGAATTGCTATCACCAGATTGTTCCTTGTCTCCCGTTCATTCCCGTCCCAGATTGCCGTCACCTTCTCGTGATAAATCATCAAACACGCTTTTGTTATTTAGTGTTCTTGTCGTTGCAATACTTGGGGGTTTCTCACCGTACGTTGTTGCGAAGAGTGGCTTAACAAACAACATAGGGCCCTTGACTTTTTATATAGCGTGCCCTCTATTAATAATATCTAGAATATTACGAGATTTGATAAAATTACCAACTATTTGATACATTTAAATTTTAAGCTAATAATATCTACACTGATATGCCCAAGTTGCAAAGGATACTAGAATGGATTTTGAATGTTTTAGAATCTATCGCACCTCTACTCATTTTATACTAATGATTTAGATAAATTTCCAAGTTCCGCTTTTTATGAAGATAAAAACAAAATTTGGCCATGGAATTCTCTAAGAATTGTCACCAACTAAGTCAATTTCTATTGTTTTCTTTTGATGTGGCATTTGAAAATTATCCGGTACACACACACAACATAATATGGCTCATTCTTCTCCAACGGCCTGGGATTCCGTTCGGCGGATGAATTCTATTTAAGAAGACACAAACAGCCGTACTAATAGAATCATAACGTTATTCGAATAAGCCAATCTTCCACGACATCGTCCCAAATGGAAGGTCAAACCTAGTTTTAAGAAGTTAAAGTACTATGATGTCTCATTAATTGAATAACGTTCTATTAGTTCTGCTGAAACTTTCTTGTATTGTAAAATTTACAAAAAATGAGCAATTTTCTTCAGTTGATGAAGCCAAAAGCAACGCTAATGGACTGACCAAAATTTGATTCGGACTAGAATTCGTAGAAGGTTAAGTGTGCCGAAAGTTTTCAATACGCCACTGCTGTTAGATATGGTGTACATTGTTTAGTTATTTCAGGTAAGGTACGATGTATGTTAGCACCCCGTGGTGTCGGTACACCGCTGCTACCGTTATCCCCTACACCACTGCGCACTAGCCGTGCTTCCAACAGTACCAGTGGCTCTCAAAATAACTAGATCGAAGCTTATTTTGTCCTTCAATTATTGTTACTGTTATAAAAGCGTTGTTTAGGAGAATTGTACCTACATGATGTGACGGGACTAACATTTTAGTAAAGTATTTTAGATTTTATTTATAGATTTATTCTTAAATTATAATAACTTGGAGACGCCCATGGGGTTATACACCACTGTTCTATAACTAATACTAATACTAATTTATTTTCGATTTAAAAAACATACATAAAATATACATAATATCAATTATACACATAGATATTCACATAGGTACATTCCTCTGATTTGATTCCAATTTCGATCGAAAATCCCACTAGGCAAATGCCCGTTAGTGGGGGTATCTAATAAGAATTACCAATAGTCAAAGTGAAAGTGAACATTTTATGCTAAAAAAAAACATAAATGCTAGATAAATTAGTCAATCATAGCTTAAGAGAGATTAAAAAACAATACATCTCAAAAATTAAATAGATTAAAATATATAGGTACAGTACACTAAGTTAGGAATAAAAAAAACAATAAATGATAAATAAAACAGTCAATCATCAATCATAGTTTATGTATGAGATTCTTCTTCTTCTCCCAAATAAGAGGAAGAATATAAGAATTTAAGATTAAATTAAATAGATTAAAATATATACAGTACAATAAGTTAGAAATAAAAATAAAAAACAATAAATGATAAATAAATTAGTCAATCATAGTTTAAGAGAGATTAAAAAACAATACATCTCAAAAATTAAATAGATTAAAATATATAGGTACAGTACACTAAGTTAGGAATAAAAAAACAATAAATGATTAATAGAACAGACAATCATCAATCATAGTTTATGTAAGAGATTCTTCTTCTTCTCCTAAATAAGAAGAAGAATCTAAGAATTTAAGATTAAATTAGTTAGATTAAAATATATACAGTACAATAAGTTAGAAATAAAAATAAAAAACAATAATGATAAATAAATTAGTTAATCATAAATGATAAATAAATTAGACAATCATCAATCATAGTTTATGTAAGAGATTACAAAACAAGATATTTAAAAAATTAAAAAGATGAAAATATATACATTAGGTACAATAAGTTAGACAAAAAAGATGATAAATAAATTAGTCAATCATAAATCATATTTCAATAAATAAAATAAAATATAAAAAATAAGTAAACATTAGAACACAAGCGATTTGCACAGTGTTTATAGAACTTTACACCTCCATAATATTATGGTGATCCATTCAATGTTCTTGTAACACATATTAAAATTTTAAATCCTAAAAAACACCCAACAGGCCGTCAATGTATAAAAAAATAAAATATATAAAACACAAATAAAATAAATAAATAATAATCATTCATTTATCCAGACACCTCAAGGACAAATCAGAACTATCTGTAATGAAACAGCAGTTCATCTTATGCCAAAACAATAACAATACCTGTGTAAATCCCAAACACACTCCATACATCCTCAATCAATGCCATTTCCAATCAATTAACCGAGAGATTAATCAAATATAAAAAAAAAACAATAATAATCAAAATGTACTCAACGACACAAAAAGAATATTAGGGAAAAAAAATCACATTATATCATTACATTCTATAATAAATAAGAAGCGCAATCAACACCAACAATCCAAGCCTTTATTTGTCTTTTAAAGCCTGCCATACTCCTAGAGTTTCTGATATCACTGGGTACGCCGTTATATAGTTTTGGAGCCACGTATACTGGGTGTCTAAGTCTCTGTCTGGTCCTGCAAGAGGGAAGGGTAAACACATTTCCCAATCTGGCACTTGATCTGCAATTATTTGTGCTGACAAATAGTTCTGGATTTTTATAAATAAATTTCAAATTTTGTAGAAGATAAAGTTTTTGCAAATCCAAAAAACCACTCAGCTCGTACAATTTGCTGGTCTCATATCTTATGGGTTTTCTATAGATCATCTTTATAGTTAACCTTTGAACGACATTCGCCATATTCATGTGGCTATCAAATGCCCCTCCCCATGCTAAGACACCATATGTAAGAATTGATTGAGTTAGGCTATAGTACACCATTTTGACTACCTCCAAACCCACTATATCTATCAGTCTTCTGTAGATGTACTGCTGGTTTCTCACCCTTCTGGTTACATAATCTATGTGTTTGCACCACTTTAAGTGAGAGTCGATATAAACACCCAGATATTTAACATGTTGGACCATACCAACCTCTGGACAGCTCGAGCACTGTTCACCACACAGTTCGCTATGTATCCTAATGGGAATGTTGTCTCTTGGCGCCTTTCGTTTATTTAATGAGTATGGAACATAGATTGTCTTATCGTAATTTAATGACAGCAGATTATTTTCTAACCAGCCCTTGACATGCTTGAGACATTCCGTCGCATTACGATAGGCTTCATTCCAGTCTTTTCCACACACCGTAATAGATGTGTCATCCGCAAAAGTGACTATCTGTCCCGGAATATTCATCTCACAAAGGTCGTTAATGTAAAGTAAAAACAAAACAGGCCCCAGAACAGTCCCTTGCGGGACACCGTGTTTCACCCTCAAAATTGGGCTATAATTCATACCAACTCTGGTCCTCTGCGTTCTATTGTTCAGATAATCAGCCAGCAGTGCCAAGCAGCATCCACCAATTCCCAGCTTTTCCATCTTCAATAAGAGTGTTCTATGATTCACTGTATCGAACGCCTTACGTAGGTCCAAGAATACTGAAAGTACATTGCTACCACTGTCCAGTTGTTCACTCACAAAAGATGTTAGTTTGTACAGAGCATCTTCTGTTCCCACACTGGATCTAAATCCGTACTGGTTATTCGCCAAGATGCTCTTGTCATTAAGGTAGTCCATTAAACGCCTCTTTATAGCCTTTTCGAATATTTTAGCCACCTGTGAGACAAGTGATATCGGCCTATAGTTGTTCATTAAGAGAGGAGAACCTCCCTTATGAACAGGTACTACTATTGAATCCTTCAGACTTGCGGGGAATATTCCGGTATTCATTGTTAGGTTTATTATATATGACAAGGGTTCAGCAACAAACCGCTTAACAGATTTTAGAGTTTCAGCTTTGATTCCATCAGGGCCCATAGCCGATGAGTTCTTAAGCTCATCTATCAGAAGACTAACTTCGTCCGCTGCAACATTGTTCCACACATTCAATTCCGCTATCGGAGGGCCTGTTGACTCTGTACGGCTTTGCATGGATGTAGGACTACTCATTTTTTCTACCAGTGTGTTTGCGATATCGACGAAATACCTGTTCATCTTAGTTGAAATGACCAATTTATCGGTTACGATTTGGCCATTATCCTCCAGTTTATCAATATTTGAACACTTAGGCGCCCTTCTTGCAGTAATCTGATTAACTACATTCCACAACTTTTTGGCATTCCCACTAGAAAGTCTCAATTGCCTCTCGTAGTATTCCTTCTTACATCTTCTGATTAAGGAGTTCAGCATATTACGATAAGTAACATAACTAATCCTCAATCTATCGCATATAGTGCTCTCCTCTCTCCTACATCGGTTTTCATACTTCCTCCAATTTAGATAAAGTCTATTTCGCTTATGAATGGACACAATTAAACCATGGGTTATCCATGGTTTTATCTTCTGGAATTTTTTCCTTTGTGTTCGCTTAGTAGTCTTGCATTCATCAATATATCCATTCAAAACACAATAAAACATCTGCAATGCCTCATTGGAGTCTGTTGAGGAGTATACACTCCACCAACTTTCCCGAGACAACAAATCCTTGAGAATCTCGATATCAACCGTGGTTTGCATTTCATTCTGTCCATCTCCATTCTTAGAATTGATCAGGTCTGTTGATGGAGTCCCGACCCAGACGTATGACGGAAAATGGTCAGTTATCTCTGTTGTAAGAGTCGCAGCTCGGACCTGTACCGGAATGTTTGATTTGACCATTGTGTGATCTAAACAACTGTTATTTCCACCAGAGTTGACACGAGTAACTCCATTTATTAGTGAAGCAAACCCTTTTGAGTAGAGGGTGTTGAGGTAACAATTTGCATGAATATCTAGTATCGACTCATCACATATGTTGATATTAATGTCACCGACCAGCATATAAAAATCTCTTTGGTGAGATGCAATGCTAGTTGTTAGTAAGCTATCAATTTCGTTTACATATTCACTTATATTTAAAGAGGGGGAGCGATAATTCGCCAGTAAGAAGTGTTTTTTTCCACCCTTTGTATATCTAAATATTATACCATTGGAATAATTCAGGCAGGGAAATTCCCAATCTACATCTGAAATAGTTTCACAATTATAAAAAATTGCCAAACCATCATGCGTTGTATGACTATTAATACGAGAGACAAAAATGTAGCCCGGAATATGGAATGGCACCTCGCTCGTCAGCTGAGTTTCGGTTAAGACAATTATGTCACACCTAAATCTCAAGCTGCTCAAAAGCAAGCACAATTCATCAAAATGCTTTGCAATACTTCTTACATTAAAGTTCATGACCATAACTCCATCTCCTTCACCAGCAAAAATCTCATTTAAATCGCTGACACTAGTAACCGAGAAGTCTCTTTCCTGTGAAATGTCGTCCTCATCAAAATCCATTTTTGCAAAGGCTATCCACTAACACGTCACAGGTTTATCTCAAAATATGTCGAAACAATTTTTAATAAATAGGGGTCGCAAATACCTATTGTGATCACTCGGAGCCAACGTTTGGATCAGTTAGGACCTTCCATTAGCAAGCTGCCGAACAAAGGGGTCACTTTGGAGAACCTTCCTGGAGTACGGACGTCCTCCCAGCATGCCGCAGACGGCGGATGGATCTCTCGGCTGATTCAGATAAATATAATTTTGTTTTACTAATTTATTTATTTTTTTGTTCAATTTGTTTATTTTCCTAGAGATTTTGATTTTAATTTTTACTAATTTAAATAAATGAATGTTTCGTTGTGAAAATAATAACGATTTGTTTAGACATTTGATAGGGAAATATTCTAGTATAATTTAAATTGGTTCCAAATTGATTTTTATTCATTGAATTATACATTGAATATTTTGTTTTCTACAGATTAAATAAAGACAATCTTTCTTTTGTGTAAATAATAGTGATTTGTTTTTAAAACATTAGATATTTCATTTTGAACATTATTTATTTTATTTTGGCCTTCAAATTTGTAAATAATTATCGTAAAATATTTCGGTTTATTTTATTTATTTTCTATTCATATTGATTTACTTTTCAGCGAACAAACAATAGTTTTGAAATATTTGTTTTCTGCAGAATTAAATAAAGACATTCTTGTTCGGGAAATTATCAAAATTTGTTTTAAACATTATTTATTTTATTCCGGTTTTAAATTCGATAAATAATTATTATTAATAATAACAAACTCATCATTTTGTACCTAATGTATTTATTTATTTATAATCTAAATTTAATGGTCATTTAATTAGGGACATTATTTATTTCATTTTTAAATATTGTTATATTTGTTTTACTTTCAACTTGATAAATAATACCAATTTTATGGTAGTTCAATTAGGGTCATTAGGATTATATTTTTCACTTTATTTTGTCTTTCAATTGGAGTGATAACATTAATTATTTTATATTTGCTTTCAGACATTTTCAGCTTTTATGGTTTTAATTTGTGTCGATTAGAATTATGAATTTATTGATTTATTTATGATATGAATTTAATGGTATTTTAACTAGGTCGTTATTGTGTTATTAAGTGTTGCGTAATATGTCGTTATCAGATAGGTATTGCATAAGTGTTACATCATTAGGTGTAAGCATGGTGAAATAATGATGATACTAATCAAACCCTTCCATTTCAGATAAGGATCCTAGAGAAAGGATTCATTTCAAATTATTATTTTATAATTAACCATAAACGTCTTAATTGTTTGTGCTTCGCTTCTTTTGCATTTCAGATATTATATTAGATTTTATGTGCTTTCGCTTGCTTGTGTTTGTGTCTTGGTGGAGGGTAGTTAGAGATCATTCTTTATTATTTGAAATAGTAGATTGGTGTTTTAATAATTCGCTTTGAGTAGTATTCTAACAATAATTGTAGTTGCGCTAGTGTGTGACAAATAGTAGAATATATATATTATTATTTTATTTTATACTAACAATAGTCCTATCCTTTCTTCCCTAATACAAATTGGGAATTGACTAATATTCTTATATTTGTATTTATACTTATTTTATTTAGTTGCATGGAATTTATCTTTAGTCTCTGCTGGATGTATGTAAGCATGCGTGCATATTACTATATGTGTACTCATGTGGGTAGATGTAGCAGCGAATAGGTACTTATAAACTTAACAAACTCAGTCCCTACCTAGAAACGAGAAGCGGTAATCGTTCCATTTTTCGTCATATTTCTAGGGAAGAGTACAGTCAGCGACCGTAGCGATTGCTCGTTAAGGCCCTATTATGAAATATTCTATAATAATTACTAACCTTTATTTTATGTATTGGGTGCATGCTTATTTATTTACGCATACCTTAATCTATGTGTGTTTATCCGCGAATTAGTCTAACAAGCACAGAGATTCAGCACTGTCTAGGCCGGCTGAAATCGAAATAGGCGGGCCGTTGGGGGCCTATTTCCCCCTCCCCCATTAGGGGGGGGGGTGTGGTGTAGATAGAATTGTAGAATTTGAAACTGTAGTTGTATTAAATATGTAAGTAGATTTTGAATCTTTATTTCTAATAACAGGCAAAATTCTCTCAAGACAACGGATTCACAGCTGGCCAGAATTGTCCTTTAAATTCGAAGGGCAATCGAGAAAGATATAATTATTTGTTGGAAAACTAATAAATTATTTGCAGAATGACTATAATCACGATGTGACGAGAAATTGTGCAATATTTATCTATTTATTTTATGTCGCTATTATTGCAAATTAAATACAAATCAAAGAAGAAATATTATTTAATTAATCGTTATTTAAGTATGATGTTTTACCATATTTTATTTCATAACTAATTGGACTATTTTATGTTTCAGGATTATCCAGTTGAATAATAAATCTCAATTAGATTAAAACCACAACGTTTGGGTCCTTAGGTTAGTTTCTAGACGATCACGATATGGCCATTTCGTAGACGGTTGTTCTAGGTTTTCTAGATAGTCTTTCAGATACTAGTAGAATAGAGCTGACAACGTCATATTCAGCTTGGGATTATTCTATAGCTAGATTTAGTAGCCCTAGCTTTGCGGATAGTCTGCTTTGCTCGCAGGGCTTAGGTAGTTGCAAAATATGGTGCAATCGATAGTTTAGGTATAATGGGGTTGCGACATATAATGTCATCGTAGGTTTAGGTATAGTAAAGCTTAGAATAAGTTAGGTCAGTTTAGGTAGAAAGCCTCTCGTTAGGGGGGGCCGTGACAATGAGAAATCTGTTGGTTGGTTAAAAAAGGTTTTATATTATCTGGAATGGCAAACTATTGGCATAGCGTTAGGTACTAAATTCGGAATCACGGAAACCAAAGACTTGGAATTTAAAATTTAGAGATCTTAACTAGCTTTATGACCCTACATAGAGGGGTAGAAGGGACAGACATTGAGTTGAGACACACGCTGTTATGTTATTTGCCATGATTGTTGTTGATTTTTTGTTTGTTTTTGCTTTGATAATGCTTTGTTGTTGAGTTTTTTATATCCTGTTCATAGTTTGAAATTTTGAACTTTGCATTAACTTCGTTACTTCTTTATTTATTTTTGTAAATCATTACTTTCACGAGCCATAAGGCTCTTTTGATGTTTTTTTTTTTTATATTTTGTTATTTTGTAAATGTGTCTCACATCCGTTGGCTTGCATTTAACGGGCTTGCCAACTATGCATATACCCGCAAACTAAAATGGTCTATTCTTCATATCCAATTGTCATATTTTATTTAATGAATGTAAGTTGTTTGAATAAAATATAAAAAAATAGTTGATTATTTTCTAAAGTGCCAATCATACATTATTGTCTCATTGTAACCTAGGTGTGATGTTTATGTTTCGTTCGCTTTCTATTAATTTTGTTCTGCCAATATTTTAATATTTTGTACTAATATGAATCGTTCTTTTTCTGTAGTTTGATTTTCTCATTGTTTATAAATTTATTTTAAGCTCTGTATTTGTTACAAAATTGTTATTGTTAAAGGCAATATGTCGTATATCATGAATAAATAAATGATCAAAATACAATTTTGTACTTTACAGGGGACCCACTGAAGTTACGGACCTCCAATTTTACGTGCTGATGTAGGAGCATAAGACCAACCTGTATACCAAATTTTATGAAAATCGAAGAAAAAAATATTTTTTTTTCATTTTTAGCCCTTTTTCTAGAACAAGTGAAATTTTCTTTGGATACTTTAAGAGGGTTCCCCTGAAGGTACAGTAGGCCTAGACAAAATGCATTTGGCGATCGACTACAAACGAATTCTTCGACAATGTAGAGTAGGAAGAAAATTACCCGCCTCTTTTTATATTTTTTTTATAAGCGTCATTGTTTTTGTTTAAATAATTGTTTATATGTTCCAGTGGACAGTTATTTTTTTCGCACTATACATTGGTGAAATCTTCGTTTGTAGTCGAACGCCAATTTGAATTTGTCTACGGGGGCTGGCGACTGTTTCGCTATCTCTTGGAGGGTTATCCAGGTAGGCATTTCCCACCGGAATGTTGTGGGCTGATACCTGAGGAAGTTTTGTCCTGCCCCACCTGAAGATGTCTTCAGCGGACTCATCTACCTGAAACTATAGTCACCTGCGCAATTACCTCGTAGCCATTTTTTGTTAACAGAAACAAACAAATCAAGAATTGGTTTCCCTATACGTACCACTGAAAAGGTTTAAGGGTTCAGGAAACACACTTTGAGAATCTCATGCTACAGCCTCCTACCCACAGAGCAGCGGTGAATGCACAGAACTAGCTATGGCCACCCTGGCCCAAGCTACAGCACCGCTTCCTTCTTAGGGAATTCAGCCACTGATCAGACTGGAGTATATCCCATCGTCGGTGCACTACTGCAATAACTAAAAAAAATATTACCAAATAAGAAATTCATAAAAAAATATACACTTTTTTATTATAATAACATAATACTTGTGGTCGACCAGTGCTCGAAATTCGATAATAACTTATTATATGTTTGAACATTATTCAAAGAAATTTTTTTGGCACTCTCTCTTCACAAAATGATAAACATTTGTATATGGCATGTTTACGGTGACACTGTAGACAAAAATGACTAAACTAGGGTGGAAAGCATGAGAAAACGGGAAGAAAATTATTGTTTACAGATCACCATTTACTAATTCATAAACCATAATAACAACAATATTGATGCTCTATTGAGAAAAGGAATTGACAGATTAACTGAAAATTCGCGAAAATATTTGTAAACATCCTATGTTTTCCATAGATTCCATGGTAACACTACCAACTGCTACCATCTTTCAAATATTTTTTTGACTTTTTAAAAGCTAAAGTGATCGGGAATATTTTTTTATGAAACGCGTCTACTTAAAGAAGACTTTAAGCTAAATAATTCTCAGTTGCTGTTTTTAAGCCTGCCCTAAGCAATACAAAGTTACAAAAAATATTGTGTTTGGAGAATTTTAGTTTCTGTATTCTGACGAATTATATATTCCATTCCAATTCATCGTGGGTACAATTTACCGGCTACCCTTTTTTTTACTTAGTTGATTTGTCGCGGATTTTATAGTTAGAACCCTATTGCACCACCCTGCACATTCGGGCAAACAATAATGATGTAGTAATAATACAAGGAGTAGGAGGGTAGGTGGAGAGGTATGAATCTAACAACAATAACAACTCCATGGGAAATCAGGGCAATGTGACCACCTGCTTCTCATTTTTACAGATTGCTTCTTGGATGCGATCCAGCGCCTGGGCAGGGCTGGTCGTCTTCTTCACACCCACCGATAATACAAATCCCTCACCACTTAATCCACTTTACTAAATTATTTACCTCCCTTCCGCGTTCCCGTGTACGTCTGTCTAATGAAACTCATTTTACATAGTCATTATCGAAGTTAAACACAGTTTTAAAATATAACCATCACCCCTTGTCCCGTAAAGGGTAGGCAGAGAGAACGGGCCTTCTATTTCTCTTACTTCTTACCTGGTCTTGCTTTAGGACGGAATCGATGTATTCGATCCACGTGATTCTTGGTCGACCACGCTTTCTTACACCTTTCCTTTCAGCCTTATTCTGATTATCTTTTGTCATTCTGTTTACATTCATTTTTTTCACATGCCCAAACCATCCCAACTGATTGACTTTCATCTTTGTCACTGCACAACTGAATGATTTTACTGATCATTTAATTGTTACATTTTGAATGGTTTAAATTGATTGAAAATGTATACTTATTTCTTGAAATTTTTATGATTAACTGAACTCTGAACTTCACTTATACGTGTTGACACAATGACAGTTCACAGCAGAAGCTGGGAGATTTGGACATGATGTGATGAGCATTGCGCAAGATCGAGCGTAATGGAGAACTCTTGTTGCCTTCCTATGTCCCTGAGTGGGGTGCAAAGGGAGATCGTGCGTATGTTTCTGCCGTCTATAATTTTAAGTAAAGATTCCGAAGGCAGAACGCCCTGATTAGGGAGTATAGAAAACTTATCGAGTGCCCCAGCACTTCCAGCCAATCAGGATCTCAATTACTTCCTGTCGAACAACAGACTGAGGTCAAGAAAACCTCCACTTGTAAGTGGAAAGGGTCTCTACGACAGTAACCTTAATAGCGCGGAGAGCTGGAGGGTCCGAACGAAAGGGCGATTGAATACTTGAACAATACCAATTTTAATTTTTGACAAGGAGACACAATAATTCCAATATATACATCATTATTTATTTTTAAATTGACAATATTTTATTATTTTATCTTTTTAAATTACTTAGTTTCATTTTATTGATTTGACAACCCATGGGCGATATTTTCAATATTTTAATAATTAATTTTTAATTTTTTTTTAATGTTTTTAATTATTATTTTTGTATACCTATTTATTTGCAAGAATATTCTGTATTAACTTACATGAGATGTGACATACATATATGACCATACGATAAATAAAATAAAGTAAAGATCCTTGTCAGGATCCATAATATTTGTTTTGATGTAAGGAAATTTTATATTTCGAGTTATTGTTTCGAATTATTGCAGAAATATTCTTTACGTACCTACTTACTCTGGTTTTGAAAGTGCTGGATGTCGATCCACTGATAGATTCAGAGACCAATTGAAAGCATAATGGAGGATCATTGTTGCCTATCTACGAGTCTTAGGCCCCGTAAAATCATTTAATATCTTCTCCAAAACATACTAAAACTTAATTTGATAACAAAAATTTTATGCAAATTTTTTGAAAAGATTAATAATTATTATAAACCGACAGATACTCGCATAAGCATGTAAACAAAAGTGCAATCCGCTTCGAAATTATTTTTCCATCATTTTCTCTAAAATATCGCGACCCCTGGCGCCGCCTAGCGCATAAATAAAGAAACACCTGCACAATGTTTCAATTTTATTGCCTAGTAGGTACGTAGCTGTGTGTAGGTACTGTAGGTACAGGTGAAACGTTTGATGTATTTTAAAAATATGTTTTCGGGACCGTTTTATAAATTTGTGTTTGAAAACTTTGCCACCCCCTCGGGAGAAAAAGTTTTTGTTGAAAAATTAATCACCCCTTAATATTGTAACGTTTTGTCATCCATTATTAGCCCAGCCATCCCCAAAGGGTACGATGAAATTAATAATTTTCTCTTTATTTTTTTGTTTTATGAGCTTCTCCCATCTACTCATATCTTACGCTTCTTATATATAAAAAAGCAGCGAATTCTTTGATCTACTATACCTATCTTCTAAAATTAAGTAGATACCTATTATAGGATCTGTCTCCCAATACTTCTTTAAATAGCCCCACCTAGGTGAGTTCTAATGTATCCTTTCAGCACTACTACTTCATGGCTGTGAAAATTGGCGCCCAACGTGTGCTCAAAATACACGTATAGCAGAATAAGATAGCAAGTGCCTTCAAAGGACGATGGTTATTCTAGGCAAAGTTATTCGTGTCGAATACAACTATACTTACTTACTTTCCGTATCCAGAACACCATCAAATCTGTAATCCCCAGTATTCGGCCAACCGAGTACCAATATGATTTGCCATCAATGCGTCTTCGTGTGTGCATGTCACACCTATCAGGGGAGATGTGCATAGGTGTGCGTTGTCCTGAACAGAGCCACACTCACAGGTGTCGTCATCTCTATAACCCCATTTCTTGAGGTTACTATAAAATCGGGAAACACCTGTTCTTAATCTGTTCACTGCCCTCCAAGTAGGATAATATGGCAGGTCATGTCCTGCTGATATTTCCTCTGCCAGAGTTAGAAACGCGGGGCCAGCAACATCACACCACATAGATAGCCTTCGGGCATCGGGCGAGTCATCTCCAGGAAGCTGTTTCTTGATTTAAGTCTGCTACGTTGTCTTGGGAGCCATGCATGGGGTGTCTCGGAATAGAACCATTAAGGGGCCACTCGTCACCAGTACCGTGAAAAATGCCGTCGATGATCTGGAGGGTCACTCAGCATTTACATCGCAATTTCGATTCAATTGCGTTCTCAATAAAGACATTTATATTTTGGTTGATATGGATGAAAAGAGTTCCACGTATGGTCTTTTCGCTATCCGGTATTGGTTTGCAATAACAATGGATGGATTTTATATTTATTTCAACGTACAATGTGTTCCAGATAGGATATTTTTCGAAGCTTAATGGTTTGTGATAACTCTCTGCTGCTTTTCTCGAGACTTTAGTGTTAGCGAGTTAGCCTGACCACAGTGTTCGAAATGTCCGTCTGTGTAACCGCATTTCGAATGCTTAGATCAAACATTTAAAAAACTTATCACAAAATACTTTAAATAACTCAATTTTTCTCTGTTCTTTGCAGGTGAGTGCAAATTCAACATTGCAAGAAAAATTGGACCTAAAACATATGTCATTGTAAGGTAAGGTTTGTGTTGTATTTGGCCCGGATCGCACTTGCGCCGGGAACACGTTCGAGGTGCGAGTGAATAATGGGCCTTGTGTGACGAAAAAAATACATTCAATACTTACTTATTTATTTAGTCATTCAGGGCTATGTGCCATTAACAAAAAACATATAGGCAGATCAAACAAACACACAAAATTACAAAACTATGAATATAAAAGAATCTCATTTTTAGAACATTTATGCATGTTTGTTTTTTTGAAATCTATAATATAAAAGAATACAATATTGTTGTTATTGTTATTTTATTGTGATGTGTGTGAAGAAGTGTATTGTTTTTGTTTCTGTTGCTCCTATTTTTTTATATTATTAAAAAAAAGTCCGGTTAGTGCGAACACTCATAGCTCGAGATCGGCCTAACAGATTTTTATGATGCTTGGTTTATTGAAATCCTCTCTGCTCTGGATAACATTATAACTAAAGAAAAAGGATAGAAAATATTATAAAATATAAGATTAAATAGGTATAGTATGCAACGGATAAACTCACAACAACGTCAATCTTCATCTATGAAAAATATCAAAAAAAAACACAATTTTTATTATCTGACAACCCCATTAAAAATATATTCATGCAAATTTTTGATAGGTATTTCTATTTTTTTGTTAAAATGGATGTGTATTTTTTTACAAATTAAACGCGAAAAGTGAATAAATCTAGTTTTGAAAGCAAATTTGACACAAACTGTCAAGTTTTGTTTAATAGATGGTGCGATTGACAGAATTCGGATGGACAAAATATGGTTTAAAACAGATGCATCGGTCGAAATGACATTGGTTTTCATTCTTTTAAATTCTTATTCAATATTCATATTTATATAATATATAAATTTACCCACTCGGGAATTCTGGCGACACATTTTGACAAACGCTGGTAATCACCGTTTATAATCTCAGTTCATTATGACAAGAGTCAAAACATATTTGGCTGGAAAAAAATATAATGAAAATGAGTAATCGGCATATTTTGAAACTAAATAATAATAATAATAAAAAATGTCCGGGGCGTAGGTCGTTGGGGGGGAGCTGCCTCTAAGCGGAGCACTAAACCGGGAGAGCTGATTTATTCCATCACATTATTGTCAAGTGTCCGTCTCGCGCTGTCTTCCCCTCTCTGTAAATAGTTTAGTTTCAATTACGACTACCACCATTTGTGTACAATTTTATTTAAAAATACAAATATTGTCGCAGCTGGTTTCTTTAAACAACGCCATCCACCTCTGTTGTATACCTCCTGAGTCGACACAATTATTAACCCGCTATCTGCAAATTATCTTGACCTTAAGTCAAGCTAAACGAAATTTGTTTACAGAAAGGCTTTCTTTTGAAAAACAAATTTGTTTAAATATCACTGAAAAATTATGTATCCATTGTTTGTTTGTTTCAATAAAGACTTCTGATGGTGTCTTACATAGAGCCGAATCTAGAAACAGCAGCCCTATTCACGAAAAAGTTTGAATCGAACTTGAACTAAACTTAGACTTAAACTTTTCTGAAAACTTTTCTAAATATCTAGTCATATATCTGTCAGATTTACTCCGACTTTTCCAACTTATTGAGCTGTCAAAAATTCTGTCTGTTAGATATGTACATTTTGCCCATCTAAATTTCTTTTTCAGCCTTTATAATTGATTTATTCCGTATTTACAAGCCACATATTATGCGTGTTTATTTGTAATAATATTATTTTAATATGAATAAAGTTGGAAAAGTCGGAGTAAATCTGACAGGTAGTTAATCTGACAGATCACACACTACTTATATGACCAGATATTTAGAAAAGTTTTCAGAAAAGTTTAAGTCTAAGTTTAGTTCGAAGTTCGATTCAAACTTTTTCGTGAATAGGGCTACAGAGCATACTTTCTTTTATGGTTGATATTGGACACCACGGAAACCATAACAAGCAAGAACTTTATGATGGACGATGACGGTTCTTTCTCGCTATTATTTCCTTGGTGAAAATATCAACGATTGAGAAAATATACTCTATTTTTCAGCTCTGGCTCTATGTTCGTTTCGTATAAACGCACCCTTATAAAAATATACCACAAGTTTGAAAAAGACTAAGACCTTCCGGATATTTAAAAATTCTTGTGACATTTTCCAGAACTAAATATCTTGCATAACATAGAACTAACTACATATTTGATGACAATCATTAAACCAAATTAGTGTTTTTTTTTTTTCAATTAAACCGCTACGCTTCATCTTCTTCTGCTATTTCAAAGGTTTAAGTTAGGTGCCAGGACTCATAGCTATAGTTAAAGAGGATAGGTAAGCTCAAACAATAAAAATTTGTCTTAAAGCTAAAATCCAACGCCTTTCAAGGTTATATGTAAAAATGGTAAATTTCACTATTAAACGTTATCGACTATAGTCATGTCGATGATTAAATGAACATTTTGGTATTCAAAAGTGTCGGAATAGCCCGCGGAATTCATGGCCTGAGGCATGTTTTTCCAGTCAATCGGTTTCGTCCAATTTGAGACAGGCTTACCCTGGGAGCGACCATTACTACAACTGGTGACCTCTGGGCTGATCTCCCGATACGCATCGGTATGGCAAGTGGCGCCTTTAACAACGTAACCAAAATATGGAAAACGTCGGCGTTTAGTGTCGAGACGAAATGTTAACTGTTTCATGCGCGTGTGTTGCTCATTCTGCTGTATGGCTGTGAGTCCTGGCACCTGACCAAAGCCCAGGCACAAAAAATTATAGCTTTCGAAATGAAGTGCCTCAGGAGAATTTTGGGTATAAAATGGTATCACCGCATTATGGAAGACACAATATGCCGGCGCTCCCAGCTGAGATCCATCACTTCTACCATTATGGGGTGGAGATTAACTTGGCCGGGACATAGGTACGTAGGTATTTAGGATGTCGACTGACAGTTGTCCGAGAAAGGCGCTGTTTTTCCTCCCATCAGGGTCTCGAAGACGTGGAAGGCCCTCTTATACTGTGTTCCGCTTCTTATAAGTAGAGCTGAAGGATTTGGATATGGTGTGAGAGGAGATCATGAGGGCTCTTGTTGCCTCCCTATGCCCCTGAGCGGGGTGTAAAGGGAATTTGGATTGGGTTTGAAGCCATTGAAGAAGAAGAACCCCGGGTAAAAAGTTGACGTAAAAACTACTCAATCTCTTGATCAGAAGTCGCAGACTACATAATATGCTGCTAGGTTATCGAGGTCCGTCGGCTGAGGTTGCTAATACTATTTTTTGTAAATTGATATTAGAGATGGTAGCTTTTGTTTTTAGAGTATTCGTATTATTTATTAGACACTCTTCTTTGTGAAAGAAAAGATAAAGGGAGGGGGTCTGCCCAACACCGGGACACAACAATAAAAGTAATGAGCGTTATTATTCTTTTTTTTTTTGAGTTATGAATATAGAGATTTTCTTAATTAAACCAGACTCACCCTAACATCTCCGGCACGTCAAACACCACTCCATCCAGACATTGTTTCCCCAACATACATACCTAATCCCAACCGATTACATTCGCTCACGAACCATGAGGCAAAAGCATGGATTACTCATTGCCAAAAAGTTGAAAAATCAATCAAATCTCCCTTTGTGATTTCACTCAAAACAAATGGAGGAAAGAAGAGATTTCCCATCCATGCATTTTATTTCGTTTAGGCGTTTTGTTTACTTCGGCATCAAACAACGCTTAATGACACTATATATACATAAAACATCTTACGCTGTCTCTTTTGCGCTTTCAGTATTTTCCTGCTGGAAGTAAAAGAAGTCCCATTTGTGCATGGATGAGGGAGTTTCAGAACAGGGATGATTGAAAGGAAAGGGGAGAGGCCTATGTTCAACAATGGACGGGAAAAGCCTGAAGAAGAAGAAGTGAAAGAAATAAACATTTTGTTCTTAAACTGGATGTGTCAAATAAGATTACCGAATATGTAACAACTAATAATATATTACTGATGTTCGATTTTTAAATGGAACAAACCACTACGGGCTTGCGACCGTCTTCTACTATTATTTCAAAGGCTGGCTTAGTGTGATCACTTTACGTTAACAACGTTCGCCAATAGGTATAAACTTCTAATCATGAGTATATACTCGACATGATCAACACGTTGAAAAATCCCATGTAAGTATGTAACAAGTAGATGTTTTATTAAATTGATGAGAGATAGAGATAAAAGTTGGAAATTATGGAGAACAAGTAGAACAACCAAATTCAAAGACTGCGACTGCTGTCATGTATTTGGCGCCAGGATGTGAATAGATATAAATAATAATACATCCTAGAAAACGGTACGGCATTTCTAGGAAATCAGATTTTTTAAATTATTTATGGAAAAACAACCCTCTCTTTACCCTATATCTTCATTTCATTACGGCTTATGGGATGAGTCTTTGCCGGTTGTACCAGCTTTGTGACGGGTGTTGCCATCTTGTTCCTCATCCTCTTTTCACATATCTTTACTTACTTGCTTACTAAATCCACGTTCGCTCCCTGGGTGGAGCATGCGGTGGTCGCCACGCAAGCATCTCTATTCAAGGCTAGACGTCAAAGCCTGTACCCTGAAGATCTTCACCGTAAGCTCCCTTGATGTTGAGTCTTGGTCTGTCACGTCTTCTTGTACCACCCTATCGTTAATAATTTAGTCTTATAATTGGATAACCTTGCATTCTCTGTCCCTCAGCTTTTCATGTGCCATTCTGCCAACACGAACTCACCAAAATCACCTTCCATCAGTGCCCACTACCATCAACAACAACAACACTCCCTTTTGCACTCCACTCAGGGGCATAGGGAGGCAACAAGAGCTCTCCATTGCGCTCGATCTCTCGCAATGTTTATGAATTCACTACCATCAATGTCATCTAATTTACAGGTGCTCTCCGTATTTCTTCATTGGTACTCTGAGTGCAGCCTTAAATAATAGGTCTAAGCCGATTCGCATAAACGAGGCATTTTATTTCAAAAATATATATATTTTGGCCGTCTTAAATCAACACTTCTCTGTACAAAGATATCAGTAAAGCCGCCGAAACTTATTGCCTGAAATTTGTTTTTTGTTCAACTGCTCCCATTAAATCTGAGACAGCTCATCTCGAGTAGATTTTTTCAAGTGAAAAACGCTTATAAAAGTTCTGATCGGCCCTCTTTCTTAGACATCAGTGCTTATAAAATTGGGCCACCAAATCCGGTCAATCCTCTTCTCGTCCAGCTGTCCCTCGGTATCCTTTGCACAAGAACCACTGCTCAATCCTTCTCCTCTCCATTGGGTTAGAAACGGAGTGTCCAAGAAAGGTAGGCTATAAAATCAAACGAATGTTTAAGATTGGAGGATCTAGGCATTGGTGGGATCATTAACTGGAGTGATTTCCAAAATGACGATGGCTAATTCAAGTAGGAGGGTGTCAAACAACGGAGGGTTGAAAAGGGTTAAAGGGCTGGGGTGTGATCCATTATTCTTTAAATCTTAAGTGCCTTCTTGTGTCGATGTATTGTGGCGTCGTCTTTAAAATCGAATTCAATTCACATACCCTCATACATACATAATACATCAGCAGCCGTATTCTCGTATCGCTTGAATTGCATTCTTATCTCAATTGATATCTTAAATGGCGGCTCGGAAAGGATCGGACCAATCAGATAGAAAGAGGGAGTGTCTACAATACTATGTAGCCAATCGTGGAACGATCATGATTGAACAATTATTTAGGTTTTTAATTTAGTGGTTTCTCAAATCATCATACGCATTCTGACCAAATTGGAAAACAACTGGAAAAATAAAAAAAAAAACAAATGATATGTTCCAGGTGATTACAACAGAAACTACTATTTTATGATTTCAAGATCTACGAAAAGATCAATTATATTTATTCCAAATTGGCACAGTCACATCAAACCCAATTAATCAAAAACAATCACTGCAAAATAACATAATTTCATATACTAACTTTACATAAAAAATATAAAAGTTTTGTGTTACATGTTGAGAATTCTCATGATTAGGAGTTTCAGAGACAAACATTACCACCTAATGGCGAACGTTGTTAACGTAAAGTGATCACACTAAGCCAGCCTTCGAAATAACAGTAGAAGACGGTCGTAAGCCCGTAGTGGTTTGTTCCATTTAAAAATCGAACATTAGTAATGAATTGTCAGAGTCATTAGTTGTTATTTTTTCTATAAAAGTTTTATTTATTATTTTGGTGTTATTAAATAAATAGAGGTATGTACTTGAATTATCTGTGGTATAATAAAAAAAATGAATAAAAAAAACAAGGCCGTAATCATTTTACATGATTATTATAAAAATATCAGTTAGTATGGGATATTTTCGTCCCAAAGAAAACTTCAAGGTCGATTCGGAGACAGAAGATATTATTTTTTGTCATGAAATTTTGTAGATAGTTATAATACATCATAAGGCAACAAAATTATCACTATTACAATTACGATTGAAGCACTTTTTTAACTTCCATACTAGAACTGCCCATCCTAGTATCCATGTCACTATTTTTGAAAGAAACTTGTTCTCACTCGCTCAGTATTTGACAATGGAACCTTAATATCGTTCAAACTTACAATTTAAATAAGTTATTGGCCAATTTCGAGGACTGATCGACCACTTACTAGTAAACAAAAATATGACGTAATACTTTGAAAACTTTCTTCCGACTGCCACATCTAACACATACTTAGTATATATTTTAAATTAATGTAAAATGATCTAAGTAGGTAGGTATATATTGCTTATTTGGTACTAGAGACTTTTTAATATTTTCTATGTAGGTTTACGACACGTATTAACTGTTTTACATTTTTATATTGGGTCGTTTTATAAAAAGGGTCATTTTCCAATGTGCTTATCCGGTCACAGTTAACCTCCCATTCGATGTTGGAGAATCCATAAAAATGAATGTATCTTCCCAGTCCATGTTTATGTTTGATTGCATCCCCTGGACAGCAGGAGGAGGTTATTAGTACCTACCTACAATGGGGGTGATATCAGCAAGCATTAACTCATCGTAGCACACAACATGAGACTCGTGTTATGAAATTGTACAGCAAATACACATTGAATGATTTAAACTACAGGTCGACCAGTGCTCAAAAATCGACCAAAAACTTTATAAATTATTATAAGATTGAACATTATTAAGATTAAGCTTCCATTGTCAAAGACTGAGCGAGCGCTTTTTCACAATTTTCTTTCCAAACATGGATCGGATAGGTACGTAAATTTTGATATTTTGATATGCACAACGTTTTTCTATTATTATTAAAGACAAACAATATTAATATATTCTTAATAATTTGACCACATTTTTTTTACCCATCATGCCGTTTCCCGAAGGGGGTAGGCCGAGGGTACGTTCTTTATTACTTCCTATCCAAACAAACCTCTTTCGCTTCTTCCTAGCGCATAACATTCCGCATACATGCTCTTCTATTCGTTTCACTCCTGACTTGGCCCTCCTCTAAGACTGAACCGATATGATCGGACCATGTCATTCGAGATCGGCCTCGTCTGAGTGCACCCATTCTTTCAGATTTATATATCCTTTTATTCATTCTCTCTACATGCGCAAACCACCCAATTTATTCACTTTCATTCCAGTCACTACGCTAACATCCACTTCACATTCCTTTCTTATATTATCATTCCTCACCTTACCAATCAGTTTCATTCCGCATATCCTACGCAGCGATCTCATTTCCACAGCATTTATGGACGAAAAATATGGTAGTTGGAATATATGCTGTAAAATTGACCACATATTAACAAAATAATATATGCGTCTGTGTCAATATCAAATACATCGAAGTGTGTGTGAGTGGTCGAATACATACCTAAAATTACACTAGTGGTTGTAATATTTTTTTTTATAAATTTATTATTGATTAAATCTAATTTTATGCATAATTTAAAAAAATATTCACCATTCCTCTATATAAAAAAGTGTGCGAAATTCCACACACGTACAATAAATAGTCACAAAGTTTTTGCTTCACGTATTAATATATACGTAGATGACATACTAGAAGAAACCAAGTAGAAAAAATAGAAATAGATAGAACGTTACAGTGCCCGAAATATAAAACATTCCAAATACAGGAAAATGCGCGATTTCTGTGATTTTTACACGTATCATTTTTTTTTTCATAACTAATAATACCCATATCATTTTGTCACCAAGTAGTTGCTTTTCGACTGCACCTACCCAACTCTGTATTGTACATAGTGGTTCTTATATCGGGCTGGTGCAATCATCAAACAGAAAGTACACTCGTAGCACAAATAAAGTAAATATAAAACGAACAGAATGACAGTGACGATAATAATAAAATGCCCCCACTTACAGGATTTTCATTTCTTTTGTTTATCTTACAGCAACCCTACTGTGTTTATTGTTTGCGGGTGTTGCTGAGAAGTGGCGTGGCGAACGCTGTTATTATTTTTGTCTATGATGACTCAGCGCCATAGATAGGTAGATAAAATGCATCCTAAAAAAACAAGGTAAGATGCACTTTACAGATATATAAAAAGGGAAAGCTATTTTCCGTGGTCATCGTATCACCCCTAAGCGGCTGGACTGATTATTTTTTTTTCGTGTTGGCTTTTATCAGTAGAAGGTGATGAAAGAAACAATTAAGACAGTTGTGTGTAAAATTATAAATAAGAAAAAAAAACTCTACGTATGCAACCATATTAATATTTTGTCCGTATATATTTTATTCCAATTTTGAAATTTCTACAGAAACTGTCAATAATTATTGTTAGATAGTTGGTGCGATTGACAGAATGCGAATGGAGTATACATGGTCTAAAACAGACGCATCGGTCGGAATAACATTGGTAAAATGTAATCGAACCTATAATTAGTTGTTTATGAAAAGCTTTTATTATTGGTAGTTAATTTTTAGGTACCTATTGTTGGGACTTAGGTACCATTAAAAATAAACCTCCAGAGGTTGTTAAAAATGACAGCCCATTTTTATTATAAGCTAGTGGTCGACCAGTGCTCGAAATTCGTCCATAACTTATTTAAATTATAAGTTTGAACATTATTAAGGTTCCATTGTCAAAGACTGAACGAGCGCTATTTCAAAATTATCTTTCAAAAACAATGACGTCAAATTTGAAATGTATATATGTACACAAAGTTTTTTCTATTATTATTATATACAAACGATATAAATCTATTCTCAATTTGACCACCGATACACAAAAGAATATATGCGTTTGTGTCAATGTCAAATACATAGAAGTTTGTGTGAGTATCAAATAGGTACATAGCATTACAGTAGTGTTTGTAATGTTTTTTTATCATTTTAAAAAAAGTGTACCATTTGCAATTCTTTCTCTATACCTACATATAAACTATACGTGTGTGAAATTTCCGACTTCTCTGTCAGCGCGATTTTTGTAATATATAGATATTATTATGTATTCACCATCTTGCTTTTGTTAAGCAATGAGTCATTCAGAACGGGTAGACAATTTCACCCTCACAATAGCGAGGGATCATTCCTTGTATTGTACGACGGACCCAGGTTTATATTATACACCATTAACTTTTTTTTTCATGATTGATTTTTCAGGAGGAAGCCATTTTATTGTTGATAAGTATCTTATTTATGGAGGTAAAAACCTGCATACAAAATATCAGAAATTTAAAAAAAATATATTATACTAGCTTATACCCGTCTTGCTTTAAGTTTTTGATTCCGATTGTCAGGCTTGATCGGTAGGTAATTAAACAGATTCTAGTCTAGCTTCCCATTGCTTACCAGACCTCTATAACTGACATAAGCACAGAAAAAGAAGAATGACACTTTTACAATTTTTGTTTTAACGACCTCATAATATTATACGAACCTACCGACATAATTTGCAAGTTTTCATAGAGAGAGCTCTATGGTTTGAATTTTAGCTACATTCCCTACACCCTCTAATGTGTGATAATTAATTAGGCATTCCACCCATTGAGGGTGATTTGTGCTATGTGTGATAAAGGCAGCTGTCAAACTTCAAAATGGAGGAATCATTTTGCATTCATTGAATCTTTATTTATTGAGAATAATAAGATTTGAATAACATTTATATGTGTAAAGAAAATTATAATTTTCATTGATTTGGAACATATTCAAAATTTTACAAACAAATGACAAATATGACATCGGCTTTCGTAAATTGTTGTTTATTAATCAATCAATAGTTATTTTATTTCAATTTATTGAATTCATTACTTTTAATGTCGTTTCTTTTCAGGTTTGTTTTGTTATTTTATTATCTGTAAACATTATATTAGTAGAACAATTAATTATATCAATAAATATTTATTCTCTTTTCAGAGAAAGAAACAATAAACTGTATTGAATTTATTAACAAAATATCTTATAAAACGACATTATCTGTCATAAAATGGAGAAACTAAGATTTAGATTTCAAGTTAAAGAATCTTTAGAATGTGCAAAGTCGAACTTCATTGCAGTAACGACAATAACCACGCAAGATAACAAAGTGTTTCTTATTCCTGAAGAGTATCAAGCAGTATCGCTTCACAAGCATGTTGAAAAATCTAAAGCTTATGAGACTGTAAAAAAAACATTGAAAAAAAGACATGAAAATAGGAAAAAGCTGGATGAATTGAGAATAGGACCTTTCAAAATCGTGGAAAAAATATCAAACTCTATTTACAAAATAAACACCGGACATAGGAAATCAGAATCAAATTATTTCCATAAATCCAAAGTAACTCCATCCCCTGAAATTGAAACTGTAACTGTGTGATAATTATTGTACTATATTCTTTCCGAGGGGGGGAGATGTAAAGAAAATTATAATTTTCATTGATTTGGAACATATTCAAAATTTTACAAACAAATGACAAATATGACATCGGCATATTCGTAAATTGTTGTTTATTAATCAATCAATAGTTATTTTATTTCAATTTATTGAATTCATTACTTTTAATGTCGTTTCTTTTCAGGTTTGATTTGTTATTTTATTATCTGTAAACATTATATTAGTAGAACAATTAATTATATCAATAAATATTTATTCTCTTTTCAGAGAAAGAAACAATAAACTGTATTGAATTTATTAACAAAATATCTTATATATGTATAACAAATCAATCTACAATTATTTTATTACATTTTCATACCGTAATACCAAGATTCCATTCAACGTTTACATGAGTAATTTTGTTTCCAAAAGATGGCTTACTGTCTTTTTGAGAAATTTGTATGAAGATCCTAAAAAAATTGAGTTTTTTAAATAGCTCTAAATATATTAAAGTTAATGCAGCAAATTGTATTTAAGAACCTACTCAAGCAGTTTGCACGGCTCTGCGCAGATTCATATCTGACGTAGCATTTGTATTTTGAGCTTGATGCTCCCATATACGATAGAAAGCAGACAAACATTTCTGAATTATTATGTAGATTAAATACCCGTGCCTATATACAAAAAGGTCGTATTTATTTATTGGGGTATACGAGATTTATAACAACAGCACTCTGTGCCTTTTGACTTATTTAACCAACCTCCCAAAACCGATACAATGTGTTTTTTTATACAGAGGGTTTCGCACCAATCGTCGTGTCCTTATTTTTTTGTGTTTTTTTTTTCCTTTGTAAAGTTTAGTACTTTTCAATAGATTTTTAACGAAATACGTATTTATTAAAGGATAGAAACTTAAAAATTGCACAGATATTATTTATGAAAAAATATTTATTTAAAATTTCAAATGCAAATTTTGTTTGTTTTGTATGGAGATTAATTATTATTAAGCGTATGGGAATATAGATACATCACAATATCTTTACAGGTAGAAACAATAATTGAAATGATTATATTGTAATTCATAGTGGTCGCCCAGTGGTCGAAATTTGACCATAACCACTTAATTTTAATTATAAGTTTGAATATAGGTAGGTATGTATTTTTTTTATATTAGATTAGAGCGAGCGTTATTTTACAATTTTTCTTCAAAAGCAATGACATGGAATGCGTCAAATTTGAAATGTTGATAGATTATATATTTCCAATTCTTTTTTTTCTATTATTTTTAAAGATAAATATTATTAAAATCTTCTCAATTTGACCACAGATAAACAAAAGAATATACATAATATGCGTCTGTGTCAATATCAAATAGATCGAAGTGTATGTGAGTGTTAAATGCATAACATTACAGTAGTGTTTGTAATGTTTTTTTTTATTGATTTAATGTATTTTTTCTGCATAGTTTGGAAAAAATATTAGCATTCGCCACTCTTTCTCTATATAAACTATAAGTGTGCGAAATTTCATACTCCTCCGTCCGCATAATTTTCGTAAAAAGAAGTAAAAAGTGTTTGGTTCTTTTAATAATCTTTAGGTTTGTTAAAAACATATAATAAACGTCATTTTGTAATCGCTTGGGGTATCGTGTACTAATTTTTCTTGTATTCTTTGTTTGGGTTCTGTTTTATACAGATTTTTTACATTTTCATTCGTTATCATTCGTTTTTTTACTTCTCTAGACCTTCATTCTAGCAAGTTCATTAATTGTATAGAGATTCTCATTCAGATGGAAAAATGGAAGATTATACTGGAACATATTTCGTTTTGTTTGGGATCAAGTGATTATAAAATGACGCATTGTGTACCTTACGTGGTTTAAAACAGATGCATCGTTCGCAATGACATTAGTGTTTAAAATATGTTTTATCATTCTTTTAAATTGGAATTCAATATGCATAGTTAGGAACACAGGACAACGTCTGTCGGGAAAGCTAGTCCTGTATAAAAAGAATCCATATACGCTGTATTTATAAATATCTTATTTTTCAAACCGTATGTAGCTGTTAAGGATATATTCATAAATATTTATATAAAGATCGGATCACATCTTCACAGGATAAGTGTTCGAAGAAAAATAAGCAAAAAGGTTTAATACCAAATTGTTTTTTTCCCTCATATTATTATGTGCGCTATCAGTAATTCCTGGCAACTACATAATTAATATTAAACAACTGTATTAATTGCTAGTAGCATAACTTTTTAGACGAAACGCATAGAGAAGGGTCAAAAATTTATGTGTCAATTTTTTTCCGGACTAGATCTTAACGATATGATGACTGTTATTCTGAAATGAAAAACAGACGATTGAGTTGCGTCGTATCTAATTTTTATTCAGACTTTTGATATTTCTGTATTCTGAAAATATTTTATCCAACACAGGCACTTTCCCTTTTAGATTAGGTACCTGTTTTATCAGTAGCATTGTTACGTATTCTGCGCGTATTCGAAGGTCAAACAAGGTGTTATGTTAGTGTAGAAAACTTGATAACATACTAAAATTTGTCTCTAAGTAAATTTGGTACGTGTGGTTTAAACTTTATAAAAATCCATTCAATCGAATTGCTTCCATCAACACTTATGGGAATCGTGCCAATAACTATGACCCACCCTTTGATAAGAAAAAAAGGAGCGGCGGGAGGAGAGATTAAGAAAGGATGAAGAATGGAAGAATATGCTTGCGTATTGTTGAAGAATAAAAGATTATTTTTGCGCGAAAGCCGAGTGCAGGGCTGAAAATCCGATATTCCGCGCGAGGGCTGTTCAACCATTAAATGCGATCAATTGAGGTGAGCTCAACAGTTACTACTTATTTCACTACTAGCTTTCCCATAGACGTTGTCCTGTGGTACTAATAATGAATTTTGCATAAGAATTTTTAAAAGAATGATAAATATGACATTTAACCAATGTCATTCATCTGATTTAAACCACATATTTTCCACCCGAATTCTGTCAATCGCACCAACTATTCAACGACTGACAGATTGTGTCAAACGACAAATTTCAAAATTAGATTTATTCACTTTTCACATTTTAATTTTATAAAAAAATTGAGTTTCAGTGTTAACAAATTAATAATCCCATGTTAATACTTTCAATGGTTGTCAGGTAAATAAAAATCGTGTTTCTATAGATTTTTTTCATAGATGGCATTGTTGTTTCGAAATTTCCATACTTATCTACTTTAATAATATATTTTGTATTATTTGTTAACAACTTTTCAATTTTTTAAATAATTATTATCTTATTATATGGAGCGGAGAAGAATCCAGTTAACTAAGCATCATAAAAATCTGTTTAGCAGATCTCAAGTTATTAGTGTTCGCACTAACTCGACTTTCTTTTATATTATAGAGATTGTATAGAATATTCTTTACAGGATATTACTAGGTTATTTTGTTAAACGACATAAACACATGGATATATTTTAAGGATATGAACAAAGCTACTTGTTTGCTAGGAACAAATACGTAAAATATTATATTTCTTAGTTTAACAAAAATATGAGCCATGTGAAATAATTATTAATACACGAAAAATTAGACTCAAGTGGAAATCTTTACAACGTTGAGTCAGTTGAGTGTTCTACATCTAAATGTTCAGGGGTTCATTCGGTGGACACGTCACATACTGAACACGCCGCGGCCGTCAATTAGTCTTGTTCGGTACACCCATGTTCTGTAGGCAGATGTTTCCTGCGGTGAATTATTGTTAATCACGTAACGTTCACAATATATTTTGTGAAAGCTTAGAAAACTATCCCGTAATGATAAGAATAATAACGAACTTTTTAATTTTGCACCATGTTTGTATTTAATCGTATTTTTGTGTTTGACTATTTTTTAAGTAGCTACAAATTTATCTAAATTATAAAAATGGGGATCTATTTTCCGTTGTCTTCGCATCACTCATAAACGGCTGGACCGACTTCGCTAATTCTTTTTTTGTCGTATAGGCGTTTATAAAGGAAAGGTTCTAAGGAAAGAAAAAAATAAGAAAGTTCCGTGGAAAATTAGAAAATTAAAGAAAACTCTAAGTACCTAGGCAACTTTTTTAGTACCTTTTATCATATAAATTTTATTCCAATTTTTTTATTTTGACAGAAACTGTCATTTGTTAGATAGTTGGTGCGATTGACAGAATGCGGATGGAATATACATGGTTTTAAACAGACGCATCGTTCGGAATCACATTGGTCAAATGATAATTAATTCATCACCATACAAATTCGATTTCAATATTCATAGTTAGGAACACAGGACAACGTTTGTCGGGAAAGCTAGTCTTCTAATTAATTGATATTTTACATATTTATTTTATTTACCCTGACTGGTTTGTCTTTTGTTAATTTGATAATGCATCCTTTCAAAAACATAACTCAAATATTTTTTTATAAGAAATCTAAGCCCACTTGGCGAACGGATAATTTACGAGTCACGAACTTCAATGCTTCAAAAAGTCAATTATTTACTCCTCTTCTATTAATTAGTCTAGGTCTACATCCCACAATGGTACGGGCTTTTGCCCGACAGTTGTTGGGTAGATTATTTAGAATATACAAATATAGTATAACGTTATCTACTATATAAATTAAAGTCGAGTTAGTGCGAACACTTATAACTCGAGATTGGCTCAACAGATTCTTCTGATGTTTGATTTATTGGATTCTTCTCCGCTCCGGATAACAGAATAACTAATAAAAATGAAAAAAAAATGGATAACAAATGATGTAAAAATACAATATTTAAGTTTGTATGGAAAGGTTACTGGGACGCGCCCACGACATCGCGGGTAGTTCCCTCTCATTCTCGCATACGCTCTTACAGTAGCCAATCCCATTTACTCCACCGCACCGTTTCGATAGTTTTAGAAAATTTTCATACAAAGTCAACAATATTATCGGTCACATTCGTGTTGGTAATAGGTGAGGTAGGGTGTGTGCGCGAACGCATTTTTCTCAAGTTGTTTCAGAAATAGTTTAATGTTATTATTTTATTAGCTTATCTCAATCGAATTAATTTTGTATTGTTTAACGGGGGCGCAGTGCACATCATGTACATATTAACGGGCCACTTCGGGCTAGAACCACAGGACAACGTCTGTCGGGAAAGCTAGTATTTTATAAATAAAGATTATTATTATTTGTATAAAATTACTCAATTTGGTGCTTCAATAATTAATTGATCACTGAGAAAAATTCTAGTAACCGTGCTAGTAAAAAGAGCGCCGACTAATTCGAGGAAGTACCGATAACAATATTTTTGTTAGTAATACCAGTTAGTATTTATTACAAACCATGAAAATAACTAACTCATTCCATAGTTAGTTGAATCCACTACCATCTATATAGTGAAAACGACTAGAAAAGCAATTACTAGAAATAGCTAGTTAATTTTCTAGTAAAATCGTTATTAGAAATTACAAATTTTTTTACTAAAACTGAGCTAGTAAAAAGAGCGCCGACTAACTCCAGCAGTAAAAGTAACTAACAAAGAAAATATTTTAGCACATATTACTAACTTAAGCTCCACCCATTTTGAAAGGAAGTAAAAAGAACTAGCTTATTCTATAAAAAAATACATACTTTTTATTTGTGCCAGGGACTGGTTAGTTAAATATACTATCGTTGTAAGTAAATGCGACTAACTTCCATAGTTTTAGCTAGTAAGTTCCACCTACTCAATTATTGGACTTAGTGAATATAACTAACTTCTTTGAGTAGTCTCAACTAACTAGCCTAAAAGTTACTAGCTCCGCTAGTAGTTTTGAAAAACCTTGCTAGTAAATTTGACTTATTTTGTTAGTAGCTCTGTTAGTGTTTTCTAGTAAGCCTTGCTTTTTTTTCTAGTAGTCCTTTCTACCTGTATTAGTAAAGGTGGCTAAATTATTCTAGTAGCCTTTTCTCTGCTAGTAGTTTTTAATGCCCTTGCTAGTAAATCTAGCTCCTTTTGTTTAGTAGCTCCAGTGTTTTCTAGTAAGCCTTGCTTTCTTTTCTAGTAGTCCTTTCTACCTGTATTAGTAAAGGTGGCTAAATTATTCTAGTAGCCTTTTCTCTGCTAGTAGATTTTAATGCCCTTGCTAGTAAATCTAGCTCCTTTTGTTTAGTAGCTCCAGGTTTTTTCTAGTAAACCTTGCTTTTTTTTCTAGTAGTCCTTTCTACCTGTATTAGTAAAGGTAGCGAAATGATTCTAGTAACCTATCTCCAGGTTACTAGCACATTCTAGTAGTTTGCGGTAGCATATGCTAGTAATCTATCCACAGGCTACTAGCGCGTGCTAGTAATCATCAAAGTCTTCACTTAGTTGCCATGACTATTTTCGTAGGCTTATTTTGTCAGGTCTTCTATACCGCTGATTGGTTCCAAATCTGGCTCTTTTGATAGGATCCTCATCAAAGATTTGTCAATCTTGGATGATGATTCAATCTATATGGAGCCAAATTCTAAACACAAGACACAATATAATAGCGAAAACCTGATGAAATAAACCTACGCCATAGAAACTCAGGTCCAGCAGTCATGGCAACAAAATGAAGTCCTCGACGCGATGCAACTATGTAAAAAAATAAGACAAAATGTATGGTTAATAAATTATAAACAAGTGCATACATTATAGCAATTGGCAATAGTTTATTGATTGTAAAACATGAAAATAATAAATATAATAATAAATTTAATTAAAATATAATTAAATTATTTTCAATGTTGGACTGTTGGATAAATAAAGGAAGGTTATATTTTTGAAAAATATTGATTAGATTGTCAATATCACCACTTGTTAGAGATGTTAAATTAATGAAGACATTTACTAATTCTTCCCGTGATAGTCTCCATCAGTTGCAACAGTGTTTTATGTATATATAGGAGCGGACACGTGGATTTAGAGCGTTTATTGAGTTACGGACGAACTTCTCAATTATAATACAGACACCCCGCGTCGCTATTACAGCAGAACTGTGAATGACGCGCATACTCTAACTAAACATAACCTACAAATAATAGTATTTTATGCATATATCTTTTTCAGTTTTGTAATTTATGTCAATTAAATGAATATCTTAATACCTATCAATGATATTTAAGTGTTAAAAATGTACTTTTAGCCATATTAACATTGAACTTTCTCGTAATTTGGATCTGTTTGGTATTCACACTACTGTATAGGTAGATATAAAGTAAGCATGTATGAAACCTTAACTTTTTTTATAAAAATAATAACCCTAAGAGAACTGGACTACTACACTTTTGATACCATTCACAAATTAAAGCTTGTGCCACAAAGAGGAAGAAGGTTACCAGGGACCAAACTCAAGACCTTCAGTATGTAAGTCAGCGAATGAATCGCTAAGCTATTAACTACTACTTTCTTTATAGGAAGTAAATGAAAGCTTTAAGGTCAAGTATATTGTATTTAACAGAAGTCCATTCTTGTCAAAAATCTTTATTCATGAATACTGGTTGGAATTTTGAAAAATTTTAGTATATTAACTTCAACTTCATTATACTCACCCTAAATTATTATTCCTTCAAAGACAATTCTTTCCATTTTCATGAATGATAAGGGACTTAACAAAGTATGTTATCCCAACTAATGACAGAATATTATGGTAAAGAAAAAACAGATTCACAATGTAAAATTTTATTTGAATAAGAATCATGAAATAATTTGTTAGTTCGTTAAAGTTTGTTAGTTTCAACATTTTATCTACATATACAACACCATACACAGTAACAAAACACATCAGGTAAAAAACTAAATATCAATATACTTACATACTTGTACAATAAAAATAATAAGAAAAAAAAAACTTAATTTGACGAACACCTGAAATACTTTCTTTTGTCAAATATACTAAATAGTGAACTAAATAAATTGAAATAAAAATTCCTATATCTGACAATTTACATAAGTTGTAATTTGAAATAATAATATTAAGTATATAAATTAAAGATAACTTTATCCAAAACCAATACATACTTACACTTAGTATGTAATAATATATTAAAAAAAAACATTTAAAATTGCAAAGCGTAGATTGATTGGGACATCACAAAACTTCAAATCGAACCTCAATCTTATTGAAAGTATGCAAAAAACATTATAGGATTAATAAATAATCAAACACCAGTTAACTTAAAAAAACCTGTATCCTAATACAAAATTATATATAAAAAAAAAACAAAAAATTCTTCACAAATATTAAAAAAAAAATTTTATAATACAAGCCAAAACATAAAGCATAGAGTAAACAAAGAATTAAAGAAGGTTAACTAGTAATTTTAAATACTATCCATCATTGTCAATGACTTCTGAAAATGTAAATAATGCATTGAAAAAATTTCAATGGCAACGGGGTAAATGATTAAATTGAACAGTGTTGTCTGTAGCTGTCCTCCCGTCTTCTGTATCTTGTTTCTATCGCAAAGCGGTTAGTAAAACATTATTTGCATCTTCATTTAAAGCTGTTTGAGGTTATGCTTCTTATATAGATTGAAGTGGTGGTTTGGTAGCACAGAATCTTGGTCACTGATTTTCCTACAGATGTACCTACTGAGGGTTGTGGTCCTCGTACCTAAAAGCCAATAAATAATTAAGAAAAAAAAACAATAATATGACTTGTTACTCCCAGATGTTTTTTTTATAAACATTTGAGAGTAACAGATTTATTGCTCTGAAGAATGAAGTCCCTCTGCGTCATAACGGCACAAATATTCTACCAGTTTTCGAATATCGATGAACGATCATCTACTGATATTTTTAGTGTGTGTGCACACACTAATCTGCATTTGTTGGAAACACAGGGTCCTTAACATTGTGGCAAGGGACTGCTTTTTTCGCTGATATACTTACATACGTATCTCTTAAACTTTTTAATTTGGGTAAAGCTGTACTAAACGGACATCGTTTTCTTTTCTTGTTGGTGTGGCCGTAGTCAGAAGATTTATAATGATGGTTTTGTTGTAATTTAACTGTTCAGCCATACTCCCACTTCCAGCAGATGAAATAGTTTTTTCTCTATCTGATATCTGCAAATATGAACAGAAACATTAATAAAATATGAATTTAATATGTATAACCTTTCTTCTATCTCAAAGATGATATAACTCTATTGCCGAATATAGATAAGTCTCTACTCTACAAACTAAAATTATTATCTATATTATACAAGCTCAAAAGAGTGCTCATCAAGAATTTTTACTTGAATTCTTGTAACCACTTTTACTGATAAATATTGTTCACGAAGCCCTTATCTTTGAAAAGCTTGAGTAATATAAAATACTTGAGTAATAAATTGTTATTAAAACCAACCACAAGTGAATGCATAAGACGTGGTTAAATGAATTAAGGTATTGGTATACTTACTTACAACTTTTTTTTCCTTTTATTGACCTTCATCCTGTTCATGGTGTTCTTGGTCATGCAGTCTCAAGCTCAGGACTTACAACTATGTTTATGTTCTTAAATGTTTGCCCTTACATCTTTACACGATCTGCTGGGCTCATCACATTGCTAAAATAAATTAAAGTATTCTTTAAGTCATAGAGCGTGATCAAATTGTCATTTGAATGTAGTTTTATAGAAAATAATCAGCTAATCATAATGAACTACGAAATGTCAAATTATACAAGAATATTAATACTTACATTTATGTAAATAAATAACACTTTCTTGAACTGCTAACTGCAACATAATAACTCTTATGTCTTTAGGGTACTGCAAAGCACTGATTTTTTTCATTTAAATGCATTTAAAACATTGAATTTCAATAAAACACAGAGCGGGTATACTGCGCACTTACAAGTAAACTGACAGACATCATAATTTTGAGGTTAGAATTTACGCGCGTACACGTACCCAATTTGCCGCGCAACAGCAAGGAGACTAGTAAATATTACTAAAATAAATACTAGATCTAATTAGTAAGATTAACTATCGAGATGCCAGTAATTCACAAATCGTGTTAGTCAACCAAGTTAGTGATTTCTAGTAACGTGAATTTTAACTAACTTATGTTAGTTGATGTCTACAAACACAAGTTAGTACAATCTACTATTTCAACATTTCAACTAACCAAGTTAGTTAAAATTCTTTAGTAAATGTTACTAACAGGTTTTTTTTAAGTACCCTCAACTAACAAGTTAACTAACTCTGATTTTACTAATTTCGAGCTAGTACCCGCTAATAACCACTTTTACTAGAACTCATCAACTAACTCCGTTCTAGTAAAAAATGGCCAATTTTTTACTAGAATTTTTCTCAGTGATGTTATCGATTTTGAGTAACAGCAGCGTTTAGCGTCAAGATTATTTTATGAATAGAAGCTGTTGGTAGCCTAGCGGCTACGACGTCGGCTTTCGTAATGGAGGTCGTGGGTTCGATCCCAGGTGCCAGAAATCTTCGTTATTCACGACATAAGCGTTTAGTAGCTTAGTGGGAAAGAATGTATTTCTGTGTGAGCACAGATTCATTTAATTAATAAAACTCGACAGTAATTTCAATTAACTATATAAAATAAAAGTTATTTATGGATATCTATCATCCAGAATATACGAATTTCAAAAAACCGCACACAGATTTCAAAAAAAAAACTCTTAACTAAAGAAAACGATGAGAAATAAACCTATATTTAATCATAACCTTCGGGATAAGTCCGCCCTTTGAAACTTTAAAGTGTTTGTATAAAAAATGTTTTTAATTAATTATTTCACAATAAAGTTTTATTTATTTATAACCGATTTTTTTAAACACTTGCACTTCGATCAAATTTTTCATCCGTTAAAACTCATGAGTTTCACAAAATTTGAGTCATGTATAAACATGACTCAAATTTTGTGTGTAGCAAGGCTTTTTTCATCCCTTACATTATTTTTTTAGATAAAAAGAATCGATAAAAGAGCTTTCATTGTTTGCCTTTCAATATTATTATTTTTTATTGTTTATTTATTCATTTGTTTAGGTACGTGGTTCCAGATTACTCCCGGGCGGGGAGAGGGTAGGCAGAGAGTACTCCAGATGACTGATTGAATGACAAAGGGATGAATGATTGATTTGTTAGTACATACCTCCATTATCTAAAAGTAATAGAAAATGAATTAGAAAAAGTGATATATTATTACTTTCAAACAATTTATTATATATTTTTTGTTCAGGTGTGCCAATAAGGACAATAAAAAATAATTTATCATTTGATAAGTATCACAATAAGCCAACAGGCTAGTGTCCAACGCAATTTTCCCATAAATTATGTATGTACTATCCAAGAATAATTCTTTCGCTTTTTCCACCCACATAACACTTCTCATGCACCCTCTCCTATTTCTCTTACTTCCTACCTGGTCTTCCTTGAGGACGGAATCGATGTGTTCGATCCACATCTTTCTCGGTCGGCCTCGCTTTCTTACACCTTACTTTTCAGCCTTGTGAATTATCTTTGTCATTTTGTCTGCATCCATTCTTTCCACATGTCCAAACCATCTCAACTTATTAACGTTCATCTTTGTCACAACACTTACTTCCATACCACATTCCTTCCTAATATTTTCATTCCTTTCCATATCCCATAAAGTTTTTCCACATATTCTTCGTAGAGATTTCATCTCTACTATGCATTTATACTACATTCTTCTTTTTTCGTCCATGTCCACGTTTCACATCCATACATCATCGATGGTAACAGGATTGCGTTATGCACTAGTTTCTTTGCTTGTAGGGAGACGTTGTTGTTTCTCATGATAGGTCTTAGTGTACCGCCCACCCTGCTACTAGCAACAAAATAACATATGAAATACACTCTTTGACTCTTTCACAGTAAGCTACTTAAAGCTTGTGTCGTGAAAGAGGAAGATGGTCGGCACCTGGGATAGAACCCATGACCTCCAATACAAAACAGCACGAAAGCCGACGTTGTAACTGTCAGACTACCAACCCCTTTATAACACTTTGCTCAAATTGTAAACCCTATGTTATAATAATTAAGGATCTACATATTCTTAAATGTGAAGTCTTTAAATATTTATGTTCATAATAATATAGAAAGATTACTTAATCCTTTGGTCTTTTCAACTGAGAAATTCTTTAGAATGTGACTCAGGAGGTGAATTATTCAAACGGAGCCTAACTTAGTTGGCGCTGTTTGTGCTGAATTAAGTCGCGGAGTTGAGAAAATAAACATCAAACTTTCCACTGTCTTAATGTTTCTAAGTAGGAACTCACTTTCTGTACATGTGTGTCACTTCCAACTTATTGTGGGATTCGGAAAGATTAAGCTTCATCAAGAAACTTAAGAACTACAACTTGTAATTCTTCTTAAACTTAAAAAGCTCTTCGGGAATTTCCAGGATGTCCAATTGGATATATTCTGCCTACATCAGGCCGTGTACCGTAAGGGGTAGGCAGAGAGAACGGACCTCCACTCGTCTCTATCCAAGCATACTTCTTTCGCTTCTTACACCGACATAACATTTCTCATAAACCTTCTCCTATTTCTCTTACTTCTTACCTGGCCTTCGTTGAGGACGGAATCGATGTGTTCGATCCACGTCATTTTCGGTCGATTACGCCTCTTACACATTGTGACGGGACTAACATTTTAGTAAAGTATTTTAGATTTTATTTATAGATTTATTATTAAATTATAATAACTTGGAGACGCCCATGGGGTTATACACCACTGTGCTACACGTCACAGGTCTATCTCGAAATATTGCGAAACTTATTTTAATAAATAGGGGTCGTAAATGCCTTTCTGGGACAGTTCATTTCAAATCTTGGAGCGGTGAGGATCTACTACTAAGGCGGTCATCCCACAGCTTTCTGGGACAGTTCATCTCATCTCCTGAAGAGTGAAGATCTCTTACAAGCAGCAGAAATTCTGGAAGGGGACGGAGGTCTCCAGTGCTGAACAGATCTATACCAGGCCCAAGGACAATTCAGATAATTATATTTTGTTTCATTAATTTATTTTTTCCTAATTCAATTTGTTTATTTTCATAGAGATTTTAATTTTTACTAATTTAAAACAAATTAATGTTTCGTTGGGTAAATTATAGCGATTTGTTTAAACATTTGATAAGTAAATATTTTAATATATTTTATATTGGTTCCAAATTGATTTCTTCATTGAATAATATATTTAGTATTTTGTCTTCTACAAATTAAATAAAGATATTCCCTTTTGTGTAAATTATAATGATTTGTTTTTAAAACATTTGAATATTATTCTGCCTTTCATTTTTGATCTGATAAATAATAATTATTATAGCTTTTAATAATAAACTCATCATTTTGTGCCTAATGTATTTATTTATTTATAATCTAAACTTTATGGCATTATTTATTTCATTTATAAATATTATTATATTTCCTTTTAATTTAAATTTGGTAAATAATACTAATTTTATAGTAGTTTAATTAGGGTCATTAGGATTATGTTTTTCGATAATATTTTACTTAATTTATGTTTTCCAATTGGAGTGATAAATTTAATTTTATATTTCCTTTTAGATTATCTTCAGCTTTTATAGTTTTAAATTGTGTCGATTAGGATTATGAATTTATTGATTTATTTATGATATGAATTTAATGGTATTTTAATTAGGGCGTTATTGTGTTATTAAGTGTTGCGTAATATGTCGTAATCAGATAGGTATTGCATAAGTGTTACATCATTAGGTGTAATCATGGTGAAATAATGATGATACTAATCAAACCCTTCCATTTCAGATAAGGATCCTAGAGAAAGGATTCATTTCAAATTATTATTTTATAATTAACCATAAACTTCTTATTTGTTTGTGCTTCGCTTCTTTTGCATTTCAGATATTAGATTAGATTTTATGTGCTTTCGCTTGCTTGTGTTTGTGTCTTGGTGGAGGGTAGTTAGAGGTCATTCTTTATTATTTGAAATAGTAGATTGGTGTTTTATAATACGCTTTGAGTAGTATTCTAACAAAATGTAGTTGCGCTAGTGTGTGGCAAATAGTAGAATATATATATTATTATTTTATTTTATACTAACAATAGTCCTATCCTTTTCTTCCCTAATACAAATTGGGAATTGACTAATATTCTTATATTCGTATTTATACTTATTTTATTTAGTTGCATGGAATTTATCTTTAGTCTCTGCTGGATTTATGTAAGCATGCGTGCATATTACTATAATGTGTATAGTGGAAATAAAATACGCACTAAACGCCAAAAATGAAAAAAATGAGTTGAGTATGAGGAAATGTTCTATAAACCATTGTCAATAGCCTAAATATTGCACTAAGTCCATATCGATGATCTAAAGGCGTTAAAAAGCAGATCCAAAAATCATCATTGTTCTATGTCTGTATGGGGGAAAAATCAGTTTTATTAGATTATCTCAAAATGAAGTTTTTGGCGTTTAGTGCGTATTTTATTTCCACTATACATGTGTACTCATGTGGGTAGATGTAGCAGCGAATACTTATAAACTTAACAAACTCAGTCCAATTACCTCTGAGATTCGGTAATCGGTTCCCTTTTTCGTTATATTTCTAGGGAAGAGTCCAAGAGCTACCGTAGCGATTGCTCGTTAAGGCCCTATTATGAAATATTCTATAATAATTACTAACCTTTATTTTATGTATTGGGTGCATGCTTATTTATTTATGTATACCTTAATCTATGTGTGTTTATCCGCGAATTAGTCTAACAAGCACAGAGATTCAGCACTTGTCCAGGCCGGCTGAAATCGAAATAGGCGAGCCGTTGGGGGCCTATTTCCCCCTCCCCCATTAGGGGGGGGGGTGTGTTGTAGATAGAATTGTAGAATTTGAAACTGTGGTTGTGGTAAATAAGGAGATTTTGAATATTTATTTCTAATAACAGGCAAAATTCTCTCAAGACAATGGATTCACAGCTGACCAGAAATGTCCTTTAAATTCGAAGGGCAATCGAGAAAGATATAATTATTTGTTAGAAAACTAATAAATTATTTGCAGAATGACTATAATCACGATGTGACAAGAAATTGTGCAATATTTATCTATTTATTTTATGTCACTATTATTGCAAATTAAATACAAATCAAGGAAGAAATATTATTTAAGTAATCGTTATTATTTAAGTATGATGTTTTACCATATTTTATTTCATAACTAATTGGACTATTTTATGTTTCAGAATTATCCAGTTGAATAATAAATCTCAAATAGATTAAAACCACAACGTTTGGGTCCTTAGGTTAGTTTCTAGACGATCACGATATGGCCATTTCGTAGACGGTAGTTCTAGGTTTTCTAGATAGTCTTTCAGATACAGGTAGAATAGAGTTGACAACGTCATATTCTGCTTAGGGTTATTCTATAGCTAGGTTTAGTAGCCCCTAGCTTTGCAGATGGTCTGCTTTGCTCGCAGGGCTAAGTTAGTTGCATAAATATGGTGCAATCGATAGTTTAAGTATAATGGGGTTGCGTCATATAGTGTCATCGTAGGTTTAGATATAGTTAAGCTTAGGTTTAGCTTAGATCTAGTTAGGTCAGCTTAGGTAGAAAGCCTCTCGTTAGGGGGGGCTGTGACAACATTTACTTGCAACCTTATAAATTCTCTTTGTCATTCTGTTTGTATCCTTTCTTTCAACATGTCCAAATCATCTCAACTAATTAAGTTACATGTTCGCACCAAGACTAACCTCCATACTACATTCTCTAATAACCTTTCTACAATATATTATTCTTAAAACGACAATCACACATTCTTTCTAGATGCACAATTTTATCCCTTGTCTTGTGTAAATTAAAAAACTTCAATCCCACAACATTTCCTTATCTGTCAACTCTGCTTTAAAGAAACGAAACACACTAATGTGGGTTGTCTTCTTTTTTATGTAGGAGCTGCAATCTTTTCATATAGGTAACGGTCATTTTGAATATGTTTCGGTGGTTCGGGTATGTTGAAAGAATGGATGCAAATAGGATGACAAAATGGTGTACAAGGCTGAAAGAAAGGTGTTAAAAGGCATGGTCGACCAAAAATGACGTGGGTGGACGAAGCCATCTGTGGATTATTCTGCAAAACAGGTTGCGATCCATAGATGGCTAGAAGTCAGGCGCCATATTGGAAATCATAGACCAATTGATATTCAGCGCCAGGAATAGATGGCGTTATACAACCAACTTGCCAGGTGGTAAAAATGTATAGTCTTGGGGAATATTCCGTGTATTATTATGTAAAATATAGTTTTAATGATATGTAAACACTGAACATGTATAAATACGAGCGAACAGCATGGATTCGCTCTCTTTTCTGCCAGATCATCGCCGAATAAACACCAGAAGCCTATCCTGCTTTGTTTCATTTTCACATCCAATCGGAGAGAGACGACCATTTTTGGTGAACGAAACCAGGGAACCAGGAATCCAGAGAACGTGCAAGGCATAAGCGAACCAGGGCTAAGCGCATCTAACAGGTCAGATCTTTTCCAAATTCCTTGCTTTTATTTTGTGCAGTACGGGTGTGTAAATTCACTTTGATAGAACAGATTTAAATTTTATAAAAGTGTTAAAGGCTAGGTTAATTTAGTTGAAATTTGGGTTTATCGGCGGTGGTCAGGGAAAAGAGCATAAGTTTTAGAAAAGCAGTGTCGTAATTTAAAAGAAAGTAATTTTAGAACCGCGTGTGAAATATTGTAAAGGTAGTGTTATCACATTCCACTACACATAGTAAGATAATATTGAGTTATTAATATTGTAAAATATTCAGTGATCTAGCAGCGCATCGTGTACGAAATTAAAAATAAGAATTGTCAAAGTCACGCGAATCAGTTTAATTAGAGATTTGCATTTTAAGTAAAATTGTTGCATTATAGAGTATTTAAATCGAGTTCGTAATAATTTTGTAGCAAGCACGTGTTCTCTACATATTGAATATTGCAATTTACGTGCACATGTATAATTTAAATTGTAAGTAAAGCCATCAGTTCTTTTCTTTTTGTTGCATTGTCACCCACGTGTGTGACGATAATATCACATCAATTTTAATTAAGTTGCAATTAATTGTTAGGTGTAAATCGAGCACGTGCCGACATTAGTGTCGATATATTTAATAGCGGAATATTTCAATTTATTATTGTAATTTCAATTGATTGGTGACTTTTACATTTGGCAAAAGTATGTCTTTAGACTTGAAAGGTTTAATACACGTGCACAAAGGTGCATAATTATAAAAGATATAATTGATTTATTTTAGAAGATTACGACATTGCGCAAGCTCTCATTTAGCAATTAGAATATAATTTGGATAGATAATTGTGAAATTATGTAACGTGCACAAAGGTGCATAATTATAGAAAGTATATTTGATTCATTTAGACAATTACGACAGTGCGCAAGCTCTCATTTAGCAATTAGAATATAATTTGGATAGACAATTGTGAAATTATGTAACGTGCACAAAGGTGCATAATTATAGAAGATTATATTTGATTCATTTTAGACAATTACGACATTGCGCAAGCTCTCATTGAAATTGGAGTATAATTTAGTGAAAATATGGAACGTGCACAAAGGGTGCATAATTATAGAAAGTATATTTGATTCATTTTAGGACGATTACGACACTGCGCAAGCGCTCATTGAGCAATTAGAATAGAATTTAGTGAAAATATGTAACGTGCACACAGGTGCATAAATAAAATAGTATGATTTATTTAGAAAAATTACATAATAGTATAACGTCACTTGAGTTAGAAACGAAATTAGAGTATAATTTAGTGAAAATATGTAACGTGCACATAGGTGCATAAATAAAATGGTATTTGACTTATTTTAGGCAAGTCACATGTGCCGAGAATTGGCACATGGTTTTGTAGTAAATTCAAAGAAATTCAAGTTGAACAATTTAAAGAAATTGTTGTATAGTTTTGTTGAAAGAACGTGCATTTATTATTAAAATAATTAAATGTTTCAGTAAGATTATTGAACGTGCACAAAAGGTGCATAAACATTGAAGCTATTTGGCCAATAGTAAGCTATGTTCATAGGAGGGTATCAAGTCCCTCGGACATAGAAAAGTTAAGATCAGCGGCCAATAGTAGTAAGCTATGTTCATAGGAGGGTATCAAGTCCCTCGGACATAGAAAAGTTAAGATCAGCGGCCAATAGTAGTAAGCTATGTTCATAGGAGGGTATCAAGTCCCTCGGACATAGAAAAGTTAAGATCAGCGGCCAATAGTAGTGAGCTATGTTCATAGGAGGGTATCAAGTCCCTCGGACATAGAAAAGTTAAGATCAGCGGCCAATAGTAGTAAGCTATGTTCATAGGAGGGTATCAAGTCCCTCGGACATAGAAAAGTTAAGATCAGCGGCCAGTAGTAGTAGGCTATGTTCATAGGGGGGTATCAAGTCCCTCGGACATAGAAAAGTTAAGATCAGGAAAGAGCAAAGGCTCTTAGAGATTTAAAAATCATCTCGTTCCGTAGAAGAATTTGTTAATTTTATTCATTGGGGTATCAGGTTTTGTAATACGAGGACACACACACTTACTGTTGCAAATTGAAAGCAGTCCTCAACTCCAGTCCCATCATCCTGATGACTTAGAACCCCTAACACCAGTCCATTTCCTTGTCACTCAGAGCCTGCAGATGCTGCCGAATCCTGTGGTAAGCAAATTGCCGACTTCACCACTTCATCATTACAAAAACTGATTACTGTTTTTTCTTTGTTTTGGGAGCGTTGGAAGACTTCGGAAGACTTCACTACTTCTGGAGGCTGCAGACCAGGGCCAAGTAGACCACCAAGCAGAAGCCAATTGAGGTCCAGCTCGTCGTGGTGAAGGAAGACAACCAACCCCTTCTCTTTGGAAGAAGACCAGAGTGGTGGAATTCCCTCCAGGGACGGCAATAAGAAGTGAATGAAAACAGCAGACAGGACCATCTCAAGATATCTCACTTCCATAGCACCGTACCAGTACACAAAAAACCAGGTGAAACTCAAGAGGAATACTAGCGAAAATCATCAACATCAGACCAGGATCGGGACTCTCTCCGGTTGGACGGAGGCAAGCAGGATGACAAGGCGAGACCAATTTTATTTTGTTTTTATTCATCTCATTGAGAAGACATGTTAAGAAGACTCCTTCAAGAGGACTATTTTATATATATTTTATTCATCGTCAGTGAAGATACCATGGCTGATTGATTGCATAAGAATAGCAAGTTTAATATTAATGCATAAAGTAAATAGTAAGACAGCAAGATTTTAATAGAAAGTAAATAATTTTATTTAAAACAAATAATATAATACACCAAGATTTTTAATAGAATTCAAAAATTCAATTACGTCAAGATTTTAATAAGAAACATAATATTATTAGAAAACATCAAGATTTTAATAAGAAACCATAATATCATAAAACATCAAGATTTAATAGAACCATAATAATATACTTCAAGATTCATGTATCAAGTTTGTGTGACCATCAAGATTGATCAAGAGAAACATCCAGCGAAATCATACTTCAGAGTTCAGCTACAGTACTTGGACCAAGCCAGAACCACATAGCAGCAATATTTTTAAGTTCATTTGTAAAGATGTTGTGTGAAAACAAATCATGACATCTTAAGTGAAATTCTTCTATTTTTTTGTATTTTTTGTGTTGGACTGAACAGTCAAATTTAATTTCCCACTTCCTCCTGACAATGGTTGGTTGAACAAAGTTATTTCCTTTATTATTTCAGTGAGGTTCGAATCCTCATCTAGAATGCATGGGGGGTAAATGCCCTTAAAAGGCCAAGACGTGGCGGGGTTCGAATCTCTGGTGCGTCCGGGGGCTGAATGCCCCCGAGTATGGAGACGTGTCGGGGTTCGGATCTCTGCTACATTAAGTAAATTTTAGAGGCCAAGACGTGGCGGGGTTCGAATCTCTGGTGCGTCCGGGGGCTGAATGCCCCCGAGTATGGAGACGTGTCGGGGTTCGGATCTCTGCTACATTAAGTGAATTTTAGAGGCCAAGACGTGGCGGGGTTCGAATCTCTGGTGCGTCCGGGGGCTGAATGCCCCCGAGTATGGAGACGTGTCGGGGTTCGGATCTCTGCTACATTAAGTGAATTTAGAAAAATGTCACTTGGGTGGCAGTTATGGACGAAGCCATCTGTGGATTATTCTGCAAAACAGGTTGCGATCCATAGATGGCTAGAAGTCAGGCGCCATATTGGAAATCATAGACCAATTGATATTCAGCGCCAGGAATAGATGGCGTTATACAACCAACTTGCCAGGTGGTAAAAATGTATAGTCTTGGGGAATATTCCGTGTATTATTATGTAAAATATAGTTTTAATGATATGTAAACACTGAACATGTATAAATACGAGCGAACAGCATGGATTCGCTCTCTTTTCTGCCAGATCATCGCCGAATAAACACCAGAAGCCTATCCTGCTTTGTTTCATTTTCACATCCAATCGGAGAGAGACGACCAGTGGGTTCCATATGAATTCCATCCTCAAAGACAGTTCGGAAGCAAGAGAAATTGGAGAGGTTGTATAAGAAATGGTATGCGGGTGGAAGAAACGAAAGAAGTGTGCTTGGAAAGAAAGAAAAAAAGCAGCGGAAGAAGCCGTTCGTTTTCTTTGCCTACCCTTAAGAGATACAGGGTGAGGCTGTAAAAAAAAAACACCAAGTGAATCTAGGCTCATTTTCTTGAAATAAATGCATTTGTAGTTTTCTTCTTCTATTTATTTTGATGTTATGACAAGCCTTTATATGGTTAATTGATTATACTTTCGGGATTTTTCTTTCAACCCTATAAAATTTAATTTCGAAATTTAAATTAATTCAAACCTAATAATTGATTTTCTCCAATATTAATTGTCACACAAATCAACCCCTTCAGTATTTGAATATCATTCTTATTACGAAATAAATTTGAAAAATGGAACGTTTTGATTGATTTTTTTTTTCGGCGGTCATAGACAGAACGAATGTCGCACTTGAATCGTAGAATGAATGATGAAAAGTCGCCGGCTTGTGCAAGTGGCTAGCGATGCGACTGCGCCCTCTGCATTGCGGATCATAATAATACTAAATATTGGGGTGGGTTTGTGAAACTGTGCGAGTTAGCCGTGCGACTGAAAGATTAACCTGTTACATTTTATTGAAAAATCACACTTTCAACTTAATAACAGTGATTTTTACAAAACTTTTAAGCCTACATACTTTTCCCCCTTTTTTTTAACAGTGTGAACTATCTGGCATTGTGACGATTTTATATTTTTAGAATCAATCAAGTATTTGATGCAATCATTATTAATGTCTAATTTAATGTAAAGTCGGGTTAGTGCGAACACTTATAACTCGAGATCGGCTCAACAGAATCTTCTGTGTTTGATTTATTGGATTCTTCTTCGCTCCGGATAACAGAATAACTAATAAAATGTTTAAAAACTGGATAACAAATGATGTAAAATACAATATTTAAGTTTGTATGGAACGGTTTCCTATGACGCGCCCACGCCGTCGCGGGTAGTTCCCTCTCATTCTCGCATACGCTCTTACAGTAGCCCATCCCACTTACTCCACCGCACCGATTCGAGCGTTAGAAAATTTTCATACAAAGTCAACAATATTATCGGGCACATTCGTATTGGTAATAGGCGAGGTAGGATGTGTGCGCGAGCGCATTATTCTCAAGTTCTTACCGCCAGAGCTTCGAATACGAATGAAATATGGATGTTTCAGAAATAGTTTAATGTTTTTATTTTATTAGCTTAACTCAATCGAATTAATTTTGTATTGTTTTACGAGGGCGCAGTGCACATTATGTACCATATTAACGGGCCACTTCGGGCTAGAACCACAAGACAACGTCGAGACATTTTTTTCCAGTCAACCGGTCCCGTCCAATCTGAGACAGGCCAACCCCGGGTAGAAACTTCAAGTGAAAAAACACTTAGAAAAACTCTGACCCGACCGGGAATCGAACCCGGGACCTCGTGATCTTAAGTCCACGCTAGTACAACTAGGCTAATGAGGTCGGTCAATCAATCAACTAGTGTTCTATTTTTAGGGGTTAATTTTATACAAATTTGATCAGTACGGGCTAACATCCATCTTTTACTGCTGTTTCGATGGCTGGCTCGCATAAAATTTTTATTTTATTTTTTTTATTTATACGTTTATTAAGTTGCAAATACATTACATTGAATCAACCCACTAGGACAAGCCTGTCTCGGGTAGATAAAAATACATATACATTTAAAAACAGTAAACGAAAGAATAGAAAGCATACACATACAAAGAATAACCCTATAAAAATAAACAAAATTTGTAGTCCAAAATAGAAGTAATTAAATATCACTATAAGCAGTCACAATAATAAGAAAACAAGTATGTAATTCAGGCAATAGACAATCATATAAAATGACAAATAGGTAGGTACAACAAATAATCAATGAACAAAATGTCCAAAATGATCTTAAAATAAAAATTAAAATAATCACAGCAATATAAATAATGTATTGATGAAATAAATACTACACACACATACCCTTACACTCTAGAACACTCCTTCTCACACACACACACACACACAGACACCCTCTCTCTCACACATTTACACACGGGGAATCCACTAATATGGAATTTCGCCGATCTGCTCTCTAACCCAACCGTCAACAAACCTCCTGAACACACTCTCACTTTTAGCATTCCTAATGTTTGGGCTTAAAGAGTTAAAAATTCTCGGAGCTATTGCAAAATACTGGCGCCTACCAAAAGTTGTTCGACAAAATGGGACCCAGCAACTAATTCCCACTGCCGTTCTCGTTTCACGGCTCTGCTGAGACCTCGACCTAGACACAGTAAAATGTTCACCATTTGGGTGAATAACTTGTGGAAAGATGGCTGATAGTCAGAAGAAGAAGAAAATTTTATTTATTTGAGACCAATCTTTGCAAAATGTGATTGTTCTTTTTGTTCGAAATTCTCAAAAAAAAATCGCTGTATTTTTTGTTAGTCATGAGTTGTATGTGTGATTGCGAGTACAAACCCAGTTAGTTACCTCTTTCGCGGGTACACGGCGTCCTCTACCTGACGCGCTCACTCTCTGCCCAATATCCCCTGACACAGAGAGACGGGAGATCCTCCCTGCATGATCTAATATTCCCCGTTTATTGCCTCACAAACCCGCTACACTTTGTACTCTATTAGGAACATTTTTTTCGATTCGTTTACGTGGATTCGCTCAACGCTTAATCGTTTAGCGTTTTATCGCATTGCAATAAAAGAAAATAGTTAGAATTTAATCAAGGTAATGATTGGTAGCTCGGTGGTATCAGTCGACGGCTTCGTACATACAGCGATCTGAAGGTCGGGGGTTTGAATACTGGTGCCGACCATTTCCAATTTCACAACACAAGTTTTGCTTTATGTGAAAGATGTTGAAAGTAGATATATTTTAGTTCACTTTGGGTAAGCCTATAAGGTGATAAAAATTGCGCAAGATCGAGCGCAATGGAGAGCTCTAGTTGCCTTCCTATGCCCCTGAGTGGGGTGTAAAAGGGGGAATTATTTAGTTAATTATTTAAGCCCAGATTCATTTTTCTTAATGTATTTATTACACTCACTACCAAATTTTCGATGCAAACATTGTTTTAAGTAGGTACGTTAAATTTATTTTCGGTTAGAACCAATTTGTTGTTTATACCGTTTTAGGTGTGATCAGTGATCACTTTTATATTCACAACGTTCAGAATTCAGGAATTTTACAATTCTCGTTTTTGACAATAACCGTGCATAGATGTGAAGTAATAGAGGAAATAATTATGATCGTCGAAATTCAAACCCAGTACAATTTGATTTGCAAGTTGTGTAAGGTATCCAATACCTACCTACATATAATAATATGTATCTAAAGGGAAAATTTTTTGACCATTTTTACGAAATTTGCGCGGACGAAGGAGTATGAAACTTCGCAAACTTACAGTTTATATAAATAAACTATGTATAAGTGTGCGAAATTTCAAAGTGGCGATTGCTAATATATATATTTAAAAATTATGCATTAAAAATGAATTTTTAAATATATATTTAAAAATTATGCAGCGAAAAAGACCCTCAAAAACTGGCTGCTTTGGTGTCTGAGTACAGGGAGCTGAGCTGCAAGGTGAAGCACTCTGTACGAACAGATAAAAGAAGACACCTGGACTCTCAGATACGGCGAGCGCAGTCTGCTGCACTCGGAAATGACTCAAGGGACACTTTTCGAAATCACCCGGGAGGTCGGGGGCAGGGGTCAAAAAAGACCCGTGACGGCAATACGAGACTCTCGTGGAGCCACTGTCACTGCCCCCGAACTGATTAAAGGGAGATGGAGGGAGTACTTTGAGTCAATATTAAACCGTCCCGAGCCCTCCTCACCTTACAACTTTGAGGAGGAGTTGGCTGGTCTGAATATACCTCAGGCAACTGGGATATGTGAGGAACCGCCGACATACAGTGAGATGGTGCTGGCCGTGATGAGACTTAAGAACAACAAAGCGCCAGGAGACGATGGAATTCACGCAGAGCTCCTCAAACAAGGCATAGACACCCTTGGCCAACCACTATTAGATATATTTAAAATGGCGTGGGAAGAGGAGAGGTGCCCAAAAGATTGGCGGAATGGATCCATCGTCGCAATATTTAAAAAGGGGGACCCCCTTGAATGCGGAAACTACCGTGGAATTACTCTACTGAGTGTTCCCGGTAAGGTATTATCTCAGATATTACTACACCGCATTCGGGGGCCTGTCATGGCTGTCCTGAGAGAGCAACAATGCGGCTTTGTACCTGGAAGGTCCTGCACGGACCCAATTTTCTGTGCCAGGTGCATCTTTCAGCAGTGCAAGGAGTTTAACTCTCCAGTCGCTTGTTGCTTTATAGATTTTGAAAAGGCCTTCGACAGCCCACATAGACCATCAATATGGAAAATACTTGCTCTGTATGGTATACCTCCGAAAATAGTTAAAATGGTGCAGTACCTGTATGAAGACTCTGAGTGTAGCGTGAAAACGCCAGGTGGTCCTACTGAAGCTTTTAGGATCACCACGGGAGTCAGACAGGGCTGCGTACTAGCTCCCTTTATATTTATAATAGTCATGGATTTCCTGTTGAGAAAGTCCATGCAAGGAGCAAGAGGTATACCGATAACACAGAGAGATGGTCTAATGGGCGAACTGTGCGATCTGGAGTACGCGGACGACCTAGCGTTGTTCAGTACGACAGTGGAGGAATTACAGCGCAGTGTTTCAAGACTCTGCAACGAAACAGCACGCCTCGGCCTTCGAGTCAATGCCAGTAAGACGGAGCTCATGGCGAATAATGCCTGCCCCGATAAACAGCAACCGATAACCATCGATGGTCACCAGGTCTCCCGGGTGGATAAATTTAAGTACCTGGGAGCAACCATTACCACCGCTGGTGACCTCGGGGCTGAGCTCCCGATTCGTATCGGTATGGCAAGTGGCGCCTTCAACAACATGACCAAGATATGGAAAGCGTCGGCGTTTAGCGTCGAGACGAAATGTAAACTGTTTGATGCGTGTGTGTTGCCCATTCTCCTTTATGGGTGTGAGTCCTGGCACCTGACCAAGGCCCAGGCACAAAAAGTCTCAGCCTTTGAGATGAAGTGCTTAAGGAGAATTCTGGGCGTAAGATGGTACCACCGCATCACGAACGACGCTATACGCCGGCGCACCCAGCGTGAGCCCATCACCTCCACCATTGTGGCGAGGAGATGGACTTGGCTGGGACATGTGTTAAGGATGCCGAATGACAGTTGGCCGAGGAGAGCGCTGTTCTTCCTCCCATCAGGGTCCCGAAGACGAGGAAGACCCTCTCACACTGTGTTCCGCTCCTTCGAAGCAGAGCTGAGGGACATGGACATGGTGTGGGAGGAGGTCATCACCGTTGCGCAAGATCGAGCGCAATGGAGAGCTCTTGTTGCCTCCCTATGCCCCTAAGTGGGGTCTAAAAGGAGTTTGGATTGGATGCATTAAAAATAGATTGAAACAAATTTAAAGCATTACGCACACAACTGTGATGTTATGCATTTACTCACGCACACCTCGATGTATTTGACATTGACACAGACACAATTATTAGTTTGTTTATCTGAGGTCAAATTGAGAATAGATTTATATTGTTTGTCTTTAATAATGATAGAAAAAATTTGTAAATATCAACATTTCAAATTTGATGTGCCTATCCATGTCATTGTTTTAGAAAGCAATTTTTGAAATAGCGCTCGTTCGGTCTTCGACACTGGTACCTTAATGTTCCACTTATAAAAAGTGGATGCAAACAGGAAGAGAATTTATAAGGCTGAAGGAAAGGTATAAGGAGTGGCCGACCGAGAATGACGTAGGTCGAACACACCGTTCTCAAGGAAGGCCAGGTCAGAAGTATAAGACAAATAGGAGAGGTTGTATTAAAATATGTAGAATGTCGGTGGAAAAAGTGATAGAAGTGTGTTTGAATAGAAAAGAGTGGAGGTCCCTTCTCTCTGCCTACCCCTTACGGAGCACGGCGTGATGTATCTATGATAGCACTCGTAAGTCCGACTGTATTGTCTCTTGTTCAAATATTCAAAAACAGAAGTCAAAATTCGCAGCAGAGCTTCGGTTGTACCTCCATTTTAAAAACCACAAACACAGAAGAATAATAATTAGAAAGACAGAGAGAGAAAGCGCGCTCTCGACAATTTATTCTTTCTGTCTTTATCCAACAGACGAATGTTAAACGGATGATAAAATAAAAAAGAGGAGCCGGCGCGGCGCAGCTTATTTCATTCGTTTAGTTTTCAACGTCAAACAGCAAAAAAGGCGCCCAAACCAATATGTATCTATGTATTTTCATATAATTTGTTTTCTTTTTTTATTTTTGTTATTATCAAAGCTTCAGCCATGTTTTGTATTATTTATGTTCTTTTTTCTGTTTATACATTTTATGTTCAACATTTTTTAAAAACATAAAATTTGTATCTAACAGTTTTATTAAACAAACATTCTTCTTTATGCCGCTAACTACATAATAATTCTTTGTCAATTGTTTTGATATGCGACAAAGCTTAGCGCTTTAAGCTTATTTATTCCATAAATAAATAAAATTGTATCTACTCTTCGCGAATTTTTAATTCCTTTTCTATTCAAAATTAAGGAATCGTATTTTTTTAAACAAGCATAATGAAGTTGACCAAGGAGAGCGCTAACGCTGTTCTTTCTCCAATCAGGGTTCCGAAGACGAGAAAGACCCTCTCATACCGTGTTCCGCTCCTTCGAAGCAGAGCTGAGTGATTTGGACATGGTGTGGGAAGGGATCAAACATTACACAAGATCGAGCGCAACTGATGAGTGGGGTGTAAAAGGGAGGTATTATATTTAAACAAAAAAAAATAGGTACCAACAAGTTTAAAGTACGTTAAATTTTCTATAAAATAATGTACAAAAAAATAAAACACTACTCTACATATACACAGGTGTCAGAATAGCCAGTGATTCTTAATTCTTGACGCATCTTCCAGTCAATCGGTTCTGTTCAACCTGAGACAGGATTCTAAACCTGAAATTTCAGGTTAAAAAACACGTAGGAAAAAATCTGAATCGAGCCTACGCTTCTGCCTCTAAGCCACCGAGGTAGGTTTGCAGCCTTTAAATTCGCTTTGATAAATTTTCTAATAATTAACTTTCCATTGGCCCTCAATTATTAATTACTGAAAAACTCCTCAGATATTATTATGTTAAGCGATACGACGTTGAAGATATAGCGAGATGGGGGAGGATTGCAGATGATTCTGGTAGCACATGTGAGGAAAATAGACTCACCCAGACTCCCCCACATTGCATTGCACGGCTAGCCCCATGGACGATGACTCACTGGCAGACCACCAAAAAGAGACAGATAGAAAGCTGGCTTTCGACCTAGCAAGAGGCTAATAACCCCGCTTCTTTAATGACAGGTCAAACATTATTCAATACTATTTCGTAATTACATTATTATTTTGGTATACATTGCTATGCCTATTCATAGTTCACTCAGATCAAATTTAAATTGTTGACTGTTTGCCACAGAAAGTTTTTCCAACAAAATATGGCTGTGTCCAACAAGACTAATTGACGGCCGCAGTGTGTGCAGTGTGGTGCACGGTAACGCTGTCGTCGCATGTACGGATGAGTTACGTTACGATTGCACGCGTTACGCGGGGGACTATCACGGGTGTGATTTTCATTGTTATTATTCTCAAACTGTGTTACCCGACTTCTTTCAATTATTAACATTTTTCAATTGGTTTTGAAATAATTTATCGAATGTTAAAAATATTGTGATTAGAAATTGAATTCCCGTTAAAATCGAAATCAAATAAATAAAATCAATTAAGTGAATCTCACCGGTTAAGAAGAAATCATTTTTCGGTTGTTTTATTTAGGAGACTTTGTAAAGTAGAATATATATTAATTTATAAATCACCGTTTAAAAAAAATACGAAAAAATAATTTATACTTATTACTTATACCTGGCAAGTCCTGCACGGACTCAATTTTCTGTGCCAGGTGCATCTTTCAGCAGTGTAAAGAGTTTAACTCTACAGTCGGTTGTTGCTTCATAGATTTTGAAAAGCCCTTCGACAGTCCACATAGACCATCAATATGGAAAATACTTGCCCTGTATGGTATTCCTCCGAAAATAGTTAAAATGCTGCGGTCCCTGTATGAAGACTCCGAGTGTAGCGTGAAAACGTCAGGTGGTCCTACTGAAGCTTTTAAGATCACCACAGGAGTCAGACAGGGCTGCGTACTAGCTCCTTTTATATTCATAATAGTCATGGACTTCCTGTTGAGAAAGTCCATGCAAGGAGCAAGACAGAGGTATACTGATAACACAGAGAGATGGTCTAATGAGCGAACTATGCGATCTGGAGTATGCGGACGACCTAGCGTTGTTCAGTACGACAGTGGAGGAATTACAGCGCAGCGTTTTAAGACTGCGACGAAACAGCACGCCTCGGCCTTCGAGTCAATGCCAGTAAGACGGAGCTCATGGCGAATAATGCCTGCCCCGATAAACAGCTACCGACAACCATCGACGGTCACCATGTCTCCCGGGTGGATAAATTTAAATACCTGGGAGCAACCATTACCACCTCTGGTGACCTCGGGTCCGAGCTCCCGATACGTATCGGTATGGCAAGTGGTGCCTTCAACAACATGACCAAAATATGGAAGGCGTCGGCGTTTAGTGTCAAGACGAAATGTCAACTGTTTGATGCGTGTGTTGCCCATTTTCCTGTATGGATGTGAGTCTTGGCACATGAATAAATCCCAGGCACAAAAAGTATCTGCATTCGAAACGAAGTGCCTCAGAATAATTTTGGGTATAAGATGGTACCATCGCATCACGAACGACGTTATGCACCGGCGCACCCAGCGCAGGCCCATCACTACGCTGTTTTTCCTCCCATCAGGATCTTGAAGATGTGGAAGACCCTCTCATACCGTGTTCCGTTCCTTCGAGGCAGAATGAGGGAGTTGGATTTGGTGTAGGAGGAGGTCATAAGCATTGCCCAAGATCGAGCGCAGTGGAAAGCTCTTGTTGCCTCCGTATGCTCCTGAGTGGAGTTCATAGATACTTTTGTTTTTTTGTATTATATTTGCATAATATAATAACTATTTTATACCCAAATTTCCTACTTGATTGATAAGGTGAGGAATTAAAACATAACACTCTTCTATACATAGGTGTCAGTATAGCCGGCGGAACTTAATGCTTGAAGCATTGTCTACCAGTCAACCGGTCCCGTCCAATCTGAGACAGGATTCCAACCCCGAGTAGAAATTTCAAGTGAAAAAACACATTGAAAATTTCTGACCCGACCGGGAATCGAACCCGGGACCTCTTGATCTGAAGTCGGAGCCTTTGCTACTAGGCTACCGAGGTCGGTACAATACAATAATAGGAAGAATTGGAGTGGATGTTAGCGTAGTGACTAGAATGAAAGTGAACAAATTAAGGTGGTTTGGGCATGTAGAGAGAATGAACGAGGAGATAATGACTAAAATAATGGGTGCACGCAGACGAGGCCGACCTCGAATGACATGGTCCGACCATATCGGTGCCGTCTTAGAGGAGGGCCAAGTCAGGAGCAAAAGGAATAATAGAAGAGCGTGTATACGGAATGTTATGCGTTTGGAAGAAGCGAAAGAGATTTCTTTGGATAGGAAAGAACGGATGTCCATACTCTCTGCCTACCCCCTTCGGAAAACTGCGTGATGGATAAAAAAAAAAGGTCGACGGACGGGTCAGCTAGTTCATAGATAACACAAAATCACAATTATTAATCCATCGTCATTGAATTGTGTTTTTAGAAAATGGATAAAAATAGAAATTAACAATATTGTTTCATTAATTAATTAATCCAAACGAAGTTCTAAAAACAGCTTCATATTACGCTAATCCAATACAAAATTTCGTCAAAGCCGTCCTTTCAGGAACTTGCCAAAGCAGGGGTGGCAAACGATGGTTTATTAACATTCATTGTTGGTACTACAAACCGCATACATGATACGGAGACACACACACCACCGCTGCAAATAGCTTACACAAATGACAGTTATTGCTTTTTCCGTTCGTGCTTTCCATTTTGTCTAGCGCGCCTTTCGCGAGAGTGAATTATGTTCCCGTCTCTTTCGCGCACGCGGCGTATCGCTAACAGCGAGAGCGAGATGAAATACATCAACGGCTCATTGTAATTCTCACGTGCATGTGAATAACAGTATAAGTCAATTTATAGAATTATTCTGAAGAGCATTTATATTATAACGTAATCAAATCAGAGGTGGTTGGTAGACCAGCGGTTACGACGCCGGCTTTCGCACTGTTTCGTGCGGAGGTCGTGGGTTCGAATCCCGGCCGTGTCGACCATTTCCGCTTTCACGGCACAACCCTTTGGTTAGTGTGAAATATGTCAAGAGTGTATTTGTGTTCACTTCGAGTGAGCACAGATTCATTTTCTAAAAAAAAAAAAAAATTTTTTGTGAATTGAATTAAACATAAAAACATACACAAGGCACATATTATGTTCATTTCAATAATAGTAAAATCTGCGTGTTTGTGGAGAAAAAAACTTATAAAATTAATTCAACGATATTTTTTACCCTTCGATTTATATCGAAATGAAATGAGTCGCCGAGTTTCGAAATCCTCTATAACACATTCTAATCAAATTATAGATATCGTTGGATTCGGAACCAAAAACTCTATACCTAATCCTAGAATATTTTTTCTTTCAAAACACTCTTGGTCGGTTTAATAAAATTAAAATAAAATGAGCATGAGAAACGATTCACGCTATATCCCTTCATATGCCTTTCGATATCCGCTATAACTCAACAGACCAATAGGAGGTGAGAATTTCACAAATTTCAAAATGATTGCCAGTACAAATTTTTATAGTTGTGAAAGTTAGAAGTTCTCTGACAATTTTGCTTTTTAATCATTTCATAATGTGTGATCAACTTGTGAATGTTAAAAAATACGAAAAAACATAGTAAGGAAAAAGATAAATGGAAAGTTAATATACAACGCCAAAACGGTAAGTAAATATTTACATATTTTGCGGAAATTTCGTAGGTGTTCCTGTTTTGTTTTACAGTGGCGTACCTATGTAAAAAAATGAGAAACACAATTTCTTTAACGTGACACGATAAAATTACATACTTATTAAATGTATAAATTGTTGAACATGCATTTTTTCCGTGGCGAAAGTAATTTAAATAGGTAAGTAATCAAATTTAAATAAAAAAAACTTTTTAACTCTTCCAAATTTTATTACACCCGACATGTCATTGTTTCGAAGGGACACGCCCTTCATGGTCACAGGTTGTATGAAACTATTTAGTTGATTTCAAGAGGAAAACATCGCAACTAAAATATTACCATGCGCTGGTGCGCTGACTCGCATTCAGTACCATCCGTTTTACTGGAACCAACTAAATAGTTGCTTTAAACAATTTCCAGTGCGCGGGGCTCATAATGTAAGTAACATTTAATGCGGTAGAAACCTGCTTTCTGTTGGGACGATAATTACTGCGTATAAGAGGGTAATATCACTTACATTCATATATTTTCTTTTTACATGCCAAAACCATCTCAACTTCATGACTTTCATTCTTGTAATAACATTTTAACTTCCATATCATATTCTTTCCTAATAATCTCTTTCCAACTTTTAGCGCAGCCTCATTAATACACAGATTGAAACGTCATTTCCTCTCTACTACTCCTGCTCCTGTCTCCTGATCCTTTCCTTCCTCGCTATGCTTGAGTGTGTAATGCATTATAATATGGTTTACTCTTCTTTTTCATATATGTATCTTTTTTTATTGTTTTATGTATGTATTTGTCTATGTATGTGTATGTATTTTATTTTTATATATATATAAAAAGCAACACTTGTTAAAATGTAATTTATAATAGGTTGGTTGGAAGAAATTGCCCCAGGCAATAAGCCCGCCAATTTTGGTTTATTATTTTACCAATAAAGTGTTTATTATTATTATTATTATTATTAATTATTTAATATCGACTTGTTGTATACATGGGATTTTTTGACACGTTGAGCATGTCGAGAATTCTCACGATTAGGAGTTTCGGAGATTTGAACATTACCACCTAATGGCGAACATTGTTAACGTAAAGTAATCACACTAAGCCAGCCTTCGAAATAACTCTAGAAGACGGTCGTAAGCTCCTAGTGGCTTGTTCCATTTAAAAGTCGAACATCACTAATAAATTGTTAGAGGCATTAGTTAGTATATTCGTTAACAACTAGTGTAATTTAATGTTAGACTTAAATTTACTTTAAAAAAATATTGACTGTGCAAATTGACAATAATCTTTGATACATGCGTACTTGAGTACCCACCTACATATATTCTATTAGTCCTCAAAAAAATTAAATATTTGACTTATACTCTTAATCACATGCACCATATAATTTATATATTTTTGCAGACAGCGTGACGTTTGAATTTTTCTGCCATCCTCCTCCAACCGCTGTTAATTTGTCAACAATGAAAAGAGATAAACATACATGGCGTATGTTGCTTTTGTAATATTTTATTACGTTTAAAAATGAACCACCAGGGAGCGCGCTTGTTCCGTATATAAATGAATAATTCTTGGCTTGATTGTAAGGTCGCGAAGGGTTAATATTATCCTCATAAATAATTCACAATTAAGTGTGTGGTCCTGAAAGGGTTATCTGATATCCAGTTTTTTTTTTTATTTCATTGAATATTTCAGAGCACACATATTTTATACAATTATTATTTTTTCGAAAAGAGTGATTATTCGTATTACCACTTGAAAAAATAATGTATCTCTAAGGCCCAACGCATCAATCAGTGGATAAATATTATATCTTACAGAAAAGCCTTTCTTTGAGATATTTGCCGCATCAATGTGTAGATATCGCTTATGTTTAGGATATCCGACGCCATTTTTAACAAGAGGTACCTACTGTTGGATAACGATTTATCTCTAGGATGGCTGTCAAAATAGCGTCACTGACGTTTTTAAACTCCCGTAACGCCGTGAATGTGAAGAACTTTCGAATTGTTTTTTCCATAAACCAAAATGATAATATTATACATCATAATTAAACATAACGAGAAAATATACATGTTAATTTCAGAAATAATATTGCAAAATTATAGTATGCCAAACAGAAATAATATTGCAAAATTATAGTATGCCAAACAAAAAACAACATTAGAACCTAAGCTAAATATTTGATTCAATACGCATTAATTGACAAAACAAGACTTCATCTGACATCAAATCTGGCGCGAGAAAGCAAATCCATAGATTTCAGCAAAACAACACTGCTATTAAATTAAGCCTCAATAAAATATCGTGAAAGTGCAACTGTGTTTGTTTTAATTCATTAAAATTGTAAATTATTGTAATTGTGTAGTTCTTCCATAATTTCGATTAAATACTGTATGTACATAGAACTTGGACATGGACGAAATATGAATGTTGGAAAAAATGCTGTGGAAATGAGATCACTGCGTAGGATATGCGGAAAGAGACTTATTGATAAGGTGAGGAATGATAATATTAGAAAGGAATGTGGAGTGGATGTTAGGGTAGTGACTAGAATTATAGTGAATAAATTAAGGTGGTTTGGGCATGTAGAGAGAATGACTAAAAGAATATATAAAATCTGGAAGAATGGGTGCACGCAGACGAGGCCGACCTCGAATGACATGGTCCGACCATATCGGTGCCGTCTTAGAGGAGGGCCAAGTCAGGAGCAAAAGGAATAAAAGAGCATGTATGCGGAATTACATTGATTAAAATGTAATAATCTTATCATTATACAAATTCGAATTCAATATTCATACATAACGGGAAAACGTCTGCGGGGAAAGCTAGTAGTTTATATTATATACCTAGAGAAGGAAAGCAAATGCAAATATTTTTTTCGAGCACTGGTCGACCACTAGTATTTTCAATTTGGCTACTATTTTTTCCACTGCTGATGCATTTTCTGAACTCCTTGCGATCTTGAATAAAATAAAAAAAAAGATTCTGTAACAATAAGTATTTAACTTTACATTGTAAGAATAGAACATACTTCCTTTTTTTTTTGCTCAAACTTGCTATTAAGAAAGCAGCTGACAAAATTGCAGCTAAGCTGAGAATAAGGTCAGGATAGAGCCAATTTCGCTAATAGTTAATACAAATCTATGGGGCATAAGCAAGCTGCTAATCCATTCGAATAGTCTTCATTGATAGGCAACCTTTTATAATAAATAAATAAATAACACTCTTCTATATACGGGTGACATTTTTTTTTTTCTTTAAAAATGAATCTGTGCTCACTCAAAGTGAACACAAATACACTCCTTGACTCTTTCACAGTAAGCTATTCAAAGCTTGTGTCGCGAAAGAGGAAGATGGTCGGCACCTGGGATCGAACCACGACGTCCGCAGTACGAAAGCCGGCGTTGTATCCGCTGGGTCACCAACCACTTCATAGCTGGCGAAACTTAATGCTTGAAGCATTCTCTACCAGTCAAACGGTCCCGTCCAATCTGAGACAGGATTCCAAAACCGAGTAGAAATTTCATGTGAAAAACACATTGAAAATTTCTGACCTGACCGGGAATTGAACCCGGGATCGCTTGATCTGAAGTCGGCGCCTTTGGCACTAGGCTAGCGAGGTCGGTACCCATATGTGTAAGATCTAAAGTTGTCTTCAAATACTATAATATAAAAATGACTTAACATAATATTTCGCGTGTGATCTATTTTTTACTTTACGCCATCTCTTGATTTTTTTTTTCAAAGTTACACGTATAGTCCTAATAACTAAGCGGTTAAACAACGTTGATTGTTCTATAGCTAACCTCTTGAACAAAATTGTCGTGTTAACTAATTAGCCGAGTAACCGACACCAGATGGACCAAGAAAGATCTCGAGTGGCGTCCGAGAACTGGGAGGAGAAGTGTGGGCAGGCATCAGGCGAGGTGGTCTCACGGCATTAATCGGATTGCCAGGAGTGGATGGATGCGGCTGGCGGAGGGCGGTGGAAGTCACAGAGGGAGGCCTATGTCCAACAATTGACACGAGAGGGCTGAAGAAAGAAAAAAGTGTTGTAGGTATATAGGGATTTACTATTCTTATAATTTCTTACTTTAGATGCAGGTAAACCGCATAAGAATACATTTCACTTAAGTTATATAAAGTATAGTTTATAGTTAATTTCATAATATAAAAACTTGGAATGGTTTACGACAAATGTTGGTAAGAATAGTCCCGTTAGGAAATGAACACATTTCCTAAGGTTAGACCGGGCGATACGTTGCAGTAAGGACACTGTTTGCATAAGAATCACCTCATTCTGAGTCCCGACTTGCTCCCCTCCCCCCCTCAGACTGAGAATGTACCACCCACCTCGCACAACTTCACTTCCTAAAGCCGCGTACTCACCAGCATCCGTAGTATTTTGTACCCATCATCACACTTTGGTTCTCAATAATTTCCAACTTTTATCTCTATATTTCATTAATTATTTTTAAACATCAACTTGTATACATGGAATTTTTTGACATGTTCAACATGTCGAGAATTTGGTTGCTCTCTACTTCTCAATAATTTACAACTTTTATCTCTATATTTCATTAATTATCAAATATTGACTTGTTATATACATACATGGGATTTTTGACATCTCATGATTAGGAGTTTCGGAGACTTAAACATTACCACCTAATGGCGAACGTTGTTAACGTAAAGTGAACACACTAAGCCAGCATTCGAAATGACAGTAGAAGACGGTCGAAAGCCCGCAGTGCTTTGTTCATACCATTTAAAAATGGAACAGTAGGTCAGTCATCAGTTGTTGGTATATTATATTCGACAATATTAATTTTTTTTTTTTTTGCATTGCATCCAAAAAAGGATGATACAGCCAACACTATTAAATTCCATACTGCAATCTTTCTTTATATTCCAACTAGCTTTCCCGACCGACGTTGTCCTGTAGCCCTAGTATAAGTTTTCGATGATCGAATATCGAAACGATCATTGGAAGGGTTACGAAAATTTTCCATACAAAAATGATGACGGTTCGATCGTTTGATATTAGAACACTATTTGCACGCTTATAAGCGCTTATTAGCGTGCAATTAGCTTTCGATAAAACTCGTACTAGCCCCACCGTAGTCCTTACAATGAATTTTGATTTCGAATCTGTATTTTATACAAAAATACGTTTAATCTACATAATAATTCAGAAATGTTTTTTTTATTTGCCTTTTATCGTAAATGGGAGCATCACGCTCAAAATACAAAATAAATGCTACGTCAGATATGAATTTGCGCAGAGCCGTGCAAAATGCCGGAGAAGGTTCTTAAATACAATATGCTGCATTAACTTTAATATATTTAGAGCTATTTAAAAAAACTCTATTTTTTAGGATCTTCATACAATTTAAAAAAAAAAGACAGTAAGCCGTCTTTTGGAAACAAAATTACTCATGTAAACGTTGAATGGAATCTTTGTATTACGGTATGAAAATGTAATAAAATAATTGGAGATTGGTTTGTTATACATATATGTTATTCAAATCTTATTATTCTCAATAAATAAAGATTTAATGAAAAAATTTGCAAAATAATTCCTCCATTTTGAAGATTGACATATTTTAGTGACATATAAGGTCGGTAAAACAGCTGCCTTTATCACACATAGAGGTTGTAGGGATTGTAGCTAAGATTCAAACCATAGAGAGAGTAAAACTTGCAAATTATTTAGGTAGGTTCGTATAATATTATTATTAAAGTATTTTTTTACCCTTCGATTGAACAGTGAAATTGAATCAAGTGTGAGATGTAACATATTAACATGGAGTTTTTTTTCCATGTGGGTAGCAGACTATAATTTTTCTTCTTTCTATTTTATAAACATTAAAAGTATCATTCTTCTCTCTTTTTATGAATTGTGAATGTGTCATTCTTCTTTTTCTGTGCTTCTGTCAGTTATAGAGGTATGTTAAGCGATGGGAAGCTAGACTAGAACCTGTTTAATTACCTACCGATCAAGCCTGACAATCGGAATCAAAAACGTAAAGCAAGACGGGTATAAGCTAGTGTAATAATAATTTGTTTGAACGTTGAAATTACAAAAATATGTTTGAATGCTTGAAAGAAATCGTATCAAAAATCTGCGTACCAATGTTTTGAAACTCAAAGTAACTAACTAAAAAATGTGTTGTAATGGAATTTTTCACAGATGGCGTTGTTGTCAGTAAATCCATACTAACTTTAAAATTATATTTTATTTTATTTGCTTAGTTCGCGAGCCTGTAACAAGCAAGTTGCAATTGCACTCTCAAACAAGAAATAAGGTTAGTACGACACGCTAGTGCGTACACGGCTTTACGTTTACTTTTTGAACTCTTTTCCACTAAAGTTTCTTCTTTCATTTAATCAGCAAATTGCATGCAAGCTGCAGGGGTTACATACATTAGCAGCCACATTTTGCAACTTTTAAATTGTAGAGCACATTATACACACGAGTATCATGCACGGACGAAAAAGTTAAAAAAAAAGTTTATAAAAAGTACTTTTCAATTAATTATGTACCTACCTACTGTTTGTGCAGCAGTTTAAGAGTCTTTTAATGTTAATTACTTTGAAATTATCCCACACTTACTTATTTCTTTCAGTTAGGCCACTGAACTCAGAAACCGTAGGTACTAACTGTCTTCTAAACTAGAATTCACATTTTTGTTTATGATTTTTAGAGGTTAAGAGACACGAGAAATACATAATTATTGAATTACAATACTTAATAACAAAATAAAAAAATGGCATAGGAAACAATCTTCAATATAATATGTAAATGTAGCTAAATAGAAAAATAACGTAGGTAGGCGAGGTTAAGAAAGTGTAAATGGCCCCCTCAGTCTGCTGTCATCAAATGTATTTAAAAATGAACAAATAAATATCTTGCAAAGTCTCAAAAATTTCAAAAAAGCTTGTAGCTATATTCTATAATACAGAAAAAAACACATAAAAAATAGGTTTAAAAATTCGTGTAAATAAATAAATACCTATGTACGTATGTGAGCGTGGCTGAAAAGGTGTAAAGGGCCTTTCAGTATCCTGTCAGTAGATTTAGGTAGTTTTAAAAAAATACTAGCAACAACAAAAGCTTCAGAGAGTCACAGAAATTAAATTAGTCTGTCAGATTAACAACAAATGGAAACAGAACAACAATTTAATCAGTGTTAGTATCAAGAGACTTTTGAAAAAAGGTATATAAATTAATATTGATAAAAAGTAATAATATAATATAACACTCTTCTATACAAAGGTGTCAGTACTTATTGCCTGAGGCACTTTTTTTCAGTCAACCGGTCTCGTCCAATCTAAGACATGCCAACCCTGGGTAGAAATTTCAAGTAAAAAAACACTTCGAAAAACTCCGACCCGACCGGGAATCGAACCCGGGACCTCGGATCTGAAGTCCACGCTAGTACCTACAACTAGGCTACCGAGGTCGGTGTAGTGTCGTTTGAAAATATTTGGACCTTTTATCAAATATGAAGACCATTGCAAGGGTGACGTCTAGTCAACCAGATTGTCCCATTTTATATGGAGATGTAGCATCTATTACGTAGTAACTACACAACAATTCAAAGATTTTTATAATTTTTAGCATAATTAATTTTTTATCTTAATTGAATTTGTATAATTTTCCGGATAATTTTCAGTAATTTGTTTTAGTTTGAAATCTAATCTGCAAGATATCACATCAATCGAATTCTTTTTAGTGAGAACATTTTTGACGCCATGTTAATTAATTATATCGACGAAACAGAAAAGGCGTCATATCTGTAGAATAACGAAGTATCTGTACTTAAGCAATTTTTCATTGAAACTATTTTTTATTAAATTATTTTTCCATTTTTCAACATTATTGTTTTCAAAATATAACATTCGTATAACATAATTATTAGCAATCTATAAAAGTATTTGATATCATGTAAATAGAGTTTGATTTTACTCACAAAAAACAGAGAAAATAAGATAGATACGTTGTTATTCTAGGGATATGATGAAGGTATAAACGTGGACGCAATTATTTGTCCCAAAGTAAATAATTTTTAAACTATATATAACGCGTAGAGATAAAGACATTTTTGTCACTTTAAAACAATAAAACGAATCGCAAAGGAAATATATCCTGAAATATGTGACGACATTTCGAAGTGGCTGTTTACAGGACTGGTCCGCGGTCCCTGGGATGACACCCTCTGGGTGTGGGGTGTCGCTGGGAACACATGTAAATATATGTGTACAGCTTAGGCCGGAATATAAAAGAGAGGACCCCGGTCGACACAGGGCCGTAATTAATTGACGGAAGTTCGTTAGGGCTGCCAAAATTTATTTATTTATTTAGACATAAACGGCGTAAACGCCTTTTCAACTATAAATACATTATAATGGACAACCGTACCACAAATAAAAGTATCACAGATAATATAATATAAGCTCAGTGTCCTTAAACTAGATAACAGTAAAGTTGTTAATAATACCGAAATTATAAAATTAAAATTTAACAGAAGATGGAAATTCCACAGAGATATCTCAAATGCATTCAGTTCAGTGAATTCAAAGTTATTTCAAAACAATAAAAAAAAAATAAAAAATACCGAGACAATTGGATAAAAAAATAACTAAGCACGATAAATTAAAGTAGAAACAAATAAAACAAAAAGAAGTAACGAAAAAGGAATAGTTAATCATTAAATCAAATAAAAGAATAACAAAAATAAACAATAGAAATACAGCAGCCGTGTTAATGCTCCCAAGAATTAAAAAAAAAGATGACGATCTAAAAACAAAGACAAATAAAAAACAAAAAAAAATCATACACATAAAATAAACAAAGATAAATAATAATATCTGCGACAATTAAGCATTGGGGAGCGGAATTTTGCAGAAGAGAAATGAACATCTAGACTCGTTCTGTGTAATAAATCTTCAAATTTTTTGTCGGGAGTAACTTAGTAGAACATTTTAATAAACAAACATAAATTAAAATAAACAAAAGACAAAGTCCTTCTGTGTATTTGGGTAATGCAGTTCAACACAGGCTGCACCGCCGGGGAATGCGCACTTGGAAGACGTCGATATATTCAATGTTAGCTATCAGCGGTTCAGGGAACTACTCAAAGTAAAATTAGCATGATGGGTCTATTTTTTTTTCTATAATATTTTTATTTTGTTGCATGTTATTTCCAGTATTTGTAAGTTTCTTTGATTATTATTTTTGTGAGGTTTTTTTTGCTTTTTTGTCACTTTTCTTTTGTACATGATTTATATTGGCACATAGCCGTGAACAAGTCTTTGTGTTTTACTTTTTACATTTTAAAAATATAATTTGTACAGAGCGTTATGATTATTTAAATCTAGCTTTAAGATGAATACAATGACATTTACTCTTTGTTTTTATAGTAGGGTCTACATAGATTCTTAAAACAGAGTCACAAGAATTTAGAATTTCGAGTTATTAAGTGTTTTCACCTTTTCCAACAGATTTCTCAACAATCAATTAAATTGAAATTGAATTAAATTGATTGAAGACAAGATGAAAATCACTCAAGCAACAAACTTGAAAATCGTGTAAATGGGCCTTTACGTTATGACATCGAGTGCGAAGACAAGATTAAAATCACTCATTTTCGTGTTTCGTGGAAAAAAAAAATCGGTTGGCACAACCCTGTTTTTGTTTCAAAACTTGCGGGGTTAATTAAACGTAGCCTGTGTGTACGGGCCCAGAGCGGGTAGGGTCTGACCGCCAGCACATTAGCGTTTTCCAAATCGCGAGTTGCGGTCTGCGATTTATATTCCCTACGTCTTGTTTTATGGTCCCGGACCTCCCCAAGCCGGGGATGCTTTGCCGGAATCCTGTTTTATTGCCGCCTATTGACAGAAACCCTAAAATTTATTCATTCTACATAATTGCACCAGGCCGGAATTTAATTGTATCAAATAATATAAACGAAATCGACAAATTTCAACTGCGCCTAATAACTTCCGAAAATGTCAGCATAGTTACATTTACGAACATCTTCATTCGTCATTATTTCATTTTACATTTATTTACTTTTATTTATTACCCTGGATCCTTTATAGCATCCCAGAATATTTTTTTACCCATCACTCAGTGTCCCGTACGGGGTAGGCAGAGAGAACGAAACCCCACTCTTTTCTATCCAAGCATACTTCTTTCGCTTCTTCCACCGACATAACATTTCTCATACACCCTCTCCTATTGCTCTTACTTCTGACATGGCCTTCCTTGAGGACGGAATCGATGTGTTAGATCCACGCCATTCACGGTTGGCACGCCTTCTTACACCTTTCCTTTCACCTTCTCTACTTATTGGCTTTCATCTTTGTGACGACAGTAACTTTTGTAAACCACATTCCCTCCTTTCCATATCCCACAGAGTCTTTAAAGCCACATATTCTTCGCAGAGCTCTCACCTCTACTTTATTTATACTTCATTATCCTTTTTCGTCCACGTTTCGCACCAATACATCATTGATGGTAACAGGATTGCGTCATGCACTAGTTTTTTAACTACTTGTAGTGAGACATTGTTGTTTCTCATAATGGGTCTTAGTGCACCGCCCACCCTGTAGGGTTATTCTCGTAGCGGTCTTAATACGCTCTTATCTTGATTAACACTCATAAAATGGCGGATTGGTATTCACAAAACAAGATATCTAGCAGATATCTTAAAAATTCGTTATGTTTGAAATATTAGTATGAAATTCTATGTATTCGGCATTCCCGTAACTATCTTACAAACGTCAAATTCAAGGGCGACCTGACTGCGATCATGTCTTAATCTTATCGTTAAGTGATTTTTAAAAGCGATTGATTACGGGAATAAGTCTCCTGCTACCAGCAACATTCCTACGTTCGATTTCTCTTTCACACTTTCCATCCCTACTAAACGTACTTCCTAAATACTCATATTCACTTGCTCAACATATTCATTTTCTACCGTTATTTTTCAATTTGTTCCTGCAACATCAAATTGGTCTTTGAATATAAGAATGGATCCATTTAAAAATCGAACATCAGTAATGAATTGTTAGTCATTAGCTGTTACATATTCCTTAAGATCTAGTCCTGAAAAATGGTCACAAGCATCTAGACATAATAAGAACGTTGTGCACCAACAACGCCAATAGGCAATAAAGATGAGACATTAACAAAAATGGATATAGTCATATCCTCAAGATCTAGTCCTGAAAAATGGTCACAAGCATCTAGACATAATAAGAACATTGTGCACAACAAAGCCAAAGGCAATAAAGATGAGACATTAACAAAAATGGATATAGTCATATCCTCAAGATCTAGTCCTGAAAAATGGTCACAAGCATCTAGACATAATAAGAACGTTGTGCACGACAAAGCCAATAGGCAATAAAGATGAGACATTAACAAAAATGGATATAGTCAAATCCTCAAGATCGAGTCCTGAAAAATGGTCACAAGCATCTAGACATAATAAGAACGCTGTGCACAACAAAGCCAAAGGTAATAAAGATGAGACATTAACAAAAATGGATATAGTCAAATCCTCAAGATCTAGTCCTGAAAAATGGTCACAAGCATCTAGACATAATAAGAACGTTGTGCACAACAAAGCCAATAGGCAATAAAGATGGGACATTAACAAAAATGGATATAGTCAAATCCTCAAGATCGAGTCCTGAAAAATGGTCACAAGCATCTAGACATAATAAGAACGTTGTGCACAACAAAGCCAATAGGCAATAAAGATGGGACATTAACAAAAATGGATATAGTCATATCCTCAAGATCTAGTCCTGAAAAATGGTCACAAGCATCTAGACATAATAAGAACATTGTGCACAACAAAGCCAAAGGCAATAAAGATGAGACATTAACAAAAATGGATATAGTCATATCCTCAAGATCTAGTCCTGAAAAATGGTCACAAGCATCTAGACATAATAAGAACGTTGTGCACGACAAAGCCAATAGGCAATAAAGATGAGACATTAACAAAAATGGATATAGTCAAATCCTCAAGATCTAGTCCTGAAAAATGGTCACAAGCATCTAGACATAATAAGAACGTTGTGCACAACAAAGCCAATAGGCAATAAAGATGGGACATTAACAAAAATGGATATAGTCAAATCCTCAAGATCGAGTCCTGAAAAATGGTCACAAGCATCTAGACATAATAAGAACGTTGTGCACAACAAAGCCAAAGGCAATAAAGATGAGACATTAACAAAAATGGATATAGTCATATCCTGGCGCCAAATACATGACAGCAGTCGCAGTATTTAATTTGGTTGCTCTCTTGTTCTCAGTAATTTCCAACTTTTATCTATATTATATTTCATTGATAATTATTAAATATCTACTTGTTGCATACATGAGATTTTTCGACATGTTGAACATGTTGAGAATTCTCATGATAAGGAGTTTCGGAGACTAACCTAAACATTACCACCTAATGGCGAACGTTGTTAACGTAAAGGGATCACACTAAGCCAGGCTTCGAAATTACAGTAAAAGACGATCGTAAGCCCGTAGTGGTTTGTTCCATTTAAAAATCGACATCAGTAATGAATTGTAAAAGTCATTAGCTGTTACATACCTATTCTTGTAAATTTATTACTAAAAATAGATTTTTTTCTATTGAATTCCAAAATCGTTAATTTAGATAGCTTTGTTGATAAGATGTACCGAAATAAATTAATAGAATTTTAATTAAAAAACAAAAAAAAAAAACAATTTGGAAAAAATAGCAATCACGTAAGATTAATAGCCAATGACACCATAATAAAAAATATAATTGTTAGTGTAATGGCCAATAATGGGGCTGGTGTTTAATTTTCCCTTTTTTACAAAATTACACTTTTTCTAAATTGTAAATTGGTTCCCCCGCCTCGCAGCCTACCCCAAGCGCCTACATTTAATATTTAAGCAAATTTTTAAAGCGCTGCCGTCCCCAAATTAGCTTGGAGAAGACAAAAAAAAGCGTCTTTTAGGCTAATAAAATTTTTAACAAACAATATTATTTTAATCGCTATTTATGTAGACTCGACGTTTCGGTCTTCCTGTTCCGAATGCACAGTTTTATGAACTATGAATAGTGTGAAAATATCTTCCCCTTTGACATGAACAACCAATATTTACGATGTTTTGGGAGGAAGGTGGTAGTTGTAGTCCATCTCTATCAACGGCGGATCCAGGGGGGGGGTCACGGGGGTCATGACCCCCCCCTAGGCTATGTAATCTGAAGTAGGGCAGTGATATTTATTAATAAAATCTTTATTTTGCTAGCATAATTATAATTTCCGTGGGCCATGACCCCCCCCTGGAGCAAAAGTACCATATAACAAATTTAGGAAATGACCTTTTTTTTTTTTTTTTAGGTAAAGTGTAGTTTCCAGTTACCAAATTTTGAAAATGACCTTTTTTTTTTTTAGGAAAAGTGTAGATTCCAGATACCAAATTTTGAAAATGACCTTTTTTTTACTTTGTGACCCCCCCCCCTGGTGCCAAGGCTGGATCCGCCCTTGATCTCTATACATTATACATATTTTAATAATTGATCCCTATTTTTGTGGTCATCTATCTATCTATCTTAAAAAAAAAATTTTGACTTATTACATGAATAAAATGTGATTTACGACATAAAAACTTCGCAAAATTAAGCTAATAATCGATTAAATCATGTAATAGCTATCGTTGATTCGGATGTGGGATGAAGTTCGATGGGTCATAAATTTGAAATCAAAACAAATCCTCCATAATTGCTTTACTTTTTAAAAAATCCAAGAGATGGCGGTGTAGTAGAAAATTAATCACATGTGAAACCTGTTAATTAATTGTAATTATTGTTGAAAGAATAGACTCCATTTAAACCAAATTTTACTGAATTATTATGGTGAGAAATACACTATGCATTAAAGTTTACAACGAAAAGCGTAAAAAAAAACAAAAATCGTATAGGTATACCCCGCCACTCGCAGCACTGCTTTGTGCATCTTTGGGGGTAGCTCCGCAACTCCTCATCATATCCTACTTAACTTCGCGCCTTCTGCGTTTGGGTCTCTTTCATGACCTCAAGGGATTGTTGACAATATAGTCTGGTTGTCTCCTACTCACATGCCTGTACCAACGTGATCTGATCTCTCGGACTTTTTTTCCGATATGTCACACACACCCAGACTTCTACGAATATTTGAATTTCGGATTTTGTTCAGTTTAGTGATCCCGCGCACATCCATCTTAGCATTTTCACCTAGGCCGTTTGAATGGCGCGAACAGTTCCAGGTTTCTGACTAACATTCCACTAACGTTCCAAGCTATAAACTACGATTGTGACATGTGAAGGACATCGATTGGAGACTGTAGCTTGCCTCACCGAATCGGAGAGTTCAGTTTCTGGACCAACGGCTTAATGCATTCCCTTCTCCACCTTCCACTAGGATTTATATTCCCTACAAACTGCCTCCTCATTCCTCCTCTCTTCTTTTCCTCCTTCCCCTTTTTCAACTCACACAGTTTTTTAATGGTGCAGGCGACTGAATTTCATAATGTATACACTTGTCTTACACCTACATTATGACCGTTAGCCACACAATGGCGAAAACCAAAATATTTTTTATTTAATGAATATGAACACAGGCGCTTAAACTTTTGACTTTGAACGCAATAAAATTGTGAAAGAGGAATAAATCCTTGAACTACGTAAGTTGGCGATTGCACTGATACTTTTAAAAAGTTCTCTTTTATACAAACGTTTTATTGCTGGATATGACGGGCGAACGGTTTGGACGACAGCGAACGCAGACAACGCACAAAGCTTCGCAAACTTTTCGAAGATAATCTTTTCATAGTGTTTGTAATATAACGCACTCGTATCATGAAAAGAACTCTCATTCATTCACAGCACTAAATCATTAATAATTATTTTTAAAATTTGATTAAAATATCTAATGCGGCTTTTTTTACAAATAATTTATATGTAGTTTACTTTTTTATCCATCATTCCGTGTCCCTTACATGGTAGTAGAGAGAACGGCCTTCACAAAATTTTATCTCTGTCTTCAGCGAGCCTCATCCACGCGCAGCATTCAATCTTAGCGATGTTGTCCTTTTGAGATTCCTCCAAATTTTCAGATTCCTTTTCCTACATAATCTGTGGAAAGAATATTATTCTGAAAGTCGATTTAACCAAATCAACACACAGGGTCAGGGCTGCAAATAGAGTATATTATTTTCTTCTATTATTCATTATTAATTCATATTTGTTATTGTTTCCATGGTGTCCAATATTAACCATAAAAGTGCATCCAGTATGCTCTATTTCTAGATTCGGCTCTACGTTCGTTGCATGTAAATGAATCCTATGTAGGACGCTAAACGCCAGCGCACCCAGCGCAGGCTCATCACTTCTACCACTATGGAAAAGAAATGTGGTAAGGTTGCCGAATGACAGTTGGTCGAGAAGAGCGCTCTTTTTCCTTCCATCAGGGTCTCAAAGACGTGGAAAACTCTCTGAAACTGAACTGAGGGAGTCGGGCATGGTGTGAGAGGATGAGATAGACATTGCGCAAGATCGAGCGCAACGGAGAGCTCTTGTTGCCTCCCTATACCCCTAAGCGGCTTTCGCAGGGAGATTGATTGAAGAAGAGCCCTCAACTATGATATTATAATTGAAAAAGGTGAAATTTTGAAAAAAAGGTCATGTCCCTTAACGATACTATTGCAATAACCCACAATAATTCTTGCAACTTAAGTTTTGTATCTAAATATACTTTTCGGGCTATCTGTCCAAAGTAATAATTTCAATTCAACGAGAGTGGAAGCTGTTGACCCCAATTCCGTGTTCCAAAATAGAGAGTCACTTGTCCTGTCCGGAACCTACCTTCTGTCCAGAGCCATGTCTCCTAGTTTTACAGCCCGTGTCATCTCGAATCATTGTTTGCTTTGTGTTCCTGGGATGCTAGTATTCTTACGGGACGTATGTGCCATTTTTTTTTATCCCAAAAAATACAAAAAAACATACCTAAGCATTTTACAATGTGTGTATATATTTATAATTTGTATAAATGGTTTATTACCTCACTAGACGAGAGTCTGTGCTGAGGCAATACTACTTAATGTAAAAAGAAAAAGAAACCATGCACCCATCAACCATATATGAAGTTTTCAACTTGCATTAGAAAATCGCAAATACAGAATAAACACGCACACAAAATAGAACACACAATGACATACATTCATAAAGTCTTTTCAGCACATTTCACAAGCATCATCCATCACCAATTTAACAATTCGTATCTGCAAAAAACAAAAATAATAACTACTCCGCAACACGTCGTCCAACTCAGAAGTCCCTATCTTAAAATTTGCATTAGCGCACTCTCCGATTCGTCAATTCCTTACTTATAGTTATGTAGTTTTACATACTTAGCTGGAGTTCTCTCCAGCGAGCCATAGACAAGAATACTACATAAAAAAGATTCCTGTTTTACCATCTTTTCATGGTGTACTTTATATTGTTCTGTGAAAGTGTGAAAATCTTTAGTTAATAAGAATGACGTATAAGATTTGTATCTACATTTTTTGTATTTCAAATCAAACTTCAATCGTTTTTATACATTTTCATACCGTAATCCTACAAGTTCTTAACAAAATTTACATGTTTAATTTAACTTTTAAAACATGACTGTCTCAATAATTGAACTTTTTGTATGAAGAAGTTTTTTTTTTGTTAATAATTTTAAATATATTTGAGAAATTGGAAAAAATATATCTATGATTACCATAAATATACCTGCAAGGATCTACGACGATTAATATCAAACCTAGAGTCTGTGGTTTTTAAATAAATATGCATACATAACTGCATTATTATGTAGATTTTACTTAATTACCTAGTTTCTTTTTAAATATTTTTAATAAAAATAAGCTTGTTTTATAATTATTTGGTTAAAAAAAAATCATAAAAATATCATCAGATATCTTTTTAGATGCATAAAATTAGGTGTGAACTAAGATTAGGAACGTTTTGACAGATAAACGCACTAAAATTGACTTAAATACGAAATTCGAATACCAAAATGAACTAATTTCAAACTATAGTCTAATTAAGAACAAATTGGAACGTTCTAAAATTTCTCGAATACCAATCCGGCTAATTAAAATTGGAACGTTCTTATTTTAGTTTAGTGCGCACTTAATATGAATTGGAATAGGGGGTAGTGAGTAGCAGATTTTCTAATATGGGTTTTTATACTAAGAATATTGTGGTAATTTATCAAATTTTCACGGGTCCCTCTGGTGATGAAAAAAAAAAAACAATGTTTTAGTTCCAACATGTCTATCGGTAAAATCGCCTCTGCCCCCGTAGACAAATTCAAATTGGCGTTCGACTACAAAAGAAGATTTTACCAATGTATAGTGCGAAAAAAATAACTGTCCACTGGAACATATAAACAAATATCTAAACCAAACAATGACTTTATATGAAAATATAAAAAGTGGACGGTTAATTTTCTTCGTATTGTCAAAGACTTCGTTTGTCGTAGATCGCCAATTTGAATTTATCTAGGGCTACTGCACTTGTCATCAATATGTTTTCATGGCGAACAATGCCTAAGAATTAGAAGAAAGTTCCCGACGGTAAGGAACCAATGGTGAAAGTCACCAATAATGCCTATCGAAAGCTTATTCTATAACCAGCATCATGCTGGATTGTACCTACATTGATTTAAAAAATGTCACATACAACATTTATTGTTTCTGAAAAAATAAGACATAAAAATGGGCATGGAACGTGTGCGTTGTACCAATATCCTTGTTCACTTGTCTGCTTCCTGCTTGATTCTCCTTCTTGTCTCGTGTGCCCTTCCCACCCCATGAGGGGGCAGGCAAGGAGGGCTGTCAGGTGATGTGTGTAGGACTGTCACCAGGGAACAGACACTCACACAGCCAAAACGGGGATGTGTGGAGCAAATAATATTATTCAGACTTATGAAATAATGTGCGACATGGACAATGTACACAACCGGGTGTTTCGGAAATATCATGAAAAATAATGATTGGAAATAGACCCTCTCATACCGTGTTCCGTTCCTTCGAGGCAGAGCTGAGGGTAATGGACTCGGTGTGGGAGGAGATCATAAGCATTGCGCAAGATCGAGCGCAATGGAGAGCTCTTGTTGCCTCCCTATGCTCCTAAGTGGAGTTCAAAGGGAGATTTGATTGATTGATATGAAATAGGAAGATGCTTTACATGACTAGAGAATTTAGTAAAGAGAGTAAAAGGGATCACGATTAAAGACGGTCTTAGGCCTGTTTACATCTAAAAAAATATTAATTATTGTAAGATCAAAGTCGCATAATCTTTTATAGACAGTGATTGGTAAATCGACCAATTCCTTGAAAGAGAATATGACTTTCTTATTATTTTGTCTATGTATCCAAATTTTTCAATAATATTGTCAATAATAATGTATCTGTGTATCCTACTTTATTTTGTCTATGACATTATTAATAATAATAACTTCTTTTTGTCTATTTATACAAATTTCTTTTGTCTATGACTTATTTAATAAAAATTACTTAATTTGTCTATGATTCTCTTAATAACTTAAATACGTGTCTATGTTTTTAACTTTCTTTTTTCTATGACATTCGCTTCTTTTGTTTTAGTTCTAGTACTTGTGGCACTGAAGATGGTCGTGTGACCGAAAGGCCTCTGCAAATAAAAAATAAAAAAGTGAGTTTATTTTAAAATAATAATAATTTTATTATAAGTACCTATTGAATATGGGATTTCACAAAGTTACCGCCGAAAACATCAATAATTTCCTTGAAAGGGATTATACTAGAGCCTATATGCAATGATTTTGTTCCCATTAACCAGAGGTCAAATGTCAGTGGTTTCGCATTATTAAAGTTTTATGTATAAACGATCAGCTTTGCTTGCTTTCGTAAAATTCGAGAATGGCTGAGTCAATTTGGCTAGTTCTGTTTTCGAAATATACAAATAAGCTCAGAGCACCTTTAAACGTTGAGAAAAGGTACATTAATTTCTTTTTCCTTTAACATTAAAAAGCGATCTAAAAATATAAAATAAAGTCGAGTTAGTGCGAACACTTATAACTCCAGATCGGCTGAACAGATTTTTATGATACTTGGTTTATTGGATTCTTCTCCGCTCCGTATAACAGAAAAACTAATAAAAAGTCTACAATTAAAACTAGTATGGAACGAATTTCCTTACATTCACAACACCATCTGTGAAATTTTTTAGAGCAAAACAATTTTTATTTATCTGATGATAACCATTGAGTTTCAAAACATTGTTACGTAGATTTTTGATGAAATTTCTTTCAAGCTTTCAGAAATAATTTTATTTACATTCAAATATTAAGTTTTTTTTTTTTTTTTTTATAAATTACAAATTCGAAATCAATGTTCATAATAAGGAACACAGGAAAACGTCTGTCGGTATAGCTAAATATAAAACTGCAAATGGGTTAAGACTTTTCGGCAGAGGATCGATTGAGCACACTAGACAGGACCTGACACATATAACTCTAGTAAAACAAAGGAATGCTTTCGTACATAATTTATGTTTTTATAGTGCGAGTATTGTTTGTTTTTTCTTCTTCTTCTTTTCTCTTCCCTAACGTCATCTGTTTATTTATTCATCATTCTGTGTTTTTCTATTACACGGAGGACTCCGCGTGGTTCGTGAGGCTTTTTGTCAGACGAAATAGAAAAAGAGATGACTACACACCATGACGATCATTGCATTCGTGTAAAAAATAACAACAAAAACATACAAATTTATTTCTACTAGAAGTGATCGACTAGTACTCGAAATTCGACCATAACTAATTTAGATTATAAGTTTTAACATTATTAAGACTCCTTTGTCAAAGAATGTGCGAGCACTATTTCACAATGTTCTTCATACGTTAAATTTGTAATGTTGATATGTTCAAAGTTTTTTCTATGGTTATTTAATACAAAAAATATTAATCTATTCTCAATTTGACAACAGATAAACAAAAGATCTGTGTCAAATAGTGTCGAAGTGTGTATGAGTATGAAATACATAACATTACAGTAGTGTTTGAAATGTTTTTTTTTTATTGATTTAGGCCCAAAATTACAATACAGGCTTAAGGTCCACCTTAACGGTGAGGAGCACATTAAGCTTCGCTTAACAAAATTATGCAGATTACAATGTCTCCTTAGCACGAATTTGGGGCTTATCCTACTCGTTAAGTTAAGGGATAACCTGGGGTGTCCTCAACAGCGTAAAGCTCGCTTAACTCAGTTATTTTTTTTCTCACTAGGAGGCGCCACAAGTATACGGACAAACTGACATTTAAAATGTCATTATATAGCCGCGCAATTATTACGCTTTTTGAAGATGAAACGACTAATTAATTATGATCCATAACGCTTATTTGTTCGCGGTTGCTTAGGTTGTTTCACTAGCGATTCTATTTGGATTTATTCGTGACCCTTTCATTGATTATTATTTGACCACCACATTGACTTATATACACTGTTCGCTCTGTTTGATAATAATTACATGATCGTTTTGCTTTAACCTAGTTGAATGTATGATATATGGTTATGTTTATTATTGAACACATCTTTCACTTTCCGTAGCTGTATCTTAATTAAGTTAAATAATCGAAGCAAGGGTCGTAACACATAAATACCAAGTCAGAATCCAAGAGCGAGCATCCATAAAACCAAAACAACAACACAAACAATGGCGCGCGTCCCGGTGAACATGACAGATGTGGAGCGTAATGCATAGATAAAACCACGATAAAAGACAAGTAGGACTACCAACTTAACCAAATATACGGCTTAGCCAAGCCGCAGTCGAATTTTGATTGATATTCTCGTGTCAGCGGTAAGCTCCACTTAACTTTTAAGCCTCCTCAATAAAGCTACAGGATAAGCTACAGATTGTAATTTAGGCCCTTAATATATAATATTATTGTATAATTTAAAAAAAAATAACAACGTCACTCCTTCTCTCTATATAAACTCTAATTTCATACTCATCCGCCCGCGGAATTTTCGTAAAAATGGTCACAAATGTTTTCCTTCACGTATTAATATCCTAGATGTAAGCCAGAGGGCCTTAATTTTAGGAATCACGGCTGTCAAAATAGAGGGTGGGTCCATAATGGACTCCCTAGTTTCAAACACTCACTGTAGAGCGTCATAAAAATAATGATATTGTGGTGGAGATGCAGAGGGCTTTTCGTAGGCTACCATTGTTTTTAAAGAACGTTTCTACGACAAAACCTCGATGCTCACCGGACCACTGCATGTCAACTACTTGAAATGAAAATGTCGTTGATTTCCCTTATGCCCCACCCTGTACATCAACAAAATATAGATATGATCACAGAAAAGCATAAAATTACAACGCTGTCACTGCTAGCTGTCGGAAGACAATCCGTAAGAAATTTACAAATGGTGAACGCATTCTTCAATTTATTATATAAAAATATTCTGGGGAAATTTATCTAGAACTTTATCCAGAGTTGGTGAAATAGCCCGGAAATTCATAAATGTTTTTTTATCGTATATGGGAGCATCACGCTTAAAATACAAATGCTACGTCAGATATGAATCTGCGCAGAGCCGTGCAAAATGCCGGAGAAGGTTCTTAAATACAATATGCTGCATTTATATTTAGAGCTATTTAAAAAACTCTATTTTTTTAAGGATCTTCATACAAATTTTTCAAAAAAGACAGTTAGCCATCTTTTGGAAACAAAATTACTCATATAAACGTTGAATGAAATCTTGGTATTATGGTATGAAAATGTAATAAAATAATTGGAGATTGATTTGTTATACATATAAATGTTATTCAAATCTTATTATTCTCAATAAATAAAGATTTAATGAAAAAAATTGCAAAAATATTCCTCCATTTTGAAGATTGACATATTTTAGTGACATATAAGGTCGATAACAGCTGCCTTTATCACACATAGAGCTTGTAACGAATGTAGCTAAGATTCAAACCATAGAGAGAGTAAAACTTGCAAATTATGTAGGTAGGTTCGTATAATATTATTATTAAAGTATTTTTTTACCCTTCGATTGAACAGTGAAATTGAATCAAGTGTGAGATGTAACATTTATTAACATGGAGTTTTTTTTCCATGTGGGACTATAATGTTTCTTCTTTCTATTTTATAAACATTAAAAGTATCATTCTTCTCTCTTTTTATGAATTGAAAAAGTGTCATTCTTCTTTTTCTGTGCTTATGTCAGTTATAGAGGTCTGTTAAGCAATGGGAAGCTAGACTAGAACCTGTTTAATTACCTACCGATCAAGCCTGACAATCGGAATCAAAAACGTACAGCAAGACGGGTAAGCTAGTACTGAATATAATATGTCCTGTAGTTCTATGGGTGTTCTTAAGATTTTTTATCTTGTGCACATTGTTCATTTTAACGGTAGTTGTAAGTATCTATATTATGTGTCACAAATTGACACTACCAAATCGGAAAGGGTAAACTTATTGAATAATAATAAGAAAAAAGGTTGAATATCTAAGCTTCAAAAGTATATCTGTAGCCCTAGTATAAGTTTTCGATGATCGAATATCGAAACGATCATCGAAAGAGTTTCGAAAATTTTCCATACAAAAATGATCGAATGATTCGATCGTTTGATTTTAGAACACTATTTGCACGCTTTTAAGCGCTTATTAGCGTGCAATAAGCTTTCGATAAAACTCGTACTAGCCCCACTGTACTCTTCACACATAACTATGATCATTAAAACAAAATGACACTTCGGACAGATGTTTGTAAGAACTCATAATGCTTATGTTGTAAATTTTGCGGTCAGATTCGGTTCGGGGTTATGGGTTATTTTTCGGTCACTCATTACCGACAAATTTGAAACGTTTCCTTTTTACAAAAGGTTCTTGATATATCTGTCAGAAGGTCAATTCTTTACAATTAATACAGAACGCCAACCCAGAACTGAAATTTCACATAAGATTTCTTCTTTTAATATTTTTTTAGAACCCCGCAGCCCCGCCCCAACTGCCGATATTTGGAAACAATTTCACGTGTGTCAATAGGATTTTTTCACATATTCAGTTCGCAGAAAATTAATCTCTTGAGCAACTGAATAAGTATGTGTATTTAGGAAGCAAGTAGGGATGGAAAGTGTGAAAGAGAAATCGAACGTATAGGAAAGTGGCTGGTTGCAGGGTGGGCGGTGGACTAAGACCTATTACAAAAAACAACGTCTCACTACAATCGAAAAAATTAGTGCATAACGCAATCCTGTTACCATCGATGATGTATGGATAAGAAACGTGGACATGGACGAAAATGAAAAATGTAGTGTAAACGCAGTAGGTAGAGATGAAACCTCTACAAAGAAAAAAAGCTAAAAAAAATTATTATCTGCTTTAGAACTACATATTCATTATTAATCGGTACTTTAAGGGGGACCCACTGAAGTTACGGACCTCAAATTTTACGTACTTGCGTAGGAGCATAAGACCAACCCGTATACCAAATTTTATGAAAATCGAAGAATTTTTTTTTTCTTTTTTAGCTCTTTTTCTAGAAGAAGTGAAATTTTCTTTGGATACTTTAAGAGGGTTCCCCTGAAGGTACAGATCTCAACATTTTTCTGACTCATCTACATCGAGGGGCTAACCGTTCTACCAAATTTCAATCAAATCGGATAAGAATTACTATGCGTTATGGGTGCGCACACATTTTTGGCGTACGGGTACGGGGAATATTAAAAAAAAATACATTTTTGGAATCTGCACCCTCGAAAATGTCGAGAAAATTAATTTCAGCGAAATCTATTTTTTTTTTTGAAATCCGATCACAAGACTCATGTATATTCCATATACTATGAGTAAAATGTCTCACTGTGGGATATGGAAAAGAATGAGAAAATTATGAAGGAACGTGGTATGAAAGTTAGCGTTGTGACAAAGATGAATGTCAATAAGTTGAAATGGTTTGAATATGTGGAAAGAATGGATGTAAACTGAATGACAAAGACAATTTATAAGGCTTAAAGAAAAGGACGTGTAAGAAGGCGTCGCCGACCGAGAATGACGTGGATCGAACACCTCGTTTCCGTCCTCAAGGAAGGCCAGGTAAGAAGTAAGAGAAATATAGGAGAGTTTGTATGAAAAATGTTATATCCGTGGAATAAGAGAAAGAAATGTGCTTGGATAGAAAATAGTGGAGGTCTGTTCTCTCTGCTTACCCCATACGGGACTCGACGTGATGGGTAAAAAAGGTATCCGGTTCCAACTGATTTTTTAAATTTTCGGTTTTTTCGGTCGGCGCCGTCAAAAAACCGAACGAATTGAATCTCATAATGTGTGAGGTGTTTGTGTGAAATTCTATCTGACGTCTTTTTGTTGCGTCCCATTTTATATTAAGTATTTATATTTTCCAAAAAGTTTTTTTTTATTTTCAAAAGATAATAAATCATCATTATTTATTCACCAGCCTTCTTCGTGTAAAGAAAACAGAAGTACCTATCGGAAGATTGATTCACGAGTATCGAAAGAAAGAGTAGAAAAATATCTTGTAGTCTCTTTCTAACCAAAAATGTCATTGTTTTTTCATCATGGTACTTACTCGCTTCATAAGAGAATAAAACATATCACAGCCTGTTTATTTGAATCAAAAATTACATGGATAATTAGCTGGGTAATTCACGTAAAATCTAGCGCAAATTAGCAAATAATTGTGATTTTCAGGTATACAAAATAAAATAGCCACAAGGATGTTTAGAGAAAGGAAAGGTGGAGGGGGGGGGGCACAAAAAACAAAACGTTACGGTGCGGTAAAAATATTAAAAAATTGGTGTACCCCTGATTTTTTTTTATTTTATAAATGTACCTTGAATAGAAAAAGTTTGCGGAACACTGCTGTACAGATTCTGATAGGTACTTTCTTTAAAATTTTGTTTTAAATATTGTGTTCATGCTGAGAATAAATAAAATAATATGTTAGAGTGTGATAACATCCCGCCACCATTACAATGCGACACCTAGGGATTGCAATCCCGCAATGCGGGATCCGCAATCCCGCGGGATCCGCGCGTTTTTAGGGCCTGCGGGATCCCGCAACAGCGCAAGTGCGGATCCGCAAGCATCCAATTGCGTAAATTCATTAAAAGAAATGAAAAAAAAATTAACATCGAGTCATAAAGAAGACTCTCAAAATGTACAACTTGTAGTTCCAGACGATGTTAATGCAGAAAACAATTTATTAACTATCAAATCAACAAATATGGAGTCAGAAAGTGCCTTTTCGGTCGTTGGCTACATATTAGTTCCATAGGAAGTAGGTTGGGAAATAACACCGATGATGCTATTTGTTTTTTAAGATCATATTTTCAGAAGGAGAAGTGACTTTTTATTTGTTCTTTTAAAATTTGATACTTTATACATGTACTTGATTGATTATTTATTTATTTAGCGTATGACCATTTCATCACAGTTTATATAATTCAATTAATAAGCACATTTTTGTTTTTCTTGTTAAATTGTCAATATAGGTAATAAAAATGATTAGAGCTTGATTGATTAATTGGTAAGAAAAAAAGACTATTTGCATAGTAGGTAATATGATAAAGAATACTGATCTGGTTATAATTACCTAAAATAAAGATTACAAATAATATTTTTAGTTAATTAACTAGGTGATAAAAATTGGTGTTATATGCGCTGACTTCCAACCAAGAGGTCACGGGTTTAATTTCTGGTTGGGTGTTCAAATATCAAATATTTAAAATCTTTGTGTGTTTTTAATCGTTTTTCACGTGAAAAAAACTAAGGCTGAAAAAAAAATTTCCTCGGGAAATATACCTACCTACTCTACCGGCTATAATACTGACACCTTTTTTAATACAATTTATTTCAAAGAACTCACTATCAAAAATTTATCAAAGAACCTACAACCAAATATATTCATATTGATATTGTTTTTGGATTTTTTTTTATTAAATAAGTAGACGAGAAGTCAAGTTTTATAATATTTATTCAAATATGTACATTGAGGTGTTTTAAATTTATTAAATTTTTGCCATTTTCAATAAATATTCGCTTATTACATACCATAGAAAAGTTTTTTTTTTCAATTCTATCTAACCGTGCGGGATCCCGCGGGATCCTGCGGGATTGGTGTCAATCCCGCAAAATTCCCGCGGGATTGAAAATGGTGCGGGATTGCAATCCCTAGCGACACCATCAGATAACACAGCGCTATAATAATAATACGGCCTGGAAACATTAATTATGTGCCCGGGGCATCAGACACTCTATTATGAAGGTACACACATAAGACAAGTGGTATCAACTGTCAAAATGAAAGTTTTGAAGCAGATAAATACCAAACAACTCCAGTAGCAATCATCCTCATAGCTCCTTAAGGGTTCTGAAAACGTCATTTTATTCAACTTATGTACTAATCTTTATTTTTATAATATTTCATTTCAGGGTTCTTCTCCGCTCCGGATAACAGAATAACTATCAAAAAGGTGGAAAATGCATAAGAAATAATAGATATAAAATATGATATTAAAGTTACTATGGAACGGATTTCCTGCGACACCTATGAACATTTTTATAACAACAATATTATTCCTGACAACCATTGACATCAAATGTATTGGTACGCAGATTTTGATAGCTTTCAAGCAAAAAATAACAGCTAATGACTCTAGCAATTCATTACTAATGTTCGATTTTTAAATGGAACAAACCACTACGGGCTTACGACCGTCTTCTACTGTTATTTCGAAGGCTGGCTTAGTGTGATCACTTTACGTTAACAACGTTCACCATTAGGTGGTAATGTTTGTCTCCGAAACTCCTAATCATGAGAATTCTCAACAGGTTCAAAATGTCGAAAAATCTCATGTATGCAACAAGTAGAAATTTAATAATAAATTTAATATAGAGATAAAAGTTGGAAATTATTGAGAACAAGAGCGACCAAATTAAACTATATCCATAGGACTATATCCATTTTTGTTACTGTCTCATTTTTACTGCCTATGGGCTTTGTTGGTGCACAACGTTCTAATTATGCCTAGATTCTTGTGACCTTTTTTCAAGCTTTCAGAAATATTTTTTTAACATTCAAACATAATATTTTAAGCGTATTTTTGTAAAAAAAAATACCTACAAATTTGAAATAAATATTCACAGTAAGGACTACAAGAAAATATCTGTTGGGAAAGTTAGTTTAACATAACCTAACCTAACAAATGCAACATCTGAGTAAATAAGTTGCCAGGATACTAAAATTACTCAAAATTCATACGACTTTAATAGCCCAAGTTACACTATGTGGAAATAGTTGCTAATAAACTACTTGTTGGTACTACATGCATAAAATCTGATCTAACACTTACTCCTTAGTGGGCGGGTGGTTGGGGTGACTGGGGATCATTTCGGGCCTCCCCCCACTACTTAGTTGGACCTTGCGCTCTTCGGGCGACCGTCTGCGGTCGTTTTACTTACTGCTAAACCGAATTTCGTCAACCAAAAGATAATTTTACTATTCATAGTAATATGAAAACGAATTCGGTTAAATTGATTTTTATTTTCTTGAGAAAATTGTCAGTATATACCAATATAATATAACATTTTTCTATACTAAAGTGTATGTATAGCCGGCGGAACTTATTCCCTGAGGATTTTTTTCCAGTCAATCGTCCAATCTAAGACAGGCCAACCCTGGGTAGAAATTTTAAGTGAAAAAACACTTAGAAAAACTTTGACCCGAACGGAAATCGAACCCGAGACCTCGTGATCAGAAGTCGACGCCAGTACAACTAGGTATTCTTACTTACCTTACCAAAGATTCGAATAAGTATCCCCACTAGGCAGTAGCCTGTATCGGGGAGAATTATTACGAACGTCAATTTGAGGGTTGGTTTTTCTAGCAATCTACTATCGGTTCATTTGAAGATAGACCAAAATAAAATTCCAAATTAATAGTTTTCTGCGCAATTAACCATCACGCCGTTTCCCGAAGGGGGTAGGCAGAGAGTACGGACTTCCATTCTTTCCTATCCAAACAAACCTCTTTCGCTTCTTCCAAACGAATAACATTCCGCATACATGCTTTTCTATTCATTTTGTTCCTGACTTGGCCCTCTTCTAAAACGGCACCGATTCGGTCGGACCATGTTATTCGAGGTCGACCTCGTCTGCGTGCACCCATTCTTTCAGATTTTATATATCCTTTTAGTCATTCTCTCTACATGCCCAAACCACCTTAATTTATTCACTTTAATTCTAGTCACTACGCTAACATCCATTCCACATTCCTTTCTAATATTATCATTCCTCACCTTATCAATCAGTCTCTTTCCGCATATCCTACGCAGTGATCTCATTTCCACAGCATTTATTCCAACTTCCAGATTTTTCTTCCATGTCCATGTTTCTCTCCCATACATCATGGATGGTATCAGGAGTGAAGCATGGAAGAAAAACCTGGAAGTTGGATCTTTAAAATGATGACCAATGAAAAAAAGTTTTTCTGGAAAATTTCTAAAATGGCTGACAATCAGGCGGAGACTCAATATTAAAATATCGTCTCAAAAGGGGTGTGAACATGCGTAAAAAAGTCATACTCTCGATGAAAAGATTATACTGCATTTATCTCTTTTTCATCATTTTTTGTGGGAACATAATTGAATTCTCATCAGGGGAACAGTCCACAAATCGAAAAGTTCCGACCAACTTTTGACCTTCTTGTTTTAACTTACAGCCGGTTTCATAAAAAGCTTCAAAAGAACACTTTAGTTAAAGTTCCTTTTAAAATTTAAAGACTCCTTTAAGCTGACGCGTTTCATAAAAAATATTCCAGCTAAAATTTGAAATGTCAAAAAAAATATTTGAAAGTTGGTAGCAGTTGGTAGTGTTACCATGGAAATCTATGGAAAACATAGGTTGTTTACTAATATTTTCGCGGAATTTCTGTTGATCTGTCAATTTAATTTCTCAATAGAGCATCAAAGTGCCGTTTTTGTGTTAATTTATTATTATGGTTTGTGAATTAGCAAACGAAATCTGTAAACAATAATATTCTTCCCGTTTTGCTATGTTTTTCGCCCTATTTTACTCATTTATGTCCACCGCATACAAAATATTTTTGTGACAGAGAAAGCGCCACGAAATTTTCTATGAAATCCGGTGGTAAAAAATTAAACTACCTAAAGTCGACTTTAACTAAAAATAATAATCAATAACGGTAGGTACTTTAGCTAAAAGTCGGTTTTAAATGTCGTTTTGTTGTTATGAAAACCGTTATTTTTTAAAGGGAATTTAAAGTCTGCTTTATTTTTATGAAACCGGCCGTTAGTATTATTATGATTAAACTGTTTTGAATAAATAAATACCCACTTGTAAATATAATCTGGGTACTTATCTACCTACCTCCTACTTGCATAGATAAGAAGATTCCCATCAACCCCAATGACAGGGTAATTACAAAGTTCAGACTGGGCACGTCTTCCAGACAGGAGAAGTCTCCCAGAGGGACTCCTGTCCGGAGCCCGAATTAGAAACAGCTTGTACCTGTCAAAACATTTTGTTCCGAGAACCCTGATCTTCCATCCTACTCTTCAAATTGTTGAGTACGTATCTACTTATTTGTATCTATAATACTTCCATTAAAGGACCTCATTCGGGGGCGAAAAGAGACCGTATTAATCTATGAACGATGCTAATTATGTCTAGATTCTTGTGACGATTTTTCAGGACTAGATCTTAACGAATATGGTCACAAGAATCTAGACATAATTAGAAGGTTGTGCAGCAACAAAGCCAATAGGCAATAAAGATGAGACATTAACAAAAATGGATTTAGTCATATCCTGTCGCCAAATACATGACAGAAGTCGCAGTCTTTAAATTTGGTTGCTCTCTTGTTCTCAATAATTTCCAACTTTTATCTCTAGGTATATATCATTAATAATTAAATATCTATGTACTTGTTGTACATGTGCACATTCTAATGATTAGGAGTTTCGGAGACTTAAACATTACCACCTAATGGCGAACGTCGTTAACGTAAAGTGATCACACTAAGTCAGCCTTCGAAATAACAGTAGAATACGGTCGTAAGCCCGTAGTGATTTGTTGCATTTAAAAATCGAACATCGGTAATGAATTGTTAAAGTCATTAGTTGTTAGGTACATATTCGTTAAGATCTAGTCCTGAAAAATGGTCACAAGAATCTAGACAAAATTAGAACATTTTACGTTTCTCTTTTGGAATGGAAGTCGTTTTAAATAGAATTCGACAGCAGAATACAAAAAGGCCGTTTTTCATCGGTGATCTCTTCATTGGTTTACTTCAATTAAAACAGAGTATTAATAACACCTTTGAAGGCTCTGGCGCCAAATTCGTTTTAATTAAAAATGGACTGACTATTCTCCACCCTCATCAATCTGGTGACACACCCTTCTAGTATTTGAAATATTGTATCCGTGCATGCAATAAATAAACCCCATATTATATTATTATCTAGAAATATAAAGACACACACAATACTGCCACGTCACAGTTCAAAATCAGGAGCGGTAAGTATTCTTCACTGTAGAGCGCGCAGGTGGGTTAGCGGATTGGGATTAGTAGCGTTTTGTGAAGGAATCGACGCCATTTTTATTTCAGTAGTCGCCATGCAATGGTCCGGTGAGCATCAAGGTGCCGACCATCTTCCTTTTTCACAACATAACCTTTAAGTAGCTTACTGTGCAAGAGTGAAAGAATGTATTTTGTGTTGTTCACTTTCAGTGAGCACAGATTCATTAAAAGAACATAATTTCTTTGAAACCCGTTTAGAAGCATAGGGAGGCAACATAAATCAATGACATTTTCACATTTTTTCCAATACGCTTAGTTCGAAATTGGTCTCTTTCATCTTCTTCTACACGAGAAAGCCCAAGATAGAGCAATCTTGGGCTTTATTGATCTACTTCAGCATCCTTAAGACATGTCCATAGTATCCTATCTATGATAGGTCTACACTACGCCAGGTGCGTCCGTTCATAATTCATCCGTTTGCCTCAGCTTAACTCCATGGATTCGAGTAATTCGATAAAACCAAACGAGCCAGTGAATTGTGCGAGAAATCGTCAAAACAGAAAGCTCCTAGCTTATTGTCGGTTTTTTTCTAAAGATGGCGTTTATAATAAAACGTATCTTTGTGATTGGTGCTGTGGCGTTTCTTATGTGGGGGGCTTTAGTCTGGAGGTCAGGTCCTCTTCTGATGCCACTTTAGATTCTCCAGATATATTCTGAGGGTTCTCCAGAAGAGGTTCCCTTAGTTCGTGTGTGTTACACGACGGTGGCAAGGTGCCACGTTGAGGACTAGTATGTCAGAAGGTGTATTTAAATGTGAGATAAAATAAATGCGTTGAGATATAGAACACTGAATTTATTATAATAATTTACATATGACAATGAATGAACAAGTTAATAGTTGAATTTAATATTAAGTACGAGATCGGCGGAGAGACCGAGCGGCGGCGCGTTCAAACGAGAAGTGAAGTGCCTTCGCTCCGCTGGCCTGTTCGTCCCCGCTGCAGTGTTGTGCGTGGGACTGGGTGACAATAAAAACTATCTGCCACCGCCGCCCTGGGCTCCACAGTGTTATACAGACATACCTACTGTTTGCGCTTAAGCTGGATTTGCGGAAGTGAGATACAAGAATATAATTGTATGTATACTGGATATAAAATACACTACGCACGAAATGCCAAAAAATTCATTTTGAGATAATCTAAAAAAATGATTTTTTCCCCCATATAGACATAGTACTATGATGATTTTTGGATCTGTTTTTTTACGCCTTTAGATCATTGATATGGACTAAGTGCAATATTTAGGCTATTGGCAATGGTTTATAGAACATTTCCTCATACTCAACTCGTTTTTTTTTTCATTTTTGGCGCTTAGTGCGTATTTTATTTCGGAAAATTATGAATCCTAACTCACTTTGTGGATATTCCTCTCTCCTTCCTTCCTTCTTCTATCAATGGCATGGTTTCCTGATGATTATAGAGGGCTAAAGTTGAATATTGGCGAAAATGCGTTTTATGACGTGTTGACGCGGCGAGTTTGACACAAAAAGTGAAGCAAGAAACAAAAGCGGTTGTTTGGAATATAATTTGAAAAGTGTGTTGCCAAAAATATTGACTGGTATTCACGTTCCAACTCAACGCAAGAAGCTCATGCTTAGAACTTAATCGGTTGCCAGTAGTTAGGGGGCGTTCAAGTATTACGTAACGCAATTTGGGGGGGAGGGGGGGTCTTGCAAAACGTTACTGTGCGTTACGAGGGCGGGAGGGGGGGGGTTTGAACAACTCGTTACGTAACGGTATTTTTTTTCTTAAATAAAAAAAAATGGGAAATAAATCTTCCAAGTTGGGCACCCTTTTCGTTTATGTTTTACGGGAAGTCCCTCGATTGTACTGTACATCATTTTTTTTCTCCGAAGTTAGCAAAGGAACCCTTTTCGACAATGTTTTACGGGAAGTCCCTCGATTGTACCGTACGTCATTTTTATTTTGTTCTCCGATGTTAAAGCTTTTGGTGGAAACACGTAGAATGCCGGATCCGACCCGCGCCGACCGGCGCAAAGAATGTTTCTATGCAGTTGAATGGGGATACGCACAGCAAAAGCAGAAACCTGCTTTCCGGCATGCCCATTTAAATGCATTGAAACCATAGACAACATTCTTTGCGCCGGTCGGAATCGGCTTTCTACGTGTTTTCACCCTAAGCGTAAGAATTTTCCGCTCTGCGAAAAAAGGAACCTTTTTCGTTTAAGTCTTACGGGGAGTCCCTCGACTGCATTGTATGTAATTTTTATTTCGCCCTCCCAAGTTAGCAAATCTTTTATTTTTTACGGGGAATCCCTCGACTGTATTATACTTACGTCATTTTTATTTTATTTTCGTTGTCAGCATTCGTTAGTGGTCAAAAGGGGGGATTTACATCATCAACTGGACTTGCCAACGCAGCTATGCCAAAATTTGGAAAACAGCAAAGGGGGCGTTCAAGTATTACGTAACGCAATTTGGGGGGGAGGGGGGGTCTTGCAAAACGTTACTGTGCGTTACGAGGGCGGGAGGGGGGGTTTGAACAACTCGTTACGTAACGGTATTTTTTTTCTTAAATAAAAAATATTGGGAAATAAATCTTCCAAGTTGGGCAATCCTTTTCGTTTATGTTTTACGGGGAATCCCTCGATTGTACTGTACGTCATTTTTGTTTTTTTTTCTCCGAAGTTGGGCACCCTTTTCGTTTATGTTTTACGGGAAGTCCCTCGATTGTACTGTACATCATTTTTTTTCTCCGAAGTTAGCAAAGGAACCCTTTTCGACAATGTTTTACGGGAAGTCCCTCGATTGTACCGTACGTCATTTTTATTTTGTTCTCCGATGTTAAAGCTTTTGGTGGAAACACGTAGAATGCCGAATCCGACCCGCGCCGACCGGCGCAAAGAATGTTTCTATGCAGTTGAATGGGGATACGCACAGCAAAAGCAGAAACCTGCTTTCCGGCATGCCCATTTAAATGCATTGAAACCATAGACAACATTCTTTGCGCCGGTCGGAATCGGCTTTCTACGTGTTTTCACCCTAAGCGTAAGAATTTTTCGCTCTGCGAAAAAAGGAACCTTTTTCGTTTAAGTCTTACGGAGAGTCCCTCGACTGCATTGTATGTAATTTTTATTTCACCCTCCCAAGTTAGCAAATCTTTTATTTTTTACGGGGAATCCCTCGACTGTATTATACTTACGTCATTTTTATTTTATTTTCGTTGTCAGCATTCGTTAGTGGTCAAAAGGGGGGATTTACATCATCAACTGGACTTGCCAACGCAGCTATGCCAAAATTTGGAAAACAGCAAAAGAAAAAATAAAGATAAATTTATGGAACATATAAATAGTATTTTTTTTTCTCCGAAGTTAGCAAAGGAACCCTTTGAAACCCTTTTATTTTTTTTACGAGAGTTCAGTAAAAAAATAGTCTCTTGGGTGTTACGTAACATTTAGGGGGGGAGGGGGGGGGAGGGGGGGGGTACAGAAAAACGTTACGGCGCGTTACATGGGGGGGAGGGGGGGTCAAAAATCTTCAAAAATTGTGTTACGTAATACTTGAACGCCCCCAAAAGAAAAAATAAAGATAAATTTATGGAACATGTAAATAGTATTTTTTTTTTCTCCGAAGTTAGCAAAGGAACCCTTTGAAACCCTTTTATTTTTTTACGAGAGTTCAGTAAAAAAATAGTCTCTTGGGTGTTACGTAACATTTAGGGGGGGGGGGAGGGGGGGTACAGAAAAACGTTACGGCGCGTTACATGGGGGGGAGGGGGGGTCAAAAATCTTCAAAAATTGCGTTACGTAATACTTGAACGCCCCCTTACGCATCTAATGTACTTATTGGATAAAATATTTTCAGAATAGAGAATTGTCAAAAGTCTCAATAAAAATTGAATACGACGCAACTCAATCGTCTGTTTTTCATTTCAGAATAACAGTCATTATTATAGGTAGGAATCTGAAAAACGGCGCAAACACCTGTTTTTTATTGATTTACATATTTTAATTTCAATAAAATAACACGTTTTTATACGTTATTGGCACAGAGTCTATGTAAAAGTTTAGTTTTTTTATTGACCTTTTGGCACAAAGCATCCATTAGGATGCTTTGTGCCAAAAACACCATTAATTTAATTTTTAATACAGGCTTTAAATACCTTAAAATTCAATATATTATAATCCTTACAAAATAACAAAATTCTTGTACTACAATTAAATTGCCAATTGAATACGAATAAAGCGTTTCTTGTTTTGTGTAAAAAAAAAACATCTAGTTGTTGACAATGTTTGCGACATGAAAACCCGGTGGACTAATTTAAAGTAGACAAATGCCACCGAATAGCTCGTTGAGAATTCTAACGGTTGATTGAGTCAACTGGGTTTATTATTATTATTATTATTTTCGATATTATGGAATTAAAAAAAAAAACTCCGAATCAATATACATACGTACACACTCGATAGACGGCGCCTGAACGCGCCAATAACTCTTTATTCAGACACATTGTTTCATAACCGGTTAACCCTTTTTTACCCAACGAAATAGGGAAAGCATCGTTGGTGATTTTTTTTTTAGAAATCAAAGTTACAGAGTTGTAGTAATAATATACTTACATTAAAAATTATATTTATATACCTACTCCTAGCTTTCCCGACAGTCGTTGTTCTGTAGTCCATACTATGAATATATATTTTAAATTTGTAATTTATACAAAAATACGTATGATTTCATAAAATAATATGTTTGAATGTTAAAAAAAATATTTCTGAAAGCTTGAAAGAAAATCTATAAAAAAATCTTCATACCAATGTTTTGACACTCAATGGTTATCAAATAAATAAAAATTGTGTTATGGAATTTTTCACCGATGGCGTTTTAATCAGTAAATCCGTGCCATGCTTTCTATCCCTTTTTCGATGTTTTATTAGATATTCTGTTATCCGGAGTGGATAAGAATCCAATAAACCAAGCATCATAAAGATCTGTTCAGCCGATGTCGAGTTATAAGTGTTCGCAATAAACCGACTTTCTTTTATATATACTATACTACCTACTATATTTCCTCTCTCTTAAAGCTTGTAGAAGGTTGTGCAAAGAGAGGGCATCTACATGCAGGGTGATACAAATTAAAATTGTTGAAAAAATATACTGTTTTTATTTTGTTCTGCAATCACCCAAATACAATACATATTCCATATTCTTCTTCTTCTTCACCATCAGGCTGTCTCCGTCCATTGCTAAACATAGGCCTCCCATTTAAAAAATCGAACAGTATTAGTCAGTCATCAGCCGATGAGATCTCGTTAATTTTTGTTTTCATTATGAGGCATTTATTTGTCAATCGAAGAGGTTTCTTTTTTTTACATATTGAACCTAGATTTATAAATATTTGGTTCCAATCATTTACTTTCCAAAATTGACTGCGCAATTGGAATATTTTCTTGTATGTTAAAATGAATGTAGCTCCTGAAAAAACTCACCGGACTCCAGAATTTACCACAAGACAGATTATTATAGATTTTCAGTAATATTTTTAAACTTATATGGTGATGATAACTGTGTCGATTTAAGGCAATTCAGAGAATATTCTTCAACATAATCAAAATGAGGGAGGAGTGGATTTTTCAAATTGAAACATAACTCATCATTCTGTTTTTGAAACCTTCCGGTAGGTACCTATTCTGTTCTGTTCTGAAGTGAAAGTGGTACGTCCCTATAATCTTCCATGGTGTTGATAATATGCACTATGCACAAATTCAAATCATATCCAAATTTGGTCAAACTTTTCTTTAAACTTTACTCATTATATCTACATTAGCTTATTTCATAAGTTTCAGCTTAAAAAAAGGGCGTTGAATTTACGTTGGCCCCCAGGATTTCAAAACTAAGAGTGTATGAAAACATATCACCACACATTGAATTTATACTGTGCATTGGCCTACTGTACCATTTACGGTACATGGGTTTTCCGGAAAACCATCCAAGAGGGAAATTTTTTTATTATTTTTGGGTTACCCCTAAGCCACTTTTAAAGATATTTTCATGAATTCTCGTAAAAATTATTCCAGGTCTATCTGGGTTTAGAAGGCCCGTTACTTCTTTCATTATGGAAAGGAGATGGACATGTGTTTAGGATTCCGTGTAACTGGAAATTAATTCAAATAATTATGTATCGTTCAAGAACGGCGCTGGTTGAAAATGGGTTAAATCAATCAATTTCATCCCTCCACCCCTTTCTCTTCTCTTTCCCTTTTCAAATAAAAAATAATAATAATAACAATTAGTATATTTCACGCGTGAAAAAAAAAATACAAAACATAAAATCGTTTGCATGTTTTTTTTTGTTTTCAGGTTGTGTTGATGATTACACCCTGCTCACCCGCACCCTATCTGAATAAAAATTAAACAAAATCTACTCATTGAAACATAAATGTTCCGATGTATGTCCACGCTTTGTTGTATTTTTGCTATACCTACCTATTACATGTTTTTTTTTTTTAATTTTGGGCAATTTTAAAAACAGTTGTTTTATTTTAAATCACTGTGCCATTACTTTGATACAAATTGCAGCAAAACCTATCGAGTGATAACAAGTAGGTAAATATTACTATCCTATAAATCAGTTACATAATATTATATCAGTCCCAATTTTATTAACGTAAAATAAAATTGAACACTATTACAATCATACAATCGTCTTCGTTACACTTCGGGTTGGTTCGGCAGTTTCCGGCTACCATGAACAAAAATAGCAGTTTCTCTAGCGCTGGCGGCCATTTTGCCTCTAACTTCGCACCCGAGGCCTAGGCCGTCGGCGCTGATATCATAGGGTAAAAACACGTAGAAAGCCGATTCCAACCCGCACTGACCGGCGCAAAGAATGTTTCTATGCATTTGAATGGGGATACGCAGGTACCCGCTTTCCGGCATGCCCATTTAAATGCATTGAAACCATAGACAACAATCTTTGCGCCAGTCGGTGCGGGTCGGAATTTGCTTTCTACGTGTTTCCACCCATAGAGTTCCTGCAGGTAAGTACATACAGATATAGGCAAGTGCATACTGACTCTTACAATGTGACGTCACAGTCCCAGCGCTAAGGCCTTCTTATAAAGGTGGTGTTGCCTTTAAGGGACAATATTATAATTGACTTATTGGACATTCAGGCAATTTATCAACCTTTTCTATGAATATCGTGCGACTGATTGTGTCGCTGGTTTCGAAATTAACTAGGAATGAAAGATATTTAGGTATATAGGTATCTCAGACCGCTGACAACTATGGTAAGTGGAGACAAATCTGGTTTGCTGAAAGACCCGAGTGTGGGTATTTTGCTGGTGAATAAATAAACAAACAAACAAACAAATAAATAATAAGGAAAGGAATATAAATAATGGCGCCTACCTTGGGCCTAAAGCTTTTACGAGTAATGCTCGTCCATTTGTTATGAGATTTCGCTTGAATTTAAGGCTTGAAATGGTCATATAAATGTTGCTTATTTATTATGTACGCGTACGTACGCACTCTTTGTGTTCCTAAGCTCAGAAACAATGACCTTCTATTTAGGTGAGCGAAGATTTCAACTGAATGATTGGACAATAGGTACATGTTCAAAGAAATATTTTGAACAACTCATCATTAATAATTAATACGTCACTGAAATAACCATAGTCAAATTTAACCAGCTGATTAATTTCAAATGACAGGCTGGCTTTCGCAGATGACATAGATATTGTGACTAAAGACGAAGTCACCCTGAAAGAGACGTTTACCATAGAGAGAGCGGCAAAGAGTCTAGGATCAACAAACTGTAAACGAGGGAAAAACAAAGTACCTCATATCCGATCCCATCGCCTCCACATCGCATATTGACTCCCTCTCTGTGTGAAGTTACACGTTTGAGAGAGTGGACAGATTCACCTATCTGGGGTCACTGATAACAGATACTAATGAAATCAGCCAAAGAATTGTCTCAGCCAATAGATGCTATTTTGGTCTTCAAAAGCTCTTTAGATCTAAGCTGCTCTCGAGAAAGTCAAAGGAGCAACTGTAATTTAACAAAATTATTGTTTAGCTACCTAAAAACTATTGACGTTAAAAATATTGGCACGCAGATTTTTTATGAAATAATTTCTTTATAGCTTTCAGAAATAACTTTTTAACATTCAAACATATTTTAAACGTATTTTTGTATAAATTAATTCGAAATCAATATTCATAGTCAGGACTACAGGACAACGTCTGTCAGGAAAGCTTATATTATATACTTGATTTTAAAGGCTGAAAATAAAGGCTTTAGAAAGCGACCTAGAATGACGTGGATCTAACACATCGATTCCGTCCTCAAGGAAGGTCAGATCCAAATCAAAAGAAACAGGAGAGGTTGTATAAGAAATGGTATGTCGGTGTAAGAAGCGAAAGAAGTGTGCTTGATGGGTGAGATTTTTTAATGATTGACTAACTTTAAACTCCTTGTCACATAAATATTACATTTGAGTTGAGTCAAAATTTTAGAGGGATTGTTGTAGTATCGGCCCCTTGATCGGCTAATTGTTTATAGGGTCTGCTTCCAGCCTCCACGGGAGTGTTTGTCAGGTCCCCGCGTTTGTTGTCCTGTTTGTGGGAATGACCGGGATAATCCCCTGTTGATGGGACCACATGATATTATGGTCACGTTTAGACCTCGTACAGCCACGCACGCACAGTCTCTGGTACGATTATCAGCTCACTAATCTTATCAAAATAATTCGATAAAATGTTGGCATTGACGGAGTCTAATCTTGTATTTCCATCTACTACGCCATCTCATCTCTATATTTTTTACTCATAGTATGTGGAATATAGGTACATGAGTCTTGTGATCGGATTTCAAAAAAAAAAAAATTGATTTCGCTGAAATTAATTTTCTCGACGTTTTCGAGGGTGTAGATTCCAAAAATGCAAAAAAAAATTTTTTTTTTAATTTCCGCGTACCCGTACGCGTACACCAAAAATGTGTGCGCACCCATAACTCATAGTAATTCTTATCCGATTTGATTGAAATTTGGTAGAACGGTTAGCCCCTCGATGTAGATGAGTCAGTAACATGTTGAGATCTGTACCTTCAGGGGAACCCTCTTAAAGTATTCAAAGAAAATTTCACTTATTCTAGAAAAAGGGCTAAAAAAGAAAAAAAAAAAAACACGGGTTGGTCTTATGCTCCTACACAAACACGTAAAGTTGAGGTCCGTAACTTCAGCGGGTCCCCCTTAAAGTACCGATTAATATTGAATGTAGTTCTAAAGCAGATAATAAAAAGCTCCAAAAGTCGATATCATTTTAAAGTTTCTATAATAATTCCAAGGATAAATTCATTTTAATCGTAAAATTATGAATTTTTATGCAAAGATATGTTTTACACGAAAAGGCTGTTATAATATACTATGAGTTCTGGACTACCCTAGGTTAGCAGCTTTTTTTAAATTACCACAGGACAACGTCTGTCGGAGAGATATTTACCAATAAAAATAAAACAAAGACAGTTTTTCTTGTCAATCAAAGCTTATAGTATTAAAATACTGTTTTTAGACGTAAAATTAATAAGAACAGGTTTAAACAGTTGAAGGGGGTACTGTTATTGTAGGCAGTGAACAGTTTGTTGTTACTGTTAAAAGTAACGTCACGTACATAAGGAGATGGACGCGTAGAAGACTTGTTAACCAAATCTGAACACCACTGAAGGTTATTGGGAGTTGGCTTAAGTTAAACCACTGTACGACTGCGGTCAACTAATCATTTTGGCACACTCTTTTATAAATAGTATAGGAGATTATTCAATCAGAATAATGTATTCATATGAAGATATTTGAAAGAAACCAAGCAAGAACGAATTGCAAACAAATGAATAGTGAATAAAATGTTTATTTGGGAAGTATGCATGTTCAGTAGGGACAGAATCTAGACATAATTAGAACGTTGTGCTCCAACAAAGCCAATAGGCCATAAAGATGAGACATTAACAAAAATGCATATAGTTATATCCTGGCGCCAAATACATGACAGCAGCTGTCTTTAAATTTGGTTGCTCTCTTGTTTTCAATAATTTCCAACTTTTATCTCTATTATATTTCATCGATAATAATTATTGAATATCTACTTGTTTCATTCATGAGGTTTTTCGACATGTTTAACATGTTGAGAATTCTCATGATTAGGAGTTTCAGCTAGTCAGCTATGTTATGCTACCCAGTAATATTTTATTGACTTGAAGCCGGGAGGAAGATCGATGGCTCAGCTAGTTTTTTATACAATAACGTCAAATTTATTTCATAACAATTCCATATTAGTTGTAATTGTTCAATTTGATGTATAAAACTGAATAAGGAGAGCATATTTTGGAAACTTACTTTGTTAATTAGGTAACTCAAAGAGTTTATTATACTCCAGTGCAGATTTTTTAGCCAAATTTAAACATTTCGTTGTGTCCCTGCTTAAGGGTCATCCTTCTAAGAACATCTTCACGGCACACCCGAACTCTCTCAACTACTGTAGGTACAACATTATCCAAATTAACCATATAGGATACACGATACAAGTTTATTCAGAATGTGATCTGAAATCCAAACAGATGTTTCTCTCTCCTTTGACCAATTTACAAATGCTTCTAAGTTTTTGGAATATAATAATAATTATTAAGGTAAAATCTTTTACATTCTGTATGTAATGTATGAAACTGTCACTCTGAAAAAGCATAGCGCAGAGAGACTAAGAGTCATGCAACGAGCGATGGAAAGAGCCATGCTAGGACTGTCCCTTAGAGATAGAGTCAGGAACGAAACGGTGAGGGATAAAACTAGAGTCACAGACGTGGTCCACCGGGTGATGACTCTAAAATGGAAATGGGCAGGACATGTTGCTAGAGCTACTGACGAAAGATGGACCAAAATACTGCTGAATTGGAGACCGAGAGACACGAGAAGAAGTGTAGGAAGACCACAGATGAGATGGAGGGATGACCTGGAGCGACACGCTGGGGTGCTATGGATGCAGACTGCGCAGGAGAGATCGACATGGAGGAACATGGAGGAGGCTTTCGTCCAGGAGCGGATGGCGATAAGCTGAAGACGAAGAAGAAGAAGAATGTAATATAAATAAATAATAATGATAGTAAATAATGATTCAATTTAAAATGACGTAACCCTTTACACTCCACAAAAAACATACTGCAGGAGACTACGAAACTATGTCTATAAAATATCATATATTATTATGTACCTACAAGTAGCTTTCAAAAAATCAAGATAACAATAAAACGATTGTTATAATAATATACTTTTATCACAAATTTTTAATTAACACATTAACCGGTTTTCGGAGACTACCGTCTCCATTATCATAATATTATGTTTTAGTCTTAATATCTTGAAGTGTGCTATCACCATGCACCTTCTGAAATAAAAAAAATCTATGAAGCAAAATTATATTGAAAAAAAAAACTCAAACACAATTTAATTTACCGTTTATTTTTCTCTAGCTGATAGACTAAATCTTAAAAAGATGTTTTATTTTCATTTTCTAAAATTTAACTATGAAAATCCTATCATTTTAGAAATAAATGTATTACCTACCTATATAACAAAAATGATATTCATGAATAATGTAATTATTTTGTTAGTCTACCTATCATAATAATATTATATTATATTGTTTTTGAAGTGTTATCATGTTTGGTAATAAGGTCTGATAAGGTATCGACCGGATTGCAATTTTTATGAAACACAACATCTTGTGAGGTCACTTTTTTGCGTTGACACTTGAATAATTGCTTTTAAAGAACGATAAAAAAACACGTAACCATAGAGTAATTTGAGATCTGTTTTCTTCCTGTCCCCTAAGAAAACCACAAACTTTATGGCCGTCGACTGAGCAAGAACCTGTTTATCTATGGCAGGTACTTCAGGACGCTGCGGGAGACTGTCATTGGATCTGTGGTCCTTCGACAAACTATCTATTATAACTGCCTAATTAAATATGAATCATGTAACTATTTGTTAAGGTAAGTAGTCTTCTTTTGTTTTTATTTTTCTTTTTTGATCCCTAAAAAAGCTCATGTTGGTTGTAATATTCGATATTATCAGATGTAACATCTTGTGATAGACTAAAAAAAAGCAATAAATTCCTTCATCGGATGGGTAATTATCAATAAATTCATGCGAGATAACTATCTGTAATCGCTTCTTGTTTCTCGGAAGCATTACATTGGGTAATTGACGGCCGCGGTGTGAACAGGTAGTCACAGGACATTCCTGACATTGTGATGTATGAGACAGAAAAGATATTATTTTAAGTTGTTGGTTATTATTTTATTTGACTGGAATCTAAACACAATGTAAATGGAAGACAACTATCACGCCGTGTCTCTGAAAGGGTAGGCGGAGAGAACGGACCTCTTTTATATTTTAACTTTCTATTTGAAATAATTGTACAAACTTTTCAAGTAGGTAAGTAAATAAATAAAAAAATACGGCAATTCCACATTCCGTCTTCTTTGTAAAACCAACTTTTTAATGCAAAAATAATGGCATTTTTTCTTATCTAAGATGAAAATCAGATAATTTTGAACACAACGTTAGAAATATTTATGGATTGTACGCAATTTTGAAGGACTAGATCTTACATACAAAACCAGTTATTTAACTCAATCATGAAATCAATTGGCGTTCGATTGTAATAGGTATTTTTTTACCAATTTGATCCACTACGAGCTTACGATCATCTTCAACTGATGTTTCGAAACCTGTCGATCTTTACGGTTGCCATTATGGTGGTCAAATTCCTAGAAATTTCAATATTCCACACATGGGTAATTTTAATAATACCTAATAATTCAAATCACTTTGGATCCACTATTGTCTTTCAAACTACAGAGTTACACGAAGTGAGCTCATTATGATTAAAATGAATATTATTACATTCAAATTTATTAAACATAAAAAATAACAACGCATAGATAATTGAAATAATCAAAAAATTCCTCAGAAGTGGTTCACTCTCCATTTCTCACACTACTTGAGAGTTTAATAAATGAACAAAAATAAATAACAATTATCTATACATAGGTGTCACTATAGCCGGCGGAACTTAATGCTTTTGAAGTATTCTCTACCAGTCAATCGGTCCCGCACCAATCTGAGACAGGATTACAACCCCGAGTAGAAATTTCAAGTGAGAAAACACATTGAAAATTACTGGCCCGAGCGGGAATCGGACCCGGGACCCCTTGATCAGAATGCGGCGCCTTTGCCACCAGACTGCCGAGGAGGTTTCGCTTCGTGGGGACGATTGTCTTCTTCTTTTGCAAAAAAAGCTCTTCTAAGTGTGTGAGATATGGAAAGAGTTCTTGAAAAATCCAACATTTTTTTTTAAATTTTTATCTAGATCTGCTAAAAGCACAGTTTTTTTTATGTCGAGTATAAAAAATCTTAAACTCGTTGCGAGTGACTCAATATGATGTAAATCCCCATGATTATTATTGAAAGAGAAGATGGTGTGATAGGGATGTTGGAGGTTGGTGAATGGAATGAGAAGAGGGTAGCATTTGGTGTTATCTTTCGCCATAGGCAGAAGGCACTGGTGTCCTGAATGTGGTGATAACGTTGTCCTTTCAACAGGACAATAAAAATTACTAGACTTACTACCCATTATTAATTGTAATATTATCAATCAAGCGATTTAAAAAGCGAAAATACAAAGGTTACATTAGATATTATTCTGCGCAGAGCCGTGTATAGTCTCTCAGAGCGTTCTTACAGTTTACTGCATTTAGTTTATTTTTTTTTATATTAGATTCTGCGCTCACACAAAGTGAACACAAATACACTTTTTGAAATCTTTCACTATAAGCAAAGGCTCGTGTCGTGAATGTGGAAACGGTCGGCACCGGGATTCGAACCCGTGAGCCCCAGAACGCCCTATTTACGAAAGCGACTGAACTGTTGGACTACCAAAAACTTCATTTTTTTATAAAAACGAATCCTTGCTCACTCCAAGTGAACGCAGATAAACTCTGACTTATTCACAGTAAGCTAGTTAAAGCTTGTGTGGTGAAAGAGGAAGATGGTCGGCACTGGGATTCGAACTCGTGACCCTCAGGACGTAGTACGTACAAAAGCCGTCGACTAAACCGCCGAGCTAATGACCACTTCATCAATTATTATTGCTTAAGTTTTTAGAGAGACGACGACGTGAAGAAAAAAATAAATAAATAGTGATAACTAGCAACACAATACGTTTAAACCGACAGACACACGTGCGAACATCGATATGTAATATTATATAACAATAATAAATGAAGGTACAGTTGGTATGTGTTAAATCGACACATGTGTTAAGTATTGCACAAAAAATGGGAGTCTCAAGGGCCCGTCGATCCTGCGCTGTGAAAAAATGAGACGAGGGAGAACACATTAAAACTTATGAGCGATGAAATTTGAAATCGAAATCATATTTCAGGCGTTGTCAACCATTTTAAGTAGGTACCTAGAATAAGTTTTTGCACTTATTATCTATATAATAATAATATTTGTCTTTGTCACTGACTCACTGACGTCATTAACGCTGTTAGTTCCTGCGTTTACCAGAAGATGGCGCTAATCGCAACTAAAGGGAAATTTTGTTCTACTAATGTGGCTGACAGTAACGTAATATGATTTTTTATTTTTAGTTTATTTGTTGCCACCATAGACCCAATCTGGGCACTTAGGGACGTCAGATAAGTTTTACATTATATTTTGAACTTATGTATCTAAATTTTACAGATCACGACATATAAAATGCACAAGAGAAATACAAAAATCGTATAATTATTATGTTTTGAGTCATGGCGGGTGTAAAGGGCCCAACCATGCTCTTTTCAGATCACAATGATCACAATCAGATCAGATCACATGGAATATGGTCCTAAAAGTACAAAGTTTCAGTAATGCCTAGTTAGTATTATATTTCAATTATCAATGCTACATGGTACAATTCCTCTCATTTAGCATATCATCAACTGAGTAAAATGACTTATCCACGAGATACGTCTTCACCCTCCTCTCAAACGCTTCCGCCTCCAACAGTCTCACGTAAGCTGGTAGCTTATTACATTTTTAAAAAAATTGAAAAAGTTCATTTTATGCAAAATTTAGGGTAATCCCGGCGAGTACCTAATGTAATAAGAGGTTGTGGTGCAAATGTGCAAATAGTTTTCACGAAGACAAAAATAGAGGTGTAAAACAAAAAAATAAAGAGTTGAAAAAAATATTGTGGAGAATGTGTGTTTTTTTTGTTATCAAATGATGAACTTTTGATGATGATGAACTGACAACACAATTAAAATTTGAAAAAGAAAAGTACTTATATTCTTTTAGCTGGATACACACGTAACGATTTATTAGCTAAGATTTGAAAAATGAGCGATTATTGGTCAAATCTTAAAGAGAAATGGTTATGTGCGTGTGTATCCAGCTATTCATATGAATTGATTTCACACTTCAATTATTCTTGCTTCACAATTTTCATGTTATATCTTTGTATATTCTATATTCTTTCTTATCATCCTTAGACCATTAGTTTGGCACTTGGAATCGTCAAATTATACAGAAGTAAACAATAAAAATGTAATAGGTATACCTAATAAAAATACTATATACATAATTTCCAACATGCAGGTTCAGAAATATGAAGAAAAAACACATTTAAAGATTGAAGAATAATGTAAAAGCTATTTTGAGTGTAAAGGGCTCAAAATAGCTTTACGTCAACAGATTTTAAAAAAAGGAAAAAAGGGGCATCAAGTAACAAAAAGTAGAACAAAACAAAAATTAAACTTAAATATCAAACAGAGTCAACAGTCCCATTTAGCATATCGTCAATATTGTAAAATGCTTGTTCAACAAGATACTTCTTCGCCTCTCTCTGAAACCCCAATGAATTAAGTGCTCTGACACTATGAGGCAACTTGGTAAACAAACGTATACTATTACAGATGTAACTTTTTGAAACCTTTGCCAATCTATGTTCCAACGGTCTTGCATCTCGTTTACCCCTAGTATTATAAGTATGATGATCTAAGTTAAGAGGAGTATTTGGCAAATTCTTGTAGGCATATTTAAGGCACTCCTGGCTTTCATACACAATTAAAAACAAATTCTTTTTTGGTAATTTTTTTACAAACATTGTGATCATTCCGTCTGTGCATGGGAACATCTCGCTTTTCATCTAAATCTTTCTATATAAAAATGTTTTAGACCACTGAACAATAATCCAAGGAACTCCATAAGATCCCATAATAACGAAAAACTGTTTTTTTTTTTTAAATAGGGTTCATTAAGATAATATAATATTATTATATCAGATCACACGTCCTTATAAGTCTTTTACAGAACAATCTTTTTTTATTGTCCTGAGAGGACTATTGCCGCTGTTACATTTAGTACAGAATGAACCAAAAAAATCGAATATACAGGGTTACAGGAAAAGTCGTACTGAATATTAAGGGACCGTATTATTAAGGTCATTTCTGATGGATTTAAATCTATTATATGGTGTCCAAAACTTAACCGTTATGGAGAATTATATTGAACTTTAAAGATTTTGAAAAAAAATCCTTTATTTTTTGCCTTTTTATCGATTTGTTCGGACGAGAGATCCTAGGCTCCGGTTTTTTATGTATCTATAGTGAGAGGACATGTCAATCAATACAAATTATTAACAAAAACGGAACCTACTACTAACAGAGCTTAAAAAGACAGCTCGACAATGGTTAGGATTAAAGAATTTTCACCAAGTGTTTTAAACTTTGAAGCGCTTTTTTTTTCAATTATGGAACTTGTTCTGCAAATAATTTTGAAAACTTCTACGTCTCTTTAGCTATTCAAGAAGGTGTAAGACTTGCTATTAAATAGGCAAAACATTGACTAAATAACAGTTAAGGTGGTAGATTTCCTGTATTACCATTTCTCAATAACATTGACTAATATTATTATATCAGGTGGTAGATTTCCTGTATTACCATTTCTCAATAACTCATCATTATCAGTGTTTAGGCAAAATATTATCACTTTTCTACACATAGGTGTCAGTATAGCCGGCGGAACTTATTACCTGAGGGATTTTTTTTCCAATCAACCGGTCCTGTCCAATCTGAGACAGGCCAACCCTGGGTAGAAATTAAAAGTGAAAAACTGTTAGAAAACCCTGACCCGACCGGGACCTTGTGATCTGAAGTCTACGCCTATTCCACTAGGCTTCCGAGGTCACCTGATGTCAGAGCAAACACCTGATGTCAGAGCAAAAACTTCATGTTTCATATTTCTTTCCCTCACTCTTGCCCTGTACTTTACCCCAGCCTATTCTACAGATAATTGACTTAATTTTTCTGTTTTTTGATCGATAAACGATCCCATCAGTCATCGTTTGTGTTCCACGTTTGAGTTTATTTTTTACTGGTGTGTTTGTTGTCCACACTTTTAATTCCATTTTTTCCTATCTAGAGAAACCTCTTTCTCTTTTATTTTGCTTTCAATAATGACTTTACGTCCAAAAAGAATGATGAAGCCATTGACGGTATTCTAACCCCTTTCTCTTCGTTCACCAACATAATGTTCGCATACATTTTCTCCTATTCCTTATAATTCTGACTTCATTGATCAATGTTATTCTAGATCTACCTCGTCTCCATGTTCCATTGATTCAGATTTGTGGTTCGTTTTTGTTAGTCCATCTTCATTCGTTCGTTCTGTACGTCAAAAACTCCTCGATTTATCCATCTTTCATTCCTAAAGCATTCATTCCAAATTCTTTTCTTTATTCTTTCATTATATTTTCTCACCTAATCAATTATTTTTCACTATTTGTGATAATGATCTTAATTCTAGAGTATTTTCCCAGATTTTTCGTCCAAGTCTAAGTTTCTCTCTCATACATCATGGATAGTTTAAAAATTAAAAAAAAACTTAATACTGATTGATATTGTACGATTTCTTCCGACCATTCTGTAGTACAAGAAAGTTGTTGAAAAAAAGGCAAAAGAAGCCACTCAACCCCTTTTCGTCATTGGCTCTGGTTTAGGGTTACGCGTTATTTTTATGTCCACTAAAAGGGTGGTGGCAATGCCCTGGAATCACTACAAGTGTTTGCTCTGATTGTTATCCAAGTAATAATATCTGCTCTCTTGTTAAGAGAGCCGATATTACTTTGGTAACTTAACGCCCCATTAGAACGGTCCTTGAACAGTGCCCTGTGGTAGTCTTGTATTCAACACGCTATAATTTTTAAGAAAGGTTGATAAGCATGATCGAGGTCCATGGGAGGAATTAGCCACCGAAAGAGGGCCTTCCATGTCAAACGAACCTTCTTGCCAAAATTCAGGCAAAAAAAAAACTCCGAAGGTCCGAGACTGGCCCAATTCGATGCGACGTCACGCCTCGAACAGGTACCAAAAAGGGGGCCGAAATTCGGCTATCAGATATAGTGTATATAGACAAACGGAAAAGGTTCCTGATGGTGTACAGACTACAGGGGCTGAAAGCTATGTTTTAACTATCTAACTCTTGACTCTAAATACCTAAATGTACTTTCGGCAGAGACTCAAAATAGGACAGGATTTTACTACGCGAAAATTATGCCACGACTAGCTGCAGTCAAAACGATCCTGCCTATTAACAATTTTTTCAATGTCTATCTCGCGTGCATTTAATTATTATCGATCTCAATATCAAAATAAACGTTCAATTACTTTATAAACGAACCAATCAACCTTCTAGTCAAATTTCGTACAGGCTGTCATTAAACCGCAAGTCCTTCCTCATTGGAATTCCAAATCGCTCAACTGCTTCGGTCTTAGCGCGCGACCTTTTCGCCAGTGAACCTCATGAACTGAGCTGAAAAGCGTCCAAATCAGCAACAGCCCATTCTCATAGACAGTCATGTGGGGAAGGTCTTCAGCTTGCGCCAACAGCCCTCCTACACATACCGGTTTTATAACTTTACGTTTATCACGGCGGCGAAATCTAAAATACAAACTCTACATGTGCGCGGACAGACGCGAACTTTTAGTAAACTCATTCATAGCTCGACTGAATAAAATTACTCTCACGGGTAACAAACACACCAATGTACCTACTTTTACAAATGAAAATTCTACACTAAGCTTACTAGAAGGTTCTAAATATGAAATTCTTAACCGGATTAAAAAATAAACATTAAAGATAGGTCACACCACTGGTATCGGAAAATGGGGTAACCCGCGAATGACAGATAACAATTCGCGACGTGTGCTTGACATGTGACGTGTGAAAACAATACAGGGAGGTACATGCTGCAATACAATAAATCCATTGGCACACAGAGATCACAAATATTCATAAATATGCCGTATCGCGTCGGCCATATATCTCTCATCTAAAACCACATCGAGCAATTTGCTCATAAGCATGCTTGGCGGGGGGCAACCAAGCAACAAACAAAATAAAACATAAAAATATATCTCTGTGCCCTATCATCGTCCTGGGGGTAGCTGCCAGCGACGAAACAAAAACACTCTAATAAAAGTATGGCCACTCACCCGAAATTCAGCATACCTTCAAAATAAAAGCACACAGCACAAAAGAAAATAAACACGTCACATTCACACATATGAGGTATGGTCTGTCACTTGTCCCTTTCCAACCACGCCACGCCACCCCGCTCAGATCGGGAATCTTCCAGAGTAATGCTCACAATTAAACGGAAGGTTTAATAAACAATCGCGGGACTCTAAACAAAACTCTAGATATGTGACACACCATAGCTCAATCGTCAAGCACTCGCAAATTACTACAGAAACTATAAAACGCGACGAAAATTATAAATTGATTAACAAGGAAACAAAATTGCAATAAACTATGGAGAGATGTTTTCTGAACGAGATCTAATATTGAACTGAAGTCAAAAAAAATCAAAGCATTCACCTCAAAACGGGAGAATTTGCCTTCTATACTAATCGCTGTAAACAATGAAAATTTTAATGGTTTCCTGGACATATCTTCAGTGCGTAAAAATTCCAACCTTTCTAATCCGGCATAAACAAACAAGCAACTGTTTTTCAAACTGTTTACCATCGCGCTCCCAAACTTTCAAATAATGACTTAACAATATTTTGAATAACAATATATGAATAAATACCTCACATCAATTCGCCAATCCTTTTTTTATTCAAAATATTGTTTCTTTAATTTCAACATAAAAAAATACATTGTACCAATCGATCATTACAAAAAAATAAAACAATTCCACCCTCTCTTTAACGATTGTACAATATTTTTTCCTATCCACCCATAATCCGTGCTGTTAGTATTTATTATAATAATTATTTAAATTGCTACGCCGATAAGCATATCAAAAATCTATGCGCAAATTGGCTGATTGACACTTAAAACACTATTATTATGCTAAAATCCTCAGATATTTACAGTTCTTATCTAACCTTCACCATAATATTCCTAGGCTCTAATCAAAACACTCAAAATCAAATAATTTATAAAAAATCAACTTTCACACAACAGATATTAAATATAAAAAAGGTTGCCAAATATTTCAATATTCATTATCCAAAACTACTGTAAATTCTAATCCATTCATTTCCTTGACATTTTTATAAGTAAATCCCAAAAAATTCTCTGCTACTAAAATAAACTACTTTTGCTAAAACATTTTAAGAAACATCGTTATTGTACACAATATGATATTATTATTGTAACTAGGTATGTCCAAAATTCTCGGATTTGTCAATTATTATGAGGGTAAACCACCATTCGTTATTATCAACTTTAAAATCATAAAAATACTATGATTATTATTTACAACCAGATATTATGCGCTACAACAAATCCTGTAATTTATGTCTATTATAAAACAATGCCTTTTTTTTTTAAACTACATACCTACTTGAAGTGATTCCTCAAAAAAATTTCAGACGGTTCATAAACTTTGAAGCCACCTAATTGATTATAGACATTGTCACAAATTTAATAACATTAATAATTCTAATTATCTATTGAAATGCCAACTGCGTAAATAATCTAAGTACTTATAAATTATAATATCTCTACAAGTCTTATCTTTCCTGGTCACATTTAACTTAATTATTTAAAATCCATTAATATCCTACGTCTATTTCTTAATACATCGCTATTCATACCTTAAAACTTAATTTCTTTATAATAATTACTCATATTAGCTTATCATGTATATTAAAAATTATACCTATAACTTAAAACTCTCTATCATTGGCCTTATAATAATTATTTATCTACCATATTTATAGTATCGGCTTAACATAAGCTATCGCAACCTCTAACATTACAAAATATTCAAATATTTACATACAATTTCTCTTCTCAACCACGTTTAACATCGAGAGCTCGATAACTAATAATTATTCCTCATATCTACAAAAATTGCTTGAATTCTATAACACTACTCAAATCATATTATTCTTAGTAAAAAAAAATATACTTTCACATCAGACTAACTAGCTCAGGAATTTTCAACAAAAGAAAATTTCGAAAAAAATTTTTTTCAAACACAAACATTTAAAAAAAATTAAAATTTATCAGGGTCTTAAGGTTCTTTAAATATGCTCTGTGATATAACAGAACTATCGTTGGGCGCCATTTGATAAGCATGATCGAGGTCCATGGGAGGAATTAGCCACCGAAAGAGGGCCTTCCATGTCAAACGAACCTTCTTGCCAAAATTCAGGCAAAAAAAAAACTCCGAAGGTCCGAGACTGGCCCAATTCGATGCGACGTCACGCCTCGAACAGGTACCAAAAAGGGGGCCGAAATTCGGCTATCAGATATAGTGTATATAGACAAACGGAAAAGGTTCCTGATGGTGTACAGACTACAGGGGCTGAAAGCTATGTTTTAACTATCTAACTCTTGACTCTAAATACCTAAATGTACTTTCGGCAGAGACTCAAAATAGGACAGGATTTTACTACGCGAAAATTATGCCACGACTAGCTGCAGTCAAAACGATCCTGCCTATTAACAATTTTTTCAATGTCTATCTCGCGTGCATTTAATTATTATCGATCTCAATATCAAAATAAACGTTCAATTACTTTATAAACGAACCAATCAACCTTCTAGTCAAATTTCGTACAGGCTGTCATTAAACCGCAAGTCCTTCCTCATTGGAATTCCAAATCGCTCAACTGCTTCGGTCTTAGCGCGCGACCTTTTCGCCAGTGAACCTCATGAACTGAGCTGAAAAGCGTCCAAATCAGCAACAGCCCATTCTCATAGACAGTCATGTGGGGAAGGTCTTCAGCTTGCGCCAACAGCCCTCCTACACATACCGGTTTTATAACTTTACGTTTATCACGGCGGCGAAATCTAAAATACAAACTCTACATGTGCGCGGACAGACGCGAACTTTTAGTAAACTCATTCATAGCTCGACTGAATAAAATTACTCTCACGGGTAACAAACACACCAATGTACCTACTTTTACAAATGAAAATTCTACACTAAGCTTACTAGAAGGTTCTAAATATGAAATTCTTAACCGGATTAAAAAATAAACATTAAAGATAGGTCACACCACTGGTATCGGAAAATGGGGTAACCCGCGAATGACAGATAACAATTCGCGACGTGTGCTTGACATGTGACGTGTGAAAACAATACAGGGAGGTACATGCTGCAATACAATAAATCCATTGGCACACAGAGATCACAAATATTCATAAATATGCCGTATCGCGTCGGCCATATATCTCTCATCTAAAACCACATCGAGCAATTTGCTCATAAGCATGCTTGGCGGGGGGCAACCAAGCAACAAACAAAATAAAACATAAAAATATATCTCTGTGCCCTATCATCGTCCTGGGGGTAGCTGCCAGCGACGAAACAAAAACACTCTAATAAAAGTATGGCCACTCACCCGAAATTCAGCATACCTTCAAAATAAAAGCACACAGCACAAAAGAAAATAAACACGTCACATTCACACATATGAGGTATGGTCTGTCACTTGTCCCTTTCCAACCACGCCACGCCACCCCGCTCAGATCGGGAATCTTCCAGAGTAATGCTCACAATTAAACGGAAGGTTTAATAAACAATCGCGGGACTCTAAACAAAACTCTAGATATGTGACACACCATAGCTCAATCGTCAAGCACTCGCAAATTACTACAGAAACTATAAAACGCGACGAAAATTATAAATTGATTAACAAGGAAACAAAATTGCAATAAACTATGGAGAGATGTTTTCTGAACGAGATCTAATATTGAACTGAAGTCAAAAAAAATCAAAGCATTCACCTCAAAACGGGAGAATTTGCCTTCTATACTAATCGCTGTAAACAATGAAAATTTTAATGGTTTCCTGGACATATCTTCAGTGCGTAAAAATTCCAACCTTTCTAATCCGGCATAAACAAACAAGCAACTGTTTTTCAAACTGTTTACCATCGCGCTCCCAAACTTTCAAATAATGACTTAACAATATTTTGAATAACAATATATGAATAAATACCTCACATCAAGGTTAACAATTTTTTTTTTTTTAATCGGTGTAGAAAAAATATGATTCACGCATAATTGAGATTTTTTTTCTGCCTCGAAGGAACGAAACACAACATAAACACATTCATCTTTTAGAACATACAATGACACACTGCACATTATAATTTTGTTGAAATCTGCACAGAATTTGAATTATTTGCGTGGGTATGTTTAGTAGGATTATTACTGACGTCGAAACTGGGCCCATTGATGATGTCGGACGATGGAGATTACGGTATAATGATGAAGTATATCGATTATATGATGATATTAACATCAGCAGATTCATCGAAATATGCCATCGGCGTTGGCTGGGGCACATGCAGAGAATGGTCAAACACAGTACAGTAAAGAATCTCCAGGAAGAAGGAGAGTCGTGAGGGGCAGCTGACAGATAGAATTTCAGGTATGATTGCCGAATATCTGTGGAAACTATACAATACAGAGATAGAATTTCAGGTATGATTGTCAAATATCTGTGGAAACTATACAATACAGAGATAGAATTTCAGGTATGATTGTCGAATATCTGTGGAAACTATACAATACAGAGATAGAATTTCAGGTACGATTGTCGAATATCTGTGGAAACTATACAATACAGAAATGTTTTCGCTTAGCTAATTAATTTTCATGACCAGCAGCCCTAGACAAATTGCATTTAGCGATCAATTAATTACAAACGAATTTTTCGATAAAGTAGAATAGGAAGAAAATTAACTGTCCACTTTGGTTAAAATAATTGTTTATACGTCCCAGTGGACAGTTCAATTTTTCGCACTCTACATTGACGAAATCTTCGATTGTAGTCGAACGCCAAAATACTTTATTTTCGATTAGGGACGCAGGTTCGAATCCTGCCGGGTTCATAAGATTTTTCCACATTTTGAACATGTTGAAAATTCTTATGATTACTAGTAGTTTCGGAGATTTGAACATTACCACCTAACGTAAAGTGATCACATTAAGCCAGCCTTCGAAAGAAGACGATCGTAAGTTCTTAGTGGTTTTCTCACACTATTTTAAATGGAGCTTCATTAGTGAATGAGTCAAGTTATTAGTTACCCATATTCGTGAATATGTATGGGTATTATATTATGTATGACCTGGGTGGAGATCTATAAATATTTTTTTTAAATGTATGGGTACATTTAACATTAAAACAACAATTAATCTAATTTATTTACGTCATAAATAAATTTAAAACTACCTACTCTAATCGAAAACTGAAAATATAATTTCCCTCTTGATTGGATCTGGATGGGTGGAATGTTAGTAGTTCGTTAAAAGCAAACAGCTGTGATATCCATTTCAAATGCTTCACAGAATCATTAAATCTTCCAATATTTTTTTACACAAACTCATTATTTTCGCTTTTCCACAGTCCGTGCCAGATCTTCATTAAAATCTTGGATGATTTTTAATTAATCCAGTGGGTAGGTACTCTCGACGATCCTCCCAATCGGACTTACAATTTCTCTCTTTCGGGAAGATATTGGGTTTCCGAAGGGAAATTTCGATTGAAGACAAAAGTATGGAGTAACTAGTATGTACAATGTATATCAAATCAAAACTCCCTTTGATCTCCACTTAGGAGCATAGGGAGGCAACAAGAGTTCTCCATTGCGCTCGATCTTGCGCAATGGTTATGACCTCTCCCCGGCCAACTGTCATTCGGCATCCTCAACACAATGACATGTCCCAGCCATGCCCATCTCCTCTCCGTAATGGTGGAAGTGATGGGCCTGCGCTGGGTGCGCTGACGTATAGCGTCGTTCGTGATGCGGTGGTACCATCTTATACCCAAAATAATGTATACATACAAAACTTTTATAGTTCCTTCAACAATCTTTATATATATTTTTATTATGTTCGTATTATGTGACTAAACTCTTTTTGATAGTCTTACGAAATTAATAAATTTATTTTGTAATTTGAGTGTATGTCATTTGATGCACTTTTGAAGGTGCTTGGTCTTATTTGTAATTTTTACAAAAATACGTTTAAAATAATAAGTTTGAATGTTAAAAAAATATTTCCGAAGCTCGAAAGAATGCTATCAAAAATCTGCGTACCAATGTTTTGAAACTCAATAGTAAATAGAAAAGTTCATAGATGGCGTTTTTTGTCAGTAAATCAGAACCATACTAACTTAAATATTATATTTTATATTGTTTGCTTTCCATTTTCCGAATTTTTAATACTATTATTCTGTTATCCGGAGAGGAGAAGAATCCAATAAACTAAACATCATAAAAAATCTTTTCAGCCGATCCTGGTTATATAAGTATTCGCACTAACTCGGCTTTCTTTTATATTATAGATGAGCTTTCCATAAAGACGTTGTCCCCACTACGAAAATTTATTTCAAATTTATAATGTATACAAAAACAACTCGAAAATAATTCCATAAAAAATCTGCGTACCAATATTTTTAACGTCAATAGTCGTCAGGTAAAAATAATAACAACTCAGTTGTTTTAGAATTTTTCAAAGATGGCGTTGGCGTGGCAAGAAATCTGTTCCATACTAACTTTAATATTATATTTTATATTATTTCTTATGTATTTTCAACTTTTTAATACTTATTCTGTTATCCGAAGCGGAGAAGAATCTAATAAATTAAACATCATAAAAATCTTTTCAGCCGATCTCGAGTTTTAAGTGTTCGAACTAACCCGACTTTCATTCGGTGATTTCGGCGAATTTGATGGCAAACGTTTCTGACGTAAAGTGATCGCACTAACACCCTTATTCAGAATTATTTCTACACTCTAACGTGGAGTGTTGTCATAACAAGATGACGTCACACGAAGTGTTGACTACAATATTTTGTAAGGATTGAATCAACACTCGAGTAAACGTGACGTCATATTGGCGTAATAACAAGATGTCCCATAGTTACCAAAGTGTTAAAAAGTAATCTGCATACTGCATAATGAAAGCCAACCTTCGAAAAAGCAGTAAATAGAAGAATATCATAGGCTCAAATTTAAACAAATATGTAACAACTGATGACTGTAACAATTCATTACTGATGTTCGATTTTTAAATGGAACAAACCACTACGGGCTTACGACCGTCTTCTACTGTTATTTCGAAGGCTGGCTTAGTGTGATCACTTTACGTTAACAACGTTCGCCATTGGGTGGTAATATTTAAGTCTCCGAAACTCCTAATCATGAAAATTCTCGACAAGTTCAACATGTTGAAAAATCCCATTTATAGGTATACAACCAGTAAATATTTAATAATTAATGAAATATAGAGATAAACCTTTTCCATTATTTTTCCAAGATGGTCCATTTGCATCAATAATGGTTGGTTTATGTATATGTAATTTTTTTTTTGAAATTCCACAAAATTAGCTCACAACATTGTTCTGAATATTGTGTCAAACCGAAAATAAAGTTATAAAAATATAGCCATCCTGCGAAATTGCAAAAATCAATGAGACCATTTTCGTTTGATGAACCCCTCCCCCGCCCCCTGCCCCCTGTGGTTAGCCACCAGATCTAACCCGACCGTTTCGAACCCTTTTTGGAAAAATAATTCGTAACCAATTCGCACAGGAATTGTAAAGTTTTTTATTATATTATGTTTGATTAAACAGAATTTTCCCTAAAGTATTTTTATCCGTAAATTTTTAACAAGTCTCAAAAATGTTATATCATCGTTTTTTTTTTGGTTTACATTCTTTCACGCAAGCTTCATGAATAAATTTTATTCTAAAAGCTTTTCAATATGAACACAAGATATGATATGATTATCATGTTTAATGATATGCTACAAGAGTTCTTCATTGCGAGCTGCTTTGAAGGAGCGGAACACGGTATGAAAGTGTCTTCCTCGCCTTCGGGACCCTGCTGGGAGGCAGAACAGAGCTCTCTCTTCAAATCTTTAACACAAGTCCCAGCCAATTTAATCCTCTCTCCATTATGGTAGAAGTGATGAGCCTATATACTCTGTGTGCGCCGGGTTATATCGTGATGCGGTGGTACCATCCTACACCCAAAATTCTCCTGAGGTATATCGTTTCGAACGCGGAAACTTTTTGTGCCAAGTCTTTGGTCAGGTGCCAGGACTCACACCCATATAGGAGAATGGGAAACACACACACATCAAACAGTTTACATTTCGTCTCGACACTAAACGCCGACGCTTTCATATTTTGCTCAAAGTTACAAAGATGAAAGTCAATAAGTTGAGATGGTTTGGGCATGTGGAAATAATGAATGCAATAAGGCTGAAAGAAATGGTGTAAGAAAGCGTGGCCAACCGAGAATGACGTGAATCGAACACATCGATACCGTTCTCAAGGAAGGCCAGGTCAGGACCCCTATTCTGTAGCAAGTGTAGGGTAGTCACTTGAAAAAAAGTGACCATTAGGCGATACATTTTGTATGAAAAACGTCTATACGTATCGAATGCGAGAATCGCATATAGACGTTTTTCATACAAAATGTATCGCCTAATGGTCACTTTGTATGAAAAACGTCTATATGCGATTCTCGCATTCGATACGTATAGACGTTTTTCATACAAAATGTATCGCCTAATAGTCACTTTTTCAAGTGACTACCCTACACTTGCTACAGAATAGGGGTACAGAAGTAGGTAAGAGAAATAGGAGAGGTTGTATGAGAAATGTTATGTCGGTGGAAGAAGCGAAAGAAGTGTGCTTAGATAGAAAAGAGTGGAGGTCCGTACGGCACACGGCCTGATTTTGAATTTGAATGTTATTCCTTGCAGACATCTGATATAATTTATTAATTGTCATAGCAACGAAATAAATATTGACTTAAGAGACGAATTATATAGATATTTAACCATAATATAATTAGGCTAAATTTGGTTTAAATGGAGTCTATTCTTTCAAAAATAATATTATTTACAATAACGTAACATCTTTCACGAGTGACTTTTTTGCCACTACACCGCCATCTTTTGAGCTTTTTTTTAAAGTTACGCATTTAAAAAGGATTTGTCTTTATTACAAACTTCTAGCACGTTGAACTTCAGAAGCAACAATGATTTAATTACACAGTGCAATTATTATATTTAATGTCGCAAACTGTATTTAATTCATATAATTAGTCATGATTATTTTTTTATTCTGAGTTAATAACTCAAAGTTCGACGGACGGGTCAGCTAGTGAAAAATATAATACCGACTAACGTACGAACTTAACATTTTTTTTATAATATGCGAGATACATCTGTTTTAAGTACTGTGTTTTGTGGGTGATCTCAATACTGGTCCGAAATAAAATAAAACAGCTCAACAAAGCAGGGATTAGTACAGTATTAGACTTACAATTTTTCTGCTTGACAATAATTTTTTACTTCTCACCATTTTCGAGCTAAAATTATAACGAAGCTGTCTTTTAAAAGAGTGTGATTTAAACGAAAGAATCCACTTCAGCTCCATCCATACTCCAACTTGGCCGAGACAAGTGGTGCCTCGTGCAGAGGGGGAGCAGAAGCTCCAGTAGTGTCCTCCAAGCTAGCCCCCCCCTCTCCTGGATCAGGGAGACAGTCGGGGGGGACTATTCGTTCATCAGATTCCACCCCTTCTAGTGGCTTTGATATAGGTACCAGATTTTACGCCAGGTATACAAAGTCTCTAAGTGAAACGATCGATAAATTACACATACGTAATGGTTGCTTTTTAAGATACTTGTGGAAATAAATAATATTTAGATTTTTTTCTGATGTAGTCATTCAAATTGTTGCCCATTCTCCTAAATGGGTCTGTTGCATGGGTTGCCAAAATATGGATAGGTCGGCGTTTAGTGTCGAGACGAAATGTAAACTGTTTGATGCGTGTGTGTTGCCCATTCTCCTGTATGGGTGTGAGTCCTGGCACCTGACCAAAGCCCAGGCACAAAAAGTTTCCGCGTTCGAAACGAATCCTCAGGAGAATTTTGGGTGTAGGATGGCACCACCGCATAACGATATAACCCGGCGCACCCAGCGTAGGCTCTTCACTTCTGCCATAATGGAGATGACAGTACTAGGCTGGGACATGTGTTAAGGATGCCGAATGAGAGTTGGGCGAGGAGAGCGCTGTTCTTCCTCCCATCAGGGTCCCGAAGACGAGGAAGACCCTCTTACACTGTGTTCCGCTCCTTCGAAGCAGAGCTGAAGGATTTGGACATGGTGTAGGAGGAGGTCATAAACATTGCGCAAGATCGAGCGCAATGGAGAGCTCTTGTTGCCTCCCTATGACCTTGAGTGGGTTGTAAAAGGGAGTGTTGTGCTCAAATTGAGAAAAGATTAATATTATTTTTGTCATTAATAATAATAGAAAAAACTAATTTAAACATATCAACATTTCAAATTTGTCGTATCCATGTCTTGAATGAAAATTGTGAAATAGCTCTCGCTCAGTCTTTGTCTTTGACAATGGAACCTTAAGAATGTTCAAACTTATAATTTAAATTAGTTATGGTCTAATATCGAGCACTGATGGTCGCCACTAGTTATTTTTTATTCCGCTTGTTAAACATCCCCGCAATGTTTAGTCTTCATAAATAATTCAAACGGATAAATTGCGGCGAGTCAGGTTAAGCTCCGGTGAATCCCTTTGATCTCGGCGCTAACTGCTTAGTGCTTAACTCGGCTACTGTCCTCGGCTCGAAAATTACATAACTCCAAGAGTTCATAATGGGATTCCTTTTTAACTTATCCATTTTGTAAAAACTATACTTACCTACCTACAATAATAATTAATCTGAATTTCATTAATTCCTGTTTTACTGCAATGACCCCATTTAGAGGCATAGGGAGGCAACAAGAATTATCATGACCTCCTCCTACAGCATTTCAAAATCCCTATCTCAAATTATAGTAGCCTAGAAAACTAACCGACTAACCTCACAAAGTCATATCCACGAGCCATATAATATAGACATCTAGTCTATACTGTAGCAGTGCGTTAGGAAATTCACTGGTAGCAGGATAGGCGGTGCACTAAGACCTATAATGAGAAACAACCACGTCTCACTTCACTACAAGCAAAGAAACTAGTACATAATGCAATTCTACTACCATCAATAGCCGTGTCCAGACAGACTCTCCCGGTGTGGTCTTGGTTCAGGCTGGCTCAGGGATCTGTTGCGAGCCGTACTTTGTCGGTTTTTGCCAATTGTCAAAGGCGCCTAAGTCTGAGCTGCTCGAGTTGTGTGGACGGATTGATCGATACTCCCAATTAAGTGCAACATTACGGATAGAGAAGCTTGTATTCGTTTGATACAACTTTATGGAAGTTTAAAACTGCTGTGGGATTCTGAATATCCAGATCATTTGAATAAAAACAAACAAGAAGATTGCTGGAGAGACCTGGTATAGGAGTCTCCCGTTGCTATGTATCTCGATGTTATCAGCACTCTTTCTAATACAGTTGTTATTACCTCTCTGTAGTTTGTGTCACATTTTTGTATTTTCAACAGCCACTAAGGAGCATAGATATTCAATGTTTCTCGCATACATGCGTGCAAAATTTGCGAGTGACATTTCCTTAAATGTCGTATACGTAGGGAAACTAAATGCTCAAACTGGCTCACCGGGACTCGCGAGGCCCGCTCGCAACCTTTAAAATTTGCCTCGGGTGCCACGGCTCGCCATCAGGAAATCTGAGCGAGGCTCGCGAGCCGTGCTCGGTCTGATTGGTGATGTATAGGTAGATGTGAAGCGTGAACATGGACGAAAAAAGAAGAACGTAGTATGAATGCAGTAGAAACGAGATCTCTACAAAGAGTATATGTCTCTCTGTGGGATATGGAAAGGAATCAGAATACCTATTATGAAAGTTAATACATGGGACTTGGAAAAAATTTATGTAAACAGAAAGACAGAAAATTTATGAGGCTAAAGGGAAAAGTGTAAGCAAGCGTGACCGACCGAGAATGACGTGGATCGAACACATCGATTCCGTCCTCGAGGAAGGTCAGGTATGAAGTAAGAGATGTAGGTGAGGTTGTATGAGAAATGATATGTCGGTCGATGGAAAAAGCGAAAGATAGAAAAGATTGGAGGTCCGTTCTCTCAGCCTACCCTAATAAAAAAAGGCGAAACGCTGGCTATTATGTTTGCTAAAAAAAGTTATTTCGATTTTTTTGTACCTACCTACTTAAATGTTTTATGTCAGTTCATAAATGTGGTGTTATTTGACACTGATTTGACTCAATAAACAATTATTGAACGTGCTTATTGTAAAATTAATTAGTGGCCTGTGAGAGTACGTCTTGAAGTGTCCAGCTAACAGCAGTGTCATCGACTCACAATAATATTCTTGATTAGACAAAATAAAATTAACAAATACGTGTCAAATACTCCGAAGAGGTCTCTACACTCGACAGCAACCAACTTCTGAACTAAACATCAACAAAAAAAATATTTCAACTGTCAATTTTTATTATTTCGTCATTGTTTTGTTTCTTTTTTTTGAGATTTGTAGCCGAGTGCTTCGTCAAATCGGACATTTTATCAAAAAACTTTATTTAATTGACACGTTCTAAGTTTGTTTAGATTCTTGTGTCCATTTTTAAGGATTGATACAACTGATGACTGACATGTATTGTTCGATTTTTAAAAAGGTATGAACACAGTGTGTTCCGCTCCTTCGAAGCAGAGCTGAGGGATTTGGACATGGTGTGGGAGGACGTCATAAACATTGCGCAGGATCGAACGCAATGGAGAGCTCTTGCTACTTCCCTATGCTACTGAGTGGAGTGTAAAAGGGAGAATTGATTGATTGATGAACAAACCACTACGGGCTTACGGCCTTCTGCTACTGTTATTTCGAAGGCTGGCTTAGGGTGATCACTATACGTCAACAACCTTCGCCATTAGGTGGTTACGATCAAATTCCCGATAATTATGAAAACTTTCAATATGTTCAACATGTGGAAATATGTCATGCCCCGGAAAGGATTCGAACCTGCGTCCGTCGTCGTACGGTGCAGAGACTGTAACCATTGGGCCAACTGCCCCGACGCTATTTACCATAATACGTGTATATAAAACACCTACTTTATAGTCAATGTTTGAAATTTCAACAAAATAATATTTGATCTTTGGTAGCAGTCGGTAGTGTTATCATGGATATTTTTATGGAAAACAAAACTACTTTTCGTGGATTTTCCGTCAATTTCATTTCTCAATAGAGAATTAATGTGCCGTTACCTGCTGTGTTAATTTATTATTATGGTTTATGAATTAGTAAACGAACTCTGTAAATAATAATATTATTCCCATTTTTTCACGTTTTCCGCCTTATTTTAGTAATTTTTCTCAACATGTCACAGTATACAAATGTTAATCTTTCCGGTGATAAAAAAATCGTTTTGTTAAATTTAATAATAATTAATACAATTTCATGTTACTATATTATATTATGTACTAGTTTTAAACTTTTTAGGAGCCACTTAAAAATCATCCCTTTTTATATGTGCCCTTTTTCGTCCCTTTTAGTGAAAATTTGGAAAAACTGTCCAAGAAAACTACTATTTATTTCTATAGGAGAATTCATATGCCAAATCTCAAGTTCGTACCATGTCTAGTTCCCGAGATATTCACATACTTTGAAAAACATTCAACCCTATTTTTCACCCCCTTAGAGGTGGAATTTCCAAAAATCCTTTCTTAGTAGAAGGTTTTGTATTGAAACCTACCTGATTTCCAAATTTCACTTCTCTACGATTAGCCGTTTGGGCTGTGCGTTGATGAGTGAGTATGCCAGTCAGTCAATCAGTCAGTCAGGCACTTTCCTTTATTATTATAGATTGTTATGCACTTTTTTCAATCGACCTCACATCGATTCTTTTTCATTCTAATGTTGAACCCTTTCTCGAGAACTCCCATCGATTCGTGGTCGTAATAGGTACATGAAAAATATTCTATTATGACATTTGTGCAAAAACACGCCATGATTTTTTTTGCTATGAACTCCGGTGGTAAAATCGATTGGTCCTACGTAGAGTATCGTAAGTTGAAAATGACAACTTTACAGGACGGCCATTCAAAGGTTTGAAGTGATACATTTATCTAGAAATTAACATTAGAGAATTGAATTTTTGAACAGCGCTAAATAAATACCGATATTTTAATTTTGTATTGTCAGTTTTTCATAATTATTAATATTTTTGGTAGAAATGATCTTACGATATTTTACTACGGCTTCTTTTTGCACAAAAATATCGTATCTTACACATAGCATAGTGTACGTTGTAACCAAATCATATTCGAATATCGTATGTCATACTTATCATATTTTACTACGAATTTTTTTAAAAATTTCTTGTCGTATCTAACACTTTTATAAGATTACTCTGTAATTATTGTGAAATAAATTATCGTATCTATTTGTGAAATATGTTGCGATAATTCCAAACGTATTTGTTCCCTTAAAAGTACCTAAATTTATTTTATAGGACTAAGAATAAAAACTTTATTACCGAATGCCGAATGCATTTTTGTAGTAAATCTTAGGAGTGTCACGCTTACTTACCTATGCGTTAAAATAAAAAATAAACTAATAAACACTTTTCAATACAAGGATCTCAGTATCGCCGGAGGAACTTATTGCCTTAGTTATTTTTTTGCTAGTCTACCCGTCACGTCCAATACACAGGCCAACCAGGGGTAGACACTTCAAATGAATAAACACTTATAAAAACTCTGACCCCACCGGGAATCGAACCCGGAACCTCGTACTCTGAAGTTTACGCCTATACCACTAGGCTGCCGAGGTCGGCTCCTAGCGTTTGCTCGTATACAAAAGGATAAAATCCTTTTGAAAATACCGACAAAACACTCTTAATTATGTTCTTAAAGATACTAAGACTTTTTAGATAATCTACACAATTGTGAAGCGATATTTTTTTGTAGATCTAGGGTAAGGTTAACAATGAATGTTTTGAATAAGAGTTGTAAAAGTAGAAAGCAATAATAATAATTGTGTGCATGCCGACAAAAATATTTAAAAACAATACAAAGATTATTTTTATTGCCGTAACACCTTATCGGTATGTCTACACTCTTTGGGCTACAGGTATCAATAATATAATAGCATTGTATATTTTTGCAAACTAAACATTCAACAAAAGTCACTTTTAAACAATGCGAGATAAAATATTTGTTCTTCAATATTGCTTTATGATTATAACACTTTATGTACTTACTTTTGAAAAAAATATGGGCTCAACCAAAGTGAATACAAATACATTTTGACATCTTTCACATAAAGGAAATCTTTTGTTGCGAAATGAGAAGATAAGTAAGGAATCGAAACCATGCCATTCACAATGAAAGTCGGCGACTAAAGAGCTAGGCATCAACCACTTGACCAACAATGGTACCACCTCTATGGTAATGAAACATTATAAAAGGATATTCGATTTCAAGATAGATTCTTTAAATTTTATTTTGATTTTTTTTTGTGTCATTGATCTCGCTGATCTGCCTTTGGAATATTTTTATTGTTTAACTAGAATGTTTTTTGCAATAGTACGACTCGACTGACTCCAAAAACTATGCGATCGCATACGCTGACTTATTATTTTAGTTTTGTAATAAATATTTTTCGGAAAATAAGGGATTGAGCATTTAATTCAACGAGATTTTAGGAATATATTATTCCATATTTGAAACTTCGTCAATTTTAATACCTATATTTTTTATCTATTTAATGTCTTTATCTATTTATTGAATACGATAAAACAGTTGTATGCGGAATGTTATGCATTTGGAAGAAGCGAAAGAGGTTCGTTTGGATAGGAAAGAATAATAGAAGTCCGTACTCTCTGCATACCAATTTCGGGAAACGGCGTAATGGGTAATAAAAGAGTTTACTTAGATACCTATTACAAATGAGTACGAACTGTGAGTATTTGAACAAAACATATCCCCCTTATAGAGACAACTCTCGTATTCAGGAGGAAGTAATAAATCTTACCTACTCATTTTTTCTACTTAAAACACCTGTTACTCTCGGTTACTGGAGTTGATGAGTTCGAAATCAATGTATTTCAGAGAAATCATAATTTAATATGATATTCGATATCGTGCTTTTTTAAAATAAACAGGTGATAAATACTGCAGTAGATACTTTCTTCAACGTCTTGATACTTTCTTCAACGTGTAGATTTGCAAACCACGCATTTCTTCCGGAAATGTAAATTTCAACTGGTGAAAAATAGGTACCTATGTTTAAGAACTTAGATATAAAAAAGAATATCTAGGAAAATATTTAAAAATAAACAAACTTATTTTGAACTTTTGTCATCCTTTTTCTCAAGGAAATCGTCCATCAGAACATTTATTTCACTTGATTCGGTTACAAAAGGCAAAGGAGATTCTAAGAGAGTATAAAAAACCTTAATTTATGCTACTATTCAAAAGTTTTGAAATGTAAAATGTCTTATGTTGAAAATACCTAATCGCGTATAATGTGGTAAGAATAACATACAACAAAAAATGTCCTAATACTCCGATGTAAATTATGGTAAGATATCATACCATATCGTTTTCAATTCCGCTTTCCGACGTAAATTATTTTAAAGTACACTTACCATATTTTGTTTTAATGCCTAAGCCATGTAAAATATTGTAAGTTCTTCATACAATTATTTACGTCGTTGCATAATTGAAATTACTCAATCAATATATTTAATAATTCGAATTAATTGGGAAATAGATCAGTGTAACACATGAATAATGAACAGATTACCCAAGCTACGAACAAACATATTTTCTGTGAGTTAAATAATATTATATTCCAAACGGTGGCATAAACTTTATTTCAAATTTGCTATTTTAATTGATTTTTTTGGCCAACTCATAAAAATACGCTTAAAGTGAACAAAAGTCTAATTGAAATGTGCGCGTACACACGGCAACTAATTTCTTAATAAATAAAAACAAAATAATAGATGATCCATGTTTTGTTAAGTCGAACGTCGTAAAATATTCTAAAGAGAACTTACAATAGGCGTGCCCAAGTAGTCAGACGGCGTGTATTGTGTCCAGAGACAATACAATGCTATACGTTGGACTATTTTGTCAAAAGTGATGATACCATAATTGACGTGTATCAAAAAATATATTTCTAGTATCGATATCAACTTCCTGTTTTGGGAAGTGATAAAACACATTAAATTAAGCATGTTTCCGTTAAAACATGAAAAACGCAATTTTGTGGGATACCATAACTTACGTAGGACCGATCGAAATATTGAACTATACTAAAGTAGACTTTAAGTGAAACCCACGGGCAAATTTTAACTTAAATTGGACTAGTGACATTTTGTTGTTATGAAATTCTTTATTTTTAAAAGGAAACTTTACAGTCTACTTTATTTACTACTAGCTTATACCCGTCTTGCTTTACGTTTTTGATTCCGATTGTCAGGCTTGATCGGTAGGTAATTAAACAGGATCTAGTCTAGCTTCCCGTTGCTTAACAGACCTCTATAACTGACATAAGCACAGGAAAAGAAGAATGACACTTTTAAAATTTTTGTTTCACCGACCTCATAATATTATACGAACCTACCGACATAATTTGCAAGTTTTCATAGAGAGAGAGATAGCTCTGTGGTTTGAATCTTAGCTACATTCCCTAATGTGTGATAATTAATTAGGCTCTCCACCCATAGAGGGTGATTTGCGCTATCTGTCAAACTTCAAAATGGAGGAATCATTTTGCAAATTTTTTCATTAAATCTTTATTTATTGAGAATAATAAGATTTGAATAACATTTATATGTATAACAAATCAATCTACGATTATTTTATTACATTTTCATACCGTAATACCAAGATTCCATTCAACGTTTACATGAGTAATTTTGTTTCCAAAAGATGGCTTACTGTCTTTTTGAGAAATTTGTATGAAGATCCTAAAAAAATAGAGTTTTTTAAATAGCTCTAAATATATTAAAGTTAATGCAGCAAATTGTATTTAAGAACCTTCTCAAGCAAATTGCACCACTCTGCGCAGATTCATATCTGACGTAGCATTTGTATTTATAGAACCTAGCGATAGACTTTAAGCAGAAAGTCTAGTTGCTGAGACTCACGGTAACATAATGGTCATAGATTCAGTGAATATTACTACTACGTACTAGTTTTAGACCACCTCGGAGAGAATTATTGTCTCCGTTACTTACAGAGGTCATAGGACAGACATTTTTTGTATTTTTTTTTTATTGTTTGCTCGGTAGAACTAACTAGGCAACTATTTTGATATTTTTGTTTGATACTGTTTTGATGTTTGGTCATTGAAGATTTTTTTTTTTCTTATTTCGTTTACGCAACAAATAATTTTAACGATGCCTAGATTTTTATAAAACCTTTAACCAATAAAAATATAATCATACTAAGTAGGTACCTCCCTATAACATATTTCACAAACTTCAACAGTGGTACTAATAGAAACTGCGTTATGACGGGAATAGTTATTATACGGCATAAATCGCTCACACCGACCGCTACTAATAATCATCCCTATTCCGTGTCATAACAATCATAACATTCATAACTGTACAGCAGAATAGTTTGGCAACCACGCATTTATCAATGAAGCTTGTGATTGTTCCATACTACGGGGTTGATTTCTAAGAATTCCGTACGAACTCGATTGGACCCTCGAGAAAGTTCGTGTGCGGAATATCGCGAGTATGTATGTACGAATCGGCACGAATATTTCCGAAGGTCGATTGGATTCATTGACAGTTCAGCCGTCAAAATATGAAGAGAAGAGTGCAGTGGTATGTTGTCACATTAAACGTCGCTCTTATTTCTTTATACCTCATGTATCATCTGAAGTGTATCATTGGCTTTAAATAAATAAAATACCTGAGGGTATCCAAGAATAATGTTGGCATGGAAATTATTCTTGTTATAGCTTATTCCTTGTTTTATTAGTCGAACTTTTGCATATAAGTCCGCCCTTTCTACTATCCAAATGTTTTTTTTTATGTCGCCACATTGTACTTATAAGCAATAATGTTTTATTTATTTATTTTATTCGAGTTTGTACCGAAATTTGTCATAAAAATCTTTTGAATACTACTTACAGGTGTTTGAAATGTGTACGTACATTCATTCATTCATTAATCCATTCTCCCTTTAAGCTCTCCAAAGGGACATAGGGAGGCAACAAGAGCTTTCCACTGTGTACGAGCGCTTTCGTCTATCTCTCGTAGAATTTGCCGAATTTCTTACAAAAACCATACAAAACGAAGACGTCATGTTGACTGTCAAAAATAATACGTAAAAAATAGATAAGTACCAAATACTTTGGGGTTGGTTTGGGTCGGAAATAAAGTCACTCCTCTGGAAGAAAGAACGATGGGGTTGGCGAGATATTGGAAAACCACCTGTACAGTGTTCAACCGTACGTCGATGGTTTCACAAAATTATATTTTCGATGCATTTTCGTTCGATGAAAATATTAGCAATCCTATTATCTCTTTTTTTTATTTATTTACCCATCACGCAACATGTCTCTTGAGGATGCAGGCATCCTGATGTTAATATGGGAAGAAATATCAAATTGTACGCAGTTATCAACGTGGAAAAGTTAAACTATGATATGACCTATTTGAAAAAATAACAACTAATGACTCTAACAATTCATTACTAATGTTCGATTTTTAAATGGAACAAACCACTACGGGCTTACGACCGTCTTCTACTGTTATTTCGAAGTCTGGCTTAGTGTGATCACTTTACGTTAACAACGTTCGCCATTGGGTGGTAATGTTTGTCTCCGAAACTCCTAATCATGAGAATTCTCAACATGTTCAACATGTCGAAAAATCTCGTGTATGCAACAAGTAGAAATTTAATAATAAAATGAAAAATAGAGATAAAAGTTGGAAATTGTTGAGAACAAGAGAGCAACCAAATTTAAAGACTGCGACTGCTGTCATGTATTTGGCGCCAATGGTTAGCCGTACTAATAGAACGTTATTCTTCGAATACACGCAGAATACGGAAAATTTCTATTAATAGAACAAGGAATAAGCTATAACAAGAATAATAATTTCCATGCCAACTTTATTCCTGGCTACCCCCAGGTATAAAGAAGGAATAGTGACATTTTGAGACAGACTACCACTGCACTCTTCATATTATTTTGACACTTAACTTACGAAAACAAACTCGAAGTTGCAACAAGTCCGAGCTGTCAACGAATCGAATCGACCTTCGGAAATATTCGTGCCGATTCGTACAAACTCGCGATATTCCGCACACGAACTTTCTCGAGGGTCCAATCGGGTTCGTACGGAATGCTTAGAAATCAACTCCGTAGTATGGAACAAACACAAGCTTCATTGATAAATGCGAGGTGGTCAAAGTATTATGTGGTATACTTATAACACGGTATAGGATTGATTATTAGTAGCGCGTGGTATAAGCTTGTTATAATCTCCATGGTGTCCAATGTCAACCATAAAAGAAAGTGTGCTCTGTTTCTAGATTCGGCTCTATGTTTATTTGTCGAAAATGCATCTTTACATGAATGTAAAAAATAGTTTATTTGTCAACTGTCAAAAATTTTGCGGAACAACAAAATAATTAGAACGGTGTGCACCAACAAAGCCAATAGACAATAAAGATGAGACAGTAACAAAAATGGATATATTCATATCCTGGCGCCAAATGCATGACAGCAGTCGCAGTCTTTAAATTTGGTTGCCCTCTTGTTCTCAATAATTTTCAATTTTATCTCTATATCTCATTAATTATTAAATATCTACTTGTTGTATACATGGGATTTTTTAACACGTTGAACATGTCGCAAATTCTCATGATTAGGAGTTTCGGAGATTTAAACATTACCACCTAATGGCGAACGTTGTTAACGTAAACACTAAGCCAGCTTTCGAAATAAGAGTAGAAGACAGTCGTAAGCCCGTAGTGGTTTGTTCCATTTAAAAATCGAACATTAGTAATGAATTGATAGAGTCATTAGTTGTTACATATTATTCATTAACAAATCAATTGTTTCATTAAAATTACATAAAAAAAAAAATACAATTACATAGTTTAATTTTTGTCTGTCGACAGGTCTTGTTCAGTATAAGACAAGATGGCAAATCCGGACTTAAAATCGCAATTTTTTTTTTTGCTATTTGTACACGACGAAAGCCCAACGATTCAAAAATTTCATCGACATCGAAATAAAATATTATTTTCCATTCCCACCCCTATGACATTGATAAGGGAGGATGTTTACAAGGTAGTGTTAGAAGGAGAATCATTTATTTTCATCCCTAATGTATCTCATGATTGGCAATTAAATCAGGCGAGCGCAGGTTCGGATGCCAGACCGGTTATATTTACACACAACCCGACAACTCAATAGCGTTCGGGCCGTGCAGCGTGAAGGTTGTTCGCGTCGCTCTGTTACTTATATTTTTATTTTCATCGTGTCAAAACGTAAAATAATATTTTGTTTATAAGTACTCAATAGTTTTGTTTTATGCGCGTGTGTTTTTATTTAAAAAAAAAAAAAATATTTCAAGTGTAAGTGATTTGATTTTTAAAAAGGACCTATTATTATTATTTGAGTTTAGATAAATATTTTAAGCGTTAATCTGTGGTGATAAAAAAAACATTCGTGGAATTTTATCTGTGACTTTTTTTTTAAATTTCGAAGTATTATTCTGTTGTGAAGTGAAGTGTCAAATCTCGTGAAGAAAATATTGCCTCATTGATAAGTGGTTTTGACATAAAGGATCCAAGGATATTTTTTTGACAGCTCTGGTTAGGTAGGTGCACATTATTTATTTACAAAATTTTGTACGCGCCCAAAATGATTTATTAAGTTTATTTTTTAATATGTATTTCTTTAATTATGTACTGTAGTATACTTACATTACATTTATTTTTATTTTTGATCTCATTTTGAATTTTCCTTCAATTATTCTTCTGTTTTTTTTCTCATATAAATTTATTTACTCAATTATGACAATGAAATAGTATAAAAAAAACTTGTTTTTTTCATCAATATAGATAGGTAGGTAGGTACCATATATTATGCAAAGCAAACTTCAAATTAAAATTATGTACCTACATATATAGTAGGTATCTACTTAGGTACTTTTATATTTTCATACCAACAAATTAGGTAGGTACCAACTTTTATTTTCTCCTGAAAAGGTCACAAGAATCTAAACATAATTAGAACGTTGTGCACCAACAAAGCCAATAGGCAATAAATATGAGACATTAACAAAAATGGATATAGTCATATCCTGGCGCCAAATACATGACAGCGGTCGCAGTCTTTAAATTTGGTTGCTCTCTTGTTCTCAACAATTTCCAACTTTTATCTCTATTTTTCATTTTATTTTAAATTTCTACTTGTTGCATACATGGGATTTTTCGACATGTTGAACATGTTGAGAATTCTCATGATTAGGAGTTTCGGAGACAAACATTACCACCTAATGGCGAACGTTGTTAACGTAAAGTGATCACACTAAGCCAGCCTTCGAAATAACAGTAGAAGACGGTCGTAAGCCCGTAGTGGTTTGTTCCATTTAAAAATCGAACATTAGTAATGAATTTTTAGAGTCATTAGTTGTTATTTTTTTTTTTTTTTTTTTATTTTCTCTTTTTATATTCTAACTTAAAATTTCTGTCAATATCTGGATTTTTTATTTTATCCTAAAAACTGAAAATTTTTGACATTGAAAACAAATTTTATTATTCTTTCCTTGTATTATTTTACATGTCGTTCATATACCTATTACTTTACATGGCGTATGGTTTTTATATTTATTTGAATTATATTAGAAGACGTAGGTATAGCACTTATCACTGAGAACGTTTTTGTTTTGTAAAAATGAATCTCTGTCTTCACTCAAAGTGAACACAGATACACTGTTTGACTCTTTCACAGTAAGCTACTTAAAGCTTGTGTCGTGAAAGAGGAAGTTGGGCGGCACCTGGGATCGAACCCACGACTTCCATTACGAGATTCTGATTTTTTTTTACCTAACCGTCGTATATTCGTGATGAATAAAAAAAGTTGCTAACCTAGGATAGCCCAGAACTCATAGTACCTATATTATAACAGCCTTTTCGTGTAAAACATATCTTTGCATAAAAATTCATAATTTTACGATTAAAATGAATTTATCCTTGGAATTATTATAGAAACTTTAAAATGATATCGACTATTGGAGCTTTTTATTATCTGCTTTAGAACTACATATTCAATATTGATCGGTACTTTAAGGGGGATCCCACTGAAGTTACGGACCTCAAATTTTACGTGCTTGTGTAGGAGCATAAGACCAACCCGTATACCAAATTTTATGAAAATCGAAGAATTTTTTTTTTCTTTTTTAGCCCTTTTTCTAGAATAAGTGAAATTTTCTTTGAATACTTTAAGAGGGTTCCCCTGAAGGTACAGATCTCAACATCTTACTGACTCATCTACATCGAGGGGCTAACCGTTCTACCAAATTTCAATCAAATCGGATAAGAATTACTATGAGTTATGGGTGCGCACACATTTTTGGCGTAGCTACGCGTATGGGATTTAAAAAAAAAAATCTTTTGCATTTTTGCATGAGTAATACTTGCAACTAGATACCTATCAGGCAAATCAAGAATTCTTCCACTGTTAATAATTGTGTTAAATCAGGATGCGCTATCTATAGGTATAACGAATTTTTACCTGTTTAATAAATATGTAAATTGCTTCATCAATATATAGACAATTACTTATCGATTATGATAGAACTTTACAAAACAAAATGTATTATACACTAGCTGTCCCGACAGACATTGTCATGTAGGTACCTAGTCCTTACTATGAAATATGAATATTGATTTCTAGTTTGTAATTATTCAAAAATATGTATGAATGTTAAAAAACTGTTTCTGTAAGCTCCAGATAGAAATGCTATCAAAAATCAGCGTACCAATGTTTTGAAACTCAATGGCTAAAAATAAAAATTATGTTGTTATAGAATTTTTCACAGACGGCGTTGTTGTCAGTAAATCCGTTCCATACTAACCTTAATATTATATAACTATATTTTATACTGTTTGTTTTGCATTTTTCAACTTTTTAATAGTTATAATGTTATCCAAAGCCGTATAGAAGAATCCAATAATTAATAAATCAAACATCAGAAGAATCTGTTCAGCCGATGTCGAGTTACAAGTGTTCGCACTAACCCGACCTTCTTTTATATTATTAAAAGATAGAAGGTTTCGTATTAAAAATAATTAAAATATTTTCCTTCTATCATCAAACTCTCGTGTTTCCTCTGTTACTTCTTCACCTTCATCTTTTACGGGTTTTTAACACAAAACTCTACCATGAATAAGTTATATTATTACCATGAATAATTGATCTTCAAGAAGTTTAATGAGTTTTTGTATTAGATTACCCCACTCCCACTGACTACTTAGAAACTAATAATTATTCCCTTATTTCTGAAAAAAGTCTTAGTACCTACTTAGATATCACGATTAAGATTATGAAAAACCTGACAATATCTTTTTTTTTTAAATATGCATAAAAAATACACAAAATCAATAATAAAACATTACAAAGACTACTGTAATATTATGTATTTGACGATTATGTAACAACTAATAACACTAAAAACTCACCTACTGATGTTCGATTTTTAAATTTAACAAACCACTACGGGATTATGATCGTCTTCTAATGTTATTTCGAAGGCTGGCTTAGTGTGATCACTTTACGTTAACAACGTTCGCCATTAGGTTATTATGTTTAAAAGTCTCCGAAATTCCTAATCATGAGAATCCTCGACATGTTCAATTCAATAATAATAATTAATGAAATATAGAGATAAAAGTTGGAAATTATTGAGAGCAACCAAATTTAAAGACTGCGACTGCTGTAATGTATTTGGCGTTAGGATATGAATATGTATTTGACATTCACACACACTTCGATATATTTGACATTGACACAAACACATATATTTTTCTGTTTATCTGTGGTCAAATTGAGAATCTTACAATAATAATCTTATCTTTTTACAATAGTAATTCACTAAATTTTGGTTTAAATGATGTCTAGTCTTTGAACAATGTATACAATAAGTAAACAGACATCACATTTGTTGTATTTCTTACTACACCGCCATCTCTTGGATTTTTTAAAAAGTGAAGCAATTATAGAGGAATTGTTTTGATTTCAAACTTATGATCCTTCAAACTTCATCCTGCGTCCAAATAAACCTTAACTATTACAATACATACGGAGCTCATGGCAAATAATGCCTGCCCCGATAAACAGCTACCGATAACCATCGATGGTCACCAGGTCTCCCGGGTGGATAAATTTAAGTACCTGGGAGCAACCATTACCACCACTGGTGACCTCGGGGCTGAGCTCCCGATACGTATCGGTATGGCAAGTGGCACCTTCAACAACATGACCAAGATATGGAAGGCGTCGGCGTTTAGTGTCGAGACGAAATGTAAACTGTTTGATGCGTGTGTGTTGCCCATTCTCCTGTATGGGTGTGAGTCCTGGCACCTGACTCTGGCCCAGGCACAAAAAGTATCTGCATTCGAAACAAAGTGCCTCAGGAGAATTTTGGGTATAAGATGGTACCACCGCATCACGAACGACGCTATACGCCGACGCACCCAGCGTGAGCCCATCACCTCTACTATTATGTGGAGGAGATGGACTTGGCTGGGACATGTGTTAAGGATGCCGAATGACAGTTGGCCGAGGAGAGCGCTGTTTTTCCTCCCATCAGGGTCCCGGAGACAAGAAAGACCCTCTCATACTGTGTTCCGCTCCTTTGAGGCAGAGCTGAGGAATCTGGACATGGTGTGGGAGGAGGTCATTAACGTTGCGCAGGATCGAGCGCAATGGAGAGCTCTTGTTGCCTCCCTATGCCCCTAAGTGGGGTCTAAAGGGAGTTTGGATTGGATTGGATTACAATACATAGTGCAATAAATTATTAGCTAAATTTAATCAATTATGAATATCGTAAATCACATTTTATTCATGTAATAAGTCAAAGTTATTTTTTTATTCTGCGTTCAGTCGAAAGTCGACGGGCGGGTCAGCTGACTAACTAGCTAGTTGACAAATAAACCTTTGTACAATACATATCAACATTTCAAATTTGATGTATCCATTTCATTGTTTTTGAAAGAAAATTGTGAAATAGCGCTCGCTCAAACTTTGACAATTGAGCCTTAAAGTTCAAACTTATAATTTAAACTAGTTTTTTAAAGGCGCCCGTGGCGCCCACCTATGGCCTTTTTATGCAAACTTTACTTTCTCATAGCATAGCTGTGAGCATTCACATGTGAGACTTCAAAATACTTGGTTGACAACTCTATGAAAACTCAAATACCTACAACTTAAACTTTTAATTACAAACTGTACATTCAAATAGCTTTTGGCATGTGGGTATTTACCGATTTGATTGATTAAACTTTTTCATGTAAACTTTGCATTCGTATTGCCGAATTCTTATATGAGACTTTAAAACACTTGATTAATTGAATTCTTCATGAAAACTCAAAAAACAACGTGAACTTTTTATAACAAACTTAAGGTAGTGGAGGCTAGACATGCAGAAAGTACGGTCTAACATTCATTTCTATATCCAGACAAATCTCTTCCCTTCATTCTGCAGCATAACATTCCGCATACATCGTCTCATATTCCTTTTACTCCTGACTTGCCCTCCTTTAAGACAGCACCGATATGATCGGTCTACGACCCAACGCATCAATCAGTGGATAGATAAACAACTTATCTTACAGGAAAGCCTATCTTTGAGATATTTGCCGCATTAATGTGTAGATATCGTCTATCTTTAAGATATACGACGCCATTTTCAAAAGGAGGTTCCTAGTGTTTGATAACGATTTATCTCTAGGATGGCTATCAAAATAGCGTTCACTGACGTTTATAAACACTCATAACGCCATGAATATGAACAACTTTCGACTTGTTTTTTCATAAACCAAAATGATAATTACAAAATCTTCGTTAAACACAGCGAGAATATGTACATATTATAAAGAATTATCATTTTTAAGCTTCGAACAAATCATATTTTTCTTCAATTTTGATCGACAAAAGATACCAAATTGCCGGTTTTCAAACAAACGATCTGGTATAAAAAAAATCTAAATTGTGATCTAAATGTTGTTATATTCTCGAAATTTCTGTTAAATCATTGTTAAATTTAAAGTTTAGAAATAATATTACAAAATTATAATATGCGAAACAAAAAAAGCAACATTACAACATAACCTAAATATTTGATAATTTACGTCAAAACAAGACTTCATCTGACATCAAATTAGGCGCGTAAACGCAAATCCATAGAAATATCAATTGAATCCATGGAAATTTCCATAGAAATCCATAGATTTCAGCATAGCAACACTGTTATCTTATAGATATTCATCTATTGGAGAGTTTTCAATTGATGCGGCCGTCAGATTCTTTCCATCACTTTATCCACTACATAACTTTATCTTATAGATGGCTACCAAGAACATTTATCTACATATTGATGCGTCGGGCCTACGACAATCGATGTTAGCCACCTTTCCGTGCACTCATTCTTTCAGATTTAAAAAAAAAAGTCGTTCTTTCTTCATAGATTTTCTCATCATCCCCAAACCACCCCAAATTTTTCGCTTTCATTCTAGTCCCTTCTCCACAATTCATAATATTGTGTAGGCACACCGCTTGATCATCCTATGGGTTTTAGCTTTCTTCGCACTTTAATTTCAATTTCATTCGATCCACAATTCAAATGAGTCGAGTAATCATCCCTTTACTGTAGCGACTTATTTTTTTTTATAAAGCATGAATAATAAGTGAAGAAAAAACAAAATAGACCTAAGAATCAGGGATGTGATTAGGGATTCGGGAGCTAGAGGTGTATGCGCAGCTAATAACAGTTCTTGGTGGTGTGATGCAGGGATCAGTCCGGAGCACTATTATTGTAGTCCCGCGGGACCCGCGCTAGTTCATTATCGCGGGGGCAACAAAAAATTTCCATTTTGGTCTTTGATCTTTTTATCCTTTCTAGGGAACAAAAAGGCAGAGGTGCATAACCAAGGGAACGTGAAAAACATTGTGCAAAAAAAAAAAAAAACAAACAAAACCATCATCCAATTTCACAACACAACCTTCGCTTTATGTGAAAGATGTCGAAAGTGTATTTGTGTTCACATTGGATGAGAAAAAAATTGTAGTCGTAAAAAATATTTTTTGACAATAGTCACGTGGTACATGTAGGTGCACCACGCGCAGTACCTACCACATTATTTCTTTTCAAAGATCCTAACCAACTACTTGTACAACTAAAGAGTACATAAAAAATCTGCTTATTTTGTAACTATTGAAGATTTTTATCCATGCATATTATGGAACACTAATGTTTAACTAGAAAGTAGGTAGGTACCCAAACTGCTTAAATTTTATTTCTTTTATCTGTTGTCAAAAAATATTAAAACTTATTTTACCATTGTTTGAGTGAATTATAATAATTTGGATATTTTTCCTTGTATTGAAGTGGTTGGACTGTTTCGTGCGGAGGTCGTGGGTTCGATACCGTGTGCCGGCCATCTTTCTCTTTCATGAGACAAGCTTTAAGTAAGTAGCTTACTGTGAAAGAGTCAAAGAGTGTATTTGTGTGCAATGTGAGTGAGCACAGTTTCATTTTATAAAAAAAAAAAGTTTCGTATCAAATTGTTGTCGACTCCCGACAATATTTCATGACCGGTCCTAATTTAAAATTTAAAAAACCTACATTGAAAATTATTCTATTCCAAAAAAAAAATAGTCAAAGATAATTTCACCTCTTCTTTATTATATCCTGTCTCTTACAACCTTCTGGTTCTGCTGGCGTATCGTTATTTATTTTTGAAGGTCTACCTTTGTATAATTTTGTCTATTTGTTAGTTTATTCAAAAAATATAATAATATGTACGTAGATGCCTTTTTCAAAATCATCTTGCGTGATCCCTAATATGATGGGATTATATTTAACTACCTTGCACGCATAAACAAAATATTTATAAACTAACAACAGCAAAGCCTGTCGGACGATAGATATAAAAAAATACGAATGTTTACAGTTTGACATTTCTTCCCGTAGGAACAGTTTTATATTCTGTATCCTCTGATCAAGTATAACATTATTTGTCGTCAATATAATATTTTTCGTAAACACCTTTGATTGTCTTGATTGTTAGTATTGTCAAAGAAACGTATTCCAGCTGAAATTTTTTTTTTAATGAATCTATGTTTACTCAAAGCGAACACAAATCCATTCTATGGTCTATTTCGAGTAAGCTTGTGTCGTGAATGAGGGAGATGGTCAACATCTGGGATCGAACCCACAATCTGCGCACTAAACAGTACGAAAAGCGGTACTGATACCGCTAGGCTACAAATTACTTTAAATTGATACCTTAAAATGAAAAAATATTTCCCATTGTAGTTGATTTTGTCACATTTATGAAAAAAATTCGCGTGGGATTAGAGAGTGTTCAACGAAAATACTGAGTTACAGACGAACAGAACCAATTATTATATGAAATAGCTGTCAAATCTCTTAACTCAGCCAGGGTCCACGCAGGACTATCGTGCTGATGATGATGCTGAGCTGTCAAATATAATAATCAATTCATACATGCATAGTCTTTCTAATAAACTTGGACATACTCAAAAAATGCTAAAAATCTATCAATTTATAAAAGTCAAATGAGAAATTTGACTTGGGACAAAAAGGAAAAATAAAAACATATTTTTCGTAATCAATTATTATTTACATATGTTTAATATTATAATATTATGTATAATTAGTCAAAGTGACATGATGACATTTGTTTCGATCGTAGAATTAATTTTTCTTTTATCTATGGGTATCGAATTTCAATAAAAGTGTCAAACGACATAAAAAAGTTGTTTATTGTAACGTATAAAAGATTTGACATCTTTATAACATATTTTATTTTTAACACTTTTACAAGACACAACACCCGAAGCCACGCGGCATTACAAACAAAATCTAAATATCCGATTAATAATTTTATATTTTATAAACAAAACATATTATCAATATTAAAGATTATTATTGTGCGTTCGGTGTCATTTGATGCAATGGTTATCTGCGCAAGACGGTCGATAAAACAGTAATCATATTGTGTTATCGACTGTTGATTTGATAAAATGTCAGTACCACACTAGCGACAAAAATGCGTATTAATAATTATCACACATTGTTCTTTTTTTAAACATTAGCTATACAAGACGAATTACGATGACATATGAACATAACCCATAACAAATCAGTTTATCTCTCAGTGTGATGTTATCACGGGAGATCTTTAAGCTACAGAGAGAGGAATATTCTTAACATAATATGACTTCAAGAAAATGGGTCTGTTGTTTTTTAATACGCCTCCTATACAGACCTATATATTGTTTCTTATCCAGATGAACTAACAGCAAACAGCAGCTTTCGCATTTCATTTTTTTTTTACATTGGTGTTTCTCAAACATTCATTGAAGCCTTTTTTCTATTCGGAACTTACCTTTTTGTCTACAATTGCAATTTGGAGATTCCAACTGCTTTCAGCGATAGTTCTGAAAACTTAACTATGTTATATTCTGTCAAAAGGTCTATCTAAAGTTCTTAGCCAGGTTTTCAAATTCCTCGAACTGCATTGCCTGTGAATTTTCAGGCGCAATTTGGTTTAAAACAAGTATACCTACCTACATTTTTATTTGTTGCTAATTTGTTCATTTTATCACTTCGTCATTCATCAGGTATTCTTAAAACACAATGCACTCCCCGGAATATGTCCGAAGTTAATGAATCTGTCAGACTTCTTGATGCTGAATCATCACCATGATATTTCCAATGATCCCGACGTGATCATCTCAAAATGATATCGAGAAAAAGCTACCGATGGTCACTTAATTAGTCCAAATTAACATAACTGGTACGCATGGACGCGCAGAGTTCTTTAAAGTGGTCACTGGTCAGATCAAAAGCAGCAGAGATGACCGCTTGTGGGTATACCACTCGTCAATCATGTTTGTCTTGTATGTAACACCAGGATTACTTCATAGCTTCGGATCAGTCATCAGAAATAATCTTCATTCTCGCAATGATATGACATACTTCTCTATATTAATGCTCTCCTACGTTTTTAACACTTTGATTCGATCGAAGCGCCATTATGCGGATTATTATTAAACTAGCAGCTAAACCTGTCAGACGACATGCTTATAAAAGTGCAATAAGTTTGATTGTCCTATAAATCTATAATATAAAAGAAAGTCGGATTAGTGCGAACACCTACAACTCGAGATTGGCTAAACAGATTTTTATGATGCTAAAGTTTATTGGTTTCTTCTCCGCTCCGGATAGCAAAATAACTAATAAAAATTGAAAAATGGATAACAAGTAATATAAAATATTATAATGTTTTAAAGTCAGTATGGAACGGTTTTACTGCCAACTGCGCCATCTGTGAAAAATTCCATCAACACAATTTTTATTTAGTTGACAACCATTGAGTTTTAAAACATTGGTAGGTACGCAGATTTTTGATAAAACTTCTTTCAAAAATTATTTGTAAACATTCAAACACATTTTAAACGTATTTTCGTATAAATCACAAATTCGAAATCAATATTATTATTCACTAGCTTATACCCGTCATGCTTTACGTTTTTGATTCTGATTGTCAGGCTTGATCGGTAGGTAATTAAACAGGTTCTAGTCTAGCTTCCCATTGCTTAACAGACCTCTATAACTGACATAAGCACAGAAAAAGAAGAATGACTTTTTTACCGACCTCATAATATTATACGAACCTACCGACATAATTTGCAAGTTTTCATAGAGAGAGCTCTATGGTTTAAATCTTAGCTACATTCACACCCTCTAATGTGTGATAATTAATTAGGCATTCCACCCATAGAGGGTGATTTGTGCTATGTATTTGAGAAATTTGTATGAAGATCCTAAAAAAATAGAGTTTTTTTAAATAGCTGTAAATATATTAAAGTTAATGCAGCAAATTGTATTTAAGAACCTTCTCCACCATTTTGTACGGCTCTAGGCATATTAATATCTGACCTTAACGTCTGTTTTCTACGATTGATGCGCCTTCAAAAATATAAACGGACTAAAATATTATGTAGAATAGTACAGTATAACGTCTGTCGGGAAAGCTAGTCAGTTATAAGGGACGATGGGTCAACCTTTCCAGATGGACGATGGTATCTGCCAAAAGCCATCTTTTAAAGATTTTCAATTAATAATTACAAATTTGATTTACTCTACAAATTCATTGTTGAATTATTTTAATGTACAAAACGGTGAAGTCGTATTTCACTGGTCAATAAACAGTCCCTTAAGATTTCGCGTCGGCACACACAATCAATGCAACAGGTGCGAAATTCTTAATTTGCCCAAAACTTTCTGTCCTCGGATTGTTGCGCAACGCATTGATTTAAGTGCAGTTGTTGAGTAACTGATTCGCCATCATTATTTTTGTATGTAATAATTACTGTATTGTATGTGTTCTCTTCGTATATTTATGCCTTTAAAACAGTACTGGTTTGCTGGTAGATCTTGTAAGTCATTACATAAACAAAAGCCTAACTTATCTTAGCTTTTTTTACATTTAATGTAACTTTTAACAGTTTACTCGTACGTCAATACGAAATTTAGCAATGGAAGCATGAGGCTAGCAAACACTTCAAAATTTATTATAACCAGAGTCGCAGCAAGGGTGTGACTACTGGAAGCATATGCCTCGGTCCACAAAATTATTATCAGTATTCGAATTCTAGTAGAAAGATATTAATAAAATCGGTATTTTTTGTGTTTTCTATTGTCATGAGAAGGTTCTTATTCACAGAAATAAAAAACACAGAAAGTTGCGGGAATAATCAAAAACTTATTACAACTCATCGTAAGTAAATTTATCAGTGCTTTTACTGCTTTTGTAAACATTTATATTTTTGAATTTGATTTGGCGTTTGACATAAGTGTCAATCGAATATTAAATAATTAAATACTGATGTTCGATTTTTAAATTAAAAAAACCACTAAGGACTTTCGATCGTCTTCTACTTTTATTTCAAAGGCTGGCTCAGTGGGGTTACTTTACGTTAACAACGTTCGCCATTACGTAGTATTTTTTAACTCTCCGAAACTCCTAATCATGATAATTTTTAACAGTAAAAAATGTTTACAACAAGTCGATATTTAATAATTAATGAGATATAGCTGAGCTAACAGTTGGAAATTATTGAGAACAAGTAGAGCAACCAAATTTAAAGACTGTGACTGCTGTCATGTATTATTCCTTTCAATTGTTTGATAGTTCGTGCGATTGACAGAATGTGCCCTGCAAATATCGTTTAAAAGAGATGCATCGGTCGGATAACTGATCAATGCATCTTATTGATTGTAGGAACAGGACATAATATTATAGCGAGAATATCAGTAATGAAATGGGCACAACTAAACCTCGCTACGGCTCTGAACAAAGATATACATGGTACATATTATATTTTTAGTCTTATTGTCCACTGTGCTGGCTTCGTATCAAGAAATTAAGGGTTCGGCTTTCCATTGGGTCCAAGCTTTTGTACGAGTCTTTAAAATTGTGTAAAATTCTTTATTCGGGGTTGGCACCCTGTCTCAGATAGATCATTATCAGAAGACTTAATAAACTTTTACATTTTCATTCACATATCCCTAACATCGTGAGAACTCTTGCACAGAGCTTTAAATTATCATAATTTGCTTGTTTGTTGGTATGTTTATTTTCTTGAAATGACTTACTCATTGAATGAATAAATACAACCCTATAATCCCCCAAAGCACCAGCTCTGCTCAATTTTGGGGGTTAAAAAAATATATATTAAAAAAATGTAGATATAAATTTATTATTGTGAATGTATTTTTTTTAATGTTTTTTATTTCCTTAATAAAAATATTTGAATTTGGTTCTGATTTCATAACTTTAATAATTATATGGGAATACATGCATAGTAATAATGTAATTAGTTTGGTGGTCATTTCGTATAGGTAGAGCCATTTCTTCTCAAATTACGTTACATACAATATACACAACAAAATTTGTGAAAAATATTGTTTAATCAGTCTTTTGGTAATTTGTCTACTCAAATTATATTGCGTCAAAACTATGCCTACCTAAGTTTTATTTGCTATATTAAAACATGCAAGATGCCTCTTTTTCTTAAAGATCAAGATTCTACAGGTAAGAAATAGAAAAAAATATTGATAATAATAATTGCTAACCCGCTTATTATGATAATTTTTAAACAATAACAAACCAAAAACGTTCGAATAAAATATAATATCTCCGCCTTATTATCTGTAATATAAATGAAAATCGGGTTAGTGCGCACACTTAAAACAGGCAGTCTGTGCTTACTTCTTTTTTTTCTAAACATATCTCCCACTCCGTACATCGTTGAATAAATAATATGACATAAGATTTTATTTTTTCCGAATTTCGTTTCTAGTACGATTTGCATGAGGCTGCATTCGGCAGAAGCTTGTTTTGAAACGATTGGAGGTCCGCTCTCTCTGCCTAGGTCTTTAGCAATACAGCGTGATCACATTCACAGCGAATTATCCAAAAATATTAAACATAATTCGCGTAACAACATAATAATATTATGTTTAAACTAAATTCAATGCCTAACTGTATAAAAAATTATTCGCTATACCGGGATCGATATGTGGATAGATTTATAGTCATAATAATTGACGAAATAACCAATTTCCGCATGGCTGTGTGGCATTCCGATGTTCTCTTGTGTTATTGTTCGGTGCGCAATTCGATATTATACCAACATTATTTCTATAGTTAAAAGCTTTTTAGCGTAAGCGACACTTTTGCCGAAATTGACATTCAATCGCAAGCGACGCCGAAAGCATTCTCTGTCGATGTATGTTATATTTGAATTATTCGATAAGTTACATCAAAAAGTGATTTTTTTTAATTTATTTATTATTCATTTACATATTTATACAAAATTCAATACAACATTGCATGATGATATAAACATATTTGATAGCCTCACTATGCGAATGCCTGTGTTGAGGCGTAGGTTTTTGGCTAACTGAAAATTAAGCGTAGACGACCCGTTTGGTATATCGTAAGCGATCAAACTGAGCATTAACCTTGAAAAGTGTGCTATATAAATGTCGATTACGATAATTTTCAAAAATCATTAGTATAGCATTGTTCTCTTGGAATGACTGCCTTTCCCTTTATTCATAGTGAAGCGTTTTTCTATTTTTTATTCACTCAAAGAGATCTACATAAATAGTTAGTCCGGAAAATTTATCGTAAGGGATTATCTAACAACTAATGAATCTAAAAATTCATTGCTGATGTTCGATTTTTGAATGGAACAAACCACCACGGACTTACGACCGTCTTCTATTGTTGTTTCGAAGGCTGGCTTAGTGTGATCACTTTACGTTAACAACGTTCGCCATTAGGTGGTAATGTTTGAGTCTCCGAAACTCCTAATCATGAGAATTCTCGACATGTTCAACACTGTCGAAAAATCTCATGTAGGTATGCAACAAGTAGATATTTATGAATTAATGAGATAAAAGTTAGCTAATTGAGAACTAGAGAGCAACCAAATTTAAAGACTGCAACTGCTGTAATGTATTTGGTGCCAGAATATGAATAATATATCTATTTTTGTTAGTGTCTCATCTTGATTGCCTATTATTGGCTTTGTTGGTGCACAACGTTCTCTCCGTAAAGTTAAATTATTGTCGCTTACTCTAAGTGACATTTCAAGTGTCAAGTTATTTACAATAGAGATATTATTACACATGTGTATTAAATTATGTTACATGGAATTACAAAAATAATGAATACTGACCACAAGGCAGGTACCTGTAATGAAATCATGTATGTGTGATAATGGGACATGCGCTGTTTTTGTATGTACAGTCGCATGTTGACTGGTCAAACTGTATCTTAGAGTCCTGGAAAACTGCCCTATATGAAATGGATCAATCAATCGATTCTCCCCTTTTAATCCCACTTACGGGCGTAGGGAGGAAGCTCCCCAGTTCACTCGATCCCGCGCAGTTTCAATGACTTCCTACTACACCATATCCAGATCCCTCGGCTCTGCCTCAAAATAATGGAAGACAGTACGAGAGGTCTTCCTAATTAATGTTCGAGACCCTGATGGGGGAAGAACATTTCTCTCTTCGGTCGACTCTCATTCGGTATCCACAATGGTGGAAATGATGGGCCTTTGCTGGATGTGTTGGCGTATAGCGTCATTCATGATTCGGTGGAATCACCTTATGCACAATACCCTTCTAAGGCACTTAAAAGTAGAGCCTCTTTGCGCCTAGGCTTTCGTCAGGTGCCAAGACATGCACAAATAAAGAAGAATGTGCACCCAACACACACATCAAACAGTTAACATGAAAGGATACGGGTTCCATAATGGGCTTAAAACTGGTTTGTCTCTTGAGGATCTTGGTCATCATGTTTGTGGTTTCTATTGCGCACCATTGTACTCCACGTTTGCTTTTCAGCATTCAAACGCACGACATGATGGACTGTTGAAGCTATGCTTTGATTCATTTAATCGAATGCGCCTAGCTTAAGCTTTCCTAAACTCTCCTCTCTCCAGGGAAAGGAGAGATGCCTCCGAGATGTGGCGCTGAAGACGAATGATGAAAAAAAAACTGAAAAAGTAAGGAGAACGAACATCCTAATACAGCGAGAATCATCCGTTTGTCTTGAGTGTGGTTATAGTGGAATATTTTAAGCACGTAGCTTGATGAGAAGAAGAAGGTTTAGATACTTAAAATTCCCTTAAAATATGGAATTGAAAGACGCAAGTTGACAGCAAGAACTTTAATTTGAACTAATATGATAAATCACTTAAAACTAAGCGAACACTTTAAATTAATAAAAAAATCCAAAGATATTCATATGGCACTTAAACATACATATTCATACATTGTACAAAAACTTACCCTAGCCTAAAGGGCGTACCGCGTTGGCCATCCGTGGACTTGTTGGCCTGAAGGTAAACTACCGAAACGCATTCATAAATTTTAATAAAACCCTGGGGATCCGTACCGGTAATTACATTTTTTTTTCGAGACTGGGCCTATATTTGCCAATTAACTTAACAATATTCTTTGTTTGCCGCGGAGCCTCCGGGTCATGAACAAAGGTGCTCCTTGAATTCGCAACAAAAATGTTAAAAAATAATATCATTTAAACATTTTTTTTCTGTAATTGTTTACAAAAAAAATTAATATCTTTATTTATTATTTAAGTAAATAATTATGGGTCGGTAAACGAGCCCTGGGGTACTCCAGATATTTTTCAGAATTGCTGTCCAAAAAAATCCTAAATGGTATGATTTATTATGTCTCTCGTTGAGAAGGTGGAATGCTGTTTTCCATTTTATTTGCGTTTTTCTCTTTTTCGTTTTTGAATATATCAAACAATCTAAGCGGATATTTTTGAATATATTCCTTATTAAAATCAATTTCGTATCCGATTTTGTCAAGATCACCTTCAAAACGTATACATAATATTAATGTTTTGCAAGCCTCTATTCAGTTGAAGCATCTCAATTTGAATACTGTATAAAACATCAAACGCATCAAATCATTCATATCGGCCGTGTCTCATCTTCAAGCGAGTTATATATACGTGGATGAGATAAAGGAGCGTTCTTATATATATCAAACCTATATAGTGCACACTCAAACATATTACAACATAAGACTTGTAATGAACCAGCCAGATACACTCACATAAAATTAATGTAGACCAGTTACACAGGATATATAGATATTAATAATAATAATAAAAACACAAAACAACCAAAGAGTTACTACAGTATTAAAAAAAAAACAAAACTTTAAAAGAAATAAGTTTAATAGGCGCAGCATCCAGTGTTGGAAGGAGATAACGCTATACGGTAAGAGGGAGTAAGGTGGCGAATGCCTTTCTCTGATTGGTCGGCGGCGGCAGGTGGAACGCGCGCCGATACAACAAGTACTACTTATCTCCCAGGTCAGTTGTTGTGTTGATTTTTTTATATATTTCAATATATAATCGCGCCACCTTTTATACGGACGTATACGAAAGTTTTAAATCATTTATTATATTTGCTTTTGGCGCTCTCAATGTAATAAAATATCTTGAACGATGGGTTTTCTTCAATAAATCAGATTAGTTATGGGTTTTGAAAGCCGTCTCATTTATAATTGATGTCAAATTGGATGGTGTATTATGAAAAAAATAACGAATTGGCTATTTCATGAAATAACCTATAAGTTAGCGCGCTTATTTTTTTGTTGTCATTGATAAGTAGCATGACACTTTCAATACAACGCTTTTAAAAAGCTGCAGTTTTTTTTAAACCATTTATTTTCTACTTGATCTCTCGTTATGATTCATGTCACCTACATCCTGAGCCTTTACTTCATAGTCATCACCCACAATCTATAAAGTAATACCTTTTTTCACGACACATTATTTTGACTGGTAGAAACTCTTGATATGGGAAAATGAATTGGTTGGTTTTTTCTTCTATTTTCCTTGCATTTTTTATATTATCCGGTACTAGCCGGATTGCTTTTTGGATTGTATCGCGTCGTTCGTGAGGTCGGGTCAATTTATGTTTTTTTATTGGTGGATTTGTTACCATCCTGAGATTGATCATGATTTGGTTTCATTGTTTATTGCATGATTATTTTTTGATTCGTTACATTCTCCTCTTACTTATTTATTTCTGCATCTTCTTGTTCAGCCTTCCATTATTCACCTGCTTTTGTTGAGATTTACTGCCGGGTGATCTTATGTATCTTTTACTGTTTAGAGATTGTTATTGTTTTACTTTTCATTTTGTGAATACTATGTAATTTGAGTTATATTTTCATTCTATTAGGATATTGTCAATTGTTATTTTTAATGTAACTTGATATTATTGTTCAAACGCACATGTGCTGTATACATCGGTCCAGCTATTCTTCTTCTCTTCTCCGGTTTCAATCCTTAGATTGGTTTGATCCAATTCCCTCAATTTTTCTCCACCATTCTTCCCTGTCTTGTGTGGCTCTTTTTTAGATCTACATATGACTGGCATCGCACGTCCACCAACAGGTACTCCAGGTACTCTCGGGGTGGGCGTCCTCTGGAGTTTGTCCCCTCAGTCATACCCTCCATTATGGCATGCAAGAGGCTTTCTTGTCTTATTATATGGCCGATCCATCTTGCACATCAATATCACAACTTTCGGACAAGGTCCTAATCAGGTGCCTTTTTCCTTCGATTCTTTGGAGAACCTCCTCGTTTGTAATACGGTCTCTCCAGCTATTATCTAGTTTGAACTAGGTAATCACTTCACAAGATGTAAGGTTGCGTTGAAAATCTCATTTCTGATTGATAGCTTGTCAGAAATTCCTATATTTATTGCGTAGATTTAAAATCTTTATCAATAAAAAGGGGTTCGTATTCTGAAACTTGATTAAAAAAAATAATAGGTACTTGAGAACATCTGTTTGAGTGGATCAGTAGTAAAAACTTAGGTTAGAAAAAAAGGTGACAACTCCGAGAGCAGAGCTTGTAGCGCTTAACGAGCCAATTTGTCTGATAAATTTTAAACTAGAAAATAAGTTAGTTATAATAAATCTAAACGGGGGCGGGAGGGGGGGGAGAGACAAAGACGATGGTTTGATGTTTAGTGGGATGGAAAGACGATTGAAAAGTTACAAGCTTTATAAGGATCGTTCGTTAAAACAAATTTGTCCATAAATCAGTAGGCGAACAATTTGTCAGGCTCCCCCCCTCCCCTAGGAACCTCCCACCACAACCCCCGTGACTCTAGGACAAAAGGTTGGAAATTAGCGTTACGCAATTTTAAATTTGACCTGATATTATTCTTTTGACAAATCTACTTTCTTACTTCTTTTTTTTTTCTTCAATTATTATTATTAATTGCCTTACTTTTTTTCGGGGACATATATTTTTTAGCAAATTATAAAATCAGTCAAGATCATTCGATTAAAACATGCCTTTTCGTGCCAAATATAATTGGATATAGACTTATTATTAATAATCCTTTTTCTTTGGTTTTGGAAAAGTTCGATATTAATCGCGCGGAGCGAACACATCGATCAAGGAAGGCCAGATCAGAAGTAAGGGAAATAGGAGAGGTTGTATGACAAATGGCGTGTCGGTGGATGAAGCGAAATAATGGTTCTTGGATAGAAAAGAGTGGAGGTCCGTTATCACTGTCTACCCCTTAGGGGACACGGCATAATGGGTCACTCCAGAAGTCCACAAATTTGCTGAAACCATAAAAAATCTTTGACATCATCTAGGACAGTTCCTAAATTGAATAATAAATTTATAGAAACGGTTTTTCATGTCTGTCTGTATAGTCTTGTACCATATTAATGCATAATCGTTATAAACCTACTATAGCGTACGTAAGGTACCCGGGGATGTGTAGCTGTGTATAAATAAATAAATAATATGCTAGATGAACGCGGAGAGTAATAAAAGACAGCACTGGTGAACTCTGACGAACGCCCGATCAGACGCGTTAATTTATTCTTTGTTGGAAACATGTTTACCGTACTGGATCAAAGATTTTTTAGAAAGCAATAGCAAAACATGTATAAGAACTAATGATGCCGAATTAGTAGAGTGCTGCGATTTATTAATTGTCCTTCTTCCATATTCCATTTTTGTTTGTACATACTCGCTCAAGCAAAAATCTCAACTCTTCCCTGTTTTATTGTTCTCTTCAAGTATGATGTGACTTGGAAAAGAGGGCTTTTCTATTGATTTGAATCTGCGTTGTCTTGTTCTCAAAGCACCGAATCAAGTCCCTTCGACGTTGGCTATAGCTTGAATAAAGGCCTCCCTGTTTCTTGCTGCATGAATCAGTTCCCCGATGACTTGGAATCCTGTCCACTTCCTTATATTTATATTTCAAGTTTGGATTGATTATACCTCTCTAAATTTTGTTCATATTCGGATTCAAAAACCCCTCAAATGAAATTTTAACTTTTTTTCATAATTTCGTGATTTTGACATTTTGTGTCATTTTATCATTCTGTATACTAGATAACATTTTATTTTTAAGTTGGGATCATAAATTTGAACAACAATCAATGTATCAATAATTAAAACAGAAAATATGTTATCTGTAATAAATAATAATACGAACCAATAAAGATTGTAGGGAACTACTGTGTTAATGATAATAATGACCAAGAGATTGAGAAAGACGGAAAGCGAGGGTCAGATCACGTCAGGTACTTGATTATCAACATCCAGCCACCAGCCAGGTACCTGCCAGACCCAGGTATCTCGAGGTGTGTTATTATTATTCCTATACTTACCACTCGGGACCAGTTAGTACCGATAGTTGATTTTAAAGTTGTTCTGGTAGCCGGCAACGCGGGCTACCACAGGGATGTCATATTGGACCGCTCGATTTTAATATTCTTACCGAACGAATATGACGCATAATGAATGCACTACGAATTATTGTAGCAATAAATATATAATAATCGCTTATGTATAGAAACACTTATTTTATTTAAATATAAATTAGACGAAATAATATTATTATATGTAATACAAACGTGGTAACCTGCATTTCATAAATGGACGAGAAAAATTTAATTAAGGGATTATCGTCAATCTTTAAACGAACAGTATTTTGAGGGTTCCGTCTAGAATCAAATGAATCCTTAAGACTTTTTTTTTTCAAAAATATACTTCAATACGAGAATACAGCATATTGAACAGAAAAAAAATATAAGGGCTTCGAAAGAGAATCAGTGGATTTTTCAATGAAGCGTGGAGAATTAGTCAAAATGATTGCAGACTACTAAGGCTTTTATACAAAAACACAACCAAAAACCCGATAATTTGATGTATCGATCCTCAACACCCTAAACTAAACAATAAGACGTGTTCCTTTATTATTCAAGCACCAACATCCGACTGATAGATCATTCTGAGTTTTTTCTTCCACCATTATCATTGATTGATCTACAGTGCATGATTATTATTATTCCAGTTCAGCCCTAGATATACTACTTTTAATCATAGTACCCCGTCGAATGCCTTCCGTAAATCACTATGCACTCATCAGTAATTAAATGGAATGTGGTTTTAGAATAATTTGTTTAGTGGAAATGTTTATTGTAATAGCTCGCTCCAGACCACAATGATGCTTCCATAGAGGAATTCTTCGTTCGCTCACCGGTTGACCATCGAATTTAATCATGGCAAAACCAAACAGCCACGGGCTATTATAGAAGATTGCTTCAGAATCACTCCCTGCAGTATCCCCCCGTACCTGTTCGTCGTTCTAAATAAATTATACTAGGTATTATCGCATTTAGCATTCCTATTCAACACATTCATTCCTGTACAATTAGTCATTTCCTACCCCCTTATAAGCATTTTGTCCGGTTGAACTTATCACGTTTTTGGACATCCGTTAAACCGCTCAGATATTTCAATGTTTCAATTTCTTTTTTTTTTTTTAAGTTAACAGCGTTGCAATTTTTGTTTTTAACACATTTGTTGGAACGTTGTTTCAAAGCCTTTATCCGACAACCTGGAGACGTCAACAATAAGGATCAACGACAGCTAATGGTGAATTGTTGGCAATGTGTAAAATGATCGTTCAAAGCCAACCGTTATTAACGTCATAAGCCCCAATTATTTTTAAATCTTCCAAAATCTAATATTGGTTTAAAAATTTTGAAAAAAAAATACATCATAAAAAATAAGAACCATCTAAAGTCATATCTAAGTCAATGCTATCAAAAAGTCAGTCTGACAAATTTGCATTTCAACTGATCAATAATCATACAAGTCTTCTTATTTTGTATATACAACACTTTTCTATACAAAGGTGTCTGTATAGCCGGCGGAACTTACAGCCTGAGGCAATTTTTTCCAGTCAACCGGTCCCGTCCAATTCGGAGACAGGCCAACCCCGGTTAGAAATTTCATGTGAAAAAATACTTAGAAAAACTCTGACCCGACCGGGAATCGAACTCGGGACCTCGTAATCTGAAGTCCACGCCAGTACAACTAGGCTACCGAGGTCGATATCTCTAATATAAATTAAAGTCGGGTTAGTGCGAACACTTATAACTCGAGATTGGCTCAACAGATTCTTCCGATGTGTGATTTATTGGATTCTTCTGCACTCCGGATAACAGAATAACTAATAAAAAGTTGAAAAAAATGGATAATAAATAATATGAAATATGATATTAAAGTTTGTATGGAACGAATATTATGCGACGCCATCTTTGAAATAATCTATCAACAAAATTGTTGTTTTCTGCACCTGCACCCTCTCATTCTCGCATACGTAATTGTCTAATCACACTAGCCCATTTCACTTACTGCACCGTTTCTGGCGTTTTAGAAATTTTTCATACAAAGTCAACCAAATTGCGCGCATATAATTATATTCTCGCGTTAATCCCGTCTGCTCTTTGAATACGCATGAAATATGGACGTTTTACAATTAATATATTGATGTTATTATTTAGTTAGTTTATTTTTGTTTCTGGAGGCGCAGTGCACAATGAACGGGCCGCCTCTGGTTAGGACCAAAGGGTCCACAGGACAACGTCTGTCGGGAAAGCTATAGTTATACATAATTTAGAAATATGTATATATCAGTATTCGCCACTCCTTTCTCTACATAAACTATCGAAGTGGTTGGTAGACCGGTGGTATCAGTCGACGACTTTCGTACGCACAGCGTATTGGTCATGGGTTCGAATCCCGGTGCCGACCGTTTCCACTTTCACAACACAAGCTTTGCTTTATGTGAAAGATGTCGAAAGTGTTTTTTGTGTTCACTTTAGGTGAGCCTAGATTCATTTTTATAGAAAAAAAGACTATACAAGTAAGCGAAATTCCATACTCCTCCATCTGCACGATTTTCGTAAAACGTGGTCACAAACTTTTTCATTCAGGTATAAATAATATATCTTATTTGCTTTTTTAAACGATATATTTTTTCGGCAAATTACTTAATTTTTATTTATTGACAAGTTGTAATTGTTGTATTTTCTTCTCAATTTCAGACTCGCAGACTGGTTCTTCGACACAACACCAAAACTAAGGTAAGGCACTTGTGAAGTTAGACTTTGGCAAGGATCCCCGTGGATGTTTGTCGTCTCGGCAGGAAAATATTCAAAGAATTCCCCAAATAACAAGCGGAAATCCTCAATTGTCCCGCGTGAGGTCAATAACATTGACGTTTTTATAAACCTTCATTATGTAATACATTATTTTACCAAAAATATCCAACGAATTTATAATGAGCTTGTTATAAGAATGACACATCAATGCGGTAATCTGCGATAGACGGGTAAGAATAGCAAAACAGCGTGATTGCTTCCAACATAAAATTTGACACTACGTACATGTTTTTCTCAACTAAAAGATTTGGCCAATACTTACTTACTTTTCGAGCCCGGACTTCAGACTTTGCCACTCCAGTATGCAGCGACGGATATCGCTTTGTCATTCGCCCTCACAAGGTCCTCCACCCCACAAGTCACCTGCATCGACGGGCACGTCAACAAGTGCAGGTCGTCCTGCAGCTCCCCACAGTCACAGCTCACCTCCTCACCCTCAAGGAATCCCCATCTTCGCTGGTTGGCCCTGCATCTGGTTACCCCCACTCTGAGCCTATTCAAAGTTTTCCAGGTAGGAAAGTCAAGGCTGTGTGCGGTTTTATTGCCCTCCAAAGGCGCCATCCAAAGTCTGTCACCTAGTTCGAGTTTCCATTGATTCTCTCTGTGTTGTCTCATTGACGTTGATGCATCCATACTGGTTGTTGTTTTGAGAAAACTCTTCCTCGATGCACGTCTCTGGGCCGTAAATGTTGGTAAAATGTTAAAATAATTTTGCCGTTGACATAACATTATGAATGTTCCGTTGACACTTTACCCGCATTCATTTGTTTCAATTTCGTTGTTTCTAATTTGAATTTAATTATAAATTAAAATAATTATTCGTCAATTACCATCGAAGCGAGTGGAACATCAGCTATGCCTAAACATCGACGCAATTAACGCTGGATTGTTGGCTGAAAACAGTACAGAGAAACTTGTATATTATTGTGTATTTACAAGAGAGCCAATTCTTCATATTTAGAGAATATAGAATTTATTGTTAAAAAAAAACTCTTAGTTCAAATTCCCAGAATTGGTTACTTTTCTACCACCGTCTAAGTGTTAGTCGTTTTATATAGAAGGGTTTCTTATAACATTCTCTCGTTGTCAGGGTGGTTACAAACTTCATTATTTTTAATATTTATTTAATTAATAGAGACACCAACAGAACACTGAACAACACAAACAAAAAAAAAACATGAAACAAACACATAGAATCTCCAGTGCTCCAATAAAATATATATCCCGCATAGCTATTGTACATAGTTAGGTGGGTACAATCAACGTCCAAACATTTAAATAAAACCCATAAAAAACCTTTCACTGCCTAGGTAGGTACTTAGTTAAAAAAGAAAGAAAAATTTATGCATACCTACCTAAACATGTATATTTCTAAGCATTAGTATATTCTCAAAAGAATTGAAAAGAAAAAAAACAACTAAAATGATAATTTAAAAATAAAAAGGTAAAATTGAGCCGATAAAAACATAGCTCTTGGCCCATCATATTTTAAATAATAAGACAGACAATTGATAATTAAAGAAAAAATAACAACTAACGACTCTAAAAATTCATTACTAATGTTCGATTTTTAAATGGAACAAACCACTACGGGCTTACGACCGTCTTCTACTGTTATTTCGAAGGCTGGCTTAGTGTGATCACTTCACGTTAACAACGTTCGCCATTAGGTGGTAATGTTTGTCTCCGAAACTCTTAATCATGAGAATTCTCAACATGTTCAACATGTCGAAAACTCTCATGTATGAAACAAGTAGAAATTTAATAATTAATGAAAAATAGAGAAGAAAAGTTGGAAATTATTGAGAACAAGAGAGCAACCAAATTTAAAGACTGCGACTGCTGTCATATATTTGGCGCCAGGATATGACTAGATCCATTTTTGTTACTGTCTCATATTTATTGCCTATTGGCTTTGTTGGTGCACAACGTTCTAATTATGTCTAGATTCTTGTGACCTTTTCAGGATATTGATAATTGATCATCACATATTATTTCATTGTAATATGTTGAATTTGTGAAGTTTCCATCTGTTAAACGAGTCAGGAAAATAACTTTGGTACCTTAAAGTGCTAATATGATCCATTGACTTAATATTTAAAATTATCATTATATAAAATTTTATATACAAATGAATCTGTGCTCACTCAAAGTGAAAACAAATACACTATTTGACTCTTTCACAGTAAGATATTTAAAGCTTGTGTCGTGAAAGAGGAAGATGGTCGGCACCCGGGATCGAACCCACGACCTCCGAACGAAGCAGAACGAAAGCTGGTATCCTAACCGCGAGGCTACCAAAAACTTGTCAATTCTCGTTTTTTTTTATCATATTTCGTTTATTTTTTTAGGTTTAGTTAAGAGAGCTACAAATTAACACATTAAATATTCAAACCGTGCATGTGTTAATATTGCTGTAAAAAGTGTGTTCCAATCTCGTATAACAATACTATTCTGTGTATTTATTACGACTGTGTAAGTTTTTTTTATTATCAAATTTATCGCATTTTTAAGAAGAAGAAGAAGAGGAAGATGATCGTGTTAAACTGGTTCCAGCCAGCAGCATTATTAGCGTTGGAACTCGAACTCGATTTACTGACACATAAATTTGGAGACAACAATGTGGCCAATGTCGAGAAAAAAAAATGCCTCTAACACGACTGTTTTAATGAAAATTTATTTTCTGTTAAAAACCCGATTTTACGACGTAAAAAAAATAAATATCAATAAATAATTGACGAAACATCGGAACAAACGAACGAACGGGTTTTTGTTAAAACAAAATTCACCAATTCAACATTGAATCTTGTTAATAATATGGAACTCGATTCATTTTTGATTAGTTTTTTAGGCACGCGACTTGAACAATAATTTTACGACATTCTAAACCATTGACGGTCATCAGTTAGTTAACCATCGATTAACCTACGGATATTTGGTCTCTCTCTTTTATAAAATCGGCCCTAATTGATTTTGACAGGTCTTCCGACGTTGCCAATCTCTTGCTGTCCCGAACCTCTCCTGCTTTCTCCCTTTCCGGAAAACGAACGAAATACTTTATGCATGTATACTAGTCAAACAGTCCAGTCCAACACATGATGCCAAATTTAAAGTAGAAAAATTTACCAGAAAATTCAAATCTTTCATTCAAAAAGTGAAAAAGATACTGGTAGCAGGGTGGGCGGTGCACTAAGACCTATTATGATAAATAATAACGTCTCACTACAAGCAAAGAAACAAGTGCATAACGCAATCCTGTTACCATCGATGATGTATGGATGTGAAACATGGACATGGACGAAGAAAGAAGAATGTAGTGTAAAAGCAGTAGAGATGAAATCTGTACGAAGAATATGTGGAAAACTTTATGGGATATGAAAAGGAATGGAAATATTAGGAAGGAATGTGGTATGGAAGTAAGTGTTGTGACAAAGATGAAAGTTAATAAGTAGTTAGATGGTTTGATCATCTAGAAAGAATGAATCAAATATAATGAAAAAATAGACTTCATGAGGCTGAAAAGTTTAAGAAAGCGTGGCCGACCCAGAATGATTAGGCCAGGTCAGAATTTAGTGGAACAGGAGAGGTTGTATTAGAAATGATATGTCGGTGGAAGAAACGAAAGAAGTATGCTAGGAAGTATGTATGATAGGAAAGAGTGGAGGTTAATTCTTTCTGCCTAACCCCTTTCGGGACGCGGTGTGATGGGTAAAAAAATCAATTCAAATTCGACTCGCGTAAAAATCTAACGGCATTTTCTTGGTCACAATATTGGTTTGGTTTCTTATAAAAGTAGGAGAGCCCGGTCATTTTATTCTTCCACTAGCCTTTTTACCCGTCCATAAAATTGTTGATGAAGTTTGTTGAGAAAAATGTGAATTACAGAACCTGATTTATGGATTAATAAAATATGGTACCTATAAAGTATGTCCCTAAGTGGGGTCAAAAAATGGAGAATTGATTGACTGATCGAGTTTGTATTACCTGTAAGATTTGAATTGGTAAATAGGTAGATATAATTAGATAGTATGAGAAATTTGTAGAATTGCTGTGGAGGCAGCAAAGGTGAGTCATAAACATAGCATTTTTATCTATTTTCTATACCTTCCCCTTCAAGTACATTTAGATAGAACACTTGATTTCTGTAAATGCTTTAGTTGTTCTTCTGCAAAAATATAATTATGTACCTACAAAGCTTTATTTATTCTTAATATCAAATTTAACAGGTAGGTACATAATGATTTTAAGTGTTAAGACCTCTACCCGAGCCAGTGATTTTGTACCTGAAAATCTTTTGTATGAAAAATTGTCAGTATAGCCAGCAAGAAAATATTGCATAAAAAATTCCTATAAATATTCTGACCCATCTGGGAATTGGAACCAGAAATTTCTTACCAGAAGTGGGTGTTAATTATTTTGAGCATAGTAAAAAATTTTGTGACCAAGGATTCGAACCTGCACCTCACATCCAGCCTTCGTGTGAATAGAAAAATCAGTGTAGATTGCTTATTAAAAATATAACACAGGAATAGGGTAATAATAAAAAATTCAAGTTGCTATGGCAATTATACCACCAATTTATTAAATCCCTATGCCCCTAAGTGGGGCGTAAAGGGAGTTTGGATATCAAAAATTAATTTTACTTACATTAATAAAACAATCAATACAATAATTGGTAAAGAAACACACTTTTATAATAAATAACTAAGGTATTTTGCAGTTGATAAACTTCATTTAACAGGGTAAAACTTTTTAATAAATGATAATTTTGAGTATAAATATTTAGGTACTTCTAGAGAATTAGAACTCTCATAGGTGCTTAATATAAGTCATACCAAGAGTTGACAATTAATAAGAGATATACAAAACATGTAAATGTTATTTTTGTGAGAAAATATCTAGAAAATTTTGACACATTTTAAAATTCTGTAGACATTTTGGCATTGCATTCATTATAAGATATAATCCTAGGAATCTCAGCTCCATAGACGAATTATGGAAGGCATAAATGCAACGGGCCGTTGGCCCGGTGGCTAGCATCTTGGCAGATTGTTGAATTTGTCGAATACTCAAGGATTTCAATTTGACCACCTAAATAAGGAACGTTGTTAACGTGAAGTCATCACACAAAGCCATTCGAAATAGCAAGAGAAGAAAGTCATAATCCAGTTAGTACTGGTCAAATGTTAAAAAAAAAATGGCATTTTAAAATTGACCATAAATAACGGTGTAATGTTGAATATATCAGTCTGTAATAATATGAATTTTTTCGATGTTACAGGAAAAGAGGTCTGATTATAGAAACTTCAACTAAATTTCAACAAAAAAAAAACAGGTTTACAATAATAATAAAAGTTGTAGAATAATGGGAGTTATAGAATCTGATCGATGGAAGTTTACATACAGAGCTTTATAAAAGTGTGGTGTACCTACATAATGTACTTATAATTAATTGGACTTAATTTTTTTGTCACACCTCATCAGCAATAAGAAAGCGCTGTAAGTCATAATCATAGACTGCTGACTTATTCTCTATGCTTGCCCCATAGTTAAAAAGACAGAGTGCTCAATTTATATGTGGTGAGCTATGGGCTCTCACCACAATGTTGATTTTATTATTCTGCAATTAAGTATGTACCAACACAGCTTTTTGTTCCTTATATTTAACAAATTGTGAAGGTGGATTCATACTTATTTGAAAATCATATTTTTTATAGAATAAAATAAAAATATATAACTGTATTAATAAAAGTTTTGACTTTTTAGTACAGATTTTTATGATTTTTTTTTAAGAAAATGAATCTTGGCTTACTTAAAGTACACAAATACACATTTGACATCTTTCACACTAACCAAAGGGTTGTGTTGTGAAAGTGCAAACGGGACCACCAGGACTTGAATCCACAGCCTTCAGTGCGCTGTGCAAACGAAAGTCATTGACTAATACCACCGAACTTCCAACAACCTGTTTGTGGATAAAACTTATAAAAAATTGTTCAAGTAAAGCTTCTCACTATGGAATATGTCTATAAATATAAGTAAACTAAGAAGTCGGCACCCAATCATCAAAACATAACGCAACAGTTGAAGAATTTAAGGCCCACGTCAAGTTTCAAACCTGCGTTAAGCTTTTTCATCAACAGATCTATTGCGTTTAAGTGCAATAACAACACATTGAGATGTGACTACTTTTACATTTATAAATTCTCCGTAGGTGGTTCTTCTTATAAATCTGATGTCCTGTAATCATGGTGAAAAGTGCATGATTCAAACATACATGTAGCTATCTCACAAACTGATATGCTCCTCTTGACGTCATAAAGTCATTATTTGGTAAGTTATAGGTAACTACAATGCTTTTATAATTAAGAAATGTAAATGAAATGACTTGCTAGTACAATCACCTATAATAGTATAGGTAGTAAGTTGTTTTAAAATATCACATTATTTGATATTTTAACACAGTAACCTTATTTGAAAATATACTTGCTAAATCCATGACTTCTCATCCTTTATATTAAGTTGTCGTTGATGGATTATTTGACTAAAACTAAAAAAATCAATATAAAATTATTTTATCATTATAAAATTATCTATTGTTTGGAAGTGGTTCAGGAGAATAATATATTATTAGATGTTTTATAGAAAATTAAAACACTATAATATGTATTTTTTTTTCAGTTTATTTCTGGTTATAAATAAATGAAAACATTCTGTTTATTTCATTTCAATTACATATATTTCAATGAATATAAACACAACTACCAATTTGTAAAATTAAATAACATAATTTGTTAGATCTAGCAGATTAAAAATAGAAAAAAATAAATAAAAACAGAATATAGAAATTCAAATTGGCGTTCGACTACAAACGAAGATTTTGCCAATGTATAGTACGAAAAAATTAACTGTCCTCTGGAATATATAAACAATTATTTAAACCAAACAAAGACACTTATAAAAAGTGGACAGTTAATTTTCTTCCTACTCTACATTGTGAAAGAATTCGTTTGTAGTCGATCGCCAAATGTATTTTGTCTAGGCCTACAGACGTGTTGTGAACAATTGTGTTGTGGCACGCCAAAAGCTTATTTTTTCATAAAAATACAATGCTCAACGATAATGTGTCTCTAATCATACTAAATGTATGAATCCGATGTTGCTTCTAGCATGTCATAGCTCATCAAAACACATTTTTTTATACAAATGAATCTGGACTCACCCAAAGTGAACAAATTTACACTTTTGACATCTTTCACACAAAACGATGCTTGTGTTGTAAAAGTTGAAAATGGTCGGCACCAGAAGTCAAACGCACAAAAGCCGTAAAATTAATCTGTAACAAAACATTATGGAATTTATATACACAAACATATTATGAAATGATGTACAATTATCAAATAATAATACGGGACTTACCGCTTTGCTTATTCCAGTAATAAAATGCATACTTGTACATTTTAGAAATTCATTCTTGATATTGTTGTAAATATCTTGTAATCTATCCTGTAAAAAAAATATAGTAACAGAAAATAAATGAATGTAATTGGCTAGCTGCATTGTAATTACGCGATTATTTGAAATAATATTTACTCATTAACTTTGCTTACCTGTTTTATTAACCCCAAAAATTGATTTTATATCTAAATTCAATGTTTACATTTTTTTATAGTTTGAAACAAAATTAGACATATCCATAGATTTTTTATGACGTATCAAATGAACCATAGAACCAAAACACACTAAAAAAATATTCTTAGTTAGTGTTAAATTATTATCGGAATTTATTAAAAAGGAGAAAAGTATCAATAAAATGAATTCATATAAAATGTTTATAATTCACACATCCTAAACCTGAAAATTAAAAAAAAACATTCAATAAAAATATCATGATTTAATTTTCATTCACAAAAAAATACCGCAAATAATTTATGGGTAATCTATGGTACTGGCGTAATGATATCTATGGCGTACTGGCTGTCATCGATATTTTGACAAACAACAAAACATTTTCAAAATTCGAATATTTTTTTAATTGATAGCTGCTGTTAATATATTTCTAAGTAAGTACCTGGTAATATTTATTTATTTAGATTACCCTATGTACCTACCTACGTAATATTTACTAAATTATGTAGAATAAACACTTTTTTTAATAGAAATCCTTGTCTTCCAGCATCAACCAAAAATTATATTACTTACATATTATACAACCCAATGGATGTGATAAATGGTTCTTGTCCTGGAATAAATTTTACGTTGGGTGTAAAAAATCAACATGAGGCTATGAGCATACTTTGAGAATGGATGTATAATGGAGATATATCTACAGGTACCTATAGATTCAAGTTTTCATATTTTATAATGGTGGCCATGTAATAACTATCTACCATAATTTATTGTTTTTATTCTAGGATGGGATGACCATAGTCTTTTTGGTTTTCTTTTGGATTGAAGGAACCTTGGAGGTTCCGTCAAGAAAATGTCTCCAAACATACTGATCACTGCATTTTGCTGTCTTTCAAGGATATATTTCATTCAACACGATGATCGTCCTACATCATTAAGATTTTTTACCACAACAATAGGTATGATCTTTCTTGTATTTTGTTTAAAGAATATAACATATGATAAATAAGTTACCATACTTTGCGTTTATCTACATAACGATTTAGATTCAATATAATATTTACCACCATTGTGTGTGACAAAATTCGATACAAATATTAACTTAAATTACATCAAAGTGTATTTAAGAACGCTCTCCGGCATTTTGCATTACAAAAATATTATGTAGATGACTTTAGATTACATATTAATGTGTACCTAGCCCAAAAAATTCATGAAATGATATTATCCGTCATTATAGGTACCTATATCTTTGTGTTTGTTCTAGGATGAATGATTTGTCACAAACGTTGGACAGTTTTAAGAAAGTCATACCTCTCATTGATTGCTTTCTTCAAGAATACTTCTTTTGACACGATGAAACTCTATGCATATTGTTTTTTTAAACAAATTTTCACGGCAACAATACCATCAGTCTTTTTTAAATGAACCTTGTATATTACTGTTTTTGCATAATATAATATATGATAAATAAGCTAACATAGTTTTGAGTTTATTTACTATTATATTTCTAAACTATTTTGTGGATAAAACAAACGTTTTACTACACTGATTATAATCCAGTATTCCTGAATGCCATTTAAAGATTCTCAATTATTGTCGATATTATTTCTTTTCTCCCAACGATTCTGTCAAGTTCACTGTACCTAATGATCTAATTTATCGGTCACTGTTTTACCGGCAAGTTTGTTTATGGAATGTTCATACCAATTTCAATGTTTATTATTTTACTTGCAAATCTTTTTCAACAATGATTTTAAGAAACTTTATTAAATATAAAATATATTGAATATAAAATGATTCAACAATTATTGCTAAATTATTTTATACCTATCTGCATTTGAATATGATTTTTAAAGGTAGCTACATAATTATTACTCATCTAATGGCTACGACGGTTTTACACAAAATGTGGCCATAAATTTTTTAAAATGTGTCAAATTACAAAATGGAGGATTTTTTTTTCCAAAATTTTTCATTAAATCTTTATTTATTGAGAATAATAAGATTTGAATAACTTTTATATGTATAACGAATCAATCTCCAATTATTTTATAACATTTTCATACCGTAATACCAAGATTCTATTCAACGTTTACATGAGTAATTTTGTTTCCAAAAGATGGCTTTCTGTCTTTTTTGAAAAATTTGTATGAAGATCCTAAAAAAATAAAGTTTTTTAAATAGCTCTTAATATATTAAAGTTAACGTTGCCAATTTGTATCTTAGAACGTTCTCGAGCAAATTTCACCGCTCTGCGCAGATTCATATCTGACGTAGCATTTGTATTTTGAGCGTGATGTTCACATATACGGTAAAGTATTGTCAAAGGCAAATAAAAAAACAAACATTTCTGAATTATTATGTAGATTATAATAAATAAGCTTTGAATATTGTGTTTGCATTTCTCGCGACTTTTATTTGACAACACCCTTCTGTCATAATACGTAGATAATATTCTCTATGGTCCTGGCACATACCACAGCCGCCTTCTAGAGTGCGCTCCACACAACACAACTCGCAAATCATCTCCGCAACCAACTTTCTTCACAAAAGACTAAATTACTCTCTTTGAAATTCTCGCAGAATAGCGCCACTGTGTACATGGGATGGTGTTTCTCCTACACTGTCACGACCTGAATGGATGTTAAAGTCAAACAAACTTTAGCAGGGAGGACAAATGGGCATACGGTCGTTGTGAATGGAAGGCTGGCAATTGTTAAAATTCATCATTATAATATAACCGCATATTTTATATTCTAGTCTACGTTGAATCCAAAAATCTTGTATACAAAAATGGAGAGCTATTTTCCGTGGTCATCGCGTCACGCCTAAACGGCTGGACCGATTTCGCTAATTCTTTATTCGTCGTGTTGGCTTTGATCAGAAGAAGGTTCTTATGAAAGAAAAAATTAAAAAAAAGTTGCGTAGAAAATTAAAGAAAACTCTACGTAGGCAACCTTATTAGACGCATCGTGCGGAATTACATTGGTCAAATGATAATTATTAATTCATCACCATACAAATTCGAATTCAATATTCATAGTACGTTGTGCACCAACAAAGCCAACAGGCAATAAAGATGAGACATTAACAAAATGGATATATTCATATCCTGGCGCCAAATACATGACAGCAGTCGCAGTCTTTAAATTTGGTTGCTCTACTTGTACTCAATAATTACCATCTGTTAACTCTATATTTCATTAATAATTATTACACATCGACTTGTTGTATACATGGGATTTTTTGACAGGTTGAGGAGAATTTTGCTAAGCTATACGTCGGCGCACCCAGCGTGAACCCATCACTTCTACCATTATGTTGAGGAGATGGACTTGGGTGGGATATGTTTTAAGGATGCCGAATGACAGTTGGCCGAGGAAAGCGCTGTTATTCTTCCCCCAAAAAGGAACAGGAAGACCCTCTCATAGTGTGTTCCGCTCCTTCGAAGTAGAGCTGAGGAATCTGGACATGGTGTGGGAGGAGGTCATAAACATTTAGCAAGATCGAGAGCTTTTTGCCTCCTTATGCCCCTAAGTGGGTCTTAAGGAAGTTGGATTGGATTGAAAATTCTCAATTAGGAGTCTCGGAGACTTAAATATTACCAGAAAGAATTGTCCTCGTCTACTAATAAGTTATTTCCACGGTGTCCAGTATCAACACTTAGGAAAATATACTCTACTAGCTTATACCCGTCTTCCTTTACGTTTTTGATTCCGAATGTCAGGCTTGATCGGTAGGTAATTAAACAGGTTCTAGTCTAGCTTCCCATTGCTTTACAGACCTCTATAACTGACATAAGCACAGAAAAAGAAGAATGAAACTTTCACAATTCATAAAAAGAGAGAAGAATGACACTTTTAATGTTTATTAAAATTTTGTATGATGATCCTAATTTTTTTTTAAAATAGCTCTAAATATAGTAAAGTTAATGCAGCAAATTGTATTAAAGAACCTTCTCCGTCATTTTGCACGGCTCTGTGCAGATTCATATCTGACGTAGCATTTGTATTTTGAGCGTGATGCTATGACATACGGTAAAAAGCAAATAAAAAAACATTTCTGAATTATTTTGTAGAAGATTTTCAAGCTCTGGAGCCTTATTCTCGTAATCAATCGCATTTAAAAAAAGGTCGCCCTTGAATTTGACGTTTGTAAGATAGTTACGGGAATACATACGATTACATAGAATTTCATACTAATATTTCAAACAACGAATTTTTAAGATATCTTGTTTTGTGAATACCAATCCGCCATTTTATGATTGTCAATCAAGATAGGAGCGTATCAAGACCGCTACGAGAATAACCCTACTGGTTGATTTTTCGTTTGGTACAAATGAGAAACAAGCATAAAATGAGACGAGGATTCTTATGACAGTGTGCATGTCGATCGCGCAACTCGCCAGCGATCAACCACCATTGTGCAACGACCGTTCCAACAGGAGTCATTACAACGCCACTTAAAATAATTAAATAAAAATGAGCACTTTCCGCAGTCGAAAACAGGTTTTGAACCCTGCTCGGTTTCATAAAGTGTTAATATAATTATTATTGTTATGCGGTGGTTGTTGGCAGTATTCGGGACCTTTTGCTGTTTTAAAAAGAACGTTTTATTTTGTAATATTGACATCCTCGTATTTTTATGGAAGTTAAAGAAGGATTTTTGAAGTTATTTTCTTTTAAGTGATTCTGGGATTACTCAAAGTGAGCACAAAAACATTTTCGATATCTTTCACATAAAGCAAAGCTTGTGTTGTCCAAACGGTCTGCACAGGGATTCAAACACATGTCCTACAGTAAGCTACACGTACGAAAGCCGTCAACTGTTTTTAAAAACTTTATATAATTTCCAAGCCCCTATCTTGAAACTTCTTGTCATTTTGAACACTGGTTCGAGACCTACTTAAGGCAAAATATTTTCAAGACATTTACAAAAATGGATGAATTCATGTTATGGCGCCAAATACATTACAGCTGTCTTTAAATTTGGTTGCTCTCTTATTCTCAATAATTTCCAACTTTTATCTCTATATTTAATTAATTATTATTAAATATTTACTTACTGTATATATGGGATTTTTCGATGTGTTGAACATGTCGAGAATTCTCATGATTAGGAGTATCGGAGACTTAAACATTACCACCTAATGGCGAATGTTGTTAACGTAAAGTGATGACACTAAACCAGCCTTCGAAATAACAGTAGAAGATGGTCGTAAGCCCGTAGTGGTTTGTTCCATTTAAAAATGGAACATCAGTAATTAATTATAGAGTCAATAGTTGTTACATATTCGTTAAGATCTAGTCCTGAAAATGGTCAAAAGAATCTACAAAGATTTTTGTTTGCAAAACACCGTTCGCCATTAGGTGTTACATGTTCGTTAAAATACTGCGTTTTTTTTAAGAGACCGTCGCGACTGCTGTCTCTTTCGAAATGAGAGAGACAGCGATAGCGACGGTCTCGACCGTGAGCTCGAAAAATGTTGGGCATAAAACTGTTTTTAAAAAGGACATTAGGACATTGTCAGACTAGACTTTTTAGTAGGAACATATACAATATACGCAGATAATAATTTTGTAAACCATTTAAATTCGAATCAGCAATGGTTGCATTCGTTCTTCTATTGTTCGTAGAACAAAAAAAAACCCCGAGTGAATGGCGTTTCGGCCGTCATGGATCACCGACGAAGATCTATAATATCGATCACTGCGATCAGTATAATGACGTTATAATTACTCCCGAGTGTGTTGAGGAGAGTAAAGTTAGCATGCTGCAGTGCGGGCCCCCACTTAACACCACAGCTCATTAAATGCCAATTGTAATTACGCGGCCGTTTCAAGAATTCCAAGGTATCTGCTCCGTTAAATTGTATCGAACTTGGTGCGATTTTCTACCGGACGATTCGGTTGTTGATGCCATTCCCTAAGGGTGCGTTTATACCGAACGAACATAAAGTCAGAGCTCCATAATAATTAATGGTCGATAAATATATCAACAATCATGAAAATATATTTTATTTTCCAGCCCTGGCTCTGTGTTTTGAAATAATAATAAATAATAATACTAATTAATTTCGATTTAAAAAACATACATAAAATATACATAATATCAATTATACACATAGATATTCACATAGGTACATTCCTTTGATTTGATTCCAATTTCGATCGAAAATCCCACTAGGCAAATGCCCGTTAGTGGGGGTATCTAATAAGACTTAACAATAGTCAAAGTGAAAGTGAACACTTTATGCTAAAAAATACCATAAATGCTAAATAAATTAGTCAATCGTCTATCATAGTTTAAGGGAGATTAAAAAACAATACATCTCAAAAATTAAATAGATTAAAATATATAGGTACAGTACACTAAGTTAGGAATAAAAAAAAACAATAAATGATAAATAAAACAGTCAATCATCAATCATAGTTTATGTAAGAGATTATTCTTCTTCTCCTAAATAAGAGGAAGAATCTAAGAATTTAAGATTAAATTAAATAGATTAAAATATATACAGTACAATAAGTTAAAATAAAAATAAAAAACAATAAAAAACAATAATTTTTAAGTTTGTTTGGTTTAAATGCACACTATGAATATAGATTAAGTATTGAAAAGAATAAGACTTAGGTATGTTTAAAAAAATATATTTAGACACATATATTAAAGGTTTCCTTTCTATAACAATTACTCTATAAGAAATCTACATTACGCTCAATCTTGCACAAACAGTCTATCGTCATGTATAAATCCAAGTTATGAAACGTTTTGGTATAAAATATGGAATAGTGAATCGGTAAAAGACTCTGATGAGGATCTTTATTTTTCTCGACACAAGTATTGATTAGTGTGTAAGATACTGAATCAGCTTTGAGTGAGAACAACTTTATAAATAAAAGTCCCTTCTGAATAGTAAAGACGAAACATTTTTGATGAGTTATTTAAAATGCTTAGATAATACCTATATTTACAAAGGATAAAGTTATTGTATGGTTTATTTATGTATGATAATTTTTAATGACGAACATACGATGACATTTGAACTATATATTTTTTGATAACTGGGTTAATTATACAAATTGTGGTGAGTGCGCACCTTTTTATGGCTAAATCCTATTTAGGCATTTTCCATTCTATCCTTTTTATTTCAATTGACATTCTATGCGTAGGTAATTTTATGATCTTATGTCACCCACAACCACATAAGGCCACGCATAAACACAAAATTTAAAATTTAATTTTGGGCATTTATATCGTCCGACAAAAACGCCAACCAAATCGGAACATTCCAAACTTCCGCTAGACAATGTCGAAGGGATACGTGTGGACTTACAGCAGGCATAGACAAGTAGGTGTAATGTGCGTCAATAATCATCCAGACTACTTTTTCCATAATGGCAAGGGTCCATGCCGGCTTCTCTTAGACCACCACCATTAGAGCATTCCTGTCCTCTGGAGCGTGTTGACTTCTTTACGAAGAGTTACCTCAAGGTTAGTTGCGTTCATTGACGAGAGCTGCTTGGCCAGTCCTGCTACTATCTGCCCATCGCGTAATTTTAATAAACGGACAGCTCTTACAATAATTATCTATAATTGACTTTATCGCATCTATTGATTGGCGTGCTCCCGTTGTGTCTTCCTTGATGGCTAAGATAAGCGGCCATCTTGAAGTATTCTAATTGAAAAGTAATAATATTGCACTGGTTTAAACCATGTTTCTGAAATGCCTTCATCTCATCCATCCGTACCATTAACATTCATTATCATATTATTCATACAGAACATTTTTTGTTTAGAAAGAAATAATATATAGGTTGGTGATTTTAATTTCCAAAATGACTTGAGGGGTTGCTTTCAAATTCATCTACAAATTAATAATGTTCTTTTTTCTTGTTTGTATTGTTTAATGTTATTTTTGTTGCAATAGTTATCTGTTTGTTCTTCTCTTCTTCTTCTTTTTCAGACTTTAAGCGTCCATTTCTGAACATAGCTTTGTGACCTGACCATCTTGTTTCTTGAAAAGGCTCAAGCTTTAAGAATTTATAAATTCATATATTTAGAACCAGGGGTCGCCCGTCATCATGTGACGTATTAAGCTCGCTTTTAAAATGATTTTCGATTAGACGCGTAAAATAATGTAGGTACTATAGGTAGGTACCTAAAGTTCTTGTCTATGCAAAATTGACATAAAAACTGAAGCATTATGCAGTATGTGTGTGTATCCGCCCATTTCGAACGATCGAACTCACACACCACTACATAGACAGCGCGGTACGTTTATGCATATTTTGGGCTATAAATCAAAATATCATAATTGGTTAAGTTATTACGTAACTCGGAATTTTTGTTGAACAACTCTAACCCCACGCGAAATATTTTACATGACAGTGAATAAAACCAATTCGACTAAGGGAAATTTATATTCATCACATTCGACATAGGTACAACTATTGCTATGGGATTAAATGTGAAATTTTCCGCTGTTTCCATTAAGGTAAAGTAAAATTGGGACCTTGCAAGAGTCGATATAGCTAATTAATAGGACAATCAAACAAGCAATGACCCATTTCTCTATATCTGTAGACCGACAGGTTTTGCCACTACCTCTTATATAGATCTTTAAATGTGTAAATGTCATTGTATTTTTATTCCATTAATGTTCAAAATAATTAGTATTAAGTAATTCTAAATTAATTCAACTAAAACTCAACAGTCCGGCGTGTGAACGTAAACAACGGTTGATCCGAGTCTCGTACATGTTGAAAACAGGAAGACGCTCCGTAGGAGGGGTCCATTGGAAGGTCTTTGTGGGAAAAAGCTTCTGTAACACCTGCCGCTCCATTCCGGAGGTCGCAGCGCATTCCTCTCCGTACGGGAGACACCATCTTGCCAACACACGGGATTAGATGCCAACACTCCTGACAGCTGGATCTCTATGGTTTCTCTTTATAATTATTTGGAATACCTACTACGCTTGACAGAAACGTGGTTATTTTTTTATATAAATGTATGTGATAAAAACTATGTAAACTACGAAATTGAATTATATGTAAAACGGACTAGAAGTCTCTCCACCTGCGTTTTAACTGTAAAGGTCCTTTTTCGTTCGAATAAACATAGCTCCGCCTCATTATTTCAGCGACAAAAGGTCACTTGCCTAAAGTCTTCGCGTTACAAACCTGCGCAGACAGTCATAAAACTTTAAATTGGTTGACAACAGAAGGGGGTGTAATATCTCGTTGTTTGCATTGACTGTACCTTGGTCGATGGGTCATACTTATTATCGTGTTGATTTACCTACTGATGGCCGATTCTTCTCGATAAAAATCATACTTCAGGGTCTTGGGTCAATGGAATGAAGATGAGGTCTTACTCGTTTCTGAAAAAAAAAAACGATTTGCCCAAGTTTTTGTATTATTCATGGACGGGAATTCGAAATTCGAAAAAAGCTATATACCTACTTAGGTATATTATCAAATTTTTAACTGCAGACAAATATAAAATGTAGAGAATCGCCTTTAAATATCGGTTCATGGTCTAAATTTGTGGTAAAACTATGAAACGTAAGACTGTTAACTATCAACAGGAAACTTTTTTCCGCCCAAAGGCCAAAACACTGAGAATGTTTAACTTATGTATTATCCTAACGGTGATTTTACGTACTTTAAAAACCACTACATGCTTGCCAGTTTTTACATGCTCTTTATCGATGAATGTATATTTTGCCGTCCCAATCTGTCCAATTTCATGTTCAACAGGTTGACACCTTCCAGTGTATAATTTAAACTGACCAAATTGTTATCGTAATAATTTTAAAATGCATAATCGGGAATCGAACCTGGAGCATTTACTTCCCGAACCTACATTGCGTCAATGTTAATAGCTACTTTCAGAATTGCTGTGGCACTAAAAAAAAGTATGGATGACGTTTTGACACATTTAAGCTCGATAATAAGTACCAATAATTTCGCATTATGATAATGGCGCCCAATTCTGTCACGGACCAAATTATTTTGGGCAAAGAGCAGTTTTATTGTGAAGTATGCAATTATTGTGTCAATGATCCAAAAATCATTTTTCTTCAATCACGCACGCAACATTGATCGCTTTTAATTGCACACAAACTCTATTCTAGATCCACACGCAAGTTTTTTTGTATCACTCCGCAATATTGTGGATAATGCCTTTGTTTGATTTTTTCTATATATGTACAACGTTGTGATTCTAATAATTGGATCTCGCTGCAAAGATCATTCAATACCAATTCATTGAATAGAATTATAAATTTGAACGAAGAAAAATATATCCAATTGATGTTAAGAATTGAAAATTTGGTTTCACCTAACGAGATAATACTATTATAGATAGTCATAAAAAATCTGTACACTTAACCAGATCTCGTGAGAATATCACTATTATGAAAGTTAAGTGTTAGTATTCATAATTTAGGGGTTCTGTTGTGATGTGGTCTAAACCATAACAAAAGAACCCCCGCTGGTAGTTTCTTTCTTTGTGCCGACAAAACAACAAATAAAGATCATCTTCGTGTCTATCATCCTCAAGGATCTATGTTGGTTTCTTTTTTTTAGGACGCGCATCTTGGCCCCATTTCAATCCTTTATCAGTTTGTTTGACACAATAATCGACTCCCTTTTAATTATGCGGTCAAAATCTGAGGCGTTCCAGACTTAATTGTTGGTTGCAACCGAGTCAATTAATTGGGAGTTGTCTTTTGTTTTTGTCCGTTGTCTTATTGAATTGATCAGTTTCGTTTTTATTGTATCTTAATCAAGAATAAAAATGTCATGGTTTTTCATCGATAATTATTATTTTAAACTTTACGGTCGAAATTTATCATTTTTTATACACTGCATCTCAAAGATATTTTATCATTAAATCGGCAAAAACAAAATTGTACCATAAAGACGCAGACATTTCTCTTGATATGTATTACCAATAAAAGATTATGAACATAAAAAATCAGAACAATAGGATGAACCCTTTTTAACATAACTGGATGTATGTATATTGAATCTGGAAAATCATTTTTTAGAAGACTAAGACCAAACTCCGTTATGTTTTGTCTATATAAATAGTGTAGTTCAACTGGTTGGCTTCCTTTAAGATACGTTTGCCCAGGTGCACTAAGGCTTTGACATTAACAGGAAATGTCTCAAACACGCACCACATACTACTTACAAAGGCATTTTATTCAAATCTGGTTATCGGAAGATAAAACAACATTATAAACTAATCTATGGAAGAAGACAATATGAATAATGGTGTTATGTAACGTATTAAAGAAACCGATATGGATTGGATACGCCAACGCTCAGCTCTAAACCGTATTATTTATATAACATAATGGTCTCGAAGCTCCGAAATTACTGCCAAAATCATAACTTTTATTTTCGTGTATTTAGTGCCGATAAATATTATTACCAGCTGCTCTTAAAATTATAGAAATAATACGGGCAATAAAAAGATCTTAATATCTTTATTATTATAAAAAAATACCATAATATTCTTCTTATTTGGGCAAATCTTATAAAGTACGTACTTTACTTTCGTTTTGATTTTGGTCGTAAAATATCTGAATGATATTAATGTTATTACGAGATATTGAGTATAATAATTAGAGCTATAAACGATTTTACGGACCAAAGTTATAATAACTTCGGGCGTCCCTCAAGGGTCGTTATTTGGACCTATAAATTTCCGGTTTTTATTTTCTATTCTTTTATCCCCATTAATTTAAACTTGACACCTTTTCCGATTATAACCAACTCCGTGAATGATATTGTAACCCATCCACGGCGATAAGGGATAACCTTTTCATTATCTTTTATAAGGGCCATTATTATTTACTCAATCTCCTAAGCAGAAGTTAATTATAAATTTCTGGTGCCAACATCTACCGATTGGTCACCCTTTATTCATTTGTCGATGATTTAAAAATGAGCTTAACCGATTTCAACTCTTTTTTTATTTTAAATTTTCTTGCTCTCCTTTATTCTTTCTTCTTGGAATATTCACCATGTATCTCCATCTCTATAGATTAGGGACTTTATGTATATGGATAAAATACATTTTACACTGCTCGCCATCAATAATTTTCATTTTTCAACAAACAATTTTGGCCTTGAGATTATTACCCCATTTTGATTTTGCAATAACCTCGTTGCATATTATAAACAAGCTCTGTACCTGAGATTTTCAGTTAATACATTTTTGACAAGATCCAATACATTGCAGATATTTATTAAAATGATTCCAAGTTATGACAATTTATTACAATTGTGTAGGAGTTCACACGGATGCATGCGCGCGTCACCATATTTGGAATACGCATGCAAAATAATGATAGCACTATAATATAAAGTATGGAATGCCACAATGATCATTAATTGTGAGTCCATTATAATTATATTTTTTTTTTCGAATATTTTCAATACTTGTATGCTTCGAACTTTTACAAAGATTCTGCAAGGGTTTTTTTAACACCCTTTGATATGAGCGCAATACAAAATCTTGTATGAAAACACCAGTGTACATATGTATAAAAAGATATTATAAAAATATTTAACAGTATTTTAACCTCAACCAAAGGTAGATAGTCCTTTTGATATTAATTTACATTTAATTTGATACCTTCGTGGTTGGTATACTACGAATAAATCTTGATACATTATGTTCGCCGCATTTTTTTTTCGTCGTTGTTTGGAATTTAAAAGACAGGTGTGTGTGCAAAATGATTTCTGATCATGGTTCTACAAGACACTAACAAGTTAAAGTAGTTTTTTTTGTATTCATCTGTAATTTTGTCCTTCTAAGAATACTTTGTTTGGCTGAATTTGCAAACTAAATAATTTTCCTTATCCTAGAAACGTTTTTCCTTTTACTATGGTATAGAATACCTAGAACCACAAAGTGATTATCTTCAGAAGCTAGTTGATTGAAAACTGCCAACCACATGATACAAACCTATCTGCCATCATAGGTAACCTCAATGTGGCATAAAATATATAGATAGGAATAAATAGAAGACGGCTAAATCACAAATATTACGTGTTCGTAAATGCGAATTTGTAGTCATTTTGAAAAAAAAAACTGTCTTTTATAAAGAAAGCCCCGACTTATTTGTCGATTGGAAGTTTTAGAGATTTTCTGTGGAGGAATGGTGTTGAGTTGATTAAGCATTACAAAGATTTTCTTTTCTGTAAAGGTCAAAGCTTGATGTATAAAGGATGACTTTTCCAAGGTGTTGATCAACGTTGAGGCAATATGACAAGACATAAATGATGAAGAAACACAACTTTTCTTGGTTTTTGCGATTCATGAAAATTCGAGAGACTTAAAATAATCTTCAAGATCTTTCATTCCAAACTATCATTGAGAATATTCCGAATCTCCAGCCCAACCCATTTGCTACCAACTTACAAAACAGGTAGGTCAATACTAGATTTTCGATTACACAAATGAAGAATCGACCACGTAATAAAATAGTAATTAAAATATATCAATTATAACGCCTCTTTGACTCCTCCCTTCTATATCATGTAAACGCGCCTTTTCGTGATTTGATTTCTTTTCTACATAGATACATTTATAAAAAATCTATTTATTAGAACATCGCCAATCTAAAAGGGTATTGAAATAATTAAATTAATGCCCATAATTCAAAATGAAACACAATAAAAAAAAATGCCCTATTTTCGATACGTGAGAATGGATTTCTTGCGATGATCATATTTTATTGAAGATAATGTATAAACTAATAAAGCCAAGAATTCCAATACACAGCCTCTTCTGATCTATTACGGTATGTTAATAATAATTATTATTGTACTATGTGATTATTTACATACGGCATGCCACAAGGCACACATATTGGTCCGAAGCTAGAACCTTAAGTGCTGTTTACTATGAACAAACTTGTTCTCCAGAACAAGTATTTTGTACCATCCGTACTAACAAGTCTTTATTCTAAACGATGACATCCGGTAATTTTGACAGACAGCAGCACTACTCTAAAGTGGATTCTTGGCGGTCATCTAAGCCTCAGTTTTTAAACACAAAAGATCTTTAATTGTCTCGAACTGTACCAATCAACCCTACTTATCAAGGCTAAGATGAGATGATCTATCAAAAAGCGTGAGATGTATCTTCCATCACACGATCATTTAAATTAAAATGTTTTATACAGTTGACCGATTTTTAATATAGCCATTAGAATTTTTAGTTAAGGTGCTAACTTCATTATCATTAGCATGATTAAAAATATTTATTTTCTTTTCCTTACAAGTCCTTTATTGCTCTAAAAATTGTCGCCTTATTCAATATGTTCTATCGCTCTTTTGGACCTTATTCTAACCTAAGAATTATACAGCTTCTGAATGCTCACTTCTTAAGATTTCTTCTACATTTTGAGTCACCAAACCGAAATCTTGGGGTGTGATTTGGAGGGTTTCATCCAAAATTAAATTTAAGAATCGACAAAATTTTCATTCGAATAATGCCATGACCAAGATTTTATTTTGGCCTTCCTAAAGGTTCTACTTCATTCCCTTAATAATTGTCCGATAAATTTTGTTCTCGATCGAAGCAACTCTGTATACATCTACATCTTTTCGTAATTGCTGTCGATGCTCCATCCAGGATGGTCGCCATGTGTACGCTCTCATCCCACCAAAGGTAGACACAAAATAATAAAAATATTTAGACGGCAGGTGTTATACGCTCTGATTGCAGGTATATAACTATATACGTGAGTGCTTCATATATATTATAATTCTCCTACGTATATATAAGTCAGGTATAAGCCTCATTATTTATACTACCCGCTCCTTTTGTTATTATTATAGTTTACTTTTTTAATTATAAAAGTTATAAATAAGATCAATACACGAAATAATTATCTTTAAATGATCTGGATTTGAGAGGCTCCAAGCTTCGATTAAATCTTGTACGAGAACAATTAATAATTTTAAATTATGTTTATTTTTTATTTTACTGTTATTGATTTTACCATCTCGGCGCTCTGGTCTTTCGCTTCCAACATCCCGAGATCCTAATCAATATCTACCGTCAATCTTCTCAAGTTTTGGCCTTCCCTTACTAGTTACATATTATGTTGGATGATCTTGGACATGAATTATTTTGAACATTCGAATATCATCGAAAGTCTTTCTTACAAGAGTTGTAATAGTCAAAATAGAAAAGGAATAATCTGGAATAGTGTCCCAAACATCGTCTTCTATCCCTGTTTATTTGTTTTTTTTTTTTAAACAAGGCATATTACATATTATAGTTTTTTTTATCTATTGAAAAAAGTATTAATTTTTTACCCAGACACTTTTATATTGAATGTTTGTGCTGTTTTGGTATCCATATCTTTTTAGGCTTCGACCGTTTTGTTCTTTTATGGGATTTTTTTAAGTCTTCTATTACTTCTTCTTTATCTAGTTTCAAATATTTTAACTCATATCATGTTAGCTGCACTTCTATCAGCTCCTTCTCTTTTTGGATAACATTAGCTCAAGACTTAGCCGATATTCCAACGCAAGTTTCATCATCTATTACGTCTTTACCATCTTTAGTTTCATTGATGTACATTGTGAATATTAATATAATGTTGAAGTCTTTTGTTGATGCCCGCAATATATCATTCAGATAATTAATATTATGTGGGATATACTGTTGATATACCATACAATCAATTGGAACAATATTGCTTTCGTATACATTACTCATCGTAGAATTTCAGTGGGCGTTTTTGGTCGGAACTTTGTATCGCATCTGTCTTTTTGTTTACCAATAGGCCACATGAAATATCGCCCATACGCGTATATCGCTAAAACTGTAATTAGAAGTATTTTTATTGAGATATCTCTAGAAAGTCTGTTTGAACTCTCTCGTCTCCTGTGGTATGTAATTTTCATCATCCGATAGTGATTTATGTTGGGAGGTATGGCAATGTTACCAATTAATATTCAATCGGTTATGTTGTGTACGTCACCAGTCTTTTTCATGAGCCCAAATTTGAACAATTTTCTCCATTAAGGATCTTGACTCTTTTTTGTTTTCTGCTCTTTTTTTGGATCTGTACCCCTGTTTGTTTTCTACCTTCTTTTTGGACTCCAAGACCTATCAATTTTCTATCTCTCTTAGCCATTGTTTCATTTATATTTTATTTATTTATTCACGGCTATGTGCCATTAACAATATAAAACATGTACAAAAGAAAAGTAAAAAAAAAATAATAATCAAAGAAACATACAGCTTCATACAACAGAAAATTTTTGTTATTAAAAATATATCTGGGCTCACCCAAAATGAACACTGATACACTTGTGTTATATTTTTGATTTTCTTTTTTTTAAATATGTTTTTTTTTTACTGATTATTGCTGGTATTTTAACATTTTTATGATCTGCATTGATGTCATTGTTTTTTGGGCTCCATTGATTGACTGTAATTTTTATTATTGTGTTAAGTGTAGATATCTAGTTTTATTGCTCTTCAACCTCCTCTCCAAGACAGGCATTGCCTCGTGGAGGGAGTCACCAAATTGTATTTTTTTAATCATTGTGTTATTTTTATTGAATAAAGCTATTATTATATTTCATACTAAATAAACCGTAAAATATGAAAATCTCAACTCTGGGAACATGAGCATCAGCTGAATGTTGACGACTAAACAAGTAGGCAAACAGCCACATCAAGAAAAGATGCCAAGAGACAGACCTGATGAAATCAAAGTCTCTTGCAAAGTGGTTCGTTCGCCAACTTTAATGCAGCAAACTTAAAAAGATGGTACTTGGTTCAAATCTCAGTCCCAAACATCATTTTTTGCTTCGCAATGAACCTTAGTTTGTATCAAAGATGTCACTTTGGACGAATCCATTGAAAAAGAAAAGAACAACAAGAATTTTCGCATCGAGACTCATTCTTTGACTTCTTCTAAATTAGCATTCAGCATCTTTATGCCCAAACTGGCATAAATAAATAATAATAACAATATTTATGCAAGCAGCTAAATAAATAAAGATAGGCAAACTACATGTCATTTACCAAATTAATATTGTATAAACATATTATGATCATAGACCCATTGTACAATATGTAATCTTTTGACATTTGCAAATAAATTTTAGAGATATATTACATACTTAGCTATTGGCATACTTAGGGCCGGTCTTCTTTTATGTATTTGAAAAAAAAATATGTTAAATTTTTTTTTATGTTTTCAATGTGAAATCTACGAATAGAAAGTGGCTCTCTTTATCTAATAACATACTATTTTCAATCCTTTCTGTACAAAGTACTAATAATGTTGTGTTGTTTTTTTTTTCAGGTATGTGAAATCCAAGTATGGCTGTTTTGATATCCTTGAAGAATCTCTGGCAAACTAGATGAACAGATTTTTTGGTATGAAGTATTATTATATTAGCACTTATCTAGTCAATCTCCGTAATGCGAAATATAAGTTTTTGATGCGGCAACTCATACGTATTGTTTTCAAACGTCGATATTATCCCTTTTTCAAATAACCAGCTAAAGTTTGTTATATTTCGTATATTAATTAAGTTAGACGACATGCATAGAAAAGGGTAAAAATTAATTCTTTTTTAACAGCTAAAAACTGATACATTTAATTCACACATCCATTTTCGTATTTGTGTGACCGGTCTTGATGTCAGTTACTATTCAAAAGCTATAATGGGACTTAAGAGTAATTTTATGATTAGGTAATACGAAAGCCTATAACATATTATTATTACGTTGGAATATAAGCCTCTTAAAATTAACTTTTACTTTTTTTATAAATCCTTGTTTATGGCATTGAGCCATCCATTGTTTATAGCTTCAAAAGGAGTCGCACTCTTTCTTCTTTTTATAGGTGTAATACAATAACAAAATATGTCAAATTTTATTTTTATCAATCAGCAAAAATTGCTTATAACGCCGACTTTCATCCCGTTACATCTTCTTTCACATACCTTCGCACAGTGTGAAAGATGTCAAAAGTTTTTTTCATGTGTTCACTTTGGGTGAATCCATTAAAATCTTTCGTTTGCAATACGGCATCGTAAAAAATCAAGAAAATTTTATATATTATGATCGCTTAGAAGGCGCTTTTCACCTACATTGGCGCCCAACGTATAAATCGTTTGATTGATTTCGTGTTCATTTAACTTGAACTAGTTGTATCCTACCTCACCACCGCAGCGTGTGCACATCGCCCCTCCCCCTCTCTTCACTCCCAATCCTCGCTTCTATCTCAATCCATCAAATTGTCATACCGTCATGTCTTCGACTCCCTTATGACAGATGGATAAATAAACGGTGAAAACTTAACAGAGAGACCTCCCGCCCACACTTTGCTTGACCCAACTTTTGATTAGCCCACCCCGTCTGTTTTTGTCTGTTTAGCCGAGTTTTTTCGACACATTGTAAAGTAATCGACTGGTCCTTTAATTTTTTAATTGTCTGCAACTGGATATTGGTTACGCTTCAGAAAAGTGGTTGATGTTGATAGCCTTTTTGGATGATGCAGCCACTATGATAGTGAAATATCAATACATTATAATAATATAGAAATAATCCACCAGATATAACGAAAAATATGTAGCATTTGATATCCTATTTTTTCAAGTCTTAATTTGTAAATTCATTACGAAGAAAAACCATACGACGCGCAACGCTATTTTTCCACGCAATATTTAAAACTAGCTAGACATGAGCGACTTATGAAAATGTTGCGATGTGTTGCTATATATGAATAAATCAATACTTTTCTATACAAAGGTGTCAGTATAGCCGGCGGAACTGAGGCATTTTTTTCCAGTTAACCGGTCCCGTTCAATCTGAGGCAGCCCAACCCCGAGTAGAAATTACAAGTGAAAAAAAAAACACTTGGAAAAATTCTGACCCGGCCTGGATCGAACCCGACACCTCGTGATCTGAAGTCCACCGCCTATGCCACTAGACTACCGATGTTGGTCAAATAATACGAGAAAAAATCTGCTGGTGTTTTATATGAACATGAAAAAGTCGCTTCTTTTGGCAGCATCCTCCACCAATGCCATATCTCGAAAGCACACAGTGGTATAATCTATTCGCAAAAAAAACAGTAAATTGACTTAACTAAATGTTTTATTGAAACAACCCGGCCGTCAGTGAAATTAGAAAGGTTATCGGCAAACAAAGTGTCATTAACGTCAATTTCGAAAACATGTTTCTGTATCCCTTCAGAGGGGATTAGGTCCCTACCGGAGCCCCCTCGCCTGACTTGTGGGGGATTAAGTCTTTTAGTCGCTTCATGTTTTTTGTGCATAATTAGCTAAAGCGATATTGGAATTAAAACATGATCTCGGTACCACATTTATATTATGTTCCTACCAGACTTATCTCTCCATTGTCTACCTTTTATCTTATAATATAAATGAAAGTCGGGATATTGCGAACACTTATAACTCGAGATCGGCTGGACAGATTCTTCCGATGTTTGATTTATTGGACTCTTCATCGCTCTGGATAACATATTATTAACAACTAATAAAAAGTTGAAAAATGGATAAGAAATAATATAAAATATAATATTAAAGTTAGTATGGAACCCATTTCTTGCGACGCCACCGCTTTCTATGAAACATCTATAAAAACAAAATTATTGTTTACTGCACCTGATATTAGTTCCCTCGCATACGTAATTGTCGCTCTTACAGTAGCCCATCTCACTTACCTACTCCACCGTTTCGAGCGATCTAGAAAATTTTCATACAAAGTCAAGAAAATTATCAGGCACTTTTAAAATGTGCACACGCAGCATCGGTACATCACTGGCGTGCGCATATATTATTATTCTCGCTTTGTTCCCGCCTGAGCTTTGAATACGAATGAAATATGGATGTTTTAGAAATATTTTAATGTTATTAGTTTAATTTAATTGAATTAATTGTGTATTTTTGTTTTTGGGACGAAGTGTACATACCTAATGCACATATGAACGGGCCGCCTCTGGTAAGGACCACAGGACAACGCCTGTCGGCAAAAAGCTAGTTTTACATAAATTTTACTTATGAAAAGGAGTCCTTTGTCCCTTCATTGTCTCAAAATTCATGAATCGCTGGACCAATTTCGCTAATTCTCATTTTGTCAGGAGAAGATTTTTATGAAATAAAAAAGTAAGATGACTGCGCGAAACGTTAGAAAATTTAAGAAAACTTAACGTAAGTAACCTTCATAATGTTATTGACAACATAGACAACTTTTCTATTTTTGAAATTAAATTGGCGTTTGACAGAAGTAACCTTCATTTGATAGTTGATATGATTGACAGAAGTAACCTTCATTTGATATTTGATATGATTGACAGAAGTAACCTTCATTTGATAGTTGATATAATTGACAGAAGTAACCTTCATTTGATAGTTGATATGTTTGACAGAAGTAACGAAGTAACCTTCATTTGATAGTTGATATGATTGACAGAAAGTGCCCTCACAGATCGTTAAAACAGATGAATTGTTCGGATGTTGGTTAAATAAGTAATTAATTTATTATAATACGTACAAAAATCCAATTCACAGTACATACAAGGTAAGACAATATGGGAAAAGTGGTTGGTTTCTCCGTGGTCAAGTCGTCGGTTTTCGTACGTACAGCGTATGCTGGAGTTAGTGGGTTCGTATCCCAGTTCTTACCTTTTCCACATTCACTACGTTAGTCTTTGCTTCGTTTGTGTGATTTCAATGGTGTATGTGTGTACATTTTGAGTGAGCAAGCCCGGTCTAATTTCATCCAAAAAAGGTAGTTAAACAATAAATTACCATTTTCTATGGCTCTCGTCTGACTGTTTTTGTTGCTGGTCTGACGTACCTACCTATATATTTTTTTCAGCAAAAACTTTAAAACTGTAGAATATAGTAAATAGAAAACCTTATCCGGTTCTTAATTTCTTATGTGATTTTACCACAAATTAGCATGATACATCGTGGTCTGGTTTCGTATCGTCGTACAACATAATATTATTCCATACAGCCAATTGTGATTAATATGTTTCGCTTATAATTACAGTTTTCGCTGACATAATATATGATTAGTGATATCGGGCCGGGTACCGAACTTATCTGACTGTTATCTGCTGTCAGCGGTGTACGCCCACTTGACCAACGCTGGTACACTCGGATGATGGTACACTGCGAGATCGACCGAGATGTAACAAATGATTGTTCATATATTATTGAACTGACAAAGAAATCCGTATTGTAGCCCCCAGGTGTTCTCGGAATAGCATGAGAACTAACTAACAATAACAGCTTCAATATTCCTATTGGTATTGTAAAACAGCTATTACATTTTAGTCAGATTGAAGAGTGGATGTAGTCATATCCTGGCGCCATCTGTTATCAGTGTCATTGATCAATAATTTGGTTTTCATGATGATCAACTGATGTCACTTGAAAAATCCACATAAATAATTCATATTTACCAGCCAAATACAAGTATTAACAAATAATTCGAAGGCTGGCCTAGTGTGATCATTTTACGTTAACAACGTTCACCATTAGGTGGTAATATTTAAGTCTCCGAAACTCCTAATAATGAGAATTCTCGACATGTTCAACATGTCGAAGTAAATATTCGTGTAACCACTAATCTGCATATTCATTTTTCAAAAAATGTATTTTTATGTATATTTAATAAAAATAATGATATTTGTTTTTATCATTCATTGGTTACCTCGTATCGATACGGTTATTTTTGAGATCAACTGCAAACAATAGTTATTGCCTTTGGTTCGACTGTGTACATGTAATTTATCTTATCTGTTGCTTTATACTAGCATCAGGATTTTTTTCATTCTTTCTTTGTATAATTTTTTTTTCCGGAAATGATTGATCTCCGAAATATGTCAAATATTCTAAATTCTTTGTGGTACGGAAGTGATGTAATGTGGAGATTCGCAAAAAAAGGAATATGGTATAATCTATCTATTCATCACTAGCTTTCCCGACAGACGTTGTCCTGTGGTCCTTACTATGAATATTGAATCCGAATTTATAGTTTATATACAAAAAATGTTTGAATGTTTGTTTGTATGTTGTATGTATGTTTGAATGTTAAAAAATATTTCTGATTATATAGATGACATGAAACAAATTCTATTGATAATCTACGTGCCAGTGTTTTGAAACTCTATGGTTGTCAGGTAAATACAAACCGTGTTGTTTTGGAACATTCATAAATGACGGTGGCGTCAGTAAATCCGTTCCATAATAACTTTATTATCTTATTTTATATTATTTTTTATTAGTTTTTTTTTTTCAACTTTTTAATAACTGTTTTATTATCCAGAGCGGAGAAGAATCAAATAAACCAAGCATCATAAAAATCGAATATGTAACAACTAATGACTCTAACAATTCGTTACTGATGTTCCATTTTAAAATGGAACATACCACTACGGGCTTACGACTGTTATTTCGAAGGCTGGCTTAGTGTGATCACTTTACGTTAACAACCTTCGTCATTAGGTGGTAATCTTTAAGTCTCCGAAACTCCTAATTACATATGTGAATGCTGGACGTGTCGAAAAATCCCATGTAAACAGTAAGTAGATATTTAATAATTAATGAAATATAGAGATATGTCATGAAAATAAAAAATGTCATGAAATACCAAGTCATGAAAATAAAAAATGAAATTATACAGAAGGTAGATAAATATATATATCTTGGTCAAGAACTAAAGGTCACAAAGGAAAACCAATTAACAGAAATCCACAGAAGGGTCAGACTGGGATGGGCAGCTTTTAAAAAACTGGACTACATACTAAAAAACAAAAAGATCCCACAGAACCTCAAAACGAAAGTATTTGATCAATGCATACTCCCAGTTCTCACATACGGATGTCAGACGTGGACCCTCACAAAGGAGATTGTGAATAAATTGCATGTCACACAGAGAGCCATGGAGAGGGCCATGTTAGGAATTTCGCTCAGAGACAGAAGGAGAAATGAGTGGATCAGAGGAGTGACAAGGGTCACTAATATTGTCCAGAGAGTTACGGAACTGAAGTGGTCGTGGGCTGGGCATGTGGCAAGAATGACAGATGGCAGATGGACCAAAATAATTTTACAGTGGCGTCCATGGTGGGGAAGGCGAAGCAGGGGCAGGCCAATGATGAGATGGAGTGACGACATCGTGGCTTGCGCTAGTTTTGGCTGGATGAGAAGGGCACAGACGAGAGAGAGATGGCGACAATTGGGGGAGGCCTATGTTCAGAAATGGACGCGAGAAGGCTAAAGAAGAGATAAAAGTTGGAAGAAAGCAATCAAATTTAAAGACTGCGACTGCTGTCATGTATTTGGCGCCAGGATATGACTATATCCATTTTTGTTAATGTCTCATCCTAATTGACTATTGGCTTTGTTGGTGCGCAACGTTCTAATAATTATGCCTAGATTCTTGTGACAATTTTTCAGGACTAGATCTTAACGAATATTTATAAAAATATACCTAAAAATCTTTTCGGCCAATCTCTCGCGGAACTCGCCGTAAATGGTTTATTTTTTTTGCCTGCAATAAATATTTAGTGTTGTCTTGGTCGTCCAGCTTCATGTAAGATCAAGAATGACATTCAAAAGGCAGGCAGAGGTCTAATAGACCCATCCGTCAGTCACCATCAGCCCGTGGATTGTCACACTCTGTCCAGATTCTGTCACTGCTAATCGCGACTCTTCATTAAAATAATTAACCACTAATCTATTCAAACGATACACGGAGCTTGTTTTTTTTATTCAAATCTTATCGGGGGACAATCTCTTGTGCGACAACACGTTTATATTTTGGGCGTTGGTGCAGAACCGGTGGTTTTTAAGGCGCGCAACTTTGAGGTCGGCCCAGAGCCTCTTCTCTGAACTGGAGGAGGTCCGCAGACGAAACCCTACGCGTTACGGTGATCGCGCTTTGTGCGTGGTGGCGCCCAAACTATGGAATGCTCTCCCTCTGAGTTTAAGGCAAGCCGAAACAGTTGACAAGTTTAAGAAACTCTTAAAGACCCATTTTTTCGGATGTCTTACTGATGTTTTGTATTAAATTTGCATTCTTCCAATCCATTGACTGTTCCAATCCATATTGACTGTTTACAAGTATCTATGATGATTTCACATATTTTACAACATGACGAACCTTGTGGTATTATTGCCATTTTTGTTATTTAATTATGTTTTGACGAACCTAATTGGTGATTATTACTCTTTTCTTTTTATGTGAGGTGCCCTTGAGGTGAAGATATTTCACTAAACGGCGCCATAAAAGTTGTCCAATTATTATTATTACTAGCTTTTTTACCCGTCCACAAAAAAAAGTTGTAGAATAATGGGAGTTATAGAACCTGATCTATGGAAGTTAACATACAGAGCTTTATGAAAGTTTGGTGTACCTACATAATGTATATAATTAATTGTACTTTTTTATTTGTAACACCTCATCAGCAAGAAGAAAGCGCTGCAAGTCATAATCATAACCTAGTGACTTATTCTCTATGCTTACCCCATAGTTAATAAGACAGAGTACTCGGTTTATATGTGGTGAGCTATGGCCTGTCACCACAATGTTGATTCTATTATTCTGCAATTAAGTACCAACAAAGCTTTTTATGTTCCTTATAATTAACAAATTGTCCAGGTGGATTCATACTCATTTGAAAATAATAAAATTTGTAGAATAAAATATAAATATCTACCTGTATTAATAAAAGTTTTGACTTTTTAATACAGATTTTCATTATTTTTTTTAAGAAAATGAATCTGGTCTTTCTTAAGTGAATACAAATACACTTTGACATCTTTCATACTAACCAAAGGGTTGTGTTGTGAAAGTGATAATGGCACCACCAGGACTTGAACCCATGGCCTTCAGTGCGCTGTGCAAACGAAAGTCATCAACTGATACCACCGGCTTTCCAACAACCTCTTTGTGCCTAAACTTTATAAAAAAATGTTCAAGTAAAGGCTCTCACTCACTATGGAATATATCTATAAAACTAACCATTATAAAACATCTATTGTTTGGAAGTGGTTCAGAAGAATAATATATTATTAGATGTTTTATAGAAAATTAAAACACAAAATGTATTTTTTTTTTCAGTTTATTTCTGGTTGTAAATAAATGAAAACTTTCTGTTTATTTAATTTCAATTACATATATTTCAATGAACAACTACCATTTTGTAAAATAAAATAACATTATTTGTTAGATCTAGCAGATTAAAAATAGAAAAAATAAATAAAAACAGAATAGAAAATACTTAAAATAAAAACAGAATATAGAAAATCATATCGACACCTTCTTTACCAAAAGCATTTGTATTCCATAATCTCTAATATAAATTAAAGTCGGGTTAGTGCGAACACTTATAACTCGAGATCGGCGGAACAGATTTTTTCGATGTTTGATTTATTGGATTCTTCTCCGCTCCGGATAACAGAATAACTAATAAAAAATTAAATAAATCGATGAGAACTTATCTAAAATACAATATTAAAGTTTGTATTCAACGGGTTTGGATCAGTATCGCCACCGACATCTGTTGGGGGAAATAGGGAGATGTCTGGTAGATTGATATTTTGATAGAAACATTCAATGTTTTCCCTATTTTTCTACAGATGGTGGTATAGGTAATGATTAAAATTAAAAATATAATTTTTGATTGTACTTTTTCAAGCTTTTTTATAATTTGTTAACGTCTAAAAATGGATGGAAAATAGTATGAAATAATATAATATTAAAGTTAGTATGGAACGGGGGAGTTTTGGTGCTTTTGAAATAACTGTTTCATAATTACCACATAACTTTTGATTTTTTTACAAAGAGTAGTCATGTATGTTAGCTATGTTATGTTACCCAGCAATATTTTATTGGCTTTTGATTAAAGGCGAGACGAAGTTCGATGGGTCAGCAAGTCAAAAATAAAATTCACATTTAACAGTAGAAACAGCCCCCGTAGACAAATTCAAATTGGCGTTCGACTACAAACGAAGATTTCACCAATGTATAGTACGAAAAAATCAACTGTCTACTGGAACATATAAACAATTATTTAAACTAAACAAAGACACTTATATAAAAAGTGGATAGTTAATTTTCTTCCTACTCTATATTGTCGAAGAATTTGTTTGTAGTCGATCGCCAAATGCATTTTGTCTAGGCCTACAGACGTGTTGTGAACAATTGGACCGCATTTTGCGAACAAGATCCAAACCACAAGTTGGTCATTTTTGAGTTAGATATGGCAAACGACTCTTATTTGTGAGAATTATATACAAAAAAAAATCTCAATTCGCTATCTTTAATATAATCCTGGAAAAACAGCATGTCCCAAGAGACCAGATTTAAAAAAGAGACTTAATTTTTTTTGCAAAAAAGATTCAAGCCTCATATTTTCACTGCATTGTATGCAGCATTATAATCTGTGGTAAATAACTTATTTGCAAAATGGAACCAAACACTTTGGAATGATTTTGCATAATAAGGGAGTTATCACAAAAACGTCAACATTTATTTTACAACAACGATCCACGAAGGTTGGAACTTTTTTATGAAAATAATACTATATATTAAATTACTTAAAAATAATTCACAAAAAAGAATCACGAAGCTTGGATCTATTTTGCATAACATTACATTTTAGAAAAAAGTAATCTATATATTTCTCAAAAAAGATCCAGGGAGCATGAATCCCTATTGCAAAATATTTGATCCAAGTAATAATATACAAAAGTATTTCGCAAATAAGATCCACAGAGCATGGATCCCTGTTGCAAAATATTTGATACAGTAAAAACGTACTACAAAAATATTTCGCAAACAAGATCCACGAAGCATAGATCCCTATTGCAAAATATTCGATCCAGTAAATAATATCCAAAAGTATTTCGCAAATAAGATCCACAGAGCCTGGATCCACGTTGCAAAATATTTGATACAATAAATACATACTACAAAAATATTTCGCAAATAAGATCCACAGAGCATGGGTCCCTGTTGCAAAATATTTGATCCAGTAAACACGTACTACAGAAATATTTCGCGAACAAGATCCACAGAGCGTGGATCCCTTTTGCAAAATATTCGATACAGTAAATACTTGCTACAAATAATTCAAGGATCTTTATTGCAAAATTGCTTTGATATTATTATTAATGAGTAGCTTTGCATAATAAAGTTGTATCATTAAATTTTAAAAGGAATTATGTATTCTTATATTTTATAGAATATCCTCAAATAATTATATTCATTTATTAAACTTGCATCCCTTACATTTTATATTTTCTATGGTATGGATTGCGTCATCTTTTGCGCGCGAAAATTTCCTTGTTTTTGACAGGTGTCAATGGCAGTATAATATACGAGTGCACTCGTGATCTTTAGTCAATTTATTAACAATAGTATTGTTTATTGTGTCCAGTGTGTATTTATTCATTATACCGAGTGTTCAAATAACTTCATTCTCATATTTTATTACCTACAAAGGAAATTTCCTTCGTTTTTTATGTTACGATAAAGTAAACATGAATAATCGTACTAAAAAGATGGTGAAATTAGCTTTAAGTTTAAATGAAAACAGAACTATGGCAAATGATAACCGTAAGTAATGCTGTTCTTTTTTCCAATAAAAATTAAGCATTTAAGTTAACGTTGTGCATTTGGGTACGTAATATTACGAAACCCAATATTATTATCGTATTAATTTCAAATCTATATTAATCTATTTTGCATCAAATTTTATGATAATGTGCTATATTTAAAATAAAAATATAGACACCATAATACTGCATATTACTAAATGAATGAGTTTTCTACACTGTGTTGTACTCTGGTGCATAATGAACATATTAGGGTCTGTACACATGTATAAAATTTCCATAGCATGGAATTTTGATACATTGCATGTGTGTGAGTTCAGATTTGTACAGGCGATTACTTTTGGTAATAATACTAATATCTCATTCCTCAACAATGTCTTTTTCATCCTATTGTTATAGGCTATGGCCTATTTTTTCTATATGATTTTCGCCTCTTGAGGTCTCAATGACCAGCTCTCACCTGAGCGTTTCGGTGGCCTTCTTCTTTTTCGCTGACTTGGGGAATCCCTTTGCATTTTGTAAATTTCTTTTTTTTTATTTTTACAGTCGATTGCTCTTCCATGACGGAAGTAACTGAAGATACTTGCATTATAAAAACACAGCAAAAAGATCAAGAGATGCAAGAGACTTCAGATTGCGAGTCATCAGGAGTGCTGATCCTACAGCGGGGTATGCAAAGTCCTGGAGAAGAATATTTACAACCGGAGTCCGATTCATCAAGATTGTTGATCATGCAGCAGGTTATGCAAAGCCCTGAAGAAGAATGTTTACAACCGGCGTCCGATTCATCAAGATTGCTGATCGTGCAGCAAGGTATGCAAAGTCCTGGAGAAGAATATTTACAACCGGAGTCCGATTCATCAAGATTGTTGATCATGCAGCAGGTTATGCAAAGCCCTGAAGAAGAATGTTTACAACCGGCGTCCGATTCATCAAGATTGCTGATCGTGCAGCAAGGTATGCAAAGTCCTGGAGAAGAATATTTACAACCGGAGTCCGATTCATCAAGATTGTTGATCATGCAGCAGGTTATGCAAAGCCCTGAAGAAGAATGTTTACAACCGGAGTCCGATTCATCAAGATTGCTAATCATGCAGCAGGGAATGGAAAGTACTGAAAAAGAATGTTCAGAACCAGAGATCATACAACATGTTATGCAAACAACAAACGATGGGTCATCAATTTTAAGTGACGGAGATTTCAGCAGTGATGACAGTATAGTTGACCCTAATTTCACTTTGGAATCAGAAGCTTCTGATACAGAAACTAATGATAATGAAGACTCATCAGCTAAGGGACGGAGCAAAAGAGGTCGGAAACGAAAGTATGGGGGACTTTCAAGGAATCAAAGAAAATCGAATAAATATCACAATTTAGCATATGTCAACTCGAAAAAAAAACATGTTGAAGCAAAAGTATTTAAAAATTTTAATTGTAATTGTAAGTTAAAGTGCCATGAGCAAATATCAGTAGAGAGCAGGGAAACAGAATTCAAAAAATTTCACCAACTCGGAACTTACCTCGCACAAACAATGTACATTGCAGCGTGTGTAAAACAACAACCAATAAAACGGCATTACCTTACCTCATCTTCAAATAACAAACCTAGATGTTTTTCTCGGGAATATGTTTTGGGAGGTACCAAAGTATGCAGAGATATGTTTGTTCATACAATACAGACATCTCCGAAGCGAATTGACACTGCGTTGAAAAAAATGAGATCAGATAATTTGGTTGATTTGAGAGGAAAACAAGCGGGATGGAATAAATTACCGCCGGAAGATGAGCTTTTTGTTATAAATCATATAAAAAGTATTCCTAAATATGTGTCGCATTATAGCAGAAATAATTGTTCTTCAGAATTTTTTAGACCTGGAACTACAGTTAACAAAGTATACGAGCTTTACGTTGAGGAAGCTAAGAAAAATAATAGGAACTGCGTATCATTTTCAAAATTTTATAATATATTCTTGACTAAATTTAACATAAAGACGAAAGGATTGAAGAAAGACACGTGTAATAGATGTGATTCGTTTTCCATCGCAAAACAAAATTCGCCATCCGAGTGTGATAAGGCAGAAATTGAAAATGCTCATAACAAGCATTTAAAATTTGCTGGGAGTTTACGCAAAAAAATGAAAGAAGACATGAAGACTGCTCGAACTGATCCGAAAATTGAGACAATATGTTTCGATTTAGAAAAAACATTGCCTTTACCTCGCATTCCGACAAATATTGTGTTCTACAAAAGGCAATTGTGGGTGTATAACTTGGGGATTCATGTTGGCTCCAGTGACAAAGGATATTGTAACATATGGGTTGAAGGAGAAGCGGGAAGAGGAGCTCAAGAAGTCGCATCTTGTCTGATAAATCACTTAAAACAATTTTTAAAACCATCCACAGATAAACTTATATTTTGGAGCGACAGCTGCGGCGGGCAAAACCGTAACATCAAAATCGTTTTGATGCTTAAAGTGTTCCTAGCTGAACATGAAAGTTTACGCGAGATAAGTTTTCGTTATCTGGAACCAGGACATTCTTTTTTACCAAATGATACCGATTTTAGCAAAATAGAATTTGCTCTCAATATGCAACAAAGAATATACACAGTAGACGATTACATTCACATCATGAAAAATTGTAAAAAAAATAACCCTCTAATAGTAAACAAAATGGAGCAGGATATTTTTTTATCTTCAGCTGTCTTGGAAAAAAATGTAACAAACCGGAAAAAAACCAAAAATGGGAACATCGTGTCTTGGCTGGCGACAAAAGAAATTTGCCTCAAGAAAGATTTTCCACACTCTTTATTTATGCGGAAAAACTTCGATGAAGACTTCGAAGAAATAGACATAAAAAAAAATATTCACGGTCGTCCATCTGAGCTTAAATCAACAATGTTGACAAAACTATGGCCAAATGGAAAACAAATTCCAGAGGCGAAATTAAAAGACTTGAAATCCATGTTGCATCTTATTCCAAACGATGCCAAAGATTTTTATAAACACCTTAGAGGTAGCAGTGTGATCTTTGATGACGTTGATGGATTTTCCGGTGAACCAGATTTTGAAATAGAAGATGAGGAAATAATTCAATAAATTACATACCTACCTACCTATTTAGGGGCTTAATATTTTTCTACCAAAACATTAAAGTTTAATTTCATTATTATTGTAAAAACTACTTATTTAAATATTTTTTATATTAATCTTAGTTGTATATTTTTCTTACTAAATAAATAGAGTACGCCAACTAAAAATACTTTCAATTTAATTCCACATATTATTATACTACATTGGCATGTGTGCTTGAGATATTGTTATAAAGCCACGGATTGATATCGATAGAGAGGGAAGGCTGAAAAGAAAAGTCAAGGGAAGTATATTCAGTGCCTGAGAGCTAACTTGTCTTGATTAAAAGAAAAACAATTTAAGATTATATTTCCTGGACATAAGATATGTATTTAAGTCATTCTACCCAATAAAGTTTAGACAAGTTGGCTCTTAGGTAAAATTAGGTAGGTACAAAATAAGCATTTTTGGTCTTTCAAACTTAATAATCTGTTGTTCTGGACCCCTATTTTGTAGCAAGTGTAGGGTAGTCACTTGAAAAAAGTGACTATTAGGCGATACATTTTGTATGAAAAACTATATGCGATTCTCGCATTCGATACGTATAGACGTTTTTCATACAAAATGTATCGCCTAATAGTCACTTTTTTCTAATGACTACCCTACACTTGCTACAGAATATGGGTCATCACTGTCCTCAGCTAGTAGTTGTGATCATAACAATCGTCGTGGATCCTTTTTGCATAATTTTTGTAATTACAGATTATATTTATGCAAAAAAGATCCACAGACAATTTTCTTGGATTTTCATCACTTAAGTGCACATAATGTGAATTAATTACAAAAAAACGTAAAAAATGAACCTATATCTAGCAAATAAGAAAATTAACCGAAATAAAAATCTTGTAATTTGACTACCAGACCAGTTTAAGCTTTATCCTTCAATATCTCGATTCGACTGATATGTGGATTGGATCTTGTTTGCATAATGCGGTCCAATTAATTGTGTTGTGGCACGCCAAAAGCTTATTTTTTCACAAAAAGTAACAACACAATGGTCAACGATAATGTATGAACTAAATGTATGAAACCGATGTTGCTTTTAGCGTGTCACAGCTCAACAAAACACATTTTTATACAAATTAATGAATCTGAACTCACCCAAATTGAACACATATACAGTTTTGACATCTTTCACACAAAACAATGCTTGTATTGTAAAAGTTGAAATGATGGGCACCAGAATTCAAACCAATTCACTATAATTAGGTACTGTTACCGATAGTTATTTATTTATCAAATGTCATCTAGTATTGTAACACCAGTATAATTTGATTCTTCTATCCTCATTCTAGTTAGAGTTTTGGGGGAACTATTTAACATTAATCTGTAACAAAACATTATGGAATTTAAATATAGGTATACAAAAATGAGAGAAAGTACAATTCTAGGGTCGGCGGACTAAAGCACATAAGTCAGATATGGTAACTTTTCAGGAGTAACAAAAAATACAATTAATGTCAAATGAAATAAGAAGCAAGATTTTTTTTTTCAGAAAACTTTATTAAAACTGATTACAAAATAGGGAAGAATACAAAATACAAAAAATAATATACAAGAATTTTTTTTAATGACTTATGTTATTTGTATCGGTTCTAAAATTTGACTTATGAAAAGAAAAAGTATAATATTGCTAAACTATAATTTTAACATTTTACAAAAAAAACTTAAAAAATAAAAAAAAAGTTATTATTTAAAATTCTTCTTCTTCTTCTCCTACTATATTATTATCAGGGTCTGTGTTTCGTTCATGATGAGACGTTGGCAAATTTTCATAAAAACCATGAAAAACATTGGGTATCAATGGAAAAAGAGAAATCAAATCATTTTTCTTTTCTTTCGAAATTGGCAAAGGTTGATTTGATATAATTGGAATGGTTGTCATGGTTGATCCTCTTCTTTTCAAGTTAAGTGTTTTGAATCCTGATTCCCTGTCCAAGCAATCTTTAAACAAAACAACTCCGAATTCCTTTTCATACTGCAACCATCTTTTTTCTAACCATTTGAATTGGTCACCGTCATCTCTTTACCTCTTAAAATCAGTTCATTTTTCAACAGTGCAGAAAATTTTTAAAAATCTTGTTGCTTCATTTCAAATACTTGAAAATTGCAACTGCTGGACTTAATAAGCTGTATCCAGTAATGAGGATGATAGATTTGGAGCTCTGTTTTCTTTTTCTTTTTTTCGATGATACTGTGATCAGTGTCTACCTCTAAATGGCTGTGTCCAGGTATCATAAACTTATGGTCAATCCTATCTATTTGTAAGTTTTGCAATGCCCAAGTAAACATGGCGGACACATGGGAATTTCTGTTCTGCCCTGAACAGGTATCTGAATAAAAAATTACATGTTTTGCAGTAATCGGGAGAAAGGTTTGCAAATGTTTATACAAACAGGAAGCTATTTGATTTGCACCTCGAGCTGCAATTGTTTCATACCAAATGTAACAAACAGCTTTTCCTGTCCTGTTGTCTGTACAGTAAGATTGTATGTCCAAAGCTGGCGCTTGTAAAAAGCGACGGAAGAACTTAGCAATGGTGTGGGAAGACACTGCTGAAGATCAAACGTATATGTTTGTAAAGCTTCATCGTTTTTGCTGGGTTGTGTGTCGATTTTTTCTCGCTGTAAGCCTGGTCTGCTAGCATTTTATGATTTTCATGTTGTGATATTAGGCTAGTTTTGTCCTCAGTTAATTCAATTTGCATTTTAAATTTATCACACGTATAACATGCAAGGGCGTCCCCAAGGGGGGGGGTAGGGTAGTTAAAAATGTAGGCAATTCATATTTTCCTAATCCTCCATATAGAAAATACCCTATGAATGAGTCAAATTGTCCCCCCCTGGGCCCCGGGCTGGCGACGACCTTGATAACATGTATCAACCTTATATCAGGGAGAAAAGTTTAGACATGTCTCCAGATTTGGTCCTTTCAACATACATACTCCCTTTAAGCCCCCCCGCACAACGCAAGCCAGCCCGGAGGAGACCAATCCGCAGCAAACCCGATCCATGCGAAACCGACCCTCCAGCCCGATCGAAGTAATCAAACCGGAAAGCCGGCCCCACACAAACCTAGTCCGCTACGGATCCCCCCAGACCAACCCACAATGCGGGAGGCCTAAACCCCACTCAGGAGGATAGGGTTGCAACAAGAACTCTCCATTGCGCTCGAAGGCGTCCGAGGCTCATTGTGCCTTTTCTGACCACTTGAGATTTAAGGACGTGAGGTGGTCAACCTCGAGGTCCCGATCTAATTTTTCGATTTCCTGCCTCTTACAGGATGCTCGAAGAACCAGCAAAAAGAGCAGTGATGCTATTCTTAGCCGGCAACCTTTCAACATAAGTCAACTAAAAAATATATTTGGTATTACAAGTAGCCATGTACTCTTTCACATAAGTCAAGTTATGTTCTTTAGTACATCTCAGTTTAATACAAATAATTCATGTTGAAAAGGTACACTGCTGTGGTGCGTATATTTGTAGACACAATCGACTTATGTGCTTTGGTACAGTCGTGTGTTCATTAAAGACAGACAAGTTGGATCAACAAAAAAAAATATGAAATTTTTGACTTATGTGCTTTGGTCCGCCGACCCTAGAATTATCAAAGAATAAAACGCGACTTACCGATTTTGCTTTTTCTAGTAATAAAATGCATACATTTTAGAAATTCACTGTTATTGTATTGTTGAAAATATATTGTGATCTGTCTATCCTGTAAAAAATATAGTTACACAAAATAAATTAATGTAATTGGCTAGCTGCATTGTAATTATGCGGTTATTTTGAAACAATATTTACTCAATAAACTTTGCTTACCTGTTTTATTATTCCCAAAAATTTATTTTATATCTAAAGCCGTAGAAAAATTCAATGTTTACATTTATAGTTTGACAACAAAATATGACATAATATCCATACTAATCCATAGATTTTTGATGACATTAAAAAACTCACAGAAAACGCTAAAAAATATCTGGATAAGTGTTAAATATTATAATCGTAATTTATTAAAGAATCTATCAATTAAGATAAGTATCAATAAAAAATTTATTATTCACACATCCTAAACCTGAAAATTAAAAAAGCATTCAATAAAAATAATCATTATTTAATTTTCATTCACATAAAAATACCGCGAATAATATTTTATGGTACCTGGCAGGACCACAGAATTCTATACAAATAAAAATCTATGGGCAGGACCTCTGGCTGTCATCAATATTTTGACATAACAACAAAACATTTATTCGATTTTTGAAATTAGAATATTTTTTTATTTTATTTAACTGCTGTGTGCTGTTATATTTCTAAATAGGTAGGTACCTGATAATATTTAATTATTTATATTACCCCATATACCTACCTAAGTAATATTTACTAAATTATGTAGAATATGTAATGATTTTGGTCTTTATGTAAATTCTCTCTTCTATCTGACATTACTATGATTGCATAGTTTTTATTTGATTTGATTCTGATGTTAATTATATATTTTGTATTTTATAGGCACGGGGTTCCAGACTAAAACATTCTGTACAGTGCACAACCTAATATTAATGAGTATTCGTACAACATTCAAATCTAGATGTTTTATTATGAAGCTCTTAAAAATGTAAGTATGTAACCTCTTTTAATAAGTTATATCTTTAGATTCTAAATTATGTAATAAAGTGAAATACTTAGTTTATGAAATCATATACAACATCGGTTGACTATTTTATTCTTTCATTTCATTGAATTCAATGTTATTTTATTAATTTGTATGCATAAAAAATTCATGAAATGATGTTATCTGTCATTATAGGTACCTAAATCTTTTGTATTTGTTCTAGGATGAATGATTTGTCACAAACCTTGGACAGTTTTAAGAAAAGCTTCAAGTCATCATACATCTCACTGATTGCTTTCTTCAAGAATACTTCTTTTGTCATGATGAAACTCTACGCATATTGTTTTTTTAAACAAATTTTCACGGCAACAATACCATCAGTCTTTTATTTAAATGAACCTTGTATATTATTGTTTTTGCATAATATAATATATGATAAATAAGCTAACATAGTTTTGAGTTTATTTACTATTATATTTCTAAATTATTTTGTGGATAAAACAAAGGTTTTATTAAACTGATTATAATCCTGAAACCATTTAAAGATTCTCAATTATTGTCAATTTTATTTCTTTCTCTCAACAATTCAGTCAAGTTCACTGTACCTAATGATCTAATTTATCGACAACTGTTTTACTGGCCAGTTTGTCTATGGAATGTTCATACCAATTTAAATGTTTATTATTTTACTTGCAAATCTTTTTCGACGACGACGATTTTAAGATTTAAACTTTATTTATATTTCAGAAATATAAAATGATTCAACAATTATTGCTAAATTATTTTATACTTATCTACATTTGAATATGATTTTATCAGGTAGCTACATAATTATTACTCATCTAATGGCTACGACGGTTTTACACAAAATGTGGCCATAAATTTTTTTAAATGTGTCAATTTTCAAAATGGGGTTTTTTTTCCAAAATTTTTCATTAAATCTTTATTTATTGAGAATAATAAGATTTGAATAACTTTTATATGTATAACGAATCAATCTCCAATTATTTTATAACATTTTCATACCGTAATACCAAGATTCTATTCAACGTTTACATGAGTAATTTTGTTTCCAAAAGATGGCTTTCTGTCTTTTTTGAAAAATTTGTATGAAGATCCTAAAAAAATAAAGTTTTTTAAATAGCTCTTAATATATTAAAGTTAACGTTGTCAATTGTATCTTAGAACGTTCTCGAGCAAATTTCACCGCTCTGCGCAGATTCATATCTGACGTAGCATTTGTATTTTGAGCGTGATGTTCACATATACGGTAAAGTATTGTCAAAAGCACGCAAACATTTCTGAATTATTATGTAGATTATTTTGGTCCATAATTTATTTATTTATTTATTTCCTCATGGCATAACAAACAGACAAAACATATACACCGTTATTAATAAAAACACCCTATTACTGGTATAAACCATAGAATTACTAAATTTCTAAAACCGTGGTACAACGAGGATGTTATATGCTTATTCTATGGTTTATTATGGCATACCTGGATTATTTATAACGCTGATAGGCTATACAAAAACAAACAAAAGAATTGATTAATGTAATGCCCCACTTAAATGTGTGCTCATATTAATAATAATGATTGATCCAAAAATGATTCAAAAGTAAATTATTAAAAAAAATAATGATAATAAAAAAGTCTAAAATAAAATTTCTCAACATAAACAATAACTTAACCTACAAACAAAGTCAAAAACAATAAAAAAAATGTAGAAATAAACAAAGCATCAATCACAATGAAGGGATAAAGGAAAGGAATGGGAGAGAAACGGAAAAGAGTGACAATTAATTATTGATGTTAAAATTGTAAAACAGTTCAATCATTATAAAGTAGTACACTGAGAATCACAGAACACGTACAGTCTTTAACGAGAGAAGCATGCCAACTTCATAGAAAAAATATTCAAACACTTAATATGCAAACACAATTTAACTATCAAATATCAGCATTTGAGACCAAGCGTCTATGAGAGAATTGCAACCGCTTTAGTAACGGCTTAACTGTCAAAAGTACTGTATGCGAGCAAAGACTTCTTAAAACCTTAAAGATTCTTAATCAATCCACATAAATCTGGTAGTTGTTATCCTGGCGGTTAATAAAACTTTGACAGATGAGAATATATTATTATATTCCTAACTGATTTTACTGTGTCGTTCAAGTTGACGCTGACGGATTTATGGTGTGGGAGCAGGTCTTGAAAAATGCGCGCAATCCAGCTGAATGAAGAGCTCTTGTTGCCTCACTATGATCGTTAGTAGGACAAAAAGAAAGAATTGATTAAAATATTGATATGGCAATTAATGATATTTTATTGTTTGATTGCGATAAAATCAGACATCAACTAAATGGATATATTATATTCATATCCTGGCGCCAAATACATGACAGCAGTCACAGTTTTTAAATTCGGATGCTCTAATTATTCTCAATAAACAGTTGGCTTTAATCTCATTGATTATTAAAAATATCTACTTGTTCTATACATGAGATTTAATGACATGCTAACAATTCTCGTGATTAAGAGTTTCGTAGATTTAAACATTACCCCCTAATGGCGAACTTTGTTAACGTAAAGTGATCTCACACTAAGCCAGCTTTTTAAATTACAGTAGAAGACGTTCGTAAGACCGTAGTAGTTTTTTTTTCCATTTGAAAATCGAATAGGTATCAGTTATGAATTCATTAGAGTTATTAGTTGCAATATTATATTAGAAATGATATTTTTCTACGCAAGTATAGAATCATAGTAGAATGGATTAAAATGGAAAGTTATAAAACAATGTGTTTGAAGAATCGTATCCCAATAGTTGCGCACCTCTGCTTTTAAGACACGATCATCGATTAGTTTCTCTAACAACGTTGTATATCATCCTGAGGTACCCATATCTATATAGTAGGTACGCACACAAAAAAATATAACTTTTGTTTTAATTCTTGAATTTACTACCAAACAAAAAACTGTCACCGTTGGGAAACAAACAAATCGCCACGTCATTTTCATTTGTTTCTCAGGAATTAGTCGGGTAGGCATCACCGACTTTTATTTTTTGTCAATCTATGGTTCTTTTTTCTTCGTGATTTAAATGTTTAAACGTCTAAATAACGTTGTCTTTTGTCTATGCTTCTGTGAAATTGTTTGATTTCTCTTCTATGCCGAACTCATAGAGTTTTTGTGTTTATCTCACAACATAACCTAACAAAAAACTTTGTAACGTTTTAATTATTTGAGTTTTTTTACCCATCACTCCTTGTCCCTTATGGAGTAGTCGTATAGAGTGAACTCCATTATTTTCTATCCAAACACACTTCTTTCGCTTCTTTCATCAACTTTACAATTTTCGGCGTCTGACCTAGCCTTCCCTGAGGACGGAATCGGTGTGTTCTATTCATATATTTTTACACCTTTTCTTTCACCCTTATATTTCCAGCCATCATTTAAACATAGTCAATCTATCTCAACTTCTATCCATTCGTCTTTGTTACAACACTAACTTCCATACCACATTTGTTCCTAATGTAATCTTTACTTTCCATATCCCACTGAGTTTTGCCACATATCCTTCGTAGAGCCTTCATATCTACATCATTTATACTAAGTAGGTAAATTCTTCTTTTTTCGTATCGTCAGCATACATTATGATGTCACCTTTATCCCTTACGCTTTCTGGAAGGTCATGTATGTATAAAGGGAATAATAGTGGTCCAAGAATAGAACCTTGGGGGACACCATATTTAATTTCGGTCATTTTGTATTGAACATTTCTTATTTCGGTTATTTGATTTCTTTCACTTAGATTGATTGCTAGAAACTAACTAAGGAAATAAATCATTCGTAGGGAAAACGTAAAATTGTATTTATTTTTTTCATATACATACCTGCTAACATGTTTTTCTATTACAAGTAACCTTTCTGCACCTATGTGACAGTATAACTGACCGGACTTTCATACTTGTAGCATTCTCTAACAGTCAATCGGTCCCGTCCTATTTGAGACAGGATTCCAACCCCGAGTAAAAAAATTCAGTGAAAAAATACATAGGTCATTTTGTGAACAGACATCTTGATAATAACTATACGACTATGCCACTAGGCTACCAAAGTTGGCTATTATCAATGATCATCTGTGATCTTCTTTAAAAAAAAGTCATTATTTTAGTTTACACTGTCTTGCAACACCAATCATAATTAAAATACCGTCTGGTAAAGGTACAATATTAACGATTTGGGTGATAATGACTCTTCTCTCTCCTAACCCCGTGAGAGATTAACTTTGATGACAAATTAGACAGTGTTGTTTAAATCGTTCGAAGTCTCCGCTGAAGACCTATTTTATACTAACAACATAATACTGTCCAATTATCTCGAAACCAAAATGATATCTTGTTATTTTGAGGTGCTGTCGTTCATTGGAGCATCTTGGCAATCAAGACTAACTGGCTCATGCGACGTTTCTTGGCCATTTGTTTTATTTGTGTCAAAAAATCATAATTTTATACCCATAATCATTTCTTTTTATAATAATTTGTACTTGTTATCTGTACGTAACGTCTTCACATTTTTTTTTTAATTAATAATCTAAAACTATATAAAATTCGTACTGGAGGTCGTGGGTTCGATCCCAGGTGCCGACAATCCTTCTATCGACAAGCTTTAAGGAGCTTACTGTGAGAGAGTCAAAGAGTGTATTTGTGTTCACTTTTAGTGAGCATTCTTTAAATTTCGAATTCAATATTCATAGTTAGAACACAGGAAAACGTCTGTCGAGATATCTAGTAGGGTAATTCGAGAGAAAATATATAAAAACAGGATAGCAAAAACCCAAAATAAAGATGCATAATGGCGTGGTGGACCGAGAATGCCGTGTATGGAACACGTCGATTTCGTATTCAAAGAACGCCAGATGAGAAGCCAAAGAAATAGGAGAGGTTTTATAAGAAATGTTGTGTCGATCGAAGAAGCGAAAGAAGTATGTTTGGATAGAATATAATGGAGGTCCGTTCTCCCTACCTACCCCTTAAGAGACATGGCGTGATGGGTTAAAAGTTATATATAAAATATAAAAATAAACATAATTGCTCATATCAGCCGTGTATGAGCAGTATTACCGTGCTCATATCAGGCTGCAGTTCGGTTAAGTTTTATATAAAGCGATTACTGGTAATTGTTATGGGACCTTTCACCGTTTGGTTACCTGGTTTCCATGGAGACGGACCAGCGCCTTTCCCAACACAACATCAGCAGTACACCCCCACCTTCCAATGTACCGATGGATGGATGAAGATCATACGGAAGAATGTGTCAGGGGCCGATGGTAGGTATACCAGCTCCAACACCCATACGAATTCAGGAAGAGCAAAAAATCTTAAAAAAAGCACCTTAAAAATATATTTTCGAATGTCCCAAAACTCTCGTTTGATGCGTTAGTTATGTTGTATAGTACAGACGGATACATACAACTATAAGACTACTCACGCATGAGTAGTTGATACAGGTAGCGCGCCACTTAGTTATCAATTTTTTGTATAGACAATAACTTAAAGTGCCTATTACCATTGTTGACTGGTAACCATCCTGGATACGAGAGAATGACTTTATCAAACATTTTAATTATTTCTAATATATTTACAAGAAATTTTATGACACTGAATGATCTATCTAACTGATTTACTAACGCCTCGGTGGTAGAAAACCGAACTAACGCAGAAAATTAAAAATAAGAACTCTCTACAAATTGTCACCATACTTTTGTAGACAAGAACTTTCGTTAATTACAGCCATCATTTTCGCCTCGAATCGAATTAACGAAAATTAGTGCAACAGTGAAAATGGGCGGCGAAGTTCGTCACATGATGACTAAACGGAATAAAAGTTGTTTCTTTCCCACTTCCGTACATGGCAATGCACTGTCAACGCCATAGAAAACAACTCTCGGGCATATTTTTTGTTATTTAAATTCCCTAGTTATTGCTATTTTTATATGATGTAAAACATACACATAAAAAACCGTCACTACTAAATTATTTGAACAGATTTTATGAGAATTTTATCTATGATCACAAAAGGTAGTCGCACAGATAAAAGATGATTTTGAATAGAACAATGGATAGTTTGTTCATAGACAAATACGCGCACATTAAACACACATTCCATAGATTCTTGTGAGAAAAAATACAGGTATATAACGTCTTTGCTAATTTGCTTTTTTTTTAATCGTTATAAATAAATTTCTTCTGTCTATGTTTACCATTATCCGTCTGAATTCCACTTTAAAAACTCAGACAGCTCATGTGATTAAGTTGATTCAATAATGATAAAGATAATGTAGTTTAATTTTATTTAATTGTCATTTATATCCTTTGAGGTGGTCATTGCGTCACAAAACCGTGTGTAAAAATCATTCTCACATTATTATTATGATAGTTATTTTGTTTGACAATAACTAATGTCATCTGTCGACATTAATTGCAAGAAATTTTATGTCAAAAATGAATTGCATAATTTCAATATATTGTAGATAGATGAAGTTTTAAAACGAATCTGTCAAATAACGATCCGGCACGAAGGACCAAAAATGTATGGAATGTGCGAAACGTAGTAATTAACTAATATTAGCGGATATTTTAATAAATAATAACAATGTAGTCTAGTATAGATTTTTTGATAAAGGGGTCCCAGATTCGACTCCAGGGAAGGTCATATCAGAATTTTCTTTGGTGTTTTCGCTTTAAATTTCTACCCTTGGTTGCCTTGTGTCAATTCGAACGGATCCGGTTGTCGAACGGATTGAATAAAGTAATATTTGAAGCTTTTGGTAGCATAGCGGCTTCGACAACGACTTACTGTTTTGTTCTGAAGGTTGTGGGTTCTTTCCCAGGTGCCTACCATCTTCCTCTTTCAAGATACGAGCTTTTAGTAGCTTACTGTGGAAGAGAACTTACATTTAAAAAAAATCCATTGTTTTGGTTGAAGAATCTCCAACCTTCTTATAACTTCTTCTTATAACGTTGTGCACCAACAAAGCCAATAGGCAATAAATATGAGACATTAACAAAAATGGATATATTCATATCCTGGCGCCAAATACATGACAGCAGTCGCAGTCTTTAAATTTGGTTGCTCTCTTGTTCTCAATAACTTCCAACTTTAATCTCTATATTTCATTAATCATTAAATATCTACTTGTTGTATATATACATGGGATTTTTCGACATGTTGAACATGTCGAGAATCCTCATGATTAGGAGTTTCGGAGACTTAAACATTACCACCTAATGGCGAACGTTGTTAACGTAAAGTGATCACACTAAGCCAACCTTCGAAATAACAGTAGAAGACGGTCGTAAGCCCGTAGTGGTTTGTTCCATTTAATATCATTAGTTGTTACATATTCCTCTTATAACTTTTGACGTAGCAATATCACCGTTGATTCAGCTAGTATTTTGTGTAAAAGTACGGAATATTTATATAAAAATAAATACACGTTTTGTGGAATGAATATAGTACCGCTGTTCTCGTATGAGGAAAATCTCCATACAATATAATAAATATTTATGACCCAATGATGTTAAAATAGGTTAGTGTATGTATGTATGTTGGAAACAATAATTTCTTGTTGAATATTCGAACAACGATCTGATAAACGCGTACGATATAGGGACCCAGTATTTTAAAGGCATCGCGAGCCGGATCTAAATTGGCCCGGGCGACTTTTTGAAGTCTTATTATTTGGTTGTAAATAGTTTTATTTGAAAATATTAAAAAAAAAAAACAAGATAACACTAATTATTTAGAAATGAAGATTTTAGAAAGAATTGTAGGAAAGACAATAAAGTATAATTTCATTCTGAACAATTTTACAATTATTCACAATTATCAATCAAATAATAATATATTAATCGGTTTTAAGTTCATCCGTAATTTGGTATTTTTTTTTTCTTTTAAACTTACACCACGTGAAATATTTTTGATACCAATGATAAATACAATACAAATCCAAACTCCTTTAAGGCCCCACTTCAGGGCATAGGGAGGCAACAAGAGCTCTCCATTGCGCTCGATCTTGCCCAAAGTTTATGACCTCCTCCCACACCATATACCGACCTCGGTAGCCTAGTTGCAAAGGCTCCGACTTCAGATCAAGAGGTTCCGGGTTCGATTACCGGTCGGGTAAGAAATATTCAATGTGTTTTTTCACTTGAAATTTCTACTCGGGGTCGGAAACCTGTCTCAGATTGGACTTGACCGGTTGACTGGTAGAGAATGTTTCACGCATTAAGTTCCGCCGGCTATACTGACGCCTATGTATAGAAGAGTGTAATTTATTTATTTACGATACGCGGAAAATATTATATCGAATAAATATTTGATTCAAAGGTTTCCACATATAACTGTTGCTACGGTAAGAAAAGTGTCAAATTATCCGCAGATGTAAGAGACGATAAACTGATTTATAATAGGAGGATCATCAACTATAATTGACGATTCTTTTCTATGCTTGTAAACCGACAGGTTTAGCTGCTAGTATTTTAATTAACAGATAAATGGATGCCTCAGGAGAATTTTGGGTATAAGATGGTACCACTGCATCACGAACGAAGGTATACGCCAGCAAACCAAGGATATGCCCATCACTTGAAACTTCTACCGTTACGCAGAGGAGATGGACTTGCATGAGACATGATTGTGTTAAGGATGCCGAATGACAGTTGGCTAAGGAGATCGCTGTTTATTCTGCTATCAGGATTGCAAAGACGAGGAAGACTCTCTTACGTCGTGTTCTGTTTCTTCAAAGCAGAGCTGAGGAGTTTGAATATGCCGTGTGGAAATTGATTGTTATTTACTTTACCTTTTTATTAATTATCTGACTCAAAGATGTTAAGATTTGTTTTTTTTAGTTGTAATGAAAAGGAACATATCCTGTCACGAGATGCAGTGGACAGCGCTTAGCACTCGCTGGTTGCAACATCATTAGGGTCGATTTGTTTGACGACTTTTGTTATCATGTGTTGGGAATCTTATCTCAATTTATTGAGTTGATATTGAATATTAATTAACCGATAAAGACTCTTAAGTATCCATACTTTATCCGTCTGTCAGTGTTCTATTTTTCATGTTTATTGACAGAATCTGTCCTCAAGATACTATACGTACACTAGTGTCCTAATTCTGTATTTTGATGATAGGTTCCGCTAAAATTCAGTATCAACTAAAATTTGAATTTCGCGAGTAATGTCGAGTGATTTCAACCAACCTGAGCGATTTGCGTACTAAGAAATCGATCGAAGTGAATATAGCTGCAAGTGATTTTAAGCGAATGATTTCAAATGTCAAAATCCTCATAATGGCCGCCAATTTAACAATCTCTGAAACAACTTGACGTATTTTTATGATAAAAACAAGAACACAATAATATTCGTACTGAAATTATAATTTTTTTATTTAATAGCATTGCCACTCCTAATCTATGTATATAAACTATAAGTGTGCAAAATTTCATACTCCCCTGTCCTCGCGATTTTCGTAAAAATGGTCACAGTTTTTCGGTTAACGTATTAATATATAGATTTTAGTGGAACCGTGAGTTAAATATACTTTTTTCAAATTTATTATAGCGGATTCCAAACTTTTTAGACGTGTAGGTAAATTGAGAATATCACGTGTGATTTCTTAATCCAAAAGCGTTAGTGTATAATTAATTATAAAATGTAACCTATTTACCTACAATCATGTTGTTGCTGGTTAATAGATTGATTATATTTTCATACAACTTCCTTAGTTTGATTCTCAGTTTTTTTTTATTCTTTTCCGATTCTCATTAAATCGTGTCTAGAACGGGTACTCGCGACAACAATGATAAAATGTTATTAAACAAGTCGACAGAACACCGCTAGAAGAGTGTTCGCCGGGACGCGAACCCAAAGTTGTCCGCCCACACTGCAAAATGCTTTTATGCAGGGTCTGCAAATTACATCACGCAACAAAAATACTAAAACAAAATTATTTCCATTCTTCTCTTTTGATAACGGCAAATTTAAATGTCCTCGTTGTCTGTACTAAAAGTGATGTATCTCAATCGAACGGTTCGGTTGCTTTTTTTTTCACGCCGTTTCCCGAAGGTGGTAGGCAGAGAGTATGGACTTGCGTTCTTTCCTATCCAAACAAACCTCTTTCGCTTCCTCCAAACGCATAACATTCCGCATACACGCTCTTCTATTCCTTTTGCTCCTGACTTGGCCCTCCTCTTAAGACGGCACCGATATGGTCGGACCATGTCATTCGAGGTCGGCCTCGTCTGCGTGCACCCATTCTTTCAGATTTATATATCCTTTTAATTATTATCTCCTCGTTTAATTCTCTACAAACACTTTCATTCTGGTCACTACACTAACATCCACTCCACATTCCTTTCTAATGTTATCATTCCTCACCTTATCAATCAGTCTCTTTCCGCATATCCTACGCAGTGATCTCATTTCCACAGCATTTATTCCAACTTCCAGATTTTTCGTCCATGTCCAAGTTTCACTCCCATACATTATGGTTGGAATCATCAGGATTGCATTGTGCATCAACTTTTTGGATTTAAGAGATACGTTCCATTCTAAAGTACCAATCTAGTTTTTTTTAAAAAAAACCCATTAGGTTAACTGTTGTTTTTGAATATTGGATTTCTAAAACTTACGGGCCTACGACCCTAATAATGTTTCTGCCGTTTAAACTATTGGTTTAAGACTTAAGGTTACGTACGTCTTTCGTTTTATTCCATTAATTTAGGCATGCATAATTTAACTTTTAAAAGGCTGGAATATAACTTAAAAACAATGACATAATTTAACTTTTAAAAGGCTGGAATATAACTTAAAAACAATGACATATATTTTGATATTTCTTTTCCGATGCCGCACGGTATCTTCGTTCGGAGGTCGTGGGTTCGATCCCAGGCGCTGACCATCTTCCCCTTTCACGACACAAGCTTTAAAAGTTTATAAATTCCTGTCAAAGAGTCAATTTGTGTTCACTTTGAGTTCACACGTATTCATTTACTATATAACAAAAAAGTATGTAGTTAAATCGATCGATGTTACAAAAAAAAAACATGTGTCACTTAGTGTATCCATCATATTAAAAAAAAACACACGATGGACAAGGCCATTTCGATTGTTGTTACTTATATCAAAATACGAAAAAAAAAAAGTTTGTTGTAATTTTTGGAATTTCTATAGCAATGTTATGTATTTCCGGGAGATAAGCATCAGATGGCGTCTGGGAGGGGGCAGTGGGGGGGGGGGGATAGTGGTCTTGTGGGAGGGGGGGGGAGATAAATCAGCTGGGCCGAGGAATGTCGCTCGTTGATAAGACGGATTATTTGAATCACAGCAGAATAAGAAAAGAACGAATAAACAAATATTTATTTAAGAAATAATATTAAAAAGAAATTTTTAAAATATTTCTTTTGTATGTTTTTACACTTTGATATTATTATACCTACAGAATATGTTTATTTTTGTTGTTTTTTTATTTTACTCGCAATCAAAATAAATATAGGTAAGTAGGTACCTATACACTGAATAAATTTTGAATATTTCGAAACCGAAATTAGCCGAATCGGTTCAGCCATTCTCGTGCTTAGAGAATCACAGCTGATATCTTTAATATAAATGAAAGTCGGGTTAGTGCGCACACTTATAACTCGAGATCGGCTCGACAGATTTTTATGACGCTTAGTTTATTGGATTCTTCGCCGCTTCGGATAACAGAATAACTATTAATAAGTCGAAACTGCATAAGAAATTATATAATGTATAATATTAATAACGGAGAATAAATAACGGATTTCTTTCCACGCCATCGCCATCTATGAAAAATTCTAGAACAATAAAATTATTGTTTACCTGACAACCATTGGCATTAAAAATATTGGTACCTACGCAGATTTTTGATGGAATTTATTTCTTAAAACATTCAAACATATTTTAAACTTTCATTTTTTGTGTAAATTATAAATTTGAAATCAATAATCATAGTGAGTAGGTACTATTATAGGACAACGCCTGTCGGGAAAGCTAGTTTTTATATACACATAAGATACCTGATTTCCGTTTTGCTTTAACATCACCCTGATGGATCTCTTTTGATATTAATTTAGATTTTATTATTAGATTTTTTTTAACATATTCGTAAAAATTTAATAATTTGTAACTAACATTACCTACTATAATAATTGTATCAGCGATGATTGAAATCTAACGGAATGTCTGCCGTTATGTGATGACATGCGAAAGTAATTAAATAAACACTTCTTCATTTTTGCTTTCTCTGAATGAAGTAATTAGGTACCTACTTACTTAGTATTTTAAAATTATGTTATTTTTTAATCATCTGTCAAAATCATCGCATAGTTCACATAGCTACGCATATAATTTCGACAACATAACATCATTTGATATTATTATTTTGAAGTCTATGAGTAGTTACAAAGAAAGGTGGTTGTTAATTTTGATTGTGCAGCTCTGAATGCCATCTATCGGGATTCGCGCGCAGACATGATAATTCGTATAATAAGCTTTTTGGATTTAAGCTTTCAAATTTTCGAAACGATAATCCTGAAGATATATAGGTAATTTATACGTGCAATAACATTTAACTTGATAAGGTAAATATGTATAGAAATATTTTAGTACATACTTTTTTTCTGTTTAATCTAAAAATTATGCCAAAAAATGAGATTTTTTTTCAATTATCAAACTAAGCGTGTGTATCTGTCTAAAGTATTAAAAAAAGTTTTACCTATGAAGCACTAACATTAGGTACCTCTATTCCGAACAAATCCCACTAACATAAGTGAGAAAATCACGTAAATTTGTGTATGGGCTGCGGAACTTTCCGAAGTATTCTGTAGTGGCGCTATTCACGTTTACCTAAATACAAAATTTTGTTACTTTACGCCTGCGTAAATGTCACTGAAACTTAGAATAGTGTGCAGGACTACAGGGTAATCCATAGTTTGAATGTTGCCAGTTCTATGAGCTCCATGTTTTTACTTAAAAATATCGTCATTTTCTTCAATTGTTTTAGACTATACGGGTTTCACGTCACAATGTGACGTTTGATGATAGAGTAACGTACGGTATTATCGGTCCACTCAAACTTCGCGCTATCTATGTAGTGGTGCGTGAGTCATGTCGTTTTAAACGGGCGGATACACTCATACTCCATTATTATTATCAAATGTGTTTTCGATAACTTCTTTTGTATATTTTGTTGTAGGTATTTACATCTTTGAGGTTTCAATTATTGTCTCGCTAAAAAAACAGTTTGAAAACCAAAAAAAAAAAAAAACTTGATGAAATCTCCCAGGTCGACCTCTCATGACAGCGTGTGTATGTACATTCTTCCAAATCTCATAATCTGTGATGAGGGAAATAGGTACAAAAAATAACCACAGCTTCCCAACATTGGTTGCGCATCACGGTATATTGGATACACGCACACACCATACGTTCCCCAAACTGTTAGGTAGGTACCAACATATGAGAAGGTATTTATCGTAATATTATTTTCATTAAATACGGCAGAGGGATCGTAGTCAACACGGGTGTAGAATCAATCGCAGAAGGACTGGAAGATATTCAACCAGATTCAAATCACGGAAAGGAAAATTTGTGTTGTAAATAAGTAAAATGTTCAACACCAGGAAACGAACCATAATAACCTTCACTAAAAATTCGTCAACCATTTTCAACATTCTTAAAACTGTCACATTGTCATATGCAATGTTTTGTAAATATAAAATTGGTAATAAAATAAAATTAACAAATCGAATGTCACACACCGACAAACGTCACAGTTTGTATTAGTTTATCAGCAGTCACGTGGTGCATGTTGGGACCATGCGCAGTAGTACATTATTTCTTCTCAAAGGTAAAGATCCCTAATTTTTTGAAAATATAATATAGCCTACGTTACCCGGGGATAGTGTAGCTTCCCAAAAGTGAAAGAATTTTTCAAATCGGTTCGGTAGTTTCGGAGCCTATTCAATACAAACAAACACAAAATCAAATCTTTCCATAGACAAGGCGGTAGGTAGGTAACATACGCAACACAAAGATAACATCGAGATTGTTATATTGTTACATACAATGTAAGTTTTTGGTAGACGGGTAGACAATCATAAGACAATTACCGTGATTAGCCCAATCCCAATCGTGTGAATTGGGGAAAAAATCTGGTCTAATGCGGCGTCATTGTTCTGCAGTTAATATATCTTGGATAAGATTCCAGATATTATATTTTTTATTAATACTATCTTTTATCGTGTACACCACCGTATCGCTTTATGAGAACCACTGCTCTTTTGAACACAAAATATACCTACACGCTTTGACTCTTTCACAGTAAGCTACTTAAAGCTTGTGTCGTGAAAGAGGAAGATGGTCGGCACCTGGGATAGAACCCATGACCTCCAATACGAAACTATGAAAACCGGCGTCGTCTGAAAAAATGGATGCACGCAGACGAGGTCGACCTCGAATGACATGGTCCGATCATATCGGTTCAGTCTTAGAGGAGGGCCAAGTCAGTAGCAAAAGGAATAGAAGAGCATGTATGCGAAATGTTATGCGTTTGGAAGAAGCGAAAGAGGTTTGCTTGAATAGGAAAGAATGTAAATCCGTACTCTCTGCCTACCCCCTTCGAAAAACGGCGTGATGGGTAAAAAATATAGTTAGCTGTAGTGTATGAATGATTCAGTCTACGAGAAAAACTGTCTTCGGAGTTGAGTTGGTACTCTTGTTGTAATTTCTACCACATGGACATCGAACCAGAGACCATTATAATCGGATTACACCGTAACGACTCTCATTACACGCTCAGCTTCCGCCAAGGTCCATCATCATACCGCCGATGATGTGGGTTTAAGAGCAACAAGACAATAAAGATGCCGCTAAGACAGAGTGTGGTGATGAGAAGGATTTGGGATCATGAAAAGCCGGTGGAACCGAACTGGAATGAAGTTAATGTCTTTTCAATTGTTTGGGCAATTAAACGTAGAAATATTATGTGACTAAGGGCCAAGATTACTATTTGTAGCTTATCCTGGAGCTGTATTGAGGAAGCTTACAAGTTAAGTGGAGCTTACAGCTCAAATGAGAATTTCAATCAAAATTCGAATTCGGCTTGGCTAAGCCGTAGATATGGTTAAGTTGGTAGTCCTACTTGTCTTTTAGCGTGGTTTTATCTATGCATTACGCTCCACATCTGTCATGTTCACCGGGACGCGTGCCATTTTTGTGTTGTTGTTTTGGTTTTATACTCGCTCTTGGATTCTGACTGGGTATTTATGTGTTACGACCCTTGCTTCGGTTATTTAACTTAATTAAGATACAGCTACAGAAAGTGAAAGATGCGTTCAATAATAAACATAACCATATAATCTTATATTCAACTAGGTTAAAGCAAAACAATGTAGTTATTATCAAACGGAGCGAACAGTGTATAGCGGTCAATGTGGTGGTCAAATAATCAAAGAAAGGGTCACGAATAAATCCAAATAGAATCGGTAATGAAAGAACCTAAGCAACGGCGAACAAATAAGCGTAATGAATCATAATTAATTAGACATTTCACCTTCAAAAAGCGTCATAATTGCGCGGCTATATAATGACATTTTAAATGTCTAAGGAGACATTGCATAATTTTGGTAAGCGAAACTTAATGTGATCCTCAAGGTTAAGGTGGACCTTAAGCCTGCATTGTAATTTTGGACCTTACAAGTGGTTCTTTGTCGGGAAATTACTATCATCGATCTACAAGTGGTTGGTAGACTAGCGGTTACGATGCCGACTCTCGTGCTGTTTTGCTCTGGAGGTCGTGGTGTCGATCCTAGATGTCGACCGTCTTTCTCTTTCACCACACAAGCTTTTAGCGGCTTACTGCAAAAATATTAGGTACCTAGTTATTAAATATTTTGTATTCACTTGGGAGAGCGAATACAAAATAGTAGAGGTAAAAAAGTATCTTGTTTGCATTGGCTTCTATTCTATCGACGAAATGTTTACCGAGGATTCAGCCCAATAACTCCCTAATATTCTAATAGAATACTAACATAAATTTGACTAGTGTAACCCTGACTTTGTTCTTGTGAAATGGCCTTGTTCTAAAATGCTCTCATTGCAATACTATTTATTATGTATACACTTCTTCACACTCTGACATGGTACTAAAGGGACCCTTTACATCCTTTTAGTACTGCAATTAATTAATATGACTGTAATATTCTCCACTGTACCATAATTTCCAGAATTTTGATTGTTTTATTGTATACTGTTTGTTGTACATAACTTCCTTCCTATAGTTTTATATGATTGTTATTTAGAATGATGAACCTAAGCGTCTGTAAAGGACCTACGGGAGATATTGTAAAATAAATAGAGCACAGAAACATACAGAAGCAAGAACATATTGTTAAATAACCGTAGAAAAGAATGAATGCTTTCAGCAAGGGAATGAGTATGTTTTTTTAGGAATAAATGTTGAGTAGAGATGGAAAGTGTGAAAAAGTAATCGAATGTAGGAAAGCGGCTGGTAGCAGGGTGGGCGGTGCAATAAGACCTATTATGAGAAACAACAACGTCTCACTACAAGCTGAAAACCTGGTGCATAACGCAATCCTGCTATCATCGATGATGTATTGGTATGAAACGTGGACATGGACGAAAAAAGAAGAATGTAGTTTAAATGGAGTAGAGATGAGATCTCTACGAAAAAATATGTGGAAAAACTTTATGGGATTTGGGAAGGAATGAAAGTATTACAAAGGAATGTGGTATGGGAGTAAGTTAATAAGTTGAGATAGTTTGGGTATATGGAAAGAATGGATGCAAACAGAATGCCAAATAAAATTCATAAAGTTGAAAGGAAAGGTGTAAGAAAGCGTGGCCGACCGATATTAATGACGTGGATCCAACACATCGATTCCGTCCTCAAGGAAGGCCAGGTAAGAAGTAAGACAAATAGGAGAGGGTGTATGAGAATTTTTATGTCGGTGGAAGACCCCAACTTCCTTCTTAAAATTTTTTCCATACTCTACAGTCCTATATTTGTACGTACCATAGAGTTCGATAGTATTCTTGGTACGTACCGTAGAGTTTGAACATACCTCGATAGAATAAACATTTCTAAAAAAGAACTGGATCTATTTATAGGTTTTGATGCGAGATCATGGCCCGCATCCCCCCAGCAAACATCCACAAATATCATCGCGGGTCGCCCGTCGAACGACCAGACACATCATTATTGGTGTCACAGGAATTCCGAGTGTCGTATGGTGGGTTTATGTGTCATCTCCGGTAGCTTGACTGTCTGCTCCATTCAGGAAGCCGGTAATTAACTCTTTATTACCTCTGCCTGCTACAGGAGCATCTCGTGTCACAGTAGCATTTATGATATTGGATTTCTCGTGGTGTCACGATACCATCAATATGAAACCGTGAAGCGATTTTTGAACGCAAGACGAATCCGTATGATGATATCGTCAATTAATATAATAATTGTGAATGTTAATCCCTATCAGCCGTACAAATAGAACGTTTTTATTCGAATACACACAGAATACGCAAAATTACTACTAATAAAACAAATAATAAGCTATAGCAAAAATAATATTTTCCATGCTAACTTTATTCCTGGCTACCAGCAGGTATCCCTCATCTCAAAAGCTTCCAGTCTCCTTTTATATTTTTCGGCTAAGTCTTTATAAGGAGGAATCTAAGTTTTAAGTCGATATTGTTAATTTACTTACTATTTTTCTCGATATTCTCGTCATACCTAGTTCCGTTCCTTCAAAGCAGGACTGGGGGATTTGGACATAGCGTGAGAGGAAATCATAGAAGCCGCACAAGGTATTGTTATTTTTAAATTACATCAATGAATTTATAACAGGGACTACTATTTCTATACACCTCTATAGATTCGGATGTTTATTATTCGTTATAATAATTAATATTGTATGTCACATTTTTATTTATACCAATGTCATGGGATATACTTTGGTATTTCAAATGAATCAGGGACAAAAATATAATTAATATTTTTCTCCAGCCAGACAATTTATTTATTTTTTTTCATAAAAACAAGTCTCTCGTTATCATGGGTGAATGTTGTGTATAGCATCTTCGAAAGATATACAAGAAAGTCGGGTTAGTTTTAACGCTTATAAGTCGAGATCGGCTGAACAGATTTTTTTTTCATTTTTGGTTTATTGGACTATTCGTCGCTCCGGATAACAGACGAACTAATAAAACATCGAAAAAAACGGATAACAAATGATATAAAATATAATATTAAAGTTATTATGAAACGAATTTCGAAACAACAAAATGCCATCTGTGAAAAATTCCACAGAAACACAATTTTTATTATTGGTAGGTACCTGATTGTGGGGAGGAGATGGACTTGGCTGGGACATGTGTTAAGGATGCCGAATGACAGTTGGCCGAGGAGAGCGCTGTTCTTCCTCCCATCAGGGTCCCGAAGACGAGGAAGACCCTCTCACACTGTGTTCCGCTCCTTCGAAGCAGAGCTGAGGGACATGGACATGGTGTGGGAGGAGGTCACCACCGTTGCGCAAGATCGAGCGCAATGGAGAGCTCTTGTTGCCTCCCTATGCCCCTAAGTGGGGTCTAAAGGGAGTTTGGGGTGGTTGGTTGGGTTGGTAGGTACCTGAAAGCCATTGACATTAAAAATGTTGGAACGCAGATTTTTTATGTTTTTTTTTTCAATATTTTTTTCTGATTTGTCAACAAAAACGATTTTTTATACCTATAGTAAAACACGAAAAATGAATTAATCTAATTTTGAACGACGATATTTTTTTTAACGATCGTTAAGAAAGGTGTTATTAATAGTTAAGAAAGGAAAAGATCTGTCGGGTCAGCTACTATCTAATAAAAGTTCGAAGTGGTTGGTAGACTGGCGGTTACAACGCCGGCTTTCGTACTGTTTGGTGCGGAGGTCGTGGGTTCGATCCCAGGTGCCGACCATCTTCCTCTTTCACGACACAAGCTTACTGTGAAAGAGTCAGTGTGTATTGGTGTTCACTTTGAGTGATCACAGATTTATTTATAAAAAAATCAAGGGAATATGACGTAATTTATACAAAAATACGTTTAAAATATACTTGAATGTTAAATAATATTTCTGAAATATTGAAAGAAATTTTATAAAAAATATGCGTACCAATGTTTTGAAACTCAATGGTTAGCGAATAAAAATTGTGTTCTTATGTTATATTTTATATCATTTGCTATCCATTTTGGAATTTTTAATCATTATTCTGTTATCCGGAGCGGAGAAGAATCCAATGAATCAAACATCGGAAGAATCTGTTCAGCCGATCTCGATTTATAAGTGTTCGAACTTACCCGACTTTCATTTACTCGTATATCTGCAGATATTATATGCATGGTTTAATAGAGTATCACACGTACTACAACACATGGTAAGATTAAGGTATGCAAGTATCTGCTATGGATTGTGGTAGCAATCGCGCGATTCCTACCGAAGTACGCCAGTGGTACTTGAAGGGCTTCTTCATCATGACACGGAGTCAGCAAGTAGGTACTACCAGGTACCATCAGCCTTCTGTACTGATCCTACGTTTATTACACAAGATATCCTCTTACACTGCTTGGAACCCGTTTAACACTCTCTTAATTATGTAACTAGCAGCAAAACCTATCGGACGACAGGTATAGAAGAGGATTATTATGAATTTTTTGAATTTCCTATAAGTTATTACCAGTGGCGTAACTAAGGGGGGGCGGGGGGGGCGGTCCGCCCCGGGCGGCACTTTTCAGGGGGCGGCAAAATGAGCCGACAAATAAAAAAAAACTTGGTAAAAAACACAAAACTTAAATAGGTACGAGAATTTGTGAAGGGAAAGTAAATGAGAAAAAAAATCGGGTCCCCGAGTTTGTGAAGGGAAAATAACTGAGAAAAAAATCGGGGCCCCGAGTTTGTGAAGGGAAAATAAATGAGAAAAAAAAATCTTAAAATTGATAAAATAAAGGTTTTTTTCCTTTTAACCTGTCTCAGCGTAAGCTAGCTAGTAGTTTTTTCCATTATATAAGGGGGTGGGGCGCCATACTTTATTAGATTAGGGGGGGGGGGGGCGCCAAACTTTATTAGATGGGGGAGGGGGGGGGGCGCCAAATGTTAATCCCGCCCCGGGCGGCGAAACCCCACGTTACGCCACTGGTTATTACTTATTAGAGGCTCCGAATTTCGTTTTACCACGTCGAAAACTGCGCAGAATTTATCGACATTTCTTCCCATACAAACAGTGGTATTTCAATGTTTCTTGCGAACACGTGTCTGCTGATTGTCATAGAAACAATGATTTTTTTAGGTTTGAAATATTATATTTCTCGTAGTTGGATTGATTTTGTCATTTATATGAAAAAATATTTCGGAAGTTAACCGATTATTGATCGACCAGTGCTCGAATTTCGACCATAACTTATTAAAATCGTAAGTTTGAAATTGTTTAGGTTCCATTTTCAAAGACTCAGCGAGCGCTATTTCACAATTTTCTTTCCAAAACAATGACATGGTTACGTCAAATTTGAAATGATGATAATGACGGTTATTCTGAAATGAAAAACAGACGATTGAGTTGCGTCGTATCCAATTTTTATTGAGACTTTTGACATTTCTGTATTCTGAAAATATTTTATCCAATACATTAGTTACGTAACTACTGGCAACCGATTAAGTTCTAAGCAAGAGTTTCTTGCGTTGAGTTGGAACGTGAATTTGAGAACAATAATTATTTAAAGCTCTTTAACATCACGCCAATTTTTCAATGTCTCACAATAACGTATGCAAATTTTCATGATTCAATTTGCGTTAAAAAAAAGTTTACTTTTAAATCAACCTACGTGTAGGATATATTAAAATTTGCTACATAAAATAATAATATCAAAGAATTGTCATGAAGAATTATCAGAAAATTAAAGACGTGGCATAAAAGAAATTATTTTAATCTTGTAGAATGATAGTAAAGTCACACACAATATGTAACAGTACTCAAAGGATCGTCCCGAGTAATTCAATATTCACATTAAAGTTATGGAACACTGATACGAGGGAGTTGGCTCCTCCACCACTGATATTCCACCCCTGCAGTTTACATATTGTATGTCATAATGAATATTAATCCGAGTATGATATCGGGGATTGACAACATGTTATTTTTAAAACCAAGTTTTCTTGTACTTTCTGCAATCAATTCAGTTACAATTTCGGCTTTCTGTAAATGTTGTCGAAAGTGTATTTATGTACATAGGTACTTACACTTTAGGTCCAGCAGATTTTTGTAAAAATAAAAACATACTTACGAGAGTGATCGAACCCAAAAATCCGACCGAAAATCAGTGACTGAAATGCTAGGCTAAAAATCGCTTCATTCGAATTTCAGCTACTTGTGTACTTATTTTCGTATGTCATTACATCACGTATAAAGAGCATACATTAGATTTTAATCTTCGTCGATTCTTGCACATGTAATTGTTGCAATATTGGGTGCGTTTACGCCAAACGAACATACACCCAGAGCTGTAAGTAGATAATACTTTCTTTATAGTTGATAAGGACACTTATCTGCCCATTAATAATTATTAGTTATTCTTCGTTCGTGTTCCCATGGTATCCAATATCAAAAAAAAAACAAAATTAAAAATTAAATTAATTAAAAACAATTAAAAAACAAAGTATGCTCTTTGGCTTTATTTTCGCTTGGTTTATTATTCCATTCCCTCTACCATATAAAAAAAATTAACTATTACAGTGGGGGCGAGTTTAATAAGAGCTTATTTCCCGTTGATAAGCGTTCAAATATTGTTCTAATAAAAAACGAATCGTATGGAAATTCTTTCCACACTCTTTACGATTGACAATGACCAGAGCCCCTATTTGACCAGCCTGGTCCAGCATTGTCCATAGTGTAGCCATGGCTTTATTCTGATTTTCCTATATTATGTATTATGTATGTGTGTTGTCCATTCTTCTGTATGGGTGAGTCCTGGCACCTGACTAAAGCCCAGGCACAAAAAGTATCTGCATTCGAAACGAAGTGCCTCAGGAGAATTTTGGGTATAAGATGGTACCACCGCATCACGAACGACGCTATACGTCGGCGCACCCGGCGCAGGCCCATCACTTTCACCAGTACGGAGAGGAGATGGGCATGGCTGGGACATGTGTTGAGGATGCCGAATGACAGTTGGCCGAGGAGAGCGCTGTTTTTCCTCCCATCAGGGTCTCGAAGACGTGGAAGACCCTCTCATACCGTGTTCCGTTCCTTCGAAGCAGAGCTGAGGGACATGGACTTGGTGTGGGAGGAGGTCATAAGCATTGCGCAGGATCGAGCGCAATGGAGAGCTCTTGTTGCCTCCCTATGCTCCTAGGAGGAGTTCAAAGGGAGATTTGATTGATTGATTGATGTAGCTTATAGTACCTAAATCATATTTTTGAGTTATATGAGTGTATTCTTTCATTGATCTATTCGATTTAAAAATAATTGTCATCGATTTTTTAATTACGAAATTAAAAAATTAGACATCAATGTTGTATTTTTGATGAAACTCTATTTAAGAAAGGTTTTTTTTTCGTATCTTTTTGTCGGCTATTGTCGACTCCTGACCGAACGATACATATTATTATGTTTTGGTGTCATCTTTCCCCGGCTCGTACATCGTGTTGTGAGTACCTACCTAGTTACATTGGTCGACCGTCACCGTACACGCGGTGTTACGTCTAAACTAAAAAAAAAAAAATCATGTTCGTACAGAAACAAAAAACGCTAGCATCCAATTATTGTTGTAATGTGATATTGTGGACATGGTATACTTTTGTAACAGAAGGTACTCATAATGTCTTCCTTAGAAAAATGTAAGATTTATGTTTTTACGTAGTGAAAGTCGAACAATTGAAAAACTTCACATAATTAAACCGATTTCGTCTCTTTCTCAAATTAGAATTGCAAAAGTGTAAGGCTTTTTACTCATCTGCGCCGCTTACATCGTTACATCAATTTTATCAAAAGGATGCGTGTGTTCCGCTCCTGTTCGCTTTTCGAATCACTTACGACCGGTTTCATAAAAAAATAAAGGAGACTTTAAACTCCCTTTAAAAAATAACGGGTTTCATAACAACAAAACGACATTAACATAAAACCGACTTTTAGCTAAAGTCGACTTTAGACAGTTCAAATTTTTACCACCGGTGTTCATAGAAAATTTCGTGGCGCTTTCTCTGTCACAAAGATAAACATTTTGTACGCGGTGACACTGTGGACAAAAATGACTAAAATAGGGCGGAAAACATAGCAAAACGGGATGAATATTATTGTTTACAGATTTCTTTTAATAATTCATAAACCATAATAATAAATTAACACAAAAAAACGCCACTTTGATGCTCTATCGAGAAATGAAAGTGACAAATCAACAAAAATTCCGCGAAAATATTAGTAAACTAGAGGTCCTCCCCAGCTTCGCACGGGTAGATAGATACTTAAAAATAATTTAGTTTTCAGACAGATCCCTAACTTTTTCAAAATATTTTATAGCATAAATATGTTAATCTGGAATAATTGCATTGCAATGTATCGTGTCACGTCACTTTACCACCGTGACTACTTTGCGCGGTATTTCTACTAAACTTGACACGACTCCCCTCAGCCCTCCCCGGCTCCCATACGCACTCTGCATCGGATAAGTTGAGATGATAAGAGACTATGCTTTTTTTTCCAATACTCACATTTTTAAACTCGTGATAACTTTTGAATGGAATGTCCGAATTGAATAATTCAAAAAGTTATACAAACATATTGAAGTAGACTTGAATATGAACTAATTTATTTTAATAAGGAGTAATACCAAGATACCAATAAAGAGCTTTTTCTAAAGGTGACATTTTATTGGGTTTTTTTAAATAAAAAAACACTTATTGTGGCATAACTATAATAGTTAGACATATGCTGTCGCGATACTTTTTGTAAATAATGATGTCTTCTACAAAATTGTAGAACATTGTTTTATTCTATCATCATTAGTTTTCACAGCGTTCGCGATAAAAAGAATATTTTAGGTAAATTTTTTACACCTTGGGTTACATTTCGTAGGTTACCCACTTTTTTTTGGAAATTAAATATAGCCTATGTTCACCGCCGATATTGTAGCTTCCCAAAAGTGAAAGAATTTTTCAAATCGGTTCAGTAGTTTTGGAGCCTATTCGAAGCAAACAAACAAACAAACAAACAAACAAACAAACAAACAAAAAATCAAATCTTTCCTCTTTATATATTAGTATAGACAACCTGTGATTTCCATGGTAACACTACCAACTGCTACCAACTTTAAAATATTTTTTTAACATTTCAAATTATTGAGTCTTTAAATTTTAAAAGGAACTTTAACTAAATTGTTCTTTTTAAGCTTTTTATGAAACCGGCTGTTAAACATTCTATTAAATTGATGCAGTGCCACACGTTCGCAGCGCAAGTGAGTACGTACCTTAAGGGTGCATTACCATCATGTATGTAGATTATATGTATTTCTTTAATCTTTTATTTATAGACACCAAGGAAACTCGAAAGAAATTCTATCAGAAAGCTGCGTGCGTACCAATATTTTGAAACTCAATGCTTGTCAAGTAGGTACCTAAATAAAAATTGTGTTGTTATTGAGTTTTTCACAGATGGCGTTGTTGTCAGTAAATCCGTTCCATACTAACTTTAATATTGTATTTTATTATCCATTTTTCGAATTTTTAACAATTATTATTCTGCTATCCGGAGCGGAAGGGACTCCGATAACGAACGAACAGACTAGTTTAAAAAATCTGTATTTATTTATTTAAAGCCAATCAATATTATGTACAAAGACAAAAATATTCTTTTTAATTTTATAACCATGCTTCACAACCATAGATCTTTTAACATGGCCGCTTTTTTTAAACAATGTCGGCCACTCCTTTACGTATCGTCTCATCATTTATTTATATACTTAAATGAATATATTATATTTCCCAATATTTATGTAGCAGATTCATGCAAAGCAACTAATTTTACGTTTATTTACAAACACATACTAGTGGAAACGCACCCGTCTTCGCATGTCATCCTAACTTACACACGTACGCCCGTATTGATTATGTAACTAACCGAGTGTAACATTATATCTTAAGATATTGTACGCAGTAACATCTTATCTTAACTAATAACATATCTATTTTTATATATAAATATCTCTTGTTTATGTGTAGGTGACTGATTTTTATGAAATTTTGTGCGTTCTGATAAAATTGACTTACGTGAAATGTGATATAGAATTTCATCTTATTGGACATAATTAAACTATTAAGTTGTATTAATAAATGAAATCGATTGTGTTTTTTTTTCACTTAAAATTTCTACCCGGGGATGGCCTGTCTCAGATTGGACGGGACCGGTTGATTGGGAAAAATTGCCTCAGGCAATAAGTTCCGCCGGCTATACTGACACCTTTGTATAGAAAAGTGTTATTATTAATACTATACTGATATATTTGGGATATCTTATTGATTGCTATGAAACACATTGCTTTAAATCTCAAAGTTTTGATTTTTAGTTTCTGGTTTTGTCTATTTTATAGACATGTTTCACATTGTATTTTCTTCTATCGTGGAAGAAGAAAATGAACGGGACTAAAAATCTAACCCACGGCCTTTAGTATGAAAGTCAGCGACCCCAAATGCTGGGATACCATTTTTTAAAGCTCAATTAAAAAAAAAATGACTTTAATGAATTATATTTCTGCGGCTGTAAAGCGCCGGATGTCAGCTAGTACGTTAATATAATTGGTAAGAAGAGATACGACAATACAGCGTGGTATCTTATTAACTTTCTCATATACATATATATATAAATCAATACTGTATGAATGTCTACTGGCACATATATATTACATACAAATAAATAATTATTGTTATATATTATTATTATCGCGTAATAACATCATATTTAGCATAATATATTATTATTATTCTACATAATATAATATATGTTTACGTATTTACGAAATTTCAAACACAACCCTCTAGCACTAATGTCATTTTGACAAGGAGTGTCAGTTACGATATTTTTAATTGTCTATTGTTCTCCTTCTTTTACATGGGCCAGGTTCTACTATGGCATGGGCTTCTCTGTCCACTGTCAAAGACTGGGCGAGAGCTATTTCAAAATTTTCTTTCAAAAACAGTGGCATGGATACGTCAAATTTGAAATGTTGATATGTACAAAGTTTTTTCTATGATTAATATTAAGTACAACAATATTATTAATCTATTATCAATTTGACCATAGATAAACAGAATAATATATGCGTCCATGTCAATGTCAAATATATCGAAGTGTGTGCGAGTATCAAAAACTTGACAATACAGTAGTGTTTGTAATGTTATTTATCTATTTTATGCGTAATTAAAAAAATATTTGCCAGTCATTCTCTATATAAACTATAAGTGTCAAAAAGAAAGAATAGCGACTTTTAATGCGACAGACTACCACTGCACTCTTCATATTTTGACACTTAACACACGAAAACAAACTCAAAGTTGCAGCAAGTCCGAGCTGTCAATGAATCGAATCGACCTTCGGAAATATTCTTGCCGATTCGTACATACCTACTCGCGATCTCCGCACACGAACTTTTCCGAGGGTCCAATCGGATTCGTACGGAATGCTCAGAAATCAACCCCGGAGTATGGAAGAATCACAATCTTTTTTGTCAAAGTATTCTGCGGTATAGTTATGACACGGTATGGGGTTGATTATTAGTAGCGCTTGGTGTAAGCGATTTATGCCGTAGTAACTTTATTTTCGTCACAACGGGTGTTATAACGCAGTTTCCATTATTACCACTGTTAAACGATAAGAATTTTACAAAAGTGTGGATACGGGCCATCTTTCTGTCTTTGAATTTGACACTGATAATAATTTCGAGAAGCAGCTATCTGTGTGTGCTCTCGTAGAAGCACATGAGCCTATGTTATTTTATCATTAAGTTCAGTGTATTATATTATTACTATTTCTCTAGGAAACGTAATATCGTTCTGTGTGTGTACAATACATTTAATAAACATTTCATTCGAGCTACAGCACAGCCAATTACTTGCTTTCAAAACATCAAAGAGTCTAGCAGTAATAAAATAATATATGGTACGTAGATAGTATTTCCGCTCAAAAGCCTGCTCGTATCTATTGGCAACACTGGAATATCCCTCACAACAAAATCGCAACAAATCATAGACAAAAACCGAAATTTTTGTGACAATTTCGCGAGGACGGCCACATAGGGTAGGTTTTTCGACCCCACGAATAATTGTAAAGTACTTATTTACTTTTTGTATGGCTTCGGCATGTAATTATCTTCTTAGCAAGATTGCTGTGTCTTATTGTCTTTTGAGGTTAGATTCTTGGTTCCCATCCAGAAAGCTACTGCACCGCCTCCTTGGTCGACTTGTGGATGTCTGTCCAGTTTCCTTCGTACCTTATTCCTGGACATTCCTTCAGTAGGTGTTGTATTATTTGGGAGGAAGCCCCACAGTCGCAGTCAGGAGATTCCCTCTTCTCCCATTTCCACATATGGTAGTTGCAGCAGCCCTGACCGGTGCGGATTCTGTTCTGTTGAACCCAGAGTCGTCGGGGGAGATTGTATCCTGGGACTCTTGACACTTGGGTCTTCGATGAGGCTTTTGTTTGACAGGGAGTCCACGCTGTTCTACTTCTCTCTCCAAGCCCCGGTCAGATTGAAATTCTCCAGTTCTTCGGTCCAAAAAGGTCTCCTGGACCCAAGTCGATGCTCCGGTGGTTGGAAGACGTCCCGAAAAGCTGGGATCGTAGAGTTTTTCTTAATTCTGAGGAGTTCTGTTGCGATAGCCTGGCTTCTTCGCGGGTCAGGGGGAGCGATGTTTGAGAGTACTGGGAGCCATGGGAGAGGGGTAGGCTTAACACACCCGGTGATTGTCCGCAATGTTCTGTTCAACTCTGTGTCCAATACCTTACAATGGGAACTCCTTGCCCATGCCCATACTGGCGAACAGAACTCCGCAGGGCTATGAACCAGGGCGATTGCCGATGTGCCCAATGTTTCCGCTGTGCTTCATCCCCACGTTGTACCTGTGAGTTTCTTGATTACATCATTTCTAGACTTGATTTTATTTTTAAGTGATTTCAGGTGAGGTCCGTAAGTTAGTGACTCGATTTTTAAATGCAAACCACTACGTGTTAACAACCGTCTTCTGCCTACTGTTATTTCGAAACTACGGTTAGTTTTTCTACGAACACGGCGCTACTATAAACAGCGTTGGTTATGTCAGCTTAGGACATTATCAATATGTTTACCGTAGTATTTCAAAAACCATTGTCATATATTTTGAAATAATGCCCACCTTGCCAAATAACGTACCGCTCCCTAGGAACCCAGTGTGATCACATCAGGTGGAAATGTTCTTATTTCCGCATATTATGAGAATAATTTTCAACATGTTCAAAATGTGGAGAAACACACGCCCCGGGCAGGATTCGAGCCTGCGTCCCTGGTCGTTCCATGCAGAAACGGCAACCACTGGGCTAAATACTCCGACGCTAATTCATTCATAATATTATATAACAGGTAGATGTTAAAGAGATATAGGGCCATCTGTTGTAATTTTTTGAAAACAACTAGAGCAACCAACTTTTTATAGATAGCTACCACTGTCATGTAGTTGGCGCTAGGATATGAATATATCCATTTTTGATCATGTCTAACGGTTGATGGAAGTGGCTGAAGAAGAATGGGATAACGAATACAAAGACCTAACCTAACCTAACTTAACTCTTATCTTATTAGTTGTCAGCAGTATTCGCCAAGCGGCCAGATAACTCTCAGCTCTCATGATATATGGAAACATGTTATTTTTAATGGTACTGTGCACCGTACAAGTGCGTCAAAGGCAATGTTTCTAATATTGACTAGGATGAAATAACCAGCTATGTGTGTATTCACCCGTTTCAAACAACAAAACTCACGCACCATTACTGTGAGAATGGCCGTGGAGATTCGGTCACTATTCTGGGCTAATGCAATAAAGATGGGATTTGTTTTGTTCCCTTTAGGTTCCCTTTACCCATTGGAATAAAACATCCTACCCATTTGATAATAATTTAACAATAATAACAGGCGACCGCAACGAATAAAATACATATTAAATGTCGAAATATGTGATACTTTATCGAAGGTTTTTACATCTTCTTCTTCTTCTTCAGCCCGTCTCCGTCCATTGCTGAACATAGGCCTCCCCCCTCTCCTTCCAATCATTCCTGTCCTGAGCCTCTCTCATCCATGTGTGGCCTGCAACCTTTGCGATGTCGTCCGCCCATCTGGCCTGGGGTCTGCCGACATTTCTTCTGCCTTGTCTAGGCTGCCACTCCACTACTCTTTTGGTCCATCTGTCGTCCGGGCATCTGGCCACATGGCCCGCCATGTATAACATACATACGTTTAACTATTAATAATTGATACACGTATTGATATTTTCTCATTCTTAAGACAATCTCTCCAAAACACGAGTTTTTTCTCACATTGGAGAGCAAACATTCGAGCTCTTGTTATACCTCTATGTCCCTAAATGGGTCCTTAAAGGCATAATCGATTGATTTGACATCGATTTCTATTCCTACAGTCCGACTAATTTTTCATTTGTTAAATCATTAATTCTACATTTTGATGCACTTTGTTGTTTTCTATTTTTATCCTGGACAGAGAGGAGAACAAACGTCTCGATACAGCAAAAAAACAGGAGAACAATTATTATCTACGACAGCGTCCATCAAGCTAACGACTTGTAGGTTATGCCCAACGACTAGTTAACGATTTCATCGCTAACGCAATCCTTCATACTTTGTATTAATTATCATCCAATACACAAAGACATCGCATGCTCTGCGTACTAAAAAAACTGCGCGTGGGCGAATTGAAAGTTGATATTGACTGGTACCTGAGTATAGCACCACTCAATGTTTGTATAATATGCACAACTCTAACTACGTGAATATTCAATAAGAGGCGATATTAGGAAACATGGTAGAGATATTACCTCACCAGGTGGCGCCAGTAAACACTACAGACAATAGGTCACTATCATTTTAATGCCAAAATGCATTGAGAGCCTGATGGTACAGTGTCCTTCAATATTATTTGCAATCTAACTTAATCAGCCATACTAATAGAATGATATTCTTCGAAAACGGGCAGAATAAACGAAATGCTACTAATGAAAGAAAGAATAATAATATGTTATAACAAGAATAATCACATCCATTCGAAAACAAACTCGAAGTTGCAACAAGTCCGAGCTGTCAATGAATCAAATCGACCTTCGGAAATATTCGTACATACTCGTGATATATTCCACGCACGAACTTTCCCGAGGGTCCAATCGAGTTCATACGGAATACTTAGAAACCAACCCCCTTAATATGGAGAAATCACAAGCTTCATCGATAAATGCGAGGTTGCCAAATTATTCTACGGTATAGTTATGACACGGTATATGGTTGATTATTAGTAGCACGTGCTAATGCGATTTATGCCGGAAAAATATACTATTATCGTCATAATGGTGTTTTAAAGTACCACTGAATATGTTGGTTTAGACTTTATTTTAAAACTCGCAGCAAAACCTCTCGGATAACATTTACAGACAAGGGTAATAAAAATTTGTTTTTTTTTTGCACGCTATGCATCCGCATATCCGCTGACAAGTTTTTTTTTTAATAAATCTGATGGATAGCTTCTGCGATCTTAAAATTTTAGTTATTACTGTACTATTTCTGAATAGAACGACAGACAAAAAACAAGCATTTTTATTGGATGAAGGTGCAACGCTCATTCTTTAATTTCGTTTATTTTTATGGGCATTCTCACCAGAAATTGATAATAGAGTGGATTTGTTTTGCTTAAAAATTAAAAAGAACTTTATTTACCTTAATGGAAAATATTAATTACAAAAATTGAAAGAGAAACTCATAAATAATATCTTTGGTATTATATAAGGTTTCTATAAAAAGTTAGAGAAATAAATTCAACCGAAACTCACTTATAAGATTTTTCGAGGTATTTTAAGATAAATTTAGATTGTTTATTAATATTTTAAAATAATGAGAAAGCGAGGTGGTAGATCGATGATTTTAATAAAATGAGGTAGTTTGGACATGTTGAAAGAATGAATGCAACGGCATGGTCGACCAAGAATAACTACCAACCTTCGGAATTGGAAAGGGTGTATGAGATAAGGTAGTGGTTGGTAGACTAGCGGTTACAACGCCAGCTTTCATACTGCTTTCGATGCCTGATGCTGACCATCTTCCTCTTTCACGACACAAGCTTTAAATAGCTTACTGTGAAAGAGTCAAAGAGTTCACTTTGAGTGAGAACAGATTCATTTTCATAAAAAAATAAACTACCTACTTAAATAACTAGCTTTCCCGACAGACGTTGTCCTGCGATCCTTACTACATACGGTATAATGATAAATTAATTAGGTACTTACCTATTTAAAAAAATATTTCTGAAAGCTTGAGTGAAATTCTATCAAAAATCTGCGTAACAATGTTATACAACTCAATGGTTGTCAGGTAAATATCAATATTGTTTTGCTATAGAATTATTCACAGATTGTGTTGTTGTAAGGAAATTCGTAAGTACCACACTTACTATTATATTTTTTTATTTGTTATCCATTTTCGATTTAAAATTTCGATTAAAAGTTTCGAATAAACCAATCATCATAAAAATCTGTTCACTCTCTCCCATCTAGAAGACGGTCGTAAGCCCGTAGTAGTTTGTTCCATTCCACAGTGATGAATTGTTGGAGTTATAAGTTGTTACATATTCGTTAAATTAAGTTTTTCTTTGGATTCTTCCAGATATTTAGCAATACTACTTGACGCATCGTATGGAAAAACGTTGAATACGCCATATTATTTATTATTTGACTTCATATTCAATGTTTTCCCGTGCGATACGTGACTTATTGAATTTCTCTATAATAGATAATTGGGCTATCGATGATTTTCCCATACACATACGTTTTTTATAATATAGATAATTGATTTGATAGATTTATATTTATTTTTATTTATTTATTTATTTCAATTATCGTCCATCGACCCTCTCCAGGCACTCAGACACGTCAGAGGCAAAACAACAAAAAAGCACATTTATGAAAATACAAATTGGGGCAAGTATAACAAAATAGGACATGTGGGCATAATGGCACATATACCTTCTTATATCCGTGTTAATGCCCGCGAATGGTCATTAACACTTCGTCATATTAGTGATCAAGCGTGACAACAGCTACGGGCCCAACTTTAACATCTCTAAAAGTCAAAAAACAATTGGAACAAGTCAATAAGAGTTAATCCGTGATGATTGGGAGCTTACATCTCAGTCATCATTTCGTCAATTGTATAAAATGCCTTATCCAACAAATACAATTTCACCTCTCTCCGAAAATTCACCGAATTTAAGGCCCTTAAGTTATCTGGCAACTTATTAAACAGGCGAACGCTGAGACACAGGAAGCTTTTATCAAGCTTGGCGAATCTGTGCTCAATTGGTCTAATTTTTTCCTTTTCACGTGTATCATATCCATGGAAATCCCGGTTCAGAGGAGTAGAGCACATGTTTTTGTACGCGTAAGTTACGCATTCCAGAATGTAACTTGCTCCGAGATATGCGGCATATTACGCTAGAAGCATCGGCAAGAATTACACAAATTTGCGCGCTCGGACCAACAATAATACGATGTATAGTGGAAATAAAATACGCACTAAACGCCAAAAACTTCATTTTGAGATAATCTAATAAAACTGATTTTTTCCCCCCATATAGACAATAGTACTACGATGATTTTTGGATCTGTTTTTTTACGCCTTTAATCATCGATATGGACTTAGTGCAATATTTATGCTATTGGCAATGGTTTGTAGAACATTTCATCATACTCAACTCATTTTTTTCATTTTTGGCGCTTAGTACGTATTTTATTTCCACTATACAATGACGATTTCAGTTATAATTCTCGCGTTCGTCAGTATAAAACCAACGATGACATTTTGTTAGGTACCGTTACTTGTAGGTATCTAGTGGTATACCATACACTGATGGTAATGTGACCACTCTAGATGGAGTTTCTTGAGGCACCACCAAACTGGTAGATGGCGCATTGCCGAACGACCTTGCTACGTAACCATAGAGTGGGTTTATAAACAGATTAAAAAATACATTTCTTATTACTAGCTTTCCCGACAGACCTATAGTCCTGTCTATTTTACTATGAATACTGGTTTCGAATTTGTATAATGCTAAATTACTTAATTACCTATTTGTATAATGCTAAATTACCGAATTACCTATTTGACCAATAAATAAAACTCCGACAAATGCATCTGTTTTAAAATCGATATTAAAGTCTAAGTACTGATATATTCAATTGAATAAATATATGGTTTATAATACGTTTAAAAAAAAAGTATAATATTGTCAAAAGAACTAAGATGTTTACACCTACGTTGAGTTTTTTTTTTAAATATTCCGCGCAATCTTCTAGTTTTTATCTGTCACAAGAACTTTCTCCTCAGAATAGCAAAAACAAAACAAAAAACCAATTAGCGAATTTGGTCCAAAGGATGAATAAGAGATTTAAGACTTCATTTTTTTATATATAGAGATTAACTCGTCTTATTATTTTAACAGCGTAGAAAACAACTCCACACTATCAATTCATTAGGCAGGTACTTGAAATGTGACAGTTAGGTGTTGCTAGTGATGGCTCGTTTGACTAATTCCTTGACATCGATGTCTCAACTCTACATTTCATCTTCTGAGTCCTGTCTTCGCCTTATTCTTCCCGTTCCTGTGTTGTCATTTTCCAACAGTTCCTTTCGAATCTGCTAATAATTCTATAAGCGTCATCAATTTCTAATCTATCGCACAACATCCTCATCATCGCAGAACCTTCTTAAATAAAGTTTCTGATTTTGCTTCCAAGAATTGTTCTAGCAAGTATATAGTCTTTTTCTATGTTGAGAAAGTTCTACATTCTTGCTGTGTTGGATTTTTATTCGACACTATTATGTTTATTTATGTCATGATAGGCATGAATGTATACCGACCACGATAGCATAGTTGCATAGGCACCGCCTTCAGATCAAGAGGTCCTGATTTCGATCGCGTCAACTTTGGTGATGAATATCACATGAACGAAAAGAGATAGAACAAAATTTTTTGAAATTAATTTGTAGAACAAATTGTGATATTTAATAATACTTCCAAAAAAAATGTACTTAACTGACACAGTTTTATAGTTACAAATCAAAAACAAACTATTATTAATAACAAATTTTCAATTCAATATACTTTTTTGTAAGGTTTGTGTATTTAGGTAGTGAAAGTTCATCATTATGAATTTAAACAAACAGAGTTGCACTTTCGATATCTGTCTTACGCAATGGGTTTCGAGGGAGCGCGGCGGTGTGTCGTCTTACAAGAAGGATGTTTGAAAATCGCGACAATCTTTATTGTCACTACGGTAATCACATAGACAATGTTCAAAACTGACACATGCACCGCTATTTAGGTATAACAGTACCGTATTCCTAGGAAAACAGACCATTAGTGTGAATATTTTACGTTAACAATGTTAGTCATTGGGAGGTCAAATTTCAAATATGGACTTGATAATATGAAATATGTTTTTTTTTTGTCAAAATGATTGCGAAAGATCGAGCGCAACGGAGAGCTCTTGTTGCCTCCCTATGCTCCTGTGGGGTGTAAAAGGGAGAATTGATTGATTGATTTATTGATTAGGCGAACATTGTTTACGTAAAATAATCACAAACTTATCTCATTTAATCAAAATTCCTACATTTTACATGCATTGTTTTTTTTACTTATATAATTGATTTAAATTAATTGGCAGTGTTGTTATACTCAGTTAACCTGTCTTTTCAGTCACAACCGAGTTACGAACCCGGTGTTTAGAAAGAGGAGAGTGGAGGCATGTTATTATCATGTTGGTTCCATGTTCAGATCGCGTCAGGCATACCAATTTACCCGACGAAGTACTTACTTACACACAATATCGACTTTTAACTATTTATTTATTTAAATTATCTAACCTATAAATTACTGAATTATTTACTTGTATAGAATTTCAATGCGATCTTTTACACCGTGCTCCGTGAGTTAACCGGTTGGTTTATTCATTTATTGGGCAGAGAGAGATTGCAAACGGAAAGGGGTTCATTTGTGAACGATAGCCTATCAGCTATCATAGCAACCCCGTCAGCCCCCTTATTCACTAAAAACTTAAGTTTGAACTAAACTCACCTAATTATTTACTTCAAATATCGTTTCCTTAAAAATATTTTTTAGGGCAATGAAACCAATTCAAATAATTATTAAAATTTGATTTCGCATTTTCCGTAACTAAACTATTTGATTAAAGTTCATTCTACGACAAAAAGTAAATTTGCAGATTCGTATGTTAAGAATCGCGGAGTCATTAAGTATAATCGATTAAGAAAAAGTGACAAAAATGACAATTTTAAGAGAATGTTCCCCTTATTCTCAAATATTTGACTAGGTAGTTCTAAATTTAAAATTTTTCGTGTAACAAAAATAATAATATAATAAAAGTATAGTACCCTCCAAAATTACCAATATAATTAATGAAGATGGAAGGTTTACTCCTTTTCACTGTGATGAATTCGGCAGAGACTGTGCTACTGCACTTGCATATGGGACGAGACTGTGCCCATCACCCGAATATGCTATTATAGATTCGTCAAAAAGATGAAGTGTTTCGACATTGTGCGCATGTGTCTCATCAGGACCATCTCTCAAAATGGCCTACACATCGTATAGAATCCGATGAAAGCGGGGAGTGCCGCATAACATGAATGGAAGTGAAAACCCAAGATTTGTCACGAAATGCATGCGAATATAATTAATATCCTAAAATGTTCTAACAGAACGAAACGCGTCTCTGGAATAAAATAATTTGCGTAGTATAAGACAAGTGGTTTTTCATTCACATTACCAATATAATGTAAAATCGACACATGTGCTTGTAAAAACATCATGTAAGTATATCCATAAAAATAAGATTAAGTTTTGCTATCTTTGTAAAAATGCTGCCTCTCTGTAAAACACGAATTCTCTCAATAATTTCCATCTCTCCCAAGAAATTTACATAGGTATAAAGCAATTTTGAAAATCCATTTCTTGATACACACAGATAACACTTACTATGATAGAAACTGTAATAGGTACCTATACTTAATAAAGTTTCGTTTTTTTTTTCTAATTTACTACCAAAACAGGCTTTAAATATATTTTTTAGTACTTAATATCGCTGGGTACTTGTGTCGTGTTTTTTTTTCTAATACTTATTAACATAATATTATCACCAATGCATCGATATCTGTCAGTTATTTCTGCAATCTGAGGTCTGTTCCACACATCAAATGATTCCATAATGTTTAACTATTCCATTACGATGTTAATTGGGTTTTAATGCGGCAATTTTTACATTCAATTCGTTTTTTTTTTAATGTATCTGTTCTCATTCATAGCACTAAGCCACTTAAAGCTTTTATCGTGAAAGAGGAAGATAGTCGGCACCTGGGATCGAACCCACGGCCTCCAGTACGAAGCAGTACGGCCTCGTAGCCGCCAGACTACTAAATATTACTATGAAGATCATAAAAATTACGTTTCATTAAGTATATTATTAAGTAATAAATATATCTATATATTATTACGTAAAGGAAAAACTTTGTGACTATTTTTAAATGCGCAGACGGAGGAGTATGAAATTTCACATACTTTATAGTCTCTATATAGAGGAGGGGTGGCGAATGCTAATATTTTCTTAAAACTACGCATAAAAATAGAATGAATCAATGAAAAAACATAAAAAAAACTACTGTAAAGTTATGTATTTGATACTCATACACGACACTTCCACAGACTAATTATAAAGAAGATCAACTTCATAGAAAAAAATGTAAAATGTAGGTAAAACGCCTGATAATGGACGTAGAAAGCATTTTGAAGGCGGTATGAAATGGAAGATGAAGCTGAAAATAGCGGGATATTCAAACTCTTCCGTCAAATTTACGTATCCATGTCTTTGTTTTGGAAAGAATATTGTAAAATATAACTCGCTCAGTCTAATGTTCAAACTTATAATCTTAATTATTTTTATAGTCGAATTTCGGGCACTGCTCGTCCACTAGTTAGTTTAATTGCAATAAACTATTAATATTATCAATTGGAAAAGTTTTGCACGGCTCTGCGAAGAAAAAAAAAGATAACCTTAGGCTTGTATTTTAGGCCTGATGTTATTATAACATAAGAAAATACATAACATGATAATTATTATGTAAATGATCACTTAATTTTTCCCTTTAAAGAAGCGAAAGAAGTGTGCTTGGATAGAAAAGAGTGGAAGTCCGTTCTCTCTGCCTACCCCTTATGGATGGGTAAAAAAAAATATTCCATAATTAATGTTTCTATGAGAAATAATATTATTGCTTTCAATTCATAATATTTGACTCACATCTAAACCACTACCCGATCCGTCTTAATACGTAATAGTTGTACAAGGCATTAATTTAATTACGATGTTCCATTAAGAATAAATCCCGTATGTGTTCGTTGGAATATTATGATGAATTTCTTTCGTGAACCATTCCCAGTGGTCTTATATTCTCTTTATTAGAAAAATAGAAAGTTATTTTATTTACCAAAACCTTCCTATTCTTTTTATACGATGTTCTTTCTCGACACTTACTCGTACTTGATCATCAAACGTAATATTAAAAATGCCATACTCCGCGTTTTAGTTTATTTTATCTTTCAACTGGATGGTAGCCCAGTTGTATTAGTCGACTACCTTCGGCGTATAGGGTTAGGTCGTGGATTCGAATCCCGGAGCTGACCAATTCCATAAGACAAACTTTGCTTTATCGTTTATCGGGCACTTTCAAAATGTGCACACGCAGCATCGGTACATCATAGGCGATGTAGAATGTCTGCGCGCGCATACTTATTATATTCTCGCGTTGTTATTATTTGATTAGTTTAACTCAATTGAATTAATTATGTATGTATTTTTTTTTGTTTTGGGGAGCAGTGCACATACTAGCTTTTCCGACAGACTCTACAGGCGACTCGTTCATATTATGTGCATAATGTGCACTGCGCCTCCAGAAACAAAAATGAACTAATTAAATAATAACATTAAAATGTTAATTCAAAAACGTCCATATTTCATTCGTATTCAAAGCTCAGACGGGATCAACGTGAGAATATTATAATTTATTTTTTTATTATCATTGGTATTCCTTTCACAATCGGATGATCTCTCGCAACTAACAAATCAAAAAAAAATGTACAATATCACGTTAAAAAATCAGCAAATATGCGCGAAATTTGGTTGACTATGTATGGAAAATTTCTAAAACGCCCGAAACGGCGGAGTGAGTGAAATGGGCTGCTTTAAGAGTGGCAATTACGTATGCGAGAATGAGAGGGTGCAGATGCAGAAGACGATAATTTTGTTTTTGATTTTTTCAAAGATGTCGTCGCATGAAATTCTTTCCATACTAACTTTAATATTATGTTTTATATTATTTCATATTATCCATTTTTTTTTTCAACTTTTCATTAGTTATTCTGTTATCCGGAGCGGGAAAAAATCCAATGAATCACACATCGGAAGAATCTGTTTAAGTGTTCGCACTAACCCGACTGTAATTTATATTAGAGATGAACGGGCCGCCTCTGGTTAGGACCACAGGACAACATAATAAAGGATAAGAATCGTGAAAGTCTTAGAGAGTCTCCGGGTAGCTTTTGAACTATCAATATTTGTGTTACAATACTAGCGGTCTCTCCACGGGTCTTTGCCAGTCGAATTATAATAATCTGCAGACACAGCCGGGTGGTGTGGTCTCTCAAAGTATTGGCAAGAGACAGCGATAACAGGCAAGACCTCGCGTGGGCGATGAGACCTGCCATCATTGTGGTCCAGAAACGAAGGTTGTCCGCCATCTTGGAGTCGTAACTCAATTATATAGAACTAGTTTTGGCACCGACAACAAACACTTAGATATTTGAATTTTAATCGCGTCATTACATCTATGGGTGATCTTTCAACAGGCTTTTGCCTCGAAGGATCCTAGATGGACAATCAAGATCAATCTTTTAACACGCGATCATAAGATCTTGTGCTATTTTACAGTTTTTTATGAAAACAATGATAAGTTGGCGACTTTTAGATGCTAAACTTACACTTATCTAGTTTTAATTTTTATTGATAGTAAATTTTGACCACTACGAGCTTACGACCGTCTTTTATTGTTATTTGAAAAGCTGGCTAATTATGTCTAGATTCTTGTGACCATTTTTCAGGACTAAATCTTAACAAATGTGTAACAACTAATGACTCTAACAATTCATCCTGGCGTCAAATACATGACAGCAATCGCAGTCTTGAAATTTGGTTGCTCTCTTGTTCTCAATAATTTACAACTTTTATCTCTATATTTCATTAATTGTTATTAAATATCTACTCGTTGTATACATGAGATTTTTCGCCATGTTGAACATGACGAGAATCCCCATGATTAGGAGTTTCGGATACTTAAACATTACCATTACCATTGTTACCGTAAAGTGATCACACTAAGCCAGCTTTCGAAATAACAGTAGAAGACGGTCGTAAGCCTGTAGTGGTTTGTTCATTTTAAAAATCAGCAATGAATTGTTAGAGCCATTAGTTTCTGGGTACATATTCGCTGGCTAGTTAGGTTAGGATCAAAAAGTTGCTAATTCATCATGTTTTGTTAAGATTTATTCCTGGAAGGGTCACAAAATCTATAAAAGATTAGGGTGCTCTACTTAACTGATGGGTCATAACATCAGGCAGCCGGATCTTCTCTTTAAAATCGTCGAAGGGATGATTGATCACAAAAACCATAGTGGTTTCTCCAGAGATAGTTATACTGGCATAGACCAGGTGATCAGGGACATGCGCTGCAGCACTCACCAACAACTGAAAAGACTGACCAGTGGCATGGAGGAGTGGAGGAACAGAGCAACATACTTGGTGCAGACCAATATTGGGATTTAACATTGCCTGGTTTATTTATATTTGAATGTTTAAAGTATGCACCTAAAAATCTATCAAACACTCCTCAAAACTTGAACTTTCATCACCACGACACCCGCAATACAAGTCTACCGAGCACAGACTAACAAACCTGTCAAAGAGCTTCGTTTGTATGAGCGTGAGGCTTTATAATCGCCTCCCTCACAAACTCAAATTATCTGACTCTGCTTGTTTCCAGAGGGAGGTCAAAGGGTATCTTGTTGAAAATGCTTTTTATTCAACTAATGACATGTAGATTAATATTAATTTTACCTTCTATCTTGACACTATGTAATATCTGTTTCTTTTCTCTCGACTTTTTTCTTGTTGCTACGGCATCAGGTTACATTGAGTGAGGAGATGCCAATGGGACCCTTTACACCCGTTTGGCATCGAATTTATTTTCTCAATAATATTGATGTCTTTGTATAAAGAAATCTGTTTGTCTTTTATGTACTGAATTGTAAATATTTTAATGAACCCGAGTGCCTCGTGAGGGTCCTATGGGGGATGCAATAAAGATAAGAAGAAGATAAGATTGCAACCAGAAAGAAAGAAATCCACTCTAGAGACCTTCAATGCGTCCAGAAATCTCAATCTAATCACCTCCGGATAACCGCTTTTGTAGGTATAAAAGGGGCAATTGAGATTTTACGACACCGTAAATTATGGCTAACCATCACAATGTATAGAATATTGCCAATCTGCCGTCCACTGGAGAACTAAACTTATAATGAACTGTTTTACAAGTTAAACGCTGTCATGGCGCTGCAGGTATAATAGTCTACCAACAGCCATAAAATCAATCAAAGATCGCAAAATACGAATAAAACAAACTCATTTGCAGTGTGATTTAATAGATACCTAGTCGCAGCTACTAGTCACTGGTTAAACTAGTTTTATCACTGTTTCTCAAAGTGTAAATCATTCTGACACGTAGATATGGACGAAAAAAAAGAAGACTTAGTAAAAATAGAGGAGAGATGAGAGCTCTACGATGAAGAATGTGCGGGACATGGAAAGGAATGACAATATTGGGATTGGGAAGGAATGTGTTAATATTACAAAGATAAAAGTAAATTAGTTGAGATGGCTTAGGGCTTTGACAAATTGAAATAATAGTTGCTAAAAGGATAGCATAGACAATTTATAAAGCTTAGTAGCACAGTTGTAGTTCTATCACATACACAATCAGAATAAAATTACTCTTGTAAGTAGTGTACTGTGTGATTTGAAAAAATCCACTATAGTGTTTGATGTAATATTACGTATTTGTTAAACACACACACTTCGATATATTTGACATTAACACTGACGCATATATTCTTTTGTTTTTCTGTGTTCGAATTGAGAATAGATTAATATTGTTTGTCTTTAATAATAATGGAAAAATTTTGTACCTACGTATCAACATTTCAAATATGACGTATCCATTTTTTGGATAGAACATTGTGAAATAGCGCTCCTTCAGTCTTTGACAATGGAACCTTAATAATGTTCAAACTTACAATTTAAATAAGTTATAGTCGAATTGCGAGCACTGGTCGACCACTAGTTCAGTATGTAGAAGTAATATCAAGTATGTTTTTAATTTGTCGAAGAACACAAGGAGTAATTTAATCAAGAAGTATAAAAATAATAATTTTATTTTTGTCGTACTACCGTTGTATTGTTTTGGGGAAACTAGTTTGGTGAGGTGAAAACCGCCATTGTCCCACATACCACGACATCATCAACGACGGCGCTGCAAGAAATGCGTTCGATGCTGATCATTATGTCGACGAATCCATCGGAGGATCTCTTGAAGTTGTGTATATTATGGGTAAAGCCTGGTTCACAATAGTCGAGTATTTCAATTGAGTAGTTTAGTTACAACACATTATGTCTGATCAACATCAACAGTGGTACTAATAGAAACTGCGTTATTACACCGTTATGACGGGAATAGTTATTACGGCATAAATCACACCCTACTAATAATCGTCCCTATACCGTGTTATAACTGTTCTGCAGAATAGTTTTGGCAACCTCGCATTAATCAACGAAACTTGCGGTTGTTCCATTCTACGGGGTTGATTTTTATGAATTCCGTAAGAACCCGATTGGTCCCTCGAGAAAGTTCGTGCGCGTAATATCGCGAGTGTTTACGAATCGATACGAATATTTCCGAACGTCGATTCGATTCATTGGCAGCTCGGACTTGTTGCAAGTGTTGGTATGTTAAGTGTCAAAATATGAAGAGTGCAGTGGTAGTTTGTTTCGTTCAACGTCGCTATTATTTCTTTATACCTGGGGGTAGCCAGGAATAAAGTTGGGGATGGAAATTATTCTTGTAATAGCTTATTCCTTGCTTTATTAGTAGCACTTTTGCGTATTCTGCGTGTCGAATTCGAAGAATAACGTTCTAATTAGTACGACTGCAAAAATGTTGTTCAGTATATTCATGGTTATCTATTTTATTTGATTATTTCCCCCCAACAGTCTATTTCATTTTTTTCTACGCGAGTCAGTTACATATTATTATGTCAATATTTTTATATTCATCATCTCTTGATCTCATCATCATCATCAGCCCAGCGAGATCTCTCGGTACATCACATAGTACTCCCTTATATTTTTTTTATAAAAATTGCGTGTCCCTAGGTACACGGTGTCCCTAGGTGAACCAGGCTCCCCTATATGTAGTGGGCCCTTCGTTTCAACCCCCTCTTTCATTACAGCGATACATTAACAGTTATTAAAAAAACACCTTTTTACTGGTATAAACCATAGAATTACTAAACCTGGTATGATTTCTAAAATCGTGGTAGGCACAATGTGGATATTTCAGGCTTATTCCATGGTTTATACCATAGATCTGTGGTATACCTGGATTATCAATTACATTTTTCTGAGACTATAATATAAACCATTGTATAGCTTATACCAAGATTGATAGTGTCAATGGTGGAGTAGTGAGTTATTTAGTTAATAAGTTAAATCGTGATTTATATATTAATAATTATTTTTTTTAGATAAAATACTTTCTTAATTTTTTTTTTACAATTAGGTAGGTATTTTTTTAAACGTAGCATTAACCTATGATTTTTTTAAATTTAGCTACATACATACCTACAAACTCGTCATGCTTTTTGTAAGAAAAAAATATGTTAGTTTAGTGTTTTTTTTACATTGTTTTCTTATTGTCATTGTATTGGATTTGTAATTTAAAGAAATGCTCATGAAACGTTGAAATTAAAAAAAAAATATTGACTTCTACGCTATTTATACTTTCTCCAGAAATGTAAAATGTGCATTCATTATAAAAATAATAGAAACATAAACTATATGTAGTCCTCTAATGTAAAACCTTTTATCTTCCGTAAGGATAATAAAATGGAGTTATGTAGAATAGTTGTTGTATTATTGGAACTGACTGGGTATATTAATATGACTATAATAGTTAACTAGCTACATGACCTAATGTGAACACGGCTTAATGCGTGCGAAGTGAATCGACTTGACATAAAAGAAGCGAGTTCTCTGTTGGAATTGGCTGCTGTGGGAGGCTGCAGTGGTGGGGATGTGGCGCCGCGGATTCGCGTGGTTTTGTAACTGTTCATCATGTTCCAACTCCGGATTCGCGATTTGGATTTAGAATCGCAAACTCGAAATCACGAAACAGAATTCTAGTTCTTGAGAGACCCGAGACCCAGGCCGCCTGCGCTTGTTGACAGATATCATAGAGTACAGATAAGTAGGTACATACAGATGTAAGGCAAGTACATACTGAGCCTTATACAGTGACGTCACACTCCTAGCGCTTTCTTATATAATAGGTGGTGTGGGGTGTAACGCCCTCTTTACACGTCTCTTATAACTTAGGGCCGCGAATAAGCAAGAAAAATCGCGCCAATCGGCGCCCTACCAACTAGTACATAAGTAGTGTTGTAGTAACACCACGCGGTACGCTACACCGGAACGCGCCCAAATATAAATAAATATTATGTGACGTTGATTGATTTCGAGCGTCAAAATATAAATGAAATATTTTTATTGAATTACAAAATTCAAATTATATTCTAATTACTTTTGTTTTTATTTTGTTTAAACGTTCCAATACTCGGCTATTTATAGATTTTATAATTATTTATTCTTTGTGTAAATCAGTTGTAATATTTTACGTTTGTCTTTAGGGTTCAATTTAGTAAAATCGTTTTTTCCTTATTGATTTTTTGACAACTTAGATAATATACTTAACGTATTATTACTTTGGAGGTGGTTGATAGACCAGCGATTACGACGCCGGCTTTCGCACTGTTTCGTGCGGAGGTCGTGGGTTCGAATCCCGGCCGTGTCGACCATTTTCCGCTTTCGCGACACAACCCTTTGGTTAGTGTGAAAGATGTCATAAGTGTATTTGTGTTCACTTCGAGTGAGCACAGATACATTTTTATAAAAAAAAATATATATATATAACGTTCTAATTATGTTTAGATTCTTGTGATCTTTTCAGGACTAGATCTTAAAGAAAAAATAACAACTAACGACTCTAAAAATTCATTACTAATGTTCGATTTTTAAATGGAACAAACCACTACGGGCTTACGACCGTCTTCTACTGTTATTTCGAAGGCTGGCTTAGTGTGATCACTTTACGTTAACAACGTTCGCCATTAGGTGGTAATGTTTGTCTCCGAAACTCTTAATCATGAGAATTCTCAACATGTTCAACATGTCGAAAACTCTCATGTATGAAACAAGTAGAAATTTAATAATTAATGAAAAATAGAGAAGAAAAGTTGGAAATTATTGAGAACAAGAGAGCAACCAAATTTAAAGACTGCGACTGCTGTCATATATTTGGCGCCAGGATATAAATATGAGACAGTAACAAAAATGGATATAGTCATATCCTACTATATCCATTTTTGTTACTGTCTCATATTTATATCCTGGCGCCAAATATATGACAGCAGTCGCAGTCTTTAAATTTGGTTGCTCTCTTGTTCTCAATAATTTCCAACTTTTCTTCTCTATTTTTCATTAATTATTAAATTTCTACTTGTTTCATACATGAGAGTTTTCGACATGTTGAACATGTTGAGAATTCTCATGATTAAGAGTTTCGGAGACAAACATTACCACCTAATGGCGAACGTTGTTAACGTAAAGTGATCACACTAAGCCAGCCTTCGAAATAACAGTAGAAGACGGTCGTAAGCCCGTAGTGGTTTGTTCCATTTAAAAATCGAACATAAGTAATGAATTTTTAGAGTCGTTAGTTGTTATTTTTTCTTTAATATATATATATAAACCTTTGAATTATTACGATTTATAACTTTACGTTCTTTTTCTTGAATATCAAGCTAAGATTCCTTTTTCAATATCCTAAACATAATAATACTAATTTCATTGGTTTATTGCTATCTTCGCATTGAGCAATCATTTGAAAAATAATATAATAATCATATTCGCAACGAGAATTCATATGCCTTCTTCTTTCCGTGCCATGCCCGGGGATGCCAGGTGTTCGGTATTTTGTTCCGTGTTCGGTATGACAAAAATGGCGGTACGGTATTTTTTCGTCCTCCCTAAAATAAAGCAGTCTAGTTAGTCTACCAAATTTTCGGAATGACTTTTTTCGGATACAATTTTTCTGAAAAAGACCTTTTTTGGTGAACTTTCATTTCGTCGGATACCAAGTGGCAACACTGGTTCGGTATTTTTTTTTTTTTTTTTTAAACCCTGGTAACCAATGAAAGTACGAAATAGTTTCATTTTTTTTATCAGTTTTTGTGCTGTCTTTTACTAACTTTAATACTACAGACTAACTAATGTATATTTTTATCAATTTGTTACAGATTTCCTTCTTTTTGTCGTTTGGTGGACTGTTTGGGATATTTGCAACAAAATTAACTGGTAAATACCTAATTAACATTTTGACTGTGATCATTTAAGTTTTCTTTTTACCCATCATGCCGTTTCCCGAAGGGGGTATGCAGAGAGTACGGAATTCCATTCTTTCCTATCCAAAAAACAAACCTCTTTCGCTTCCTCCAAACGCATAACATTCCGCATACATGTTCTTCCATTCCTTTTGCTCCTGACTTGACCCTCTTGTAAAACGGCACCGATATGGTCGGACCATGTCATTCGAGGTCGGCCTCGTCTGCGTGCACCCATTCTTTCAGATTTATATATCTTTTTAGTCATTCTCCTTTCATGCCCAAACCATCTTAATTTATTCACTTTCATTCTAGCCGCTACGCAAACATCTAATCCACATTCCTTTCTAATATTATCAGTCCACACCTTATCAATCAGTCTCTTTCCGCATATCCTACGCAGTTATCTCATTTCCACAGCATTTATTCCAACTTATTTCATACGAATATATATTATCAAGATAAATGAATAAACTAGTCAACTAATAAAATAACGATCGATGCATCTGTTTTAAGCGATTTTCACTGGTAACATTCTATCAATCGCTTCACTTATGAAACAACTGACAATTATGTCAAACGAGAATTTAAATAAAAAAAAAAATAGAAGAGTTTATGTCAAAAGTCCTAAGAACGTTACCTACATACGTTACATACATACATACATTCTCCCTTTAAGACCCCCCGCATACCGCAGGCCAGCCAGGAGGAGACAAATCCGCAGCAAACCCAACCCGCACGAAACCAACCCTCTAGTTCGATCGAAGCAATCAAACCACAAAGCCGGCTCCACACAAATCAAGCCGGCCGTAAATCCCCCCCAAACCAACCCGCAATGCAAGGGGCCTAGATCCCACTTAGGGGCATAGGGAGGTACCAAGAGCTCTCCATTGCGCTCAAAGGCATCCGAGACTTATGGTGCCTTTTCTGACCGACTGAGGTTTAAGGACGTGACGTGGTCAACCTCACGGTCCCGATTTGATTTTTCGATTTCCTGCCTCTTACAGGTTGCTCGAAAAACCAGCAAAAAGAGCAGAGGTGCTATTCTTAGCCGGCAACCCCACGGCAACGTTAAGTTTTTTTAAAAATAAATATAAGAATGTTCCTGTAGGTAGGCTTTCTTATTTTTTTCTTCCATAAGGACCTTCTCCAGAATATATACATAAAATACAAGAGAAAAATAGTCCAACCATTCGCGCGTAATGTGTATTGCTAAGAAACGCGTAAAATGAGCAAAATATTTACTGCCAATGACTTTATTATTAAAATGATTTAGTTTTGTATAGTTTTAAAATGATGGTCACCGCATTTTATATTATTAATTCCGTCCATTTTACGATGGCGTATTTGTATAATTTTGAAATTTAATTATGTTTATTATTGTTATTTCATTTATATTATGTTTAAGTTTTTTTTAAATACATATTTATTTTCTACATATTTTATTTGTCTATCGGTATTAATGTCAAATTTTATTTTGTCCGAAGGTTGTTTTGATTCGACCGTTTCTATAGGATTTTGTATAGGTATTTATGGCCTCGCTTAACATTCCTAGACACTCAAATTGATACGTTTATTTATTTATTTATATAAGGATTTTATATTTTTTTTTCTTCCTTTAATGTACACCGCTTGGTAATGAACAATAGTGAGAAAGTACCTACCGAAACCAATCACGGTATCTTAGATCCTTATATCCGATTCCTGGTCGGATCATATTTCTTCCAGGTATTTTTTTCATTGGAAATGTGTATTCAGGGTCGCAATTATGTCTCGTATTCGAAGAACCCGGTTGACTGGGAGAAAATGACGTTACTCGTTGAATTCCGCCGGCTATACTCGCTCTTTGCGAGCGCTGTAGGCAATATATATGGCAGAATCTTAATAGATAGAGTAAGGAATGTGACTGAATGTAAGGTCTGGGATGCGCAAGGTGCTTTTATGAATGGAAGAGGATGTGCGGACCAAATTTTCTCTCTGCGAATGGTAACGTAGAAGCTATTGAACAAACATCAAAAGCTTTTCTGTGCTTTCGTAGACTTGGAGAAAGCGTATGATAGAGTAGACCGAAAGAAATTGTGGGAGGTTTTGTCATTTTATGGACTGGATAGACAACTGATACGCACTGTTGCTTCCCTTTACTCTGATAGTTCTGCTTGTGTCAAGGTGAATACTCGTCTGTCACGAGAGTTCCGTCTTACGAGAGGGGTGAAGCAAGGATGCGTGATGTCACCTTGGCTGTTCAATATATTCTTTGATTTTTACGTGCGTGATATAAAAAACAGTATAGTGGGTGTAGATCTGAATGGAATGAATGTGTGCGCTCTGATATATGCAGATGATCTAGTATTGATGGCTGAAAGCGAGCGTGATTTGCAAGAACTTGTGACGCATGTGTATCAAAATTGTGAAATGAATGGTCTTAAGATTAATGTCAATAAGACAAAGGTCCTTGTTTTTGAAAGAGAAGATTTTAAGAACGCAATGTTGTGTGAAAGTGAATGATGTGAACTTGGAACAAGTGCCACTGAGAGAAAAGTAAGGGGGAAAAGCTCGTATTTCTTGAGTTTTTTCTCGTAAGAACTGTTTTTTTTGACTCAGAGTGAAGCATTGGTTTTTTCAATGCTCCGTCATTGAATTTTCATACGAGGTATTTTCCCGTACGGTTTACTGGAAATGAGCAGGTATTGGAGAGGAATTGATCTATGCAATGTCATTGAATTTTTAAATGATAGTTCATTGGAAAAACCAATGCCGTCATTGATATATCTAAGTAAGAGACTTCATATTTCCTATTAACGTACGGGAAAAAATCAATGCCGTACGTGGTATAAACCGTTACATCATTGAAAAATCTAAGGGCCTGTATATTTTCTAGTAGCGTACGAGTAAAAACCAATGACGTACTTGGTACAACCCGTTACTTCATTGATATATCTAAGTAAAGTCCTTTATATTTTCTAGTATAGTACGAGGAAATACCAATGCCGTGCTTGGTACAACCCATTACTTCATTGATATACCTAAGGAAGAGACTTTTTATTTTCTTGTACATTACGAGGAAAAAACAATGCTGTAATTGATTCAACCAGGTAGCAACCCCTTTCTTACCTATTACATCATTGCTATCTAAGCTCTCAATACCTACCTAGATCTAAAAATTCCACACATCCAGGTGATTGAGTTTGTCTTCTTCGTACTTGATACGTTTTCTCCCAGTTGATCAAAGCAAGACACTATGGAGGTATTGATGACTTGATGAAATTTTTGCGTCTCCCTAGATTACATTCAGCTCGTTTTGTGAAGTTTCATCTAAATTATAAACTGATGAGTTGGTGACGCATATCCTCCTTGAGGAAACTCGTCAAACAGCTGGGAGAATACATCGTCTTCTCAGGCTATCCCTCAGTTGTCTTCCGTAGGTATGGATCACACATGTTTACCTAACATCTACAATGTGGTTATTTCGAAACTTGATCAAACGAATTGTACGAATAAAAAATTAACGATGAAATTGCGGAAGTTTTTTTGGAATATTCTTCTTTATTAAGACTTCACTTATAAAAGAAAAAGAAGAAGAATTTCCCAAAAAAAACCCCATTTCATATTTATTTTATTTTGTCTTTTATATTTATTTATTATCCTTATACGGAACTTAATTACAAAAAAAATATAGCAATAAATTGATATTTTTTTTTAAGAAATAACACTTGATCTCAATTGAAGGTCTTTAAAATAAAATAGAAAAAAAAAAATATTTCCCAAAAAATAATTTCCAAATTCATTGAAAAAAAAATCTGTTAAGTATACCTACTTATTTATAAGAAAATAGGTTGTTAGCCTGAAGAGAAAATAAATATGAACACGAAGTTTGAATTAATCATTTCAATTTAAAGTGCCAATTGCAATTTCAACGTAAAATGTTTGTCTTTTGTTCGTACAATTCGTTTGATCAATAATTATCCAGATAACACATTGTATAGAGAAATATAACTAGGTACATAGTTTGTAAAATGATTTTACTATAGACTTTTAAGTAATGAGTAAACAAGTCTTGCATCTACGAGCTCAAGCAAACTAATGGTAGATCTAAGAGATAGGTCGATTGCGTCTGGTAAAAAAATATCCCTACTCCGTCTGGAAATCACGGACCTACTTGTGAAAACCCCGTACGAACTTGGTTTTAACAGGTGCCGCACGGGAGAAAGTCAAGGGCCTGGATTTTTTCACGTTGTCCTTGCGAAATTCTCGTATTTACTTGTTTCTGTTGAAATTAATTATTGTCATTGGATTTTTCAAGTTTACTAGCTATTTTCCATTACCTACCAGCTCTTACCTAGTATCCTATTATTTGTACTGGCTTTACTCAAAACCAAAGAAATAATGGAATTTACAACAGAAATATATTTGACTTGCATAGGTTTTTGAAATTGTACGGATGTCCAGGAAAAAACTCCATGCTCCATCATTGAAAATACCAATGATGTTGCGTTTTCATATAAACCATCTCCGTAATAGAAAGAAACAGTTCCTGTACGGGATATTTTAAATTATTATAAATTGAATCATTGTTTTATTCCAGTTGCATTAGTTTAATCAATGACATACAGCATTATTTACATTATTTCTATTCTTACTGAGAAAAACGTAAAACAAGTAAACTTGTTTCTTTCTATGAATTACTTGAATAATTCCCTGATACGAGAGTTTCGGAAATTCCATTCTTGGGAATGGAAATAAGCAGATAAGGTGAATTGATTATTTCAATGATAATGTTTTTTTTCATAAAAGTTTATGATTTTTTCTTGTATTCTGCGGTTTTTGTAAAAGCATTTACTGTACGTGCCTTCATCATGACAAAATTTCTCTCAGTGTGGATGAGTATGTCTATTTAGGTAGTCTATTTAGCAGAGATGGAAGGTGTGAAAAGGAGATTGAATGTATGGTATGGTAGTGAAACTTGGACATGGACGGATGTATGGTAATGAAACTTGGACATGGACGAAAAATCTGGAAGTTGGAATGAATGCTTTGGAAATGAGATCACTGCGTAGGATATGCGGAAAGCGACTGATTGATAAGGTGAGGAATGATAATATTAGAAAGGAATGTGGAGTGGATGTTAGCGTAGTGACTAGAATGAAAGTGAATAAATTAAGGTGGTTTGGGCATGTAGAGAGAATGAACGAAGAGACAATGACTAAAAGGATATATAAATCTGGTGCACGAAGACGAGGCCGACCTCGAATGACATGGTCCGACCATATTGGTTCAGTCTTAGAGGAGGGCCAAGTCAGGAGCAAAAGGAATAGAAGAGCATGTATGCGGGATGGGTAAAATGGGTAAATATTAAAAATACGAAATGAAATTGTATCTCTTAAGTATTAATCATAATGAAATTTATTTCTAGAAAAATTTTCAAGAAAAATGAAGCAAAAATAAATATGGTAAGAATTATGTCCCTTCCTGCTGTCAAGATTGACCACCACAGGGTGTTTCGTGGTACGTGGTCCGGTCCTTTGCAATCCCCTCTCCCCCTCCCCCTGTAGACCGACACTTCTATTTTCACCCCGATAACCCAAATCATATTTTCTTTGATAGAAATGCGAGAGCTTATAAATCCGTTACGAATATGTAGGTACAAATATACACTGTGCGATTGCAGAATAAGGATCAATACATACCGTTAGAAGGCGCCAAATTCCGGACAGCAGTCGCAGTCTTCAAATTTGGTTGCTCTCTTGTTCTCAATAATTTCCAAATTTTTACTCTATATTTCACCATAAGCATTGCGCAATGGAGAGCTCTTGTTGCCTCCCTATGCTCCTAAGTGCGGTTCAAAGGGAGATTTGATTTGATTGATTTGATATTTCATCAATTATTCAATAGGTAGGTATACCTACTTGTTGTATACCTACATTGGATTTTTCGACATGTTGAACATGTTCGATTTTTTAATGGAACAAACCACTACGGGCTCACAACCGTCTTTTATTGTTCTTTCGAAGGCTGGCTTAGTGTGATCACATTAAATCAACAACGTTTGCCATTGTCTCCGAAACTCCTAATCATGAGAATTCTCACCATGTCAAAAAAATCTCACGTATTTGTACAAGTATATCTTATCTTCTTATATATAAAAATGGCCAGCTATTTCCTCATGACGCCTAAACGGCTGGACCGATTTCGCTTATTATTTTTTTGTCGTGTAGGCTTTTATCAGGAGAATGTCCTTTTAGAAGAAAAAAATAAGAAAAATGCATGGAAAATTAAAAAAAATAAAGAAAACTTTACTTAGGCAACCTTATTAGTAATTTTTACCTTATAATTTTTATTCCAATTTTGAAATTTTGACAGAAATTGTCAATTAGTGTAATTGACAGAATGCGGATGGAATATACATGGTTTTAAACAGACGCATCGGTCGGAATTACATTGGTCAAATGATAATTAATTCATCATCATACAAATTCGAGTTCAATATTCATAGTTAGGAACACGGGACAACGTCTGTCGGGAATGCTAGTATTTAATAATTATAGAGAAAAAAGTTGGAAATTATTGAGAACAAGAGAGCAACCAAATTTAAAGACAGCGACTGTTGTCATGTATTTGGTGTCCAGTAAGTGTACGTGTATAGAGTGTGGTTGTTTGGTATGGGCTAAAAGGGGATGATATGTTGTGTGGAGGAAAAAATGCGAACGAGGTGGGCAAAAGAGTACAAAAAATCAACAATCTCCGTTCAATATTCGACTAATACACTACAGAGCAGTATATCCACTCTTCCGACTGACAGTGGCGTAACAGGAACTAAGTACCTACTCCAAAAAAGACCCTCGGTGCGGGAACAAGCGGGACCCTTTTGAGGAATATAATATTAAAATTTTGTTTAAAAATGCCCAAACTATATATTTACTTGAAAATAGTCTCGGCTTTTCTTGTTCATATTATCATCGCGGATTGAAGACTGGATTTTTCCTACATAGGTAATCAAACCAATGTAGGTATTGGAAAACAATCTCAACAGACAATGGGCCTATCAGATCTTGGACAACAGAGCTGTGGGCTTACAACCATGTATGTCAGGTTAAAACCGCTTTCTACTCCTAGGAAACATTCCCTCTTCTCTGTTGCCAATTGTCATTTCGTTGAAACTTGTATATAGGTATACAGTGAGTGGGAAAATTTTAAATGTTTGTAATTTTTGAGGCTAGTGACATCTACCGGTGGATCGATGCAATACTTAGACTAACAAGGCTTGTACCTACTGGAGTTCTAAGTAAGTGACATCTATTGAGATGTATCGGAAACACTGGATCAAGTAAAAACAAGCTAAAATTAAAGTGGTCAAAAAGTAAGTTAGCTTTCAAAGTGGCAGTGAAATGAGTTGAAATTTAAATTCAAATACCTATATAGATTTTTTTTTGTTTGTATCAAATATTAAAATAATACACATACAATTGAAATCACTGCAACAAGCGAAATGGATCCAATTGAGCCATATTTTCGTATTTCATCGCATCGGTCATAAACCGCAGATATCACGTTCGATTTTAGTCATCGCTATTCCTTGTAATAATGATTGTAGTAATGTTACCGATTGTATAATTGTTTCATTTTCTCAAATAAATGTAATGTAGGTACTTCTAAAATAATAGAATATTCGTAGTAAAATTTCATTAAAAATGTCTATAAACTCCATGCTTCCGACAGGATTTGAACCTGCATCCATAACTAGTTTAAGCACACACTTTAGTCGTCCGATGTTAATTCTTTCGTTATTAGGTCTACTCAATAAACTGGTGTTACCCAACGAGATGTTTTTAATGGTATATGTTTAAGACATCTGTTGAAAACATAAATTTTAAACGTTCCTCTACCATATTTTTGTTACTTCCTAATTGCTATAGCAGCGCCTCTAGCGTTAACATTTCCAACTGTTGACCCCTAGAAACATTGCGCCACCTCTGCCTCTCATCTCAACATGATTTGTGTTTGGTTTTCAGGCATCGTTCGCCCATTGTTTCCCTGACACTTCTTTTGTTTCCAGATTTTTCATGTTCGTGTTTTTATTCCATTCTCCACGCTCGTCGTTTGTTTCGTTATCAACAACAATTTGTTTATTATTTTGTCGTTATTGTTGTTTTTTTTTTATTTATTCATAATTTCCACGCACGTACATGACTAATCACATCTCTTTTGACAAGCGTTTACGATACGATTCTCTACGTAATGTCAAATCAAAGCACAACACTGTCAAATCGAGGTTTTCGTGCACAGTAATTACCTCGAACAAATTTTGGATTAGGTAGGTATTTATCAGATTTTGACAAAAAATAAGCAAATTGTTGATGATAACATAAAACCAAAAATATAAAACGTGATTTATAAGTAGATAATTTATTTAGTTTTTCATTTTCATTTTGAATACATAGATAGCGTTGTTTATTTTTTATGGTCACCGTGATTTTTTCATAATTTTTGTCGATAGTGGTTTTTTTCCTTATTTTTAATTTAAAACATTCGTTTTGTTTGTGTTTTATTTCGTTGAATAAATTAAAATAACACTCATAAAAAATATAAAGCTATCAATAATTTTGTTTGAACATTTTTATAGTGGACAAAAACACTCATTGTACAACAATGGGCTGCAAATTCAGTGATGCAACGGAATAACTGGTCATTAGACAAAAACGCACCTACTTTAAGCCGAAGAAATTTTACCAAACAACTAAGGCAAGGATAAAAAATACCAATAAACATATCAACATCTAAAAATATAAAATATAGTCGGGTTAGTGCGAACATTCGAGATCGGCTGAACAAATTTTTTATGATGCTTGGTTTATTGGAATCTACGCCGCTCCGGACAATACTTATAAAAAAATCTAAAAAATGGATAGCAAATAGTGTAAAATACGATGTTAGAGTTAATCTTCTTATTTGGGGCTCATGGGGTTGGCTCTCCTAGTCCTCATCCTCCAAGTCCCTCTCTCCCCCGCGTCTCCTTGCCTCTCTCGAGTCCCTTTTTATTGTGGACATCCACGTATTCAGCGGTCTACCTAGTCTTCTGGTTCCTACTTCTATGTCCATTGTCTTTCTTATCATATTTTCCTATGGCATTCTCATTACGTGTCCGTACCATCTAAGTCTGTCTCGCTCACTTTTTCTCAATGGGAGCGACTTTGAAACTACCACGGATATGGAAAATTTTGACAGTTAGTATGGAACTTATTTCCTAACAACAACGCCATCTATGAAAAATTCCATAACAACAAAAATTGTATTTACTTGACAACCATTGAGTTGCAAAACACCGTTACGCAGATTTTTGATAGATTTTTTTAAGCTTTCAGAAATAATTTTTTGACATTCAAACATGTTTTAAACGTATTGTTGTATAAATTACAAATTTGAAATCAATATTCAGAGAACGAACTACGGGACAATATTTGTCGGGAAAGCTAGTTAATACTATAAAACGTTGAATAATGTGTCAGCTATTATTGAACGAGTGAGAATGTAGAGTTGGCAATGATGGGCCAGAAATTATTATTATTATTAGCATTTCTGGGCAGGCAGCTAAAGCTGATGTACCACACTCTGTCAAGTCCATTCTTGAAGCCATTGACGCTATCGGATATGTTTATTCAATGGACTAAGCGCCTCTTGTAATGGCACCCTATAACTATATGACTATTAAAAAAAAATACTAATAATAATACATAATATACAATAACATACATAATACACATAAAATAAAGAAATATACAACTATACATAGAGAACAACAATTGCAGCAAGTGAAATGGGCCCCATTAAGCCATTTAAACGGCTTGTCAATAGGACCCATTCACCCCACCGTCCGTCTACATAACGAATAGACACATAATCAATCAAAAACATTTCCACCATCAATCCCTCATCTTTCCATTCTGTCAAATACATTCATTCAAACACATGCACTCTCTTCTCTAATTTGCAATACGTTGCTACACTCAGACTCTATTTCAACATTTGACCAACTATACATACATACCTTTATTACTTCTCAGCCATACTTACCTGAAACTATACGTACATACTTTTATTATTTATCAGCCATACTCTCAACACTTTTCTCAGTCCATTCATACTCTTGCACTTTTTGATGCTCCTTGGCAGTAAATTATAGAGTTTGGGCACGGTGAACTTTCTAGTGCGGTCACCATATTTATTCTGTGTCCTCGGAACCACCAACCCCCCATTCTCAATCAATCTAGTGTTGTGTGCGTGTGCCAGTCTCTCCTTGAATCTGACATCGGAAAAATTGTGTACTCCCAGTTTGAAACTTAACATAAATAAATCCATTTGTTACCCAACTACGCTGAAGGGAAGATTTCGTAAATAACCATTGTTACAACAAAGAGCTTCAAAACCTTTTTTTTAATATAGATGGTTAAAAACAGGAAGTTATTCTGTATTCAGAAGTTTTTTGCAACTGAAAAAAAAAACAAAAATGTCACTCGATCGGTTGGTCCTCATCACCACTCAATATGAGTGTAATAAACATCGTTGGCTAACTAGCGTCATTTCGTTTTAATAAAATTATTAATTTGTAACGTAGTGTTACAATTTGAATTACAAATAATTGTAACAAAAAAACAATAATTGTAATTAATTCTGCTCGTGTAATTTCCAATATGACATTTTGTGACAACGTAACTTTAAAATATCGGGCAAAAAATTAATTACAAAATAAACCTCGTTGCAAATAACAAATAAATGTTCCAATAAAAGTTATAAATTATATAAAATCTTTTCGACGTAAGTATTAACTGTTTTTTAGTTCGTTTACCATCAAAATGGAGCACTATTTAATAAAATGGTCGAGTTATATTATATTATTAGATACGTAATAGAAGCATTAATCTGTACAAAAAATGACGTCACTCTTAAAAATTGTATCACCTATACGTCTTCAGACTATCTACTTCATTTCTCTTCTTCTTCTCCTTTGGAATTTGGCAATCCACTCTCGAGAAAGTGATCTTTGTCTGTACTTCATTTCTCGCATTAAAATCATAATTATATATTATCTTTCGTTGTGTCACATCAGCTGACAGGCAAAAAGACTTTGTATGGAAAAACAAAATTGTTAATTTTCTAGATTCCTCGCAATTTGTCTATATTTTCTGACCTTGAACTAATACAAATGCAGTCGATTCCGCTTAACTGGGACACCGCTTAATTGAGACAAAATGCCCGAGTCCCGATGTGTCCCAATTAAGCGGAATCGCCTGTATATCGAAACCAACACTAGAAAAATAATAAATAAATAAATAAATCTTTATTGGACAAAAAATACAGTGTTAATAATTTAAAAAACCTACCAAAAGGCGGACTTATTGCTGCAAAGCAATGTCTTACAGCCAACCTCATAAGATCAAAAACTACAAAATACATAGACGTGTAAATGTAAATACATAAAGGAATAGAATATATACATATATAAATACAAAAAAAAAGAGAGAAGAATACATAGATATATACATATATAATAATAAGATGCAAGTAACTGCATTGGAAAGATAGAAAAAGGAAGTCGCTATCCATGAACAGGGAGTAAGGAAAAACGGAGAGGAGGATAAAGGAGGGACTACTCGAACCTTGAATCCAGGTTACGTATAATGTGATTCAGAAGTCCGGAGATTACACAGCTCGCGCTGAATTGACACTAAGGAGGGACAAGAGCGAACCTTATCAGGAAGGTTATTCCACAGTCTGGCACCATGCACAGTGAACGAGTCTGTATAGAAACCAGATCTGTGAACCGGGATGGATAGAAGATTAGAAGAACCGGATCGAAGAGGGAGACCATGCGATTGTAAAAAGACAAATCTTTCCTTAAGATATGTAGGCAAATGTGGATTGAACAGGATTTTATGGAGAAGACAAACAACGTGGGCATCCCTTCGCTCGCTCATCGACCTCCAACCGAGTCGGTGACGGTATTCTGATATGTGGTCGAAAAATCACAACGTTCTAAGTATGTCTAGATTCTTATGTCCATTTTTCAGGAATAGATATTAACGATATATCAGCAACTGATGTCGACTAATACAGTTTCTAAGTCACCTGTGACCATGCAGGACCTGTGCCTGCGAAACTAGTCTGGTTATTAAATTTGTGGAATAACAAATAAATTGCTTTATTTAAATTACCGTATTTAAATAATTCCACCAGGAATGCACGTTCAATTCGTTAATTTTATTAATGCTGTGGGGCTAGTGCGATTTTTATCGAAAGCTAATTGCACTCTAGGGTTGACGGTGAAACGAGTTCCCCGCTGGACGTGTTTTGTGCTGCGTGAATTCAACTACTATTGGAAATTGATTTTTTCTACACTCGATAAGCTTTTTTTTTTTTTTTTAATTTCTTTTTGACTAATTCTTACTATCTTTTTATTTATTTAGATATTATTTTTGTAGTTAGTTTAACACCATTTAAATTACTGTACATTTATTTTTTTATATTATTTTGTTTTGTTTGTCCCGTGCGACGTTATTGTTGCATCGGGACGGCACGGTACGTACTAAATACGTCATTATTATTTCTTTATTATTTTTGTTTCTTTATTTTGTATTTAAATCACTTGTGAATATTAATATATGTGACGTTAAAAAATGGAGGAACGTGATGGAGGTGAGATCCCCCCTGACATTGGGGTGATTTCATCGGTCTCTGACCCTCCAGAGTCGGGGAAAAAACGTAAACTTTCTCAAACTATCTCTGAAAATACAATTAAAGACAAAGATGTTTCTCTTGCTCAGAACACGAGCAACATGATCCAAAATGAATTGTTATATACACCGGATATTCCCGGGCCGTTTGTCGTGTTTGTTCAGAACGCTGACGACACACATTTGCACCCGCTAACATTCGGGAATTTCTTATACAGAAGAAACTTTCTCGGCATAAAACCTGAATGCATTAGAGCCGAAAACAGATATAAAATTTCTCTAACATTTAATAATTATTTATCTGCAAACGAGTTCGTTAAATCGACCTTTGTCTCTGAAAACAAATTGAAGGCCTTTATTCCGACTTATAAGTTGGTTAAATCAGGACTAGTAAGAGATATTCCCCTGGAATTATCTGAATCTGATATCGTTGAAAACTCTTCCACATTTGGATCCTCGATTAAAGTTTTAAAAGCCCGCCGACTTAATAGGAAAAAAGTTGACAAAGACACTAATAAAATATCATGGGTCCCTTCAACTACTTGTATTCTGACTTTCCGCGGGCAAATCTTGCCCAAAAACATTTACTTATTTTATAACTCCTTACCAGTAGAACTATACTCTGAACCTACTATAATTTGTCACCTTTGTGCTAGATTTGGGCACTTAAGGAAAAATTGTCGATCCAAACCCAGATGCGCAACCTGTAGTTCCACTGAACATAACAAGGATAATTGCACCTCTAAAGAGGTGAAGTGTCCTAACTGTCATGGAGATCATAGTGCTCTGCACTCTAGTTGTCCCGAACTAAAAAGGCAAAGAGACATAAAAAAGGTTATGGCTGCGGACAACTTATCGTTCGCCCAGGCTGTTAAGCTCTTCCCGAAATCTAGCAAACCCTATAGTGAAATCGTCAAGCCCTTAGAAGGGAAACTCCCCTCAGTCCAAGTTCCTAATAATTCCCAAAACTCTAGTCGACGAGTTACAATCTCGACTAAAGCTAACTCAGCTCCTCTCAAAAAAGTTTCACCTCTGTATAATGATAAATCTTACATAGACAACCTTTTTTACACTAACGGGCAGGCTGGGAATCTAACTCCAGGATGTGCTCTTATAACTCCAGAGTCATTCACTTCAACATCATCCGAAAACGAAATCTCAAATGAGAGTTCCTCATCTCTCAAAAATCACATTTCAAAATCTTCCACCGATGAGACAAATTCTTTGAAATCAGCCTTAGAGCTGTTGCTTGATATTATTTTTAACAAATCTGATACGTTCACTTCAAAAATACTTCCTCTTATTAAAACAATTATAGAAAAAGAATAAACAGACAATATTCTCAACATTTCGTTGGAGAATGCTATTTGTTATTTCGAATTCAAACTATTTATTCTACTAAACGTTTATTACCTACTAATAATTCAATATGTCAGATAATAATCAATTGAATATTCTTCAGTGGAACTGCAGAAGCGCAATCTCCAACAAATCAGATATTATACATATGTTAAATCAATTCTCTATTCACCTTTCAGCTTTAAACGAAACATGGATCAAACCACATTATACCTATAATATTCCTGGTTACTCTGTCTTTCGAAATGACAGAGTTGAGGGCAGGGGAGGTGGAGTAGCCATATTGGTGAAATCATCTCTCCATTGTGATCTTATTCCAATTCCAAGCAATCCCTTCTTAGAAATAATTGCTGTCTGCATTGACGGTATTGGATACGTCTCTGTATATATTCCCCCAAATGGTGGATTTGACAGTAATTATTTCAACTCGATTGTCCCTTTACTTCCAACATCATTTTTCCTACTCGGAGACTACAATGCCCATGCCGTTGCCTGGGGGAATACCCTAACTGATAGAGCGGGTAACCAAATACTGTCATTTGTAGATAAGCATGACCTATGCATCCTGAATGACGGTTCACCAACCAGACTGTCTTCCCCTAATCAGAATCCAAGTGCAGTGGACTTAACAATTTGTACTGGCAATCTGGCTTGTTCATCAAGCTGGAGTATCCTAGACGACCCGTTTTCTAGCGACCACTACCCAATTTTTGTTACTCTATCCGTAGCTCCATCCAGAAAGTTTTCTTACAGCAGACAATTATACAGTACAAAAAGGGCAAACTGGGCTAGATTTGCCGAAATTGTAAAGGAATCCATGTCTAAAATCGGAGATACGTCCAAGTCTCCTGTCCAAAAGCATTATGATGACCTGACACAGAGTATTTACGAGGCGGCTAATAACAGCATTCCCTCTAGAAATAAATCCAGCAAAAACACGAAAAATGCCCCTTGGTGGGATCAGGAGTGCTGTGATCTTATCACTGAAAGAAAACAAGCTATGCGAAACTTTAGGAAAAAATTTGATTCAGACTCCTTTATACAGGCAAAGGCCATACAAGCCAAGGTAAAAAAAAAACTACGAGCTAAAAAGCGACAGAGTTGGCAAACCTTTTGCTCTTCTCTGTCCCCGAATTCTCCCCCTTCACATGTTTGGAATATGATCAGACGCTTCAAGGGTTCCTTCCAGACCTCCAGAGCTTCTGCTCCTCTTTCTGACTGGCTTTCAGAGTTTTTAAATAATCTAGCTCCTCCTACTGCCCCTAACTTGGACCAACTAGTTCCCCCTTGTATAAATAACAGAAATCTTCCTCAAAATAACAATAGATTGTTAGAAAAAGTAAATATGTATGAACTAAAGCTCTGCCTACTAACGGTGAGGCATTCATCTCCTGGTGAAGACAAAATTCCGTACGCTTTCTTTCAGAAAGCTCCTGACATCTTTATCGAATCTTTTCTCGACCTTCTCAATAAAATACTATCTTCGGGAAACATTCCCAACTCTTGGAAACACCAGTTAATTATTCCCATCTTAAAGCCTGGAAAAAATCCTAAACTCGCTTCCTCCTACCGGCCCATAGCCTTGTCCGCATGCGCCATGAAAATTCTGGAACACATTTTGAAAAACAGACTGGTTTGGTATATAGAACACAACTCTATACTACCTTCTACACAGTTTGGTTTTAGAAAGTCACTGTCTTGTGTAGATAATTTGAGTGTATTGATCACGGATATCCAGATTGCTTTTACTAAGAAAAATCCGATGTCGGTCGTATTCCTTGATATAACATCTGCTTTCGACAATGTCTCTATCCCTCTTCTTTTCAAAAAACTTGTAAGTCTCGGTATCCCTCACCAAATTGCCACATTGATCTTTCGCATGTTTACGGAGAGAAGCATTTCAGTGAGCGGAGACGTCCCTGGAGACCACAGGGTGGTCTGGAAGGGCCTTCCTCAGGGGTCAGTTTTAAGCCCTATCTTGTTTAACGTCTATTGTTCAGACATCCCCAAGATACCTGATGACTGTCAATTGATTCAATACGCGGATGATATTGCAATATATACTACTAATAAAAATAATGTATGTGCTGAAAGAGCTTTGACAGGAGCCTTAAATATTGTCAATTCATGGATGGAACGGAATAACTTATTCCTATCCCCTCAAAAGTCGAGAGTTGTATCATTCTCCAGAAAGCACGTGAATCCATCTATTTCTGTAGAGCTTAACGGAAGTATAATCCCTCAGTGCGAAGAGGTTAAATTTTTGGGTATGTCCTTAGATAGGAAATTGACCTGGAGCCCTCACGTAACTCATACACTGGCCAAATGCGAAAAAGGTTTAAATATACTTAGAGCGATCTCTGGCACCTCTTGGGGCTCCCACCCTTCCTCTATGAAGAACATATACAATGCATTAATTCGCAGCCACTTAGATTACGGTAGCTTTTTATTGACTCCAATATCCAAAGCCTTGGTGAACAAGCTGGATGCGGTACAAACAAAATCTTTAAGGCTCTTGGTTGGCGCAATGCCCTCCACTCCAAACAACTCTCTCCAGGTGGAATGTGTTGATATGCCACTAAAGATTAGAAGACAATATCTTTCTGATTCCTTCTTTATTAAAAAACGGACTTTCACTGATCATCCATTGCTGAAAAATTTACCCATACTACGTAACCTATATCACGTTAACGGTTACTGGAAAAATAAATCGAGTCCTTATTTATGCAACAGTTACAGTAATTACATGACTCAGTTTGGCGTTAAACGTTACCCCTTTCCATCCGCTGTTTATGACCTTCCTTTGGAAGTCTTGCAATTCTCCCCAACCGTCTTTGAAAATATCGGTATCGGTAAAACTCCTAAAATATCCTCCAATCAAATAAATCAGACGTTCTTTTCAAAAGCTGATTCTTCTTGGCCAAACCACATCCAAATTTTTACTGATGGCTCCAAATTTTCTACTAGTGATCATTCTGGATCGGCGGTTCTCATCCCCAAACTCAAAATAAAATCAATGCTAAAACTTCCTCCGGAAGCCTCCGTTTTCACGGCAGAGTGTGCTGCTCTGCACCAGGCTCTCACTCTGTGTGATCTCCATGAATTGGAAAGGGCAATCATCTTCACGGATTCCTTATCTCTAGTAAATGTACTTGCGTCCGGCTCAGATACTGATAACTGTATCATCTTAGACATTAGGAGAAACCTATATAGTCATAAAGTAAAAGGGAGAGATATTGTCATAGCTTGGATCCCGGCTCATTGTGGTATAACACCCAATGAGGACGTAGACGCATTGGCAAAAGAGGCCACCAGCAATGGATTGGTCCCTCGAAACTTTGAACTCCCCCTGAGTGATATAAAACGTTCTGCCTTTCTCGGAGCAATGTCGGCCTGGACCGATCATTGGGATGAGGTAGGTAGAGCTAAGGGATCGATTTATCGGGACATTAAGGAGTCTATCTCCAGAAAGCCATGGTACCAAGACTTCAAATTCTCCAGATCAGAAATAGTCACACTGACTCGCATGAGATTCAATCACCATAGACTGGATAGTCATCTATTTAAAATAAATTTAGCCTCGTCTCCACTCTGTGAGTGCGAACTCGATATGGAGACATTAGACCACGTCTTCCTCGGTTGCCCAATAAGAGATTCATATGAACTTTATTACGAAATCAATGAAATTCAGTTCCCCATTAATATGTCTTGTCTGTTACACTCTGAAAAGCTTTCTGTCTACAAAAAAATTTTAAAATCAGTAAAACAGAATTATTTAATTATATAAACAGTATGTGTGTGTGCGTGTATGTATATATTTTTATATAAATGCGAGAATGTATGTACGTAAGGGCGTGATTGTAAGTATGTAAGGCCGAGTGTGAATGTAAAAATAGTAAGTCTTTATATAAAATAAAAGAAAAATAATAAATTAAAGCATAATATTTTTGTTTTGCAAATCATCAAATATTTGAAACTGGCACAAATCGTCCCTCTAGGGATGGGATGCCATAAACATAATAATAATAATAATAATTGCACTCTAATAAGCGTTTATTAGCGTGCAAATAGTGTTCTAAAATCAAACGATTATTCGATTAGTTTTGTGTGGAATTTATTCGAAACTCTTTCGATGATCGTTTCGATATTCGATTGTCGTAAATTTATACCAAGGGTACTGATCAATTTTTAAATGGTATGAACAAACCGTGTACGCCGGCGCAAGCAGCGTGAGCCCATCACCTCTACCATTGTGGGGAGGGGATGGACTTGGCTGGGACATGTCTTAAGGATGCCGAATGACAGTTGGCTGAGGAGAGCGCTGTTCTTCCTCCCATCAGGGTCCCGAAGACGAGATAGATCCTCTCTTACTGTGTTCCGCTCCTTCGAAGCAGAGCTGAGGAATCTGGACATGGTGTGGTAGGAGGTCATAAACATTGCGCAAGATCGAGCGCAATGGAGAGCTCTTGTTGCCTCCTTATGATCCTAAGTGGGGCGTAAAGGGAGTTTAAGGGGGGGATGAACAAACCCGTAGGGGCTTACGACCGTCTTCTACTGTTATTTCGAAGGCTGGCTTGGTTTGATCACTTTACGTTGAACAACGTTCGCCACTAAACAAATCGGTCTAGACATTTACGAGTTTTAGCGAAACAAACGCGCAAACTTATCATTTTTATATAAATAACAAGATTTTTAATTCGTTATGTTTATTCGAATCGTTTTTGTCTCTTTCTATCGTGTTTTTTTTTTTCAAATTATTGTCACAAGCTATAGAAGGCAAATGACAATGGTTTTTTCTTGAAACTTTTGAAAAAGGCTAAATCAATTACATAATACATCACCGAAAATATTTAAATATGCAACAATTTTTTGTCGAACACAATTGCATGTTTAATGCATAGGGCATAGATGAATAAATGTATTCCTTTTCATAGACACATTTTATTAAAATATGCCGTTTCTAATAGCTATGTAATTCGTAATTAAAATTCAATTAGCTTTCCCGACAGACGTTGTCCTGTGTTCCTAACTATGAATATTGAATTAGAATTTGTATGGTGATGGATTAATTATAATTTGACCAATGTGATTCCGAACGATGCGTCTGTTTTAAACCATGTATATTCCATCCGCATTCTGTCAATCGCACCAATTGACGATTTCTGACAAAATTTCAAAATTGGAATAAAAATTATAAGGTAAAAAGTACTAATAAGGTTGTCTACGTGGAGTTTTCTTTATTTTTTTTTAATTTTCCATACATTTTTTTTTCTTCTAAAAGGACATTCTCCTGATAAAAGCCTACACGACAAAAAAAGAATTAGGGAAATCGGTCCAGCCGTTCAGGCGTGATGCGATGACATCTGGAAATAGCTCTCCATTTTTGTATATAATAATACAAGATGAATAAAACATTAAATGGCTGCTGTATTTAAATTCAAACTTCAAACGAGATTTTGAACTATATTGATTCATGTTACTTGTACAGATATACATCTCATTGAAGACGTATTGCTATGTCACTATTATGGATGATCACTTGTCAATCAAGTCAATGTACCTATACCGATAAGAGTCGTTATTTTTGACGTTTGAATCATTGTCTATGGTATAGAACCGGAAATGCTTCTAGAATCTATGAGACAATACATAGATAATTTAATACACAACAGAGTTTATCTTATACATAAGTCTTGTGGCTGTGTGTTTTAAATTGCAAGTTCCGGGTACTATCCCCTGTGAAATCAGAATGTGAAAACGCACACTGTTTTAAAACCAATTGGAATGGACTGGTTTGGACTGGAATGAATGGACTGGAGGTCTACAAAACCAATACGTTGTTTATTTATCACTAAGACTCACTAGCAATTCCGACTGCCTCAAAATAAGATGCAAGATGATATTTTGTAAATCAAGATTCCTTGAACTCTGGTATTTTTTATTAAATGAATCTGTGCTCACTCAAAGTGAACACAAATACACTCTTTTGACTCTTTCACAGTAAGCTACTTAAAGCTTGTGTCGTGAAAGAGGAAAATGGTCGGCACCTGGGATCGAACCCAGTACCTCCGATACGAAACAGTACGAAATCCGGCGTTGTAACCGCCAGACTACAAACCACTTCAGTTTATATAGAGGACTGCCGAATGCTTATATTTTTTTTAAATTATCATAAAAATTACATTAAATCATAAAAAAAAAACATTGCAAACACTACTGTAATGTTATGTCATTGTATTTGACACTCACATACACTTCTATGCTTTTTAACATTGACACAGACGCATAATTTGTTTATCTGTGGTCAAATCGAGAATAGATTAATATTTTTGTTTTTAATAATAATGATAGAATAAACTTTGTACATATTTCAAATTTAATGTATCCATTGTTTTTGAAAGAAATTTGTTTAAAGTTATAATTTTAATTAGCTATGGTCAAATAATTTCGACCACTGGACGACCACTCCTGAAAACGTCATACAGTAATATAACATGTTTATAAAATAAAATATACATAAGTACATCTTGAAGATACATAAACTTAACTTGTAGCAGAGTTACCCAAATTTGTACAGCAAAATCTCATGTTCTCAAACTTTGATTGAATAATGTATTCACTCGCGTCATGCGCTTAAAACTTGACTATAAATTGATCAACGTTCCAGTTGTGTGTTTCTCAAACTTTGTCAGCGTTCAATTGGTCTCACCTGTGACACGTCTAGATAATAAATTACAAAGATGAAAATTATTAATATTATTATTTGTCGAACGTTCTTGTCGTAAAGTGCTTACGACAAGAACCTATAATATACACTTCGAATAGCAGTAGCAATTGTACGAAGAACAAAATATAAATTTTGTTCTCTTAAGAGAACTCAAACGAAAGTCATAAAAATTCTACTTATTAGAAAACCTATCGATTGACATTCGGGGATAAGACCCTGACCCCTAATCTCCTTTGTCCTTTCACAGTTGTTCTTTCGCTTCCTCTACCGACACACCGTGCATTTCTCATACAACCTTTCCTATTTCTCTTACTTCTGACCTGGCCTTCCTTTAGTACAGAATCGATGTGTTCTATCCATGTCATTCTAGGTCGATCACGCCTTCTTAATCCTTCCCCTTTCAGCCTTTATTTTGTTCGCATCTATTCTTTCAACACGCACAAAACAACTCAATTTATTAATTTTCATATACCTATTCTTTTTTCTTTCATTATCCATTTCCTATCCCTAGTAGGAGCATTATGAACTCCACAAGTCCTCGCCATGGTCGAAGGATGAAAGACTATCTGTTTCTTTCATAACTCAATTTTGCTTTCTTTGAAAGATGTCATATGTGTTTCTATTGCGTTCAAAATTATTTAAAAAAAAGTAACAGTAGTTACCTATACGTTTACATAAATAACTTTGTATTTTTTTCTGATTATTGTCGAAGCTGTGGGCTTACCGGCCAAGAATAGCACCTTTGCTCTTTTTTCGAGCATCCAGTTAGAGGCAGACAGCTAGGAAATCGAAAAATAAGTTCGGGACCGTGAGGTTGACCGCATCGTATCCTTAAGCTCCAAAAGGTGCAAGAAATAAGCGACGGGAGTCTAGGCTCCATCGGAGGGGGGAGGGGGGGGGGCAAGATCGAACGAATGTATAACCTCTACTACCTTAACTGTTATTTGGTAAATGTTTTGCCTATTTAAAACCCCTTATACTTTTTTGAATGGCTAAAAAGACAAAGAAATTATCTGCAGAATAAATTCCATAACTTTGTTTTTCAAAAAAATCGCTTCAAAACTAAAAACACTCAATGAAAATTCTTTAATCCTAAACTTTATCCAGCTTAATTTTGATATGCTAGTAGAAGTTTCTACTTTTGTTAATTACTCATATTAATTGACATGTCATCTAACTGATGCATAAAAAAAGGACCCTGAGAATTCTAAATCGAAACAAATCGATAAATAAGCCAAAAATTAAGGATTTTTTTGATAAATCTTTAAAAGTCAATATCTCCTTAATTCTCAAGTTTCGAACAACATAATATTATGGGGTAAAATCCATCAGAAATGATCTAAATAATGACGTCCTTTAATATTCCGCACGAAACCCTGTATAATATAAGTTATCAATTTTAAACCTAATATCTTAAATTATCAATTTTATTAAACTCAATTTGAGGAAGTTCCATTAAGTATTTGGAACTGTGTACTGTCTCAATTCCCCTCATTCTTGAATATTATTTGTTGTGGGTAAAGTTTGGAGTTCGTCTCCAACAGTTGGTTTGTTGTTTTTTCAGTTTAAGACTAACTAACTGTTTTATACTGTCTAAGTATAAACAATAGCAATGATAACTTCTATGATAAAACTGACTCGAGTCCGAAACTCAGAGACAGAGAGAAAAGATGTTGTTCCTATTTCACCAAACAGCTACAACTTCTCTTTTGTCTGTGGTGGAATGTCATAAAATATTTAAATAACTCCTCTTTATCTGTTATCTTTGCAATAAAGTTGTAAATTTTACAATAAAATTTTGTTTGTTACTATTATATTATGTTTATACTTCTGTGTTTCAAAATAATATAAGTATTTTTAATACACTTTTATACAGATTCTTGTTACGACATAAAAATGACTTTTTAATAATAATGTCTTATTACCTAGCTATTTTTCATTTTCCTGCGAAATTCAATAAGAACCCTCCAGTTAATTAAACTCGACTTTAGCAACATTTATACCCTTATCACACATATTGTTCAAATCCATCAACTTATCACTAAGGGTTTTGCAGTTACTTTTTAACACTTCATTATAACTCATCATCAGGTGCAGAGGTCTGATTTTCCCGAAACAGGTCGTACTTTATTTTATACTCAAATGTTAACACTTTTACTAAGTTACAATAAAAATAATTTTTACTCAGTTCCATCAACTTGTTTTAAGAGGAATGGGAAACAATATGAGAAAAATATATTATGTAATTATTGTAAGTTGTATAAATTAAGATTTATAATAGTGTATAGGTTGTATGAAATGTTGGTTAATTAAATAAAATTGGCGCCCAACGTGGGGCACCGTTTGATATGCTTTTTCGGAGTAGGCTTTATTTTCTTACATGACACCCTTATCTTACTTTTACATATTTTTACATTTATCTTGACCCTCGAGTTCGTTGGTCGTTTGAATACGATGTTCTAAAACCGTCATTCGTATGTTTTCACATTCTTTTGTTTGTATTTCGATATACAAAACGATTTTTGTCGTATATTATTTTATGACTTTATCGTTCTCGTTAAGATAACAATGTGCGCGCGTGGCTCGACCGGGACATAATAAACGTCAGACCTCTCACAAAACCCGTTCCCGATGAATAATTGACACCACTTCAATGTTATGGTGCTGTACATCTCACAGAGCTGGAGATAATGTGGCTGATAGGAGGTGCTTAAAGGTCATCGGATCAACATAACGCGGAGGAGATTTGGGGACGTTGATAACGATTCTTTGTCACATTAATCAGAGGCACTATTATTTTTTATTATATATCTTGCTTAGAGTCACCTATCTGTTGTAGAACTGCCGTACACGGGATTTTTTCGACTTTTTTGCTATTCCAAAGCGTTTTTAGGAAGTCAAATTTTGAAAATATGAATAGAGCCCAATACAAATAAGAAAACAACACAAAAAATCAAATAGTATTTTCCTCTCCTGTAAAAGTGTGTTTTTAGCGTTTTAGGCAAGTTGGTGTTTAACGAAAAAATAAAATATTTTGTAAGGTTTGTGTATTTACGTAGTGAAAGTTCATTATAATGAATTAAAACAAACACAGTTGCACTTTCTTGATATTTTATTGAGGCTCGGCGAGCGCTTTCGCCTATCTCATGTAGACATTATCAAGAGACTAAATATACATAAAATTTTAAAAAAAATAAATTGAAGACATGGTACAATATTGGTAGGAGAAGGTAATACTACTACCAGATGACAAAATTATTATTATTGCGTTAACATGCAGTTGGGCAAGATATTATGATAAAATGTGTTCGAGGGTGACAAAAGGATGGGTGTGCGTGGGTTGGGATGTTGGGAATTTATATAGAAACATATGTAGGTATTATTTTAAAGTAAAATGACTAACTAATTGATTTGAAATAGTGGAGATGGTGCTGGGATTTGTATGTTCACAATTTGTTCGCGGTTTTTATGAATTTCTAATGTTTCTAATGCTATTCTTCGGTTTCTCTGTCTTTCTGAGTGTAAGACCTTAACATTTTCCATGACGAATTTGTGGTCATGTTCTATGCAGTGGTCTTCCATGTCTGGTAGGTCTGCCACGTGGTCTCACTGGTTACACCAACGTTGGCGATCGCTGTGGTGAACTTGTCCCTGTCCTGTGCTGCTTGGAACAGCTCCTCCGTAGTTCGGATGCCGGTCCACTCCCTTATATTGCGCAGCCAGGACATCTGTCTCCTGCCAGGCGCTCAGCGTCCCTCTATGAAGAAGGTGCTACTTTTCTCCTCGCAGTACATGGCCCAGGTATGATATTTTCCGGGCCTTGATAATTGATAACAGCTCTCTGTCAACCCTAGCTCGCCTCAGGACTTCGTTATTGGTTACCATATTTGTCCAGGGAATTCTGAGCATTCGACGACGGAGCCATATTTCAAATATATCGATACTCAGAATAATATAATACCTATTCGATTTTGAACCCAATTAAGAGTAAACTTTTTTAACTAGATACTTATTTTTTATCTACCTTCGAAAGAAAAATAAGTTTTTCTTTACCTTCCTAAAATTTTAAATCTTACTAAGTATGACAAATGTACCTATAACTTTTTTATACGTACCTACCTGCTATGAATTATTGTTTTTATACGAGGTACATGATTGAAGACTGGAAATTAGAAAGGTGCTAAGCAACATTTTATTAAAAAAAAAAAACATTTTTATACTTGCTAAAATGTTAAATCGTAAAACGGCCTATAGGTATACATACAAAAATCAGCAGTGATTCAATTACATTGAGTAAATTCATAGATTTCATAGATGGAGTACTCCTTTATCTCTTCATAATAAAAAAAGTGAAGCCGATTTGGCCGGCAATTTTGACAGTACGGTGGTCAAAACGGAACGTAAAAATGATAACATTTATAAAGAAACTTTAAAATGATCAAATTTCACTTATTTCAACGTAAAAATACATTTTATTGTAAAAAACACGAGAAAACAACTGAATAAATATACGCCGTACCACGTTCTTTTGGGAACCGAACTGTCAAAAGTTGCAATATTTCGGTTTCACTTTTGAACGTGAGTCGGTATTCTAGGTTATTGTATAGAATTCTGTGAGTAAATCCAATTATTTAACCTAGAACATATTGTCATCCGTGCATTTGCTTCTATGGCGCACTTAACAGTTTTTTCAATTTTTCTTTGTTTAACACACACTTAGCACTTTTGTCCGGTACCTACTCAATTATTATTCTATCGACGTTTTTGAAAAAAAAAAGAAATAGGAATACAGTAATCAAGTACCTACTCATGGTAATATTATAATTTGCTTTAAATGCAGTTAGCAACACCTATTTAGTATTCAAAAATAAAATCTCGATAATTTCAGTTAATTGTCAAATTATCGTATGAGTAGTTTGAGTTTTGTTAGTGAATACATGCTGGTCACGAAGGTTGCGTAATAATAATTATTATTATTATAGTGTTCTAAGGGTAGGTTTGTAGGTATATATGCATAATTGCTTAAGTAACACTTAGGTTTAAATAGTTAAGTATCCAGCAAGAAATAATAACAATGGGTAGGTACTTGTACCACCACAGCGTGTCTAACAAACTCGCTAATGGTTCGTAGCCGGGTCTTTGAGGGTCGAACAACCACTTTTGTAAACTTTACAAACAGCATCTGTTGTAATTTTCCGACAGCCAATGGGGAACTGCGACACAAAACACCATAAATTGCCCTTCGGTTCGGCCGTAATCGCCTCCCCATCTGCTCTATTATTTCATAAAAACAACTTTAATAATGATTATATCGGTATGATTTTACTTTGAAAATATTTCACATTGCTTGTGCAAAACACTACTACCGCCATCTGTCGAATTATTTTTATATTAATTTTACCAATGATTATAATTTATTTAACATGTACTTATATGAATATTTTAACACTGAATCACCAGAACCTCTTGGTTGCAACCTAAAAGTAAGTAGGAATGATACAAATAGTTACTATCTGGCTGATATGGGAGCCATAGTGCCATTATTTGCTATCCATTTTTAGATTATTATGTTATCCAGAACGGTGAAGATTCTAATTATTAACCAAAGATGATAAAAATCTGTTTAGCTGATCTCGAGTTATCAGTTTTCGCACTAATCCGATTTTCTTTCATATATTAGATTTTAATGTTATATATTGGTAACTTTAACCCTTGGCCAACCACTTCTTGATATATTTAAAATGGCGTTGGAAGAGGAGAGGTGCCCAAAAGATTGGCGGAATGGATCCATCGTCGCAATATTTAAAAAGGGGGACCCCCTTGAATGTGGAAACTACCGTGGAATTACTCTACTGTACCTACTGATTGTTCCCGGATCTCAGATATTACTATACCGCATTCACTTTAAATGAACACAAATTCATTGCTATATAAAAAGCGTTAAACATATTTTTTACCTGTTACCCGATAGGCTTAGCTGCTAATTCATACAAAATTTATGAACATTTAAAGATTTTAATCTGCTAAGTGTTGCTACTTCGTTAGAATTTATATTATCTTCATTCAGAATTTCTGGAAAATCTAAAAATAGCGCTTAAAATAACAAACATTTAAGTCAAACGGGAATATTGTGAACGAATGTTGGTATTATTTGTACATCAGATTCTCTTCTCCTGTCTCCCACAGAACACTCGAAACCTCTCCCGTCTCTCCCTAATGGACTCAATAAAAACATTTTCTTTTCTTTCTTTTTTGGGTCGCTTGACGCCATTTTAATAAGTGTAAATATTTCTCGTATATTCAAACATTATTTGATGGCATTACTTCGTTGCCTACGACGAACGTCCTATGTCGTGAAAATTATTAATCGAATAAGGTACCTACTTAATAAATTTACAACTAATTCTCTACACAAAGATTGGCTTCTTTGTCAGCTCTACTGGCTAAATCTGACTTAATTTGGATTTTTAGTGGATTTAGCAGTGTCTGAATTTTTCTTTTCTTTTTTATTATCTTTTTTTTTATGTGAACATTGTATTGGTTGTTTATTTACAAAAATGTGAGTAATACATATTTTTTCCAGTTAAACGTTCCTGTCCAATCAGAGACAAGCCAACCCCGTGTAGAAATTTCAAGTGAAAAAAAAAACACTGAAAAACTCTGAAATCGAATCCAGGACATCTTAATCTGAAGTCCAAAACCACTAGTCTTACAAGTCGAATTCTTACAAGATAGAATTAAAACCACATTTTTTTTTTTGTAAAATTGAAGTCTTGCTCACTCAAAGTGAACACAAACTGACTCTTTCACAATAATCTACTTGAAGCTTGTGTCGTGAAAGAGGAAGATGGTCGGCATCAGGGATCAAACCCACGACCGGTACATACGAAAGCTGGTGTCGTAACCGCCAGACTATCAACCACTTCAAATTTTGATATTCATATAGGTGTGATCGTATTTGTCGTTTTGCAGGAAGTTCCGAAAGACAATGGAAGCACTTCAGGGTGGAAACGTCTATAAACCTTCGTTGGTTACCACATCCTTGAACGTTGATAATTTTTTTTTCAACATGCTACGTTGTATTTAAGCATCGTCGAAAGAAAATGCCGTTTCCTTAGGTTATATTATTTTACATTTACAGAGTGTTTCAAAATACGTCTCGTATTTTTTACTTGTAACTTGTATATAGGGGGTGTTGTGCTGTATACGGCGGGCTCCTTTATCGTTTATATAACTTATTTATTACCTCATATAATTGGCAGAGCCATAAATTTACATTGAAGTTTTTACGTCCAAGTAACAAAAAATAATTTATTACGTCGAATTAGCGGGTGCGTGGTGTGCGCGCTACCTTTGTCAGATTGCTGCCGGATTCTTGTTATAACTAAATTAACTACGACTGCGAAACGTGGACACTTTGGGACTATAATTTTCTTCAGAGAAAATTTCTGTTTTTTATAATAACTTTTTTTTTTTATTTGAACATCATATTTCTACAATATAATACAACAATATTATTATCTTAGAATTATCTTAGATAATACTACAATAGTATTATCTTAGATAATACTACAATATTATTATCTTAGAATTATCTTAGATACTACAATATTATTATCTAAGAATTAATTTTTCACTTGAATTTTTTAGCAGAGGTTTTTCTGTCTCATATTCGACGGAACCGCAAGAAATAAAAATTACTTTAGGCTTTTATTTATGTTTTGCACGTGACACATTCTTTAATGTTATTCAGAAGTCATTTTTTTAGTCTCCTCATCGAGAATGAAAGAAAGAAAATGTCATCTCGGTGGCTCAATCAAATTGATACATTTTGAAAGTCCTACATGGATGTATTTGTTTGTACGAACATTTTACAATACTGAGCCGTATGTAGTAGCTACAGTAACAAAATTGTATTAATTTACTCCTTGCAATATGCAACCTCTATACTAGATGTGTAATATTGAGAGTGTTTAGTTAGGAGTAGAGTAATATTCGTGGCAATATCGAGATAGGTACTAGTATTTGAAGTGTATATTATTTTCGAATATTGTGTGTTTAAACAATAGAATAATCCAATAAGTTCCCAACCACACCGAGAGGCTGTCTGTTAAGGAAGATTGCAATACCCTACACTGGTGCACAGCTGCATGAATCAGGTGGATAACTTAATTACTTGATCTCGACTGCATAACTGCTCTAATAAAATACATTATCCTGTTCCCGAGGGTGCTGCCTAGTGTTTATATCAGCCGACATACTGCATATTATTATATTATTGCGAACGAGCGAATATCTCTCACTATAGGATAAGTCTGCCACGGGTTTATCTGACCGAAAATCTTTCAAAAAACCCCTTTCACAAAAAATAGGTTTGTATGAAGGGAAGGCTGTTTCAATGGAAAAGAAATATTAATTATGTGTTTCTCTTTCAGTAAAATAATTAAAGCGGGAGAGGGACCGTGTAATCTTGACGTTTAGTATCAATTAGCGTATCTTGGATACCGGAGTTAATAAGAGGCACACAAAAATTCAATGTATGAACCAAGTAAAAATGTAAAGTTCATCAACTTTTGAAATATTTGTCAGCTGTTCAATTTGTTGTCCCCTTCTCTTGAAAACCATTGCCTGGGTGTTTTTTACTCTATTTCATTCCCTTACAGGACTCGAACCCGCATTCCCTGCACATTCGGAGAAGCTAGTGCTGAATGCTTATTAATAAAGTATGTAGGTACCTAGTTTTTTTTTTTAATTATAAAGGTTGTTTTGAGGCATCTGTTGAAAATGATATCGTAAGTAAACGATTTGACAGGCGCGAATGAGCGGGTTAAGTCAAGACCTCCGATGCGAGGACGAGACAGGGCTCGGTATTGTGACTTATTTAACCTATTCGCGGATTATTTAACCTCATTGTTCCTATATAGAAACAACCCCATTTTAATTCGATCAAATTTGCGTCAAAACATTTAATAATAATAATAATAAGGGGATAATGTGACACAATGGCCACCTCAAGGGCGCAAAGCAAATATAAATACATAAAAAATTAATCCTATACAAGATACATAAAATAGGCTTAAGAGAACACAAAATTAAGCCATGGACTATTAACATTACACGCAGCAGCTACATTATTGCATACATAATATAAGTAGGTATTGCAATAGTAAGTATTCTACATACAGTTGGGATTAAGCATTTAACAATAACAATTATTATAACTAAAAGCATTTTGGTATTTACGTTTTGTTTAAGAATTGTCTGGATATTATGATATTTGAAACAAATGCGTTTTTAAAAGCTTCTTGAAATCTTCCACTGTCCTGACATTTCTGAGATCTACCGGAAGATTGTTCCAGAGCTTTGGACCAAAGATAGTGAACGCTCTATCGAAGTATTTTGGCTTGTTGGATGTGTTAATTTGAACCAGCTTATTGGTAGATTGCGTTTGGGATCGGAGTGTATTTTGTCTACTACAGAGTGTGAGGGGATGCATAATTCTGAAATATACATATAACTAGCTGATATTGCATATGTAGAAGATCAAAACGACTCTACTCATTACCCTCTATGTATACAACCACAAACCAAACGGCATGAAAAGAAACACGCATACCTATCATAATATACAAAAAATGTTTGTTGATAACAGTGAAAATGAAAAATATGTTATCTAGAATTTCGCAAACCGCATGTTTGGGAGTCCTTTGGACCTCCACTAGAAGTTTCATTAAAGAGAGTATCTGTAGATTCGTTTGAAAGAAAATAAACCTAAAGTACCATGTATAACGATACTGAGTTTATTGAAGATGGCAATAGTTGCACTGTACCTACATCGTATAAAAATCTCAATGTCCCTTCTATCGCATTCAGAATTCACCACTGTGTACTCTGTGCACTGAGTACAAATATTATTAGAGAACTTTTTAGGATGCGCAGAACCGGAAAATTGGTTCCTTTATTCAACAGTCACGTGACTGAAGATAAAGTATCACTAATAATAATAATTCATTTTACTTTCATTCACAAGCACAAGATAACACAACAAAACCCATAGGTACTTCCTTTAACTAATTATAATATGATTGAAACATACAATTCCTCTGTGTTAACGCTAAAATATTAAAAATAAAAAATCGAATGTCACACACCGCTACCGACAAATTTCACAGTTTGTACGAGTTTAACAGCAGTCACGTGGTACATGTTGGAACTATGCACAGAAGCACATTATTTCTCTAGTATTATTTCTTCTCAAAGACTCTATGCAACTGTGTTATCTTGTTTCCGACCGATCCCTACAAATGGCGGTAGGTGTCTGATTTAAGTGGTTTTAGCAACATATATGTAGTGGTTCAGCTTTTAGATTTAAAATAAATTTGAAAACATGCAATATGCACATACTGTTTATTTATTTAAACTCGAATAATCCAATTCTTAAATGCTGCTTGGTAAAGCTGTTTATACGAAGTGGTTGGTGACCCAGTGGTTACAACGCCGGCTTTCGTACTGCGGACGTCGTGGTTCGATCCCAGGTGCCGACCATCTTCCTCTTTCACGACACAAGCTTTAAGTAGCTTACTGTGAAAGAGTCAATGAGTGTATTTGTGTTCACTTTGAGTGAACACAGATTCATTAAAAAAAAATCTACCTGCTTAGACCTTTGCCTAATTTCAGGCGCTCAAGAAAATCCGTGTCACCTACTACAATACGATTAATAATTATTATGATTTGAAGGAACAAATAGCAATCTGTTTGTATTGTTACATACCTACCTTGGATCAATATTATTATTATTAATTTCATTGGCACATCTGTCGTCTGCCTGCGTTGATTTTCGTTTGTCATGTCAATCATCTTTTTAATTAATCAACTAACTATCACTAAATATTCCTGTCGAAAACGTATCTTCATATTAATGTGTCAAATGTTCAGAAATCTATTTATTATTCCTTGAATGATGACAATATATCCAATGATTGCTTTTTCCAAATACTGGTAAATTGTGGGCGTTGGAATAATTACATACGTTATCTATTAAACTTTTTATTTGTTGTACTGTTGTCCATTATAATGTATTTAGTGTTTAAAAGGCGTTTACGCCGTTTATGTTTGAATAAATAAATTAATTAAATTCATTTACAAAATTAATATATCCTTTATAACATTTATTTAGTATCGAGAACCTTTTATGTTTAGGTACATATTATATCAATAAATGTAAAAATAAATCGAAAAATATCAATAATGTTATTTCGTATTTTGTTGCTTTCCAGTCTTTCTGGAAAACAGGAGCAAGATTTCGATTTTCGAAATATATACAAAACTTATCTGATAAATGTATCTTTCAACCTTACTTTGCCTGGCGTTGTCCCTGGAGATTTCGAGGACTGGGAGTAGAGGAGACAGGGAAGAAAAAAACACAAGATGAAATGATTAGGGAAGAAAACACGGCAGGTTGTATCGCGTGAACTTCGAAAAAAAAATCGAAAAATACTTTAAAACAAAGAAACTGATAATTAATAGTACTACACCTATAAATGAAAGTCGGGTTAGTGCGAACACTTATAACTTAAAATCGGCTGAACAGATTCTTTCGATGTTTGATTTATTGGATTCTTTCCGCTCCGGATAATAGAATAACTATTAAAAATTTGAAAAAAAATCGTAAGAAATAATATTTAACTTAGTATGGAACGGGTTTCCTGCGACACAAATTTAACAAATTTATTGATTATCTGACAACCATTGACATTAAAAAAAAAGTGATACGCAGATTTTTGTAGGAATATTTTTCGAGCTTTCAGAAATAATTTTTCAACATTCAAACATACTTTTTAGCTATTTTTGTATAAATTACAAATTTGAAATCAATATTATGTATGTACATAGTAAGGACTACAGGACAACGTCTGTCGAGGAAGAATGAATGTGTTTGTGGTTACAAAGATGAAATTTTAGATGGTTAGGACATGTTGAAAGAATGGATGCAAGCAGAATTACGAAAATAATTTATTTGTTTAAAAAGAATGGTCTCTGATGGCATAGTTGTGGATTGAATACATCGATTCTGTCCATTTCCTTATAAATTCGGGCTTATAAATTTTTAAGAAATAATTTTTCACAGAAAATTGTGAAGGTCGGTTCTCTCTTTCTATCCCTTGAGGGACGCGGCGTGATGGGTACAAAATGGTTTCTTGTTTAACACACAATTTTGTTTCGAACCATTACTGGTTTAAGACCATCATTGTATGGCTTATGCACTGGGTTTTTAAGGAGCCAGCGTCGTCTGACAAGACGGCAGTCAACCACATAAACAAATTCTAGACTGACAAATTCACCGCTGTTTTTAGCACCACCGTGTTCGAAGGAAAAACAGATTATTAGTGTGAACACGTTCAATTTCAAAATTACGACCATAATAAGGACTCCGGCGGGTTTCGAACATGCGTCCTTAGCTGTCTCAACCCGACTCGCTGTTTCTATCAACAAAAATGTTTTAATAAATCTGAATATTTTAATAATAAAACAATATAACATATGGGTTCGACCTTATAATAAAAAATATCCTAGAATGTTTTTAAACCTTATCCGAAATCCGAATCTAAATTATGAAAGATGACGTAGCAGTTTATATATATTTTGTTTTTCATCAAAACAAATTTGTTCTTTTTTTCAATTTGTAAACCTTCTCGCATGTAAACTTGGAATGTTAAAAAAAATACTAAGAACGATTTTTTTTGTATTCAAAGGGAAATTATGGAGAAAAATATTTAAGGCAGTATTAACATTTTATAAGAAAAACTAGCTTTCCCGACGTTGTCCTGTAGTTCTTACTATATGAATATTGATTTCGAATTTGTAATTTATACAAAATACGTTTAAAATAATTTTGAATGTTGAAAAATCATTTCTGAAAACTTGAAAGAAACTCTATCAATAAAGATTATAATCTGCGTGCCCGAGTTTTGTAACTATTCATTTGTATTTTGTATTAATACACTCGGATGAAAATAATAAATTTAAATAGGTATAGAAATATTTCCAAAATAACTTATATTTTGTATGAATTTCGGATGTTGTGAGGATAATATGAAATTCCTCGAATTGAAAACATATAATCGGCTTTTTCCTCTCGTTTCTTAAAAGCCAATTTTTACTTACGCCAACCTATGGGCTGGTTTCTACATACCTTCATAATATGTATCACGTTTTTTCATTGGAAGCATCGATATACAAAGACCCAGAGGACTGCGGGCCACTGCGCCAAGTAAAGGTACCTACTTTCCCCGCCAGGACACTCCAGGATATGCTTATTTGCCCGACCAGAAACAAAATACAGACGTTAGATTATATAATTCTGCGTAGAGTCGTGCAAAGAAAAATGACGTTTTCAATATTTTTATTAAAAATGAAAAAAAAATACTCTGCCAGTCACATTTAGGGATTGCAATCCGGTCTCATTTTGAATCCGGCCGGATCCAACCGGATTTTCGTCAATCCGGCCGGATCCGATCGGATCCGACCGGATTGAGCTAACCTTGATGAATTAATATGTTTAACAATAATAAAGGCTTAAAATAAAACGGTACGTATACGAAATTAATTTTATTAGGGTATGACTTCTTTTAAATAATAAAAACTATAAAAAATATAGTTTTTTTGAAAATAATTAAACAATTAGATAACGTTTTAATTCATCGAAAATAAGTAACATATTTATATAACCTGCTTGATTGATCATGATTAACGATGTGCAAACTAAAACCGACACCACGAAAAAGAAAGATTCACCAACCCATAATAATAAATCATTTGAGGCTGAGTAAGAAACTCCAGATTCGGAGCTTCTGCGATATCGAGAACGTCAAGCAATGGGGTAGAAATAGAAGGCCTTATTGGAAAGACCACGTCAACAGAACTGTAGCCCTGGTATAAGTTTTCGATGATCGAATATCGAAACGATCATCGAAAGAGTTTCGAAAATTTTTCATAATAAAATGATCAAATGATTCGATCGTTTGATTTAAGAACACTAATTGCACGCTAATAAGCGCTTATTTGCGTGCAATTAGCTTTCGATAAAACTCGTACTAGCCCCACTGATCCGGTGATTCTGGTAATTATAAGAGGATGAAATCACATCAACCAGCAGACCCTTGTACGAGCACCAGAGAGATGGATGAGCAGTTGGACATGTGCGTCCCAGGAGTAATACCTATAACCGGGAATAATCAGATACACTCCTATATTATCAAGAATAAAGTCTTTGAGAAATCATTTCAGTTTTATCCTTGAATATAACTGCACACACATTGTGACAGACTATCGAACTAATCTAATAAAAAGCAGACAATTATCACAATTATTTTGCTATTAAAAAGGTTAATATATATTTTATTGGATAAATAATTGTTTAATATTCTCACCATTTTTCGAACAGGTGTCTTTTCATTCGATAGTCAATACTTTCAACACGATCAGTAAACACTAGCTTTAAAATCCTACATTGGGCACAAGGAGCAATAGCAGCATTCCACTGCACTCAGTGTTACGCATTTGCCTCCTTTTCTCTTTTTATCTTTATGGGTACCCACAATTTTACCTACAATGACCCTGTGAAATTGCTAGAGATACGGGTTCGAGTTCTGTCCATGTTGAGTTTGTTGAAAAATCCTTTGATATGATAAACCGGATCCGATCTCCGGATCCGTCAATTTTCGCCGGATCCGATATGATCATTTTGATGCCGGATCCGCCGGAATACCGGATCCGGGTTTCCGGATTGCAATCCCTAGTCACATTGCATCAAAACTCAAAGACTAAATGTGATTTTTTTCCCTCAATTCCTAGTACTGTATGAATGTAAAATATAGGTACCTACCTACCTACTCATAATTATGTTGTTTGACCTACTTAGCTGGTGTTCGCGATAATATGCTACAATCTCTCTGGTTCTCTCCAAGCGAGCCATAGACAACAATACTACTTAAAAAAGATTCATGTTTTACCTACCGGCCATCTTATATTTTATATTGTTCCATGAAAATCTTTAGTAAATGAGAATTATAAGACTTGTACATAGGTACATTATTTTGTATTTCAAATCAATCTTCACTCTTTTTAATACATTTTCATACCGCATTTCTCCGATTCCGCGTATAAGTAATTTTGTTTTTTAAAAGTTGTTTTCCGTGTTAAGTGAAATTTTACTATGAATATTTCATAATTTTAGAATATTTCATAATATTCAATAAAATGTACATATTTGTATCTACTATCTATGATTGCCATAAATATTACTGCAAGGATCCACAACGATAAAAATCCAACACAAAACCTACGGTTTTAACGTGATGCTCCAATATATAAAAAAAAAACACATATAAAAAACAAACATTACTGAATTATTATGTAGATTACCATCTAATGACAATCGCTGTTAACTTAAAGTGATCACTCCGCGTTCGAAATAACAGTACACTAAGCCAGCCTTCGAAATAACAGTATAAGACGGTGGTAAGCCTTTTGTGGTACCTAGTTCATCTAATTTAAAAACCGAACATCATTAGTGAATTATTGTCATAGCATTAGTTGATATATTATTATATTCAAGAAAGTTATTATTCATAGCTGGATTGGTTTTTTCAAATGTAGGTATGTAAAATATTGCGCTACGGGTTTGTGTGTTTGAACGAAATATACCGGGTTACGGACGCACATAAGCAATTAATATATTGATATTACAGTGTGCAAATAATCCGACGAGATACTGTAGACATATCGAAGAGTGAAGTTGTCGCTTGTGTGTTTGTACCTTTAGGTTTAAGTACGGGGCGAATGGCTTAAAGTGGCTGTAGACGTTCCCACACATCCATGAATAATATGTCCCCATGGGGGGCAATGCGGGGGCTGATCGTGTGGTGGCCTGGAACCCCCCATGCTACTGCTACACCATGCATGGACGACACAACAACACAACCATGGAAAAACATTAAATTCGGTTATAGTAGGTATAGTACACAGTCTTGCACGAAAGATTTGATTCTGAAAATCAAATGTTTATTTCTCTCCCTCTGTTTTTCTTTAAAATCATAGAAGGCACAAAGTAAGCATTTTCATGCAAAGTCATGGAGGATGTCATAAACATTGCGCAAGATCGAGCGCAATTGAGAGCTCTTGTTGCCTCCCTATCCTCCTGAGTGGGGTGTAAAAGGGAGAATTGATTGATTGATTGAACCCGATTTCTATCCTAGATGTATAAATATATCGTCAATTTACTTTACAAAGGAGGGTCAGTAACGGAACTGATTGCCTGTGGCAATTTTTTCTAGTCAACCGGTGCCGTGGAATCGAACATGGAACCTCTCGATCACAATACAGCGCCTATACTACTATATGCCTAGGCCCTAGGCTACAAGGTATAGGATGATAACTGCAAATTAAAAATAGGATAGTAACGAATTAGTTGAATTTTGAAAACAAATGAAAAACGTTCCATTCTAATTCATATAACAAAAATGACTTTTTCTAACCCATCACGCTGTGTCCCATAATGAAGGGATAAGCAGAGAGAACGAGCTTCCATCCTTTTCTATCCAAGTACTCCGTCCATCGACATACCATTTCTCATACAACCTCTCCTATTTCTCTTATTTCTGACCTGGCGTTCTTTGAGGACGGAATCGATATTAAATTATTATATGTAAAGACGGCTGATAAGAAACGATTTTTTTAAAACTTATGTATTAATATGTTATGGAAGACAATGAAAATTTTATCAATAATAAGAAGAAGAAATTGTATTGTATATTGTTTTGTACATAATAAACAAAAATGTGACACCATATTCTGAAAATCTGACCGAAAGCCGTATCTATTATTACTACATTTAAATCAATGAAAAAAAATTGTGTTCTTTTTACAAGCAGAAGTAGCTGTTGTTTGCTCGACTTACCTTAAAATGTTTCTCGGCTCACCCGGAAGGTTCATGGTGCCTATTGAGATACTCTTTGTAAAAGTATTATTATTAAACTCCGCTTGCCGCTTGAAACCACAATCGCTTGTTTTTATTTGTACAAGAAGATAGGCGACGTAAGCCGCAGCTGAATCAAGCTTCTGTGAAAATATTCTTTAAGCCCTAAGCTCCGAGAAATGTAAATTTACAATAAAAAATCTATAAGCATCTTTCGCTTAGGTTATCAATTGGATACAAGATACAAAATCAATCGGAAAGAACTTATTAAAATATGGAGTTATAACAAAATATTGAGTTTTATTCCACAATTTTATTATTAAGCTAAACGAACATGATTTTTATCATACTATATAGATATTAACTTTGATCAAAATTCTGTCTTATTAAAGACATTCGTTAAAAAAAACTTCCAACTTTTTGATACAAAAATGGCATGTAATGTGTATGAATAGATTTAAAAATAGTTTCACTTAAAAATTGACATGTCTTAAAAACGCAATAGAAAATAGAATGTATTTGCATGCTCTATTTTTTCCATAATATCTTGACAATACGACTGACATTTTGTTTCAGATTTGACAAGAACGATAAGATGAAAGAATTGACCACATGCGATTAGTTCCACCATAACACTAGCACGTTTTTAAAGTAAGTATTTAATTAATTTAATTAATCATTACCAAGAGAAAAAAAAGAACCTCTTTCTTTTCTATGCATTCCATAGATATGTAGATAGATATTATGAAGTAGTTTATTCACGTTCTCTTTTCAAATCGCTGTCACATAAGTTGACGTTTAAGCTGGTGCATTCTTAAACGGGTTAAAATGGCGAATAACACAAAAGGAAATATCAAAAAATATTGTTATAATATTCTTTGGAGAGAGGTGTGTGACGCCATTTTGTTTGTCGTTCCGCACGAGTTTGCACAAACTCACCGCAAAAGCGTGCGCCGCCGGGAAATTGTTTTATTATTATTATTGTCATACAGGACAAAACGTCATTAACAAATTTTCAACATGGCGGCGTTCTAAATTCAATTTTCCCGCTCGTCTACGTGTGTGCTCAACTTTCTATGGAACCGTAATAATAATATATAATAATATGAGCGCCTATAAACTGTTTGTATTATTACCGTTTGATGTGTGCAGGGACAAAACATTATTTAACATTATGTTTTATCATCCCGCTACAATCTTTGTTATACATAAGTAAGAAAAAAATAAAAACAAAAGGGAATCAACGCAAACAAAACAACGAACGAATTGTGTTTCATTAGGTTGGTACCTTACTACTACTTATTATGTTTAAATGCAAGTTTCGCACGGCGAGTAATGCCACGTTCTAAATTTAAATTTCGAAGTAATATTTAAGAAAATAAATATGAAGAAAACTTGTTGTCAAGATAAATAAAATGTAATGAGCAATATTTCACGTTTGATTGATCTGTAGGATATACAATATAGGTACATATTATTTTAATAATTTGTAAGCTAGTCCGTAACATGAAATAATAATCGTTAATAAAATAATAACCCCACGCGAAATATAATTATTCATACTTTCATATACGGGTGTCAAGTCAATGTATAGAGACATCTACAGCCACGCTCCACGAAGCTATCTGACATTTCAAATCCCATACTAATGAAATTAGTTTTTTTGTTTATTTTTTTAACCATAAACGAGGTTTTCTAGATGTTTTTTGCCCCTGTTTGTTTTTAGTACAATGATTAGTAATAATCCTATTTTTTTGTTTCCATGCATTCCATACAAAATGCATGGAAGAGTGGAGCGCAAAGCTGTCAAATGACGTCACCCTTTACACACGTATTAATAAACATCTTCTATGCCTGTAGCTCGTCTGATTTAGCTGCTAGTTCATGATAATCAACAAAAAAAACATTATTATTATGTTCAATTTAATCTTTTATCTCGTGGTAGCGCAACGTGCAACATAAAAAAATATATTTTCAACGTTAGAACTAGCAATCCTTTACCAGCGTTCCTAAGTCCTGAATCAAATTCGCCATTTTGTGTTTCCGGAGCAGAAGTTATTATTGTCGTCTCGTTGTTTCGTTTTCTCTTCTTTTTTCTGTTCTTTGTCGTCGAGGAGTCGTCTCTTCTCTTGTGAGAGTGGGATTTTTTTTTTTGTTGCTGTTGTATTCGAAATCACGAAACTCGGCGTAAAACTTAGAAAACAAGCGAATCTTATTATTTATGTTTCGAATAAAAATTGCAAAGTTTTTGATACAATTATCTTTACTTATAAGTTATAACATCCTAGGCATTTTTTAGACGCAAGTTTTTTTATTTCATTTCACCCATCATTCCGTGCATCTTAAGGGGTAAGCAGAGAGAACGGACCTCCCCTCTTTTCTATCAAACACACTTATCTTGCTTCTTCCACCAACATACCATTTCGCGTTTACCCCACATTTCTCTTATTTCTGACCTTTATTCTTGAGGACGGAATCGATGTATTCAATCCACGTCATTCTCAATCGAGCACATCTTATCTTTCAGCCTTATAAATTCTCCCTGTTACTCCATTTGCAACGATTCTTTCTACATGCCCAAGCCATTTAAACTTATTAACTTTCATGTTTGTAGGAACACTGCTGAAAGTTTGAGGAAAACGTGGTATTTTATGTTTGTTTATTTGAAAAATTCGCAAAATTTTGGAAAAATCCCATGTCATAAATTATCAAAACTGTCATCAGAATTGAATATTATTTCGTTTCTGAACTTTTTTTCTTCTGTCGCTCTCTTAACTTCCCATATGTGAAAATTATTCACATCCGTATACGGACTGAAATATTAGAAAGAAGTTGACGCTAACCAAAGTTCCCAGAATACCTAAAAGTTCCCGTGTTCGGGAACTCTCAGGCGAGTATGTTTTAAAGTGTTCGTTAATTTGTTGTTTTTTCTTTTTTAGTTGGGAGTTTTTCGAGAGATTTGTTGACTTTAAGGTTTTTGTTCGTATCCATCATTTTAATGTAAAAAAATAATCATTAATCAAAACGATTTGCTAGTATTTTTCAAGGTACCCGAAACTGGGAACTTTCAGGCATTTTGTGTATTCATACTTTTCCTTACTGTGCACGGATATTTTATGTTGGGAACTTTCGGGGAGACTTGTTTGCCTTTAGGTTCCCGCTCGTATCCATTTCAACGTAAAAAAACCCACATCGTAAAATAATCAAAACGAATGGTGTATAATAATATGATGTTTTTCATCTTTTCATGCAAATTATTTTCATAAAATTGGATCTTTTGTACTAGGCACAAGATGAGAACTCATTCTGCTTGTAATGGTGGTGTCGGGGTAAAAATTACACACGAAATTGAATATTTCAACCCCGCTCTGCTCGGTGCCTTGTGGAGTGCAAATGAGGGGGGAGTGATTTTGATATTTTGACGTGTGATTGTCTGGTTGAAATGAGAAAAAAAAATATCTTTCACATTACTTTATTCTCATGTTATTTTTAATTACAAAATTTAATAGTATGAATATTTTACCATCATAGGTGCCTTATCAGTATGGTCTTCAATGTTTTTGGTAGAATATTCTTGGTCGTTGTCAAATTATGTTGTAATTCAACAGGATTATTTTCACCCCACTCATTGAGTAGGTAAGTGACTAAAATCTCCAAAGAATATTGTAGAAAAAAAACATGATTCTTAATAATATATTGGCGTTTGTCGGAAACTATCGTTTGCTTGATTGTTAGTACAATTGTCAGAATACGGATAAAACTGATTCGTTGTTGGAGTCACATTGGTTGAATAAGTAATTAATTTATCATTATACAGATTCGAAATCAATATTCACAGTCAACGTTTACCTGGAAAACTAGTTACTTATAAATCCGATAATGAAGACTCTAAAGTGTGGACACACTGTATGCACATATGTTGGATTAATTAAGAAGAAACTCCCGGTTAAATTAAGATAGACTCTCAAATTATTAAATCCGCGATAATTTACTCCCATTTCCGTGTCCGTTAATTATAACGGAACATAACGGATTCCGTTTATTACGTAATATTTATAATCTCCATGTGAAATCCTTTAAGCAAACTATTTTTATTGTAAAAATTACACATTGAGTTAAACAATTATTGTTGAAAAATATATTATCTAAACCTTTTTTCCGTTTTAGTATTTTTTTCCGATTAAGTACATAATATATTGAAATAATCGATAATACGTCTACTAGATACGGTATTTTCTCATTAAATGAGGTCGAAAATGTCGTAGTATTTTCAAATGTACCTACACTCTTTCTTCATGAAATTAAGGTAGCTTTTTCAAAAGATTGTACATACTAACACTAACTTATCTTTTTTTTTATTGCTATCTCACTTCGAACAACCGTTCAAACAACAAGTGGGAAAGAGACAGAAGATAAACAGAAACCATTCAAGTAAATTCGACTTCCCACCCGAATAAAGACTATACTCTTATTCGCAACAAAAGATTACTTGTCTAGCATACTCATTACATATTTCTAATGAAGAACCATCTGCGATGATTTTATCACGTTGTGGCCTTACTTCCCTTACCTATGTACCTCATAAAAAAACTATGACATAATAATACTTTGATTTTATTCTTTCGAATGTTCTTTATTGCGTATGAATTTTTTCTTAAATCAACAAAGACAGGAGTACAAAATTGCATAACATACCGTCATTTCCCTAGATTTACGACGTACTTATATTATTGAAAAAGTGTGATTCGACCGAAAAGCGAGCTTGGGATCTCTCGATGAGAATTTTGAAACATTTGACAACTAGGCTACGTACAAAATTTACAAAATGGGACAAATACTTTTTGGAACCTATATAAACGTTCAAAATAATCTTAACTGGTATTTTATACCGCCTGAAACGGCTTAATACAATCTCTCCATGAATTCTCGTTCAATTCTCGATTATTCGCCTTAATCGATTTATTAGTTTAATTTTGTCTCGTTCGTGTGTTGGCATTTGCTTCTCACCCCCATAATGGACCTTAATAATAACTGTATTAGGGTATATTATTGTTATAACGTGTTGGTGTTATGACTGTTATTATTCCTGTTTACGACATTATAACGACAAAACAGAGAGATTGATCGATAAGTCGAGAAATCTCCAGTCAATTTCTCGAAATGTCGGTATGACTCTCTTTTAATTCCTTTTGTATGTCATTCTAGTGTCCTTGCTTGTTCTTGCTAATATCCATAAACGCAGCAAAACCTGTTTTTTTTTTAAAATTACTCGTAGTAAGATTACATAGTTTATTTGTATGTAAGAAAAATAGTTCGCGTAGAGTTAGAGCACGAAAATACCATGTTTACGGACGAACTTGTAGAATTATTATAGTTTATATTTTCCATGAAAGTTTACGGATTTTATTTTACCTACTTAAAACTACACTCATTCCTATGATAGGAGATAACCATTTTTGTGAACTCAAGATGTATTTTTCGCCTAGTGTCTGAAGTCGAGAACTTGAGAAAATATCTCCATCTCGATAAAAAGTTCCGTATAACAAGGTCTAGATTATTTGCAGTAGTATTATTATTATGATTATCATGACAAACGTTTCCTAAGTTATATAATAACAATAATCGTTCCTGCTACTTTGATATTAACAGCTAATAAATACCCGTTAATTAAATGCTATAAAACACATAATTTTCTATGTACAATACACCCCTTATAGTTTACATAGTACATTCATTCATGTATGATGAATATACGAACATAAATACTGAAAATCGCAATATAAATAAAATATATTAGTATTGCGCTTGGTTTATTATGGTCCTTCGAACCGGATTTTTATTTATTTCATTTATTCTGTCTTCACAATATTGTGGGCTTTTCACGAGGTTTTCATTATATTGACTAAAATTGAAAGTTATAAAATGGTCCTTCGAGCCGGATCGTTTATATAATTTTTTCTTAATATTTCCCATATAACATATATTTTTTCAATCTCTTTTTAATGCCCGATTCTTTCAAATTTGCACTTGACTTTTAAATTACAGATTTTGAAATATTCAAGTAGCGTCTAAAAACTCGAAGAGAGGAAACCTAAGATTTTAAACGATCTGACATTTTTCACTATACGCGAAAACGACTCCATTATTATTCGTCTTTTTTAAAGTTTAGAAAAGCTCTCTGCCTCCTTTTTCTCTCGAGTGCTCAATGGAGTCCCACAGCCAGGCACACCGCCATCCCTTCTTTCTTCTTTGTGTTAAAGTAGCATCACTTTCTGACTCTTCGTCGCCGCACTTTTATCCCTTTTTTATACTGTAAACGTCATGAATAGTGAACAAGCCTACCTACAGTTTACACCCTTTTATTGGGAACCTTTCTTTCTTACATATCGATTTTCTTTTTTACTAAATTCACACACACACTCAGGTGGGGCAGGATAACAAGGCGGGACGACTTTGAAAGAATACACCGTGGTAGCGGAAGAGATGGTGATACAATTGAAGCTCTGAGTCCCAGGAGACCTCTCTACGATAAAAAGGTCGACAGATCTACGTATTTAATGATAAAGAAGAATAATTAACAATATTTGTTGCACTTCAATGGCTAAAGTATTCTATTTTAATTGCTTGTTGTGAAGTCATTGCGGAGTTTGACTTTTCTCTACTGCTGTTTCTGATGCTAGTTTTAAATGATCTTTCACTTTAATAACGCCCGCCTTAAGGTATTCAAATTGACATCCTGTTCAGATATTAATCTTGTTGAATTGAAAAAATATAATTTATTATGAAATGTTGAAAAAATTACAAGTAGATATATATACATATAATCCGGCTCGAAGGACCATTTATTACGATTCAATTTAGTGAAGGTAAAAAGAAAATAACGGACTCGAATAAGTCGGCGATTACTGTGATTGCTACCGAGCTATTTTCCGGGCGCAATACCCACCCTTTTTGTCCCAATTTGAAAAACATTTTCCCGAACAATGACTGCAAAAAATGGAGTTAGCGGTGTTTTAGGTGAAAGAGCACTTGTTCGCTGCCGATGTCGGCCTCAGTTCAAAAGGTCTTTTGTCGAGGCCTGGATACAGTTTCTATCCGAACAATAGTTTCAAGCACTGCAGATACGAGGTTTCGTTATTTCGCCGCTGCTGTGACACACCGACCCAGAAAACGTTTTCTCTTATTTTTAATCTAATTTCTTTCCCGATTTTCAACGATACAGGTAGTCGAAAAATGGGATCAAATTATTTTTCTTTGACTTTGATTTGTTATTTAAAAAATTCGGAAGTGCATAAACATTTAAGTATCAAAATGATATTAGCATTTAAATTATATTATTATTATTATTATTATTCCTTGCCTTTCGGTTGGACAAAGAAGGAATTAACATATTGAGGAAGCAGATAGCGAACGTCAAAAGGTTGCGTGCTAATGTTACAAGACGTCCATTTGCATTCTTCAACCCTCTGTTCTTTGAGGGTCAGATCTTCATTAGAAGTTTTATAATGAAAATTTCAAAAGTAAGGGTGCATAATGTTTAGAATAATTTAGTTTTGAGGGTGCATTTCAGCAGAATGAATACACATCAAACAGACAGTCGCAGATAGGGGAATATTTTTCATAAAACACATCAACGAAGATACCCACTTTGGGGGGGTTGAGTGATACAAATATGCTAGTGAGAGTAAAGGGTCAAGTATACAAGACTGCAGTAAGACCCGCAATGATATAATATGGCTCTGAATGTTGAAAAACACCAACAAAGCATGCACACTGAAGAGATGAAGATGCTCAGATGGGCTGGAGGAGTAACTAGACTCGATAGAGTTAGAAATGTCCATGTCCGAGGAAGTTTCAAGGTCGCACCAATAACCGAAAAGATATTAGAAAACAGGCTTAGATGGCATGGGCATGCTATGAGGCAACCAAGGGACCACATAATCAAGAGACTAGGCCACATGGTCGTCGAACATCAAGAGGAAGCCATTTTTTAATTGGGAGGATATCAAATGCAATGGAGACTTCTTGTTACCTTCATGTGTCCTTTAAGTGGGGTAAAAATGGAGAATTAAATTGAATATGAAGTCACAAAAAGTTCGACACTGCTCCTTAAGCTTGATGAAACAAAGAACCCACCTCCTCTTCTCTTAGAAGATTAAATAAATGAATAAGGTATTCTCTCATTCCAAGAGTTTGACGATAAAGAAACGCTGATTAGTTGAAGGAGATGGTTGAAAAAAAAAAGCAGTTAAAGTGAACCCTTTGTCCTCGGTTAGAAAGCGTTTGTGAAGAACGCCGTAAAGCCCTGATTTGATGGTGCTTCTGAGAACTTTCCAGATAAATAAATAATTAGAGGATGCCCTCGCACCGCTGGCTGATGGTGTAGGTAATTCAGAAAAGAATATGAATTTCTGAAATGTTTTTTTCGTTAGGTCGGAAGGTTTTACGATTCGCCATTTTGGGCGATGGCGTCGGGTACTTTAATTCCCGCGCTGCCCTCGTTCACACACAGGGCTGCGCCATAAGACTTCCTTATCAGATTCCTGTCCTAAATGATCACAAGAATCTAGACATAATTAGAACGTTGTGCAGCAACTAAGCCAATATACTACTATTATAAAGAGGAAAGTTTTGATTGATTGTTTGTTTGACGGGAATAGGCTCCGAAACTACTGAACCGATTTGAAAAATTCTTTCAACATTGGGAAGCTACACTCTCCCCGCTGAACATAGGCTATATTTTATTTTCATATAGCCTTTGATCCTTACTAAAACTCCAATAAGGTGCAAAAATTACCTAAAATATTCTTTACATCGCGTACGCTGCGAAAACTATTGAAGATAGAGTAAAATAATGTACAACAACTTTGTAGAAGACATAATTATCTACAAAAAGTGTCGCGACAGCATACGTCTAACTATTATAATAATGCCACAATAAGTGTTGATTTATTAAAAAAAAATAATTTGAAATGTGGCAGAGATATAGGCGTCACTGGGGTACGAGCCGGACGGGAGAGGACCATTAGAATGCTACATTATTCCAGATTAACATAGCCTATAGAATATTTTGATAAAGTTAGGGATCTATAAAGATCATAAGAAAACTGAATTATTTTTTTAAATACCTATGTACCTACCCGTGCGAAGCAGGAACAGACTGCTAGTAGGCAATAAATATAAGACATTAATAAAAATGGATATAGTCATATCCTGGCGCCAAATACATGACAGCAGTCGCAGTCTTTAAATTTGGTTGCTCTCTTGTTCTCAATAATTTCCAACTTTTTTCTCTTTATCTCATAAATTATTATTATTATTAAATATGTACTTGTATACATTGTAATTTTTGACGCGTTGAACATGTCGAGAATTCTCATGATTAGGAATTTTGGAGACTTAAACATTACCATCTAATGGCGAACGTTGTTAACGTAAAGTGATCACACTAAGCCATTCTTCGAAATAACAGTAGAAATATTCATATGACTGACTATATCAAGGATTTATTATCGATAGAATATCCTAATTACATCTACAGGCAGCAGTCGCTGTCGATAAATTTGCTTGAGGTATATGTTGCAGTAATCATCCCGCATCCGAATCAACAAAAATGATTAATTAACCCAATATATTATTATTAGCTAAATTTAATTGAGTTTTTATGTCATAAACTGTATTTAATTCATGTAATAAGTGAATTTTTTTTATGGATTATGTCGAAATTCGACGGGCGGTTAAGATTATATGCGTTAGTTTTTAACTTACAAAAAAAAAATTCTTCATAATTATCATTCATTTTCCAACCCCATCATCACGAATTTCACCACATTTCTTCATCCCTGTTTTTCATATCTCGTGTTCCCCCTTTCTTGCCGACCTCATTACAAGAGAAATTACAAGGCGCCTCCTCCATAATATTTTAAATTCTTGAAAAGTTAATTCTCCATCGGGGGACACAAGTGTGACAATTCGCTCAGACGGGCCTTCTGTGTTCAAAATAGTCATTTGTGGTTCAAAGAGACGCAATATACCTCACCTCCTCCCCCTTAAATACGTACACTCATTATCTTTTATACCATACTAGCTTTCCCTACAGACGTGGTCCTTTGTTCCTTACTATAAATATTGAATTCGAATTTGTATGGTGATGAATTAATCATCATTTCAACAATATATCTCCATCTTTAAATTTGGTTGCTCTCTTGTTCTCAACAATTCCCAACTTTTATCTCTATTTTTCATTAATTAATTATTAAATAGTCTACTTGTTGTATACGTGAGATTTTTCGACATGTTGAACATGTCGAGAATTCTCGTGATTTTCGTAGTTTCGAAGTTAAACATTACCACCAAATGGCGAACGTTGTTTACGTTGAGTGATCACACTAAGCCATCCTGCGAATTAACAGTAGAAGACGGTCGTAAGCCCGTGGTGGTTTGTTCCATTTAAAAATCGAACATCAGTAATGAATTTCTAGAGTTTTTAGTTGTTACATATTTGTTATAAAATGAAGTGAAAATATCTGTTCATACTAGTTTTGGAACCAAAAATCCACTTCCCAAAATCTTTCCTCCTATATAATACTCGATGTAGTTTCAAAGAATAAATTCGTTCAGTCCTACAATAATAAATTCTGTAGTTAAGACCTCTAAACAATGTAAGGTACCTACAGTTCGAATCCCGAGGGGGGCATTCATTCCGAAAACCACCTCGCATCACCCACTTGCCTGTGTGCGGCTAAAAGATTGATCTAGCAGTCCGCCAAGCGGAAAATTAAGTCGGCAACAGGAAACCGGAAATAGTTTGACATTTCCTGTTTAAATGAAATCGGATGTATCTCGGAGTTGTGATTTTCTTGCAAATTGTTTTGTCGCTGGCCGCGTGGTAACTGGTCGTCTTTAATAAAATTTATTTATGTAAGTGATTTTAATTTTCGAAACATTTTTACCCATCACGCCGTTTCCCTAAGCGGGTAGGCAGAGAGTATTCTTTCCTATCCAAAAAAACCTCTTTCACTTCCTCCAAACGCATAACATTCCGCGTACATGCTCTTCTATTCTTTTTTGCTCCTGACTTGGTCCTCCTGTAAGACGGCACCGATATGGTCGGATCATGTCATTCCAGGTCGGAGTGCATCCATTCTTTCAGATTTATATATCCTTTTAGTCATTCTCTCTACATGCCCAAACCGTCTTAATTTATTCACTTTCATTCTAGTCACCACGCTAACATCCACTCCACATTCCTTTCTAATATTATCATTCCTCACCTTATCAATCAGTCTCTTTCCGCATATCCTACGCAGTGATCTCATTTTCAAATTATTTATTCCAACTTCCAGATTTTTCGTTCATGTCCAAGTTTCACTACCATACATCATGGATGGAATCAGGATTACGTTGGTCCATCTGAGCGTCAGGATTGGTTTTTAATAAAAAAAAAAAATAATGATTGTGTGATCAAGGTTATTCAAGGATGGTTAAGATTCACTTCATTAGTTTTTTTTAGTAAATATTTTTACAGATAAATTATTATTTATTTATTTATTAATAAGAGACACCAACAAAACCTTGAACAACATAAACAAAAATAATTAAAAAAAAACAAAGAATCCGCAATGCTCCAATAACAGGTTTATATCGCATAGCTGTGGCATGCTTTTACCAAATGTTTTCCAGGAATTTAATGTTGCAATTTATGAAATTACTATGTGAACACAACTGAAATCAAAGCTTGTGTTGTGAAAGTGGAAATGGTCGGCACCGGGATTAGAAATTCAAAACCACGACTTGCAAGTATGAAAGCCGTCGACTAAACCGATGGGTTACCAACCACTCCCATAATAAGTAGTATTTAATGAATATGTTACAACTAATGACTCTAACAATTCATTATTGATGTTCCATTTTTAAATGGATTAAACCACTACGGGCTTACGACCGTCTTCTACTCTTATTTCGAAGGCTGGTTTAGTAAGATCACTTTACGTTAACAACGTTCGCCCTTAGGTGGTAATGTTAAAGTCTCCGAAACTCCTAATCTAATCATGAGAATTCTCTACGTGTTTTGAAAAAATCAGTGTATGCAACAAGTAGATATTTATAATAATTAATGAGTTATTGAGATAAAATTTAGAGCCCAAGGCCGTAAATAAATAAATTATTCTGAAATGAAAAACAGGAAAAAAAAGTTGGAAATTATTGGGAACAAGAGAGCAACCGAATTTAAAGACTGCGACTGCTGTCATATTGTATTTGGCATTGTATTTTAATTTAAAAAATTAACTTTAACAGGCTTACCACGGTGTTCTTATGATTTTTTGCATTTCGCATTTTTTTGAAGAATCTGATTGATTTATGTCTCTGGCAGGACTTGTACCCGCATCCCTATTAGTATATGAATCACTGGTACGCTGCTTTCTTCGTTAAACTATTTTTTAATCTTGTAGGTAGGTACCTATATAAAAATTGATTTTTATGACAACGAGGAGACATCTTTTGTAAAAGGTGAGAACATTCAATCAAATACATATTCGGCATAACATATTATTTTCTAGGGTTAATTCGATTAAATTATGTTATTTTCCCTAGGCAACCGCGCACTTTCGCAGAATCGCCCCTGGCGCTGCTGGTCCGAAGCGGGCGTTATTATTTTTCCTGCGGCCCTGTGCTGGTGGTCCCCTGGGCGCGATACATCACGTCATTTTATGTCGTTTTGCCAATACATTATTGGCTCTTTCTTCCAATCATACTTTCCTATCGTTCTTTCGCAATATTTCTCTCTGTCTCTCTCTCTCTCAAAAATGTATTCCTTAAGTATGAAAAAAAAAACATCAAACCCGTAATATTCTGAAGGTGTTCCTACAGATACTTGTTTCATCACAATTGTCATAAATTCCCAAAATAGATAGCAAATAATATAAAATATACTATTAAAGTTAGTAGGTATCGAACGGATTTACTGACAGCAACGCCATCTGTAAAAAAATCCATAACAACACAATTTTTATTTACTCGACAACCATTGAGTTTCAAAACATTGGTACGCAGATTTTTATAAAGATTTTTTTTTTTTACAAGCTTTCATAAATATTTTGTTAACATTCAAACATATTTTTTAAACGTATTTTTGTATAAATTACAAATTCGAAATCAATGTTCATAGTAAAAGAACTACAGTGGGGCTAGTTCGACTTTAATCGAAAGTGTTCTAAAATCAAACAATCGAATCGTTCGATTATTTTTGTATGGAAATTTATCGAAACTCTTTAGATGATCGTTTCGATATTCGATCATCAAAAACTTATTTAGTGGTACGGGTACATAATGAAATAAATTATTAGCTAATTTTTTTATGTCATAAACTATATTTATTCATTTAAGTAAAAAAAAACATTATTCTGAGTTAGGTCGAAGTTCGACTGGCGGGTCGGCTAGTACATATGAAAGTAAACACAATCTGCAGAGCACATGTTTCTCCAATGCAATAATAATATGTAGCTAGTTTCATGTTGATAATGATTGCGCGACAACATTGATCCGGCCGTTTTGACGGAAATCGGTATTTGTTTTCAGTTAAAAACATCGGTTATAATGCTCCAATTATATATTTATAAACCTTATCTAGAATCTCACCCATTTCTTACTTCAAATCACCCCAATGACCTCTTAAACAAATCAACACGCCATCTTTTGAAACTAAACGAAAACTTATAACTAACATAATTGTATCGTCATTGCTAACATAATCTATATATTAATACGCGAAGGTAAAACTTTGTGACTATTTTTACGAAAATTGCGCGGAAGAAGATGTTGCCAACCATGTTGAAAACTACGGAAATATTGACATTTCTTTCTGTAGCAACAGTTGTAGGTATGTAGAAACCTCTGATCAGGCATCACGTATTTCTTCGCTAACCTGTGAAAGATGTCCAAAATGTATTAGTGTTGGTAAAAAAAAAACACGCGGATAGCTGTTATTATTTTCATAGCAACGAATATCGGCTTAGAGACGGATGATATAAATATTTGTTTATTTAATAGACACACCAACAGAACACTGAACAACACAAAAACAACTCCAGACACAAAAACATAGAATCTTCAGTGCTCCAATAACAGGTATCTTCTACATTGTTATTGTACAGAGTTAAGTATTAGGCACTATCAACGTCTCCAGAGCATTCAAATTAAATTTAAAAAAAAATATAATCAAAGTATGAAAAATATTTACCAAATTACAGACGAACTTAACCAATTATAATGCAGGATTCTAGGAATATTTATTATCCTGAAGAGTTACACATTACAAGGATTTAATTTGACAGATCTCACTTGTCAAATTTACCCCCTAAAAAAATATTAATATTGTACGCGTTTTTCGAGCGTTACACACTTTCTGAAACACCCATATTGACATCATTATGTAATCATTATTACATTTTCCAGTCCATTAATGATATCAGTGTTCATTCATTAGAGTCCCATAGGGAATGTTCCCAGCCTGAATCGCTGGTTGCCCCAATGATTCATCTACCCACTATCATGACACATGTGAAGTTTATTTAACTCACTTGAAATATCTGACATCATAAAAAGTATTATCTTGAAATATTAAATTGTATGTCAAGATTTTGTTCAGGTGCTAGGATAGTAAAATAGACATTTTGTCTCGACTCTAAACGCCAACGCTTTCCATATTTTGTACATGTTGTTAAAAGCACCAATTGCCATACCGATACGTATCGAGAGATCAGTCCCGAGGTCACCAGATGTGGTAATAGTTGCTCCCAGGTACTTAAATTTATCTATCTGGGAGACCTGGTGACCGTGGATGGTTATCGGTACCTGTAAGAAGCAGTTCTTAGTGATTTGGACATGGCGTGGCAGGAGGTCATAAAAATTGCGCAAAATTGAGCGCAATGGAGAGCTCTTGTTCCCTCTACGTGGGGTGTAAGGGAGATTTATTGATTGTAGTCAATTACTAGAGGTATTGCTTTTTTGAAAAGTTAATCATGTTAGTTTTTTCGGAACTAGTTCTTCTACTTATTTTATAAGTCTGGACTGACCCAAAATGAACACAAACAAAACGAAAAATTCGACAGATAGCAAAGCTTGTGTTGTGAAAGTGGAATTGGTCGGCACTGGGATTCGATCGAACTAAAGAGTCTTTAAGCTGTGCGTACGACAGTCGTCGACTGAACCGCTGGGCTACAAACCACATCTGAACAAACATCATTCACACCTATTACAGTATTAGGAAAAAAATAGAATTGATAGTTTAACCAAATAAAGATGTGATGGACAAATGTAGCTAGTTCTCATTTCATTAAAATAATAATAATCTGTGGGTTTATATTATTACGTACTACTACAAAACAAATAAAAATTTGGGTCATAAAAACCATAATGAGTCCCGGGCTATGAACCCGAGGACTGGGGCAACGTGAAACGACATTTTTTTTAATACCATACCACTGTGTGTTGATGCAACATAAATTTGTAATAATGCAATGGTAAAAAAATACGTAGATAATTAGTTAGGTAGATAAATAATAAAGTAAAAGATATCTATCACTTATTTTTTCACTGTTTTAATTATTTTTCGATTCCGTAGATTTGTAGTAATTAGATTTCAGATCCGCGGTCTGGTTCGATTCCCGATCGGGTCAGTGTTTTCTTCATTTGAAATTTCTACCCGGGGTTGGCCTGTCTTGGGACCGGTTAACCGAAAAAAATTGCCTGAGGCAATAAGTTCTTTTCATCCGTCTTAAAATAGGTCATCGGTCTGAAATTCGAATAATAATAATATTGACCAATTTGAAATAAAAAAAAACTTTTTAACTTCTCCACAATTTTATTACACCTGACATGTTTCGAAGGGACACGCCCTTCATGGTCACAGATTATTTAAAACTACAATTTTTTTTTTAATTAAATTACTTCAACCACGGAAAAATGGATGTTCAACAATTTATAAATAAACATATTCTAAAAAGTACTTTAGAGTTTTCTTTAATTTTCTAATTTTCCACGCAACTTTCTGATTTTTCCTTTCATACCTACATGATACTCATCACTGTCTTTATAACACTGCAATTTTGTTATTTTAAATAGTCTTGCATGAATAATTCCTTATTGTTTGCTATTATGTACTCTCTTTGCCTATTGTTTTATTCTATCTGCCTCAAACTGTGTTTGTATTCTATATTATTATGTTATTAAATTGTTTAATTCTTGTTTCTGCCTTTTGTTATATTCTATTGTTGTCAAAGGCAGTTGTGCCGTATATTTTGTTAAAATAAATAAGAACCTTCACCTGATAAAAGCCAAGAAAACCAAAAAAAGAATTAGCGAAATCAATCTAGCCGTTTAGGCGTGATGCGATGACTACGGAAAATAGCTCTCCATTTTTATAATATAGAAAATTAGAAATATCGTGAATATTTGATATTTTTTCCGCGAAAGATTTTCCTTGACAGGAAATGACAAGTCCCGTTTCCTCGATTGCTTCTGAAGTATTCCAGTGTACTTCCAGCGTCCGTCTGCTGAACTGGAGTGACCTGATGAGTCAGACCCTGGAAATATACTCCGAACATATCCCTAATTTACTTCCGTTCGTATCATTGATACCGATGTTTTTCACAAATGCTTATTAACTTCATCTTTGACTTAAATGAAAAATGCATTTTTTCAACAACTTTAATCTATACACGTTTTATATTTTTTCGCGAAGCTCCACGAAATCGGATCTGTAGCTGTCAAAGATGGCAATTTTGGCACCAACACGTAGAATTAATAAGCACAACAAGCTATAACAAGCTCCGTATGGAATGAAAAATGGGCAACATCGGCCAGAGAGAAGAGGAGTGAGAACATTTTTACCATCACATCCTGTCCTTTAAAGGGTAGACAGAGAAACGGACCGCCGCCCTCTTTTCTATCCGAACACACTTTTTTCGCTTCTCCCATTGAAATACATTTTAACGAGTATGTACCAACTAAAAACTCTAACAATTCCTTATTGGTATTCGATTTTTAAATGGAACAAACCACTACGGGCTTACGACCGTCTTCTACTGTTATTTCGAAGGCTGGCTTTGTGCGATCACTTTACGTGAACAACGTTCGCCATTAGGTGGTAATGTTTAAGTCTCCGAAACTCCTGATCATGAGAATTCTCAACATGTCGAAAAATCTCATTATTTGTAAGTAGGTGCTTATACGAAATCAAGCTATAAGTAGCTGTTTTCAAAATTTTTACCATATAACTACGATTTGACAAAAAAAAATCTACAGTATGTACCTAATTTCGTGTTCGAAAGAGATCTTTTACTGAAAATTTATTACGAAATATCTATCATTTTTTTTTTAATTAATTGAAAACCCTAAAAAATCTAGTAAATGAATAATAGGCAGGGATGCGTTTACACCAAACGGACATAGAGCCGGTTGGAACATTCTTTCAAGAGCGAGCAAGAAACAGAACTTTGTCATCGAACATTAATTAATTAGTTAATTCTTTCTCTAACATGTTCATTTGGTGTAAAGGCACACTAACATTATTACAATATTATTAACGAAGATTAGGATTAAAATCGAATGTAAGCGCTGCGGATTTAATGTAAATGTGTAGATTATTGACTCTGATATTCGAAAGTCGATGCGGTCGCATAATATTGAGGTGTGACCCCTACAATGTTAAAGAATATTTTTTTTTTTAAAGTCCATTATATTACTTCTCGTTGTATTTAGTCAATGATAATAATATATTAAAAAGATTAGATCGCAAAATTGAATCGCTGGCAACATTAAGTGTCAAAGAAATCAATTGACGGATGGCCCTCGCGTGACATTCGGGCGCTGATGGATGGATTGAGGAAACGTACGGCACAGAGTAAACACACTCTGAAATGTTTCATTTAATCTCAGCCATTCCGAGATAATAATTCTGTGCTATACACTGCTTCAATTGTTGTTGTTGTTTTCTTCATTTAATGCTTAAGTTCATATCTTATTGATGACGCAAGAAAAAGTCGATATTTCGTAGTATCGAAGGAGCTAAACATTTCCAGGCAATAAATCGACACGAATTAATTGTTGTTTTCGTCGCATTGACAATGATTGGCACAGTCACACATATTTATTCGACTTTATGTTTTAGGAGGAATTGTATTGTTTTCTCTAATAATATCCATAACTACTAGTTTTGATGGCACATATCTTACATGGGTACAGAATACTGAAAAACTAGGTTACCTTAAAAATTTGTGCCTGCAAGAAATACAATAAAAAACAAAACAATTCGGCCATTTGAATTTTATTATGGATTGTTTTCACCGTAAAAAAATAACATGAACAATTTTTGTCAATATAATATTGCATACAGAGAGCTCTTGTTGCCTCCCTATGCCCCTAAGTGGGGCGTAAAGGGAGTTTGGATTGGATTTGGATTACATACAGACCTCGGTAGCCTAGCGCTATAGGCGTGGAGTTCAGATCACGAGGGCCCTGGTTGGATTCACGTTCGAAGTGTTTTTTCACTTGAAATTTCTACCCGGGGTTGGCCTGTCTCAGATTGGGCATTACTTCCCACAGCGTGTGGACGCCACGAAGTTCCTCCAAGCCTCTCTATCTTGCGCCGCCAGTTCCACAGCTTTATCCTTTCAACAGGAGCGGTTGACTGAAAGAAAAATTCTTCAGGCAATAAGTTCCGCCGGCTATACCTACATACATCTTTGTATAAAAAAAAAGTGTTAATTTATTTCTTTCTTTATTTATTATTCAGTGCTAATTTTGGTGTAATGTGACATATTTTTTATTCTCTATGAAAATTACCTAGGTACATATTAAATTTTAAATTTGAATGCAATTTATTAGTTTGCGACAATTTTTTATGATATTTTATTTGACATCAATAATAAATTGTCCTGGCAATGTATTGCCTGAACGAATTGTTCGAAACGCGCCGGCAGAGTGAGTCGTATGTATCTGTCACCATAGAAAAACATTCAAGACCAAAAATAAATACAAAGATTATTTGTTTTAAAGAATGTCTTAAATCATTATCAGTTCTCATCCTGCGGAGCTATTCTCAACACGGACTAAAATCTCCTGTATCGATAGAAAAAATTAATACGCTTACGAAAACATCTATTCATGATGTATTTATCTAATTCACTTTTTTTATGTAAAATGCGTATGGTGTAAGTATAAAGTATATGCTGGATCTGTTTTACTATCTATTTCATTATTATTTGTTTTATTATCTGAGTAATATGTATTGTTGTTCTTACTATTGATTATTTATTGGTCCCTTTTTATCAATTTCGCACTTTTTATTCTGTATTTTTGTTGTATGTGTTTTATTGTTCTTGTTTTCCTTTTCTTATTCTAATGAATTATTTTATTGCTAATATTGAATATTTATAGATACCTTCAAATTCTCTATTATTATTGATATTTACTATTAATTAGATTTGAATTTATCTAATTGACTATTTATCCTTTATGTAATCTTATTCTTTTTGTAAAACATGTAAACTATTTATTTAATTTGAAATGTGTATTAATGGGAAATCTGTCCAACTATGCTGGATCTACTCTACTATCATTTTTATCATTATTATTTTCCATATTTTATTATTGTTTTTACTAATTGCATATTGTTTTTACTAAGTACTTTTTATTGTTTTGATTTTTTATTTTATTTTATTTTATTCACACTGACTTTTATGGCTTATTTAATGTATACCCCCACACACAGGCACTGCCTTGTGAGATTTTCGATTAATTGCTTTAAATACTTGTATTTGCTTTTTGTTTTAATTGTATGCTTGTTTTTTTTATACTGAATTTTTATATATCGAAAATAAATCTGATTTGTTATTATTATTATTATTGATTGTTTGTGTATATATATGTATATGTGTATATATATATGTAGGTATGACTGATGATATTATTTATTAAATTAACACCATGTTTTATAATCTATGTTTATGTTACTGATGAGGATATTTGTTAATTTATTGCTTTGTTTTATCTTTATTTGAATTGATATTTCTTATTTTAATTTATTGACGTGTTGAGTCTTATGTATTGTTTTTCTTGATTTAATTGAGTGCATGCTTTGTGTGTTTAATTAATTCTGATCTTGTTGTATTTTACTTGATTTGTTGTACTTATCTATGAAAACATTGTACTTATTTCTCCTTATACCAGCATTAAGCTGTCTGGAAAACATAATAAATAAATAAAAAAAAAAAAAAAAAACATCGATTGAAAACGTTCTATTGTCATCGATTTATTCCTGCTGGTTTATGATATTGATAGTTCATAATCAAGGCTAATTTTCTTGTCGATATTGTGTAGTCGTTTTCAAATACCCCATTAACGATAATAATTAATGAATTCGCGCAGTCGATTAAATCAGCGGAAATAGTATGTGTGAATCGACCACTTTTGATGACGAACGATCTTCAAGTCGAAATCTTTTTTCTCTCCTTATTACGCTTGTTCTAGATCGTTGTGATTCGGATAGTCTGGCTTGTGGTTTATCATCAGTCGTCACCTTGGCTAAACTGTCATCTCCTATTCTACTGACATGATCCCTCCAGTGTCTTCGTCTGCTTCTGCCTCATCTGACGATGTCGTCAATAATATTCTTTATTTCCCTAATAACACTGCTTCTTGAGCGATAACGTGTTGTCAAGTATCTTCTAGTGCATAGTAAACCCTGTTTCCTCCTACATCTGTCCTCTGTTATCCTGTTTGACAATATTATGTTGAACGTTTTTTCACTCTGGTGAATTTTTTTTTTTACCCATCACGCCGTTTCCCGAAGAGGGTAGGCAGAGAGTACGGACTTCCATTCTTTCCTATCCAAACAAACCTCTTTCGCTTCCTCCAAACGCATAACATTTCGCATACATGCTCTTCTATTACTTTTTCTCCTGACTTGGTCCTCCTCTAAGACGGCACCGATATGGTCGGACCATGTCATTCGAGGTCGGCCTCGTCTGCGTGCACCCATTCTTTCAGATTTATATATCCTTTTAGTCATTATCTCTTCGTTCATTCTCTCTATATGCCCAAACCATCTTAATTGATTCACTTTCATTCTAGTCGCTACGCTAACATCTAATCCACATTCCTTTCTAATATTATTATTCCTCACCTTATCCTTATCAGTCTCATCCCGCATATCCTACGCAGGTGAATTTTGTGTATTTGTATTTACCTATATTTTATATGTTCTCTTGCAAATTAGAATTAAAGAGCAATAATCTCGCCAATTCACCCACATTTTGTACACTTTTTCTCTTTGCTATACAATACCTATATAGTAAAAAACTAAATTTAAACATTATCTTGTATCGATTTCACATGTCAAATTCGATGGATTTCGATCGATGCGTTATGTGCGGAATAGCGGTGCAGTCTCCCTTATCAAAATACGCATGAATGTATAGGAGTAAGTATGGAGTGAACAATGCAATTGTCTAGCGAAGACATTTCATCGTCCGACGGAAGTTGATCCGGAATTTCCTGTGGCAATTAGATTATCCGAGGGTGGGCGGAAGAGCCCTGGGGCTGCTCCGACTGGAGGGGAGATGCACTCCAGGATGTTTCTAAAGATATTTGAGTTTAATAATAGATCTTACACCAAATTTGCTGCCACGTACTTAACATTGCGGCACCAACACCATTATTACTCCCCCTGAGAGAGGCGACAGTGTTAAAATAAAGATCAGCGTACAGACCGTAGACCACTGCTTTCTGATCTATGACTCCGAAACAATTCGTGACAAATTTCTTAATCATAATGATTGCTTATGCTGTTGAAACACTCGCTAGGTCTTCTTCCGCTTAATATAGGCCATTGCCTGTTTTTTGAGACGGTTTCCGCCTCTTGGGACCTCTATGACCAGCTATCACTCCAGCGTTTCGGTGGTCTTCCCCTCGATATCTGTCCCTCGGGAATCTTTTTGAAGTCATCTTTGGGGATCTCTCGTCTCCAATTCTCTCCAAATGTTCCTTTCAAAAGCGACATCGCTCTCTATCTAAATCTTTAATCGGTTACGAATCACTTCAACTAAATCTATATCAGTTGCGAATTTCTTGATACCCAGAGTCCTTTAAAAAGTACAACATTCTTCATATACCACTTTAGGGTAATCATTAAGCCAACAAAAAAAAAAAACAAACGTAATTCTAGTTTTAATTTTATGTCAGGTTTAGTAATTTATTTATTTTATTCTTACATAATATTATTAACAATAATAACAGAAAACAAATGGAAATGTTGCCCGAATAGGCCAAGCCTGTACTAGAAGTGATTCTCAAAAAAATAAATGGTTTCTATAACTTAGAATAAGATCGTAGCTTGATCATATTTAGATCGTTTCTTGAATGTTCCTGTGAATCACATTAAGCACGACGATGAAAAAGATGATTAGACTGATTCCATTATTCTATATATTGGTACATAAAGTCAATTCATTTTTTTTATTATATTTTTGGTATTGTTCGTTTCAAATCTAACCACACAAAAGCTAGGTTATTATAATATACTGTTTTGTATCAAATTATATTGGGACACAATTGTATCAAATTGAACACAATAATTCGGTGTAATGACAGCATCAAAAAGTTGATTGGTATTGATAATTGTTACATCATCTTCTCACATTCACCACAGTTTTCTTACAATGTATTCTATGCAGAATAAACTTAAAAAAAAACTTGATGAAATTCTTCATCGCTATGTTGGCGACAGTGATAAAAATGCCCGTATTCTCCCGAGTCACTTCCGAGATCTATTTCAAGCCGTCTGTTCTTGCATTCTTGTCCCATGACAGACGGTGGCTGAGCGGATTGGTCTATTTCGGTATTGTCTGCAATGTTAAGCACGTCGGCTTTTGGTATTCGAGTCCTGGAAAATACACATTTTTTTTGAGAATGTTATATAATAGTAAGTAGATAAAAAAATTTATGTTAGTATTTTTCTTATCAAAGGAAAATATTGAATGAGTTTTTTGCCATAAAAACATTATACTTACAGGTTTTCGAAATCTTTGAGTTTCACGTTCATTTTAACTGATTAAAACACCGTAGTTGCACTTTTACGATTAATTAAATGAGCTCGAACGCTTTCGTCAATCTCTCAGTAATCTTTTTATTACTGACATATGATGCCCAACTTACTTAATATAGTATGTTGGTAAATAATAACAATGTGCAGAAAAATAAATAAATCTTTTAAGCATTTCAAATCATTTTTAAATAGTAGATATCTACATTCTTATTTTTTTTTTTAAATGAGATAAAAATAAAAAGTAAAAAATTATTTAAAAAAAAAAAATCAGAAAATGGTAATTGGTAATTACAGACGAATTCCTGACTTCGCGACAGCAGGTAATCTCACAAATTGAGGAATTACTTACATTATTTTAAATTTCATATTCTCCAATTAATTACTGCTAAAAACGGTAAAAATTTAAATACAAAATAAAACCAAAAAAAAACAAAAAAAACTTCACAATTTGTATATAGTTAAACGAGTATTCAAAGTGATCTACTATAGTAGGTTGGGCTGATATAGATTATTAATTGAGTGTCTATGAGACTCCTAGATAACATTTTTTGTGAATTACCCTGCCGCCTTTAATTGCGCAATAAAACGTTGAAATTCGCATACTCGTACTTTTTTGTTCGTTCTCTCGAACAAAAATACTTAGAACATTGTATCATTCTTCATTCATATAGGCAATGTGCGAATAATCTCAATGCCATATTTAGCCTGACGGAATAAGTAGGTACTATATTATTGTATCTCTTGGATGTGCACATTAGAGTCTGCCACACACGTGCATCACTCTGCAGCCGATTTAGTAGCGCAGATAAAAATGTGCCGCTTCTGTCTGCATATTTCCTGTCGTTCTCCTATAAGAAAGACGGTCACGCCAATGCGTAAGGGTTGCACTGCTTACATCCATTGTGTGCAAATTATTATTATTTATTTATTTATTTATAATATTGTCTTCTGCACCCTCTCATTCTCGCTTACGTAAAAATTGACACTCTTACAGTAGTCCATTTCACTTACTCCACCGCTTCAGGCATTTTAGAAATTTTTCATACAAAGTCGACCAAATCGCAGAATCCAATAAATCACACATCGGAAGAATCAGTTGAGCCAATCTCGAGTTATAAGTGTTCGCACTAACCCGACTTTAATTTATATATAAGATTAGTCAGCGATTTTTTTATTCCTCGGTCGACGCAAAAACGTATATAGAGTTTTTGTTTCCCGTATTAATATATATAGATTATAAAAATATGCTAAAAACAACGTATTTTCAATATCCTGGTAAACAAAATTTTACGCTATGTAATATGAATACCTACTTTAATAAGCAGTTTAAAGACGCTGTCGGCCAAAAGATTACATACATATTTTTCTACAATACAACAGCTTCTTTCACGTATATCGGAAATAATAATAAAAAAGAACAGTCTCTATGAGTTTTTCCAGGATATTATAGCCTGTCTACCTAGCACATAAGATGAAAGATATTGGTATGGTTAAGAAAATAAAGTGGTGCGGATATCTTGGTAGCCCTGGAACATAGGTGAAAATAACTGGATATAATGGAGAGAGTAGGTACACTGGCTGTCTGGACGTTCCAGACTCTCTGATGATAGTTAGGTACGTTTATTCTAATCTCTTGTGAGATAATAAGAGACCTGGAACATTTAGCTGGAAATTCAGAAAAACTTAGAACTTCTTTTTGTGAGGAAAGTGAAATAAATTACCATCAATCATTCACTCATTTATTTAAAAAAGACACCACCAGAACATCGAGTAGGTACACATACAAGGTAACATACATATTGATAAAAACACATAAAATCCTAGCTGGTAGCAGAGTGGGCGGTGCACTAAGACCTCTTATGAGAAACAACAACGTCACACTACAAGCAAAAAACTTAGTGCATAACGCAGTTCTGTTAGCATCAATGATGTTGAATGTGAAACGTGGACGAAAAAAAAGAATGTAATATAAATAATGCAGTAGAGATGAGAGCTCTACGAAGAATAATATGTGGAAAGACTCTGTGGGATATATGGAAGGGAATTAGAATATTAGGAAGGAATGTGGTATAGAAGTTAGTGTTGTGACAAAAATGAAAGTAAATAAGTTGAGATGAAAGAATAGATGCAAACAGAATGACAAAGAGATTTTACTCGTATAAAGCTGAAAGGAAATGTGTAAGAAAGTGTGGCGGACCGCCGAGAATGGCGTGGATCGAACACATCGATTCCCTTCTCGAGTATATAATAATATGTAAATATAAAAACATATAAAAATGTTGAATACTATAATTGGCGCTGTGAAATATTAATTAAATGTATATCAAAATATATAAATTATAATAGTAAAAGCTATTCACAGTAAAGAGAGAGAAAAAAAAAGATCAGAACTAAGAGAAATAGGAGAGATGTGATAATAATTAATGTTACGTCGGCGAAAGAAGTGTGCTTGGATAGAAAAGAGCGGAAGTCCGTTCTCTCTGCCTACCCCGTACGCGACACGGCGTGATGGGTAAAAAAAATACTCAATCATATTGAAATGTTACTTTAACCGGGGGAATTCTGGACCAATCTTAGGAATGCTCCACTTTTTAAACCCCACGCGAAATATTTTTGATACCAATGACAAGACCATAGCGACTACGGGAAACGTATTTCACCCTAAGCTAGCTAAAGCTACCTCTATACTAAGTCTTGTTTCTAATAAAATACCTTACCCTTTGATGATTTAATGATTACTAGCTTACGAGTATACCCGTTTTGCTTTACGTTTTTGATTCCGATTGTCAGGCTTGATCGGTAGGTAATTAAACAGGTTCTAGTCTAGCTTCCCATTGCTTAACAGACCTCTATAACTGACATAAGCACAGAAAAAGAAGAATGACTTTTTTACCGACCTCATAATATTATACGAACCTACCGACATAATTTGCAAGTTTTCATAGAGAGCTCTGTGGTTTGAATCTTAGCTACATTCCCTACTTTGATAATTAATTGGGCATTCCACCCATAGAGGGTGATTTGTACCTGTCAAACTTCAAAATCAAACTGCAATTTTTTTAATTAAATCTTTATTTATTGAGAATAATAAGATTTGAATAACATTTATATGTATAACAAATCAATCTACAATTATTTTATTACATTTTCATACCGTAATACCAAGATTCCATTCAACGTTTACATGAGTAATTTTGTTTCCAAAAGATGACTTACTGTCTTTTTGAGAAATTTGTATGAAGATCCTAAAAAAATAGATTTTTTTAAATAGCTCTAAATATATTAAAGTTAATGCAGCAAATTGTATTTAAGAACCTTCTCCAGCATTTTGTACGGCTCTGGGCATATTAATATCTGACGTAGCATTTGTATTTTGAGCGTGATGCTCCGACATACCGTAAAGCAACGACAAAAGGCATATTAAAAAACATTTCTAAATTATTATGTAGATGAACAAAGAAAAACTGCATAGCGAGAACTACTGAATCTAGTTATAAAATATGCTTTAACTGAATATGAACTAAAAAATAGTATGTTACCTACATAAAATGAATTATTTCAAAAGTTAAAAAAAGTTAAAAAAAAATATATAATTAAGCAGGTCAATAAGATTAATAAATTTTTATCTGGAGTTGATTAAGCTCTAGGGCAGATATCTATTATTATTGGAGCACTGGATATTCTGAATTTTTGTCTCATGATTTGTTTTTAATGTGTCTGTGGGATAAGCAAAGAGAACTATTTGAAAATATTGTTAAAAATAAATAATATATTGTATGACGATACCATGGTGTAAAACGCCCCACTAAAAAAGACCTAAAAACTCCATACTCATGTCTCGACTTGTCCGAGGGGGGTATACTCCGAGACCAGACGTACTCACTTATTTATTTAGAGTACGTACACCATGTTCCAAACATGTGATTTCACAGTGCTCACACCTACATACAGCGTGTTTCTAACTACGTGTACTCTATACAGCGTGATCCATTATGATATTTCACATGTGTATGAAGTTTACTCTCACGCTCAACAGGCTCGAATTAGTGAGGCCAATAATAATTATATTTTACCTTCATTCATAACACAAGCTTTGCTTAGTGCGGTGATATACAATTTATCATCATACTGCTTAACTGGAATAATCCGATTTTCTTTATCAAATAATCTAAATATTATATCGAAAATACTTTTAGACTTTTCCAAAATGATTACTGGAGATATAAATGCCTGGGTATAGATTTGTACAAAACCTTTGATAGTGTCTGTCACAGTAAATTGATAATAAGAAAAGTCCATTGATAAAGCTTTGTCACGGTTTCATGGAGTCATTTGAGTGATAAAATATACGGATCCCATGTTTTCTGAATATGGAATCCCGCAGGGAACTGTTATAGGTCCAATATTGTTTACTATTATTAATCAGCATATCTGACTTAAAACGGAAGTCAAAATAAAATTGTTGGTAAAATTCGTTTAAATTGTCAGCAAACCCACCTGGAAAGATTAATTTAGTAGAAAATAATGACATAAGTCCGCTTAAGCTTAAGGCATTGGTTGAAAAAAGTTCGCTCACGATGAATGTTGTTAAGACCAAAGAGAGTAAGGTGTTAATTATTTAGGTGTAAGTGTAAAATGACCATTTCGTTGTGAAGGGCTTCCGGGGGTGGACAGAGTGAAGTATTTGGGGGCCATGATTCAAGGAAATATAAAAAAAATGAATTAAGTATTTATTTTTCTAATCTAACCTAAGCAGTGGCTCTACAACCCAGGTCGGGTCATGGTCTCCTCAAGAGCTTGCCTCCACGCCGGACGATCCAGAACTGCACTCCGCCAGTTGGATATTCCAATTTGTCCCGCACTACACCATCCAGCCACCGAAGCTTCGGCCTTCCTAGTCTTCGTCTTCCACTCGGTATGCCGTCCAAAATCTTCATCGGCATCTCCTCGTCAGCCATTCTTTGGATGTGTCCAGCCCATCGTAGTCTGCCAAATCTGCAGTGACGGTTGGGTATTTATAAAAGAAATACAGCTCATCGTTACGCCTTATTATTTTCTTTTTCCACTTACTCTATTTTCTTGACAACAACACTCGTATAAAAAATGTTGTTGAGAATCAAATTCGTGGAACGCAAAAAAAAAACATTGAAAAATTGTGAATTGTGAAATACAAATCAATATTATTGGTCCTTCGAGTTCTAATACTGTCCTGCGTGTAATAATTACATTTCTCCTACAAAAATACTCGGTGTATTTACATGAGTGCGATCTATTTCGGTTGCCTTCCCCTTCAGATCTTCCGCTATGCGCGCTACCCCACTCCGACTAGACACCCAATGTTCCAGCTCCAATACACTCGCGCGTCCATCTCTCACCCGGTGTCGCAGCTCTCAACTATAATTCGCTTTTACTTCAATTGTCTTTGCAAAAAAAAAAAGAATTCTAACACAGTTCAAGTTATAACTTAAAATCATCAATCGTGCAGGTAGTCAGTGAAATAAATACTATAAATCTATAATATAAAAGAATGTCGGGTTAGTGTGAACACTTATAACTCGAGATCCGCTGAACGGATTCTTCCGATGTTTGGCTTATTAGATTCTTCTCCGCTCCGGATAACAGAATAACTATTAAAAATGCATAATCAATTATTATATTAAATAATTTATTTATTTATTTATTTCATACTTTATGCATATTAAAAATAGTGTACAAAAAATAGTGTATAGACAAGTGGCAATGGCGGGATTATAGCCGTAGCAATCTCTAACATCCAACCACAGATAATAATAATATGATAAACACTTTTCTATACAAAGGTGTCAGTATATTCGCGGAACTTATTGCCTGGAAGCAATTTTTTTCCAGTCAACCGGTCCCGTTCAAATCTGAGACAGGCCAACCTCGGGTAGAAATTTCAAGTGGAAATAACACTTAGAAAAATTCTGACCCGACCGGGAATCGAACCCGGAACTTCGGATCTGAAGTCACGCCATTACAACTAGTCTACCGAGGTAAACAATAAACATGATATTAATGTTAGTATGTAACGGATTTTATATAGCAAAGAAATTATTGTTTACCTGGCAACCATTGACATTAAAAATATTGGTACGCAGCTTTTTTATGGATTTATTTTCGAGCATACAGAAATATATTTTTACATTCAAACATATTATTTTAAACGCATTTTTGCATTCATTACAAATTTAAAATCAATATTTATTTTATAGCTCAATCAATATTTATAAATTTCATTTAAAAATCGAACACTAATTATTATTGATATAATGATTGGTTCGTATAATTGGTATATATACATAATATACTAGAAGTTTCGTACAATTATCGATTTGTCTCCTTTGCCAGGCACTCCTGAAAAAGACTGAAAGATCTTGAAAGATCATCGGCTGAAGAAGTCAACAATGTGGCTGTGTTTAGTTTCACGATCGCAGCAGTCCAGCCAACAGCGCGGATCTGCCATGCTCAGAAAAGCGTAACAAGAAAAAACATGCGGTGTTTTCGCAGTGAAGAGAATTATTATTTCTTTATTTTATTATAAAAGTGCTTGAAAAAATAACTATCCGTGGAAAACAAATTCGAAACGTGTTCTTTTATTTTATTTTATAAGTGAAGTGTTTTTTTTTATTTTTATTTATTTATTTGTTACTGCAACACGTGGTCACATTACGTCCGGGATACGATGTAAGTAAATTTTTTAAAGACTTCTGCGTCTGAAAAAGTTTCGTAAGCATATACATATAATGACATATTGTTGGTATATTGGTAGGCTAGTGGTTCAGTCGATGAATTCCTTTACGGAAGGGTGTTGGCTCCAGCCCCGTCACTTTCATGACTCACTCCGTAAATATTATCTATTAATTTCTAAAGTTCGTCCGTAACACGTATTTTCGTCGAAACACTCGAAATATTTTTCAGACAAACGAAAAAACTAATCCGACTGCAGAAAACGTTTTTTATACTTCAGAGATTCTTACATGCAACTGTTGCAACGGGGAGAAAAAATATCTAATGCCCATCGCGCACTAGGCAGCCTGGCCATGGCTGCCGCAGCCAGGCTGCCTAGTGCGCGGTAGGCCTAACTGTTCGCAATTCTCAACATGGTTGAGTACATAAAATTGATACAGTCAAACAATTAATTACCCCTTTTCTAATGCCTGTCGTCCGACAGATTTTGCTGCTAGTTACATAATATACTATATTTAACGAACTCTTTAGCTGGTTACTCCATTTTAAAGTGGGTAAAAGAGTGAAAGCTAATAAAAAATACAAAATTTATTGTGTTTTATAAATATCAAAGAATTTAGTTCAATGACTAGCCCGATTGCCAGACAATTTTTAATTTTTCAAGGTTAACGTAAAAACAAACATTGTGTTTATGTCAATAAATGCTTCATTCGATCCTTTCATCACTTACGGGATGTGCAGAGAGAATTTACGGCTAAATTATTTCAAAAATAAATTGTCCTAAGTATGTTTTCTTGAAGTGGTTTGTAGCCTAGCTGTTACGATGCCGGCTTTCGTACTGGGGGTTGTGGATTCGATCCCAGATGTCGACCATCTTCCTCTTTTACAACACAAGCTTTTAAAAGGCTTACCGTGAAAGAGCGAAAGAGTATATTTGTGTTCACTTTGAGTGAGCAGAGCGACTTGGAACTAGTTATATTGTCGGAAATTTATGAAAACTTCTTTAAGTTCGAAAAAGGGTAAAAATTAACCTAAAAATAGTAAAAAAAAATCCGTTTAGAAGGTTTTCGGAAAATACCCATACCGTATAATATGGTTAACAGTAGGTACTTTCAACATTCTACAGATATTCAACACATGTTAAAATTCTATAATCGAGAATCACAAAATAAAACTTCTGTTACGGTTTCAATTTTTTTACCCTTCACGTCGTTCGACGAAGGGGGTAGGCAGAGAGTACGGACTTCCATTCTTTCCTATCCAAACAAACCTCTTTCGCCTCCTCCAAACGCAAATCATTCCGCATACATGCTCTTCTATTCCTTTTACTCCTGACTTGGCCCTCCTCTAAGACGGAACCGATATGGTCGGACCATGTCATTCGAGGTCGGCCTCGTCTGCGTGCACCCATTCTTTCAGATTTTATTTATCCTTTTAGTCATTCTCTCTACATGCCCAATTGCCCAAACCACCTTAATTTATTCAAACTACGCTAACATCCACTCCACATTCCTTTCTAATATTCTCATTCCTCACCTTATCAATCAGTCTCTTTCCGCATATCCTACGCAGTGATGTCATTTCTACGGCATTTTTTTACGTTTTCAAAATTATATCGTTTAAAATTATTGGGACCAAACCCATGTTTTTCGAAAACGATAATTATGACCAAGCTTAATTGAGATTTGGTTCAAACATATATTATTTGTTCCATTAATGATTGAAGAGGTCCTATTGGATGTCATCAGTCTTCTGGGAACCTTGTCTCATTATCCCGGCTCCCTCAGACCCTTCTCATCTCGCTAACATCCCTTAAGGAACAGGAGATGAGGCAAACTACGTGTTTGCACTAATCTAATGTCTGTATTTCACTCTAAAGATATCACAAATCATTCGAGTCGATAGCCAGATGTCGGTAACTGTGGATTGGAGACACTTTTTAATTCAAGTTTATTAATTTATTAAGAACTACCTTTCTCGACAGACGTTGTCCTGTAGTCCTTTGTATGAATATTGATTTCGAATTTGTAATCTATATACAAAAATACATTTAAAATATGATTGAATGTTAAAAAAATACTTCTGAAAGCTCGAAAGAAAGAAAAAATCTGCCTACCAATATTTTTAAAATAGCAATGGTTGTCAGGTAAACAATAATTTTGTTAAAATTAATTTAAATAAAACAATAATTTAAATAAAACATTTGATTTGTTATTCCACTATATTTATTTAACTGACTAGTTTCGCAGGAACAGGTCCTGCATGGTCACAGGTGACTTAGAAACATAAACAATAATTTTGTTGTTATAGAAATTTTCATAGATGGCGTTGTCGTCGCAGGAAATCCGTTCCATATTATCTTTAATATTATTTCTTATGCATTTTTCAATTTTGAATAGTTATTCTGTTATCCGGTGAGGAGAAGAATCCAATAAATCAAACATCGGAATAATATTCTGTTCAGCCGGTGTTGGTTTTATAAGTTCGCACTAACCCAACTTTCTTTTATATTATATATTTATTTTTCTTTTTTTCACAAATATTTTTTCTTCATTGCTGAGTTTCATTCACTTTTTGAACTTATGCCTCAAACCCATGCCCAAAAAGGTACATTAAGACCAGTCGCATGCAACCGGTATCAAACGCATCGTAGACGCGTTTTGTCGTGTGCGAAACCGATCAAATATGTATGCAAGCGACTAACGAGCGACGCGTATCATACGCGTAGGATACTCAAGTCGCTTAGGAGTTTCCTCGTGGGAGAATGGCCTGAGTGTAAGAAATTTCATGTTAACTATATTTCATACAACTAACACGTAATCAATAATGCACCTGATTGTTAGAATGAAACAAATGCGATAGCTATTTTCCAGCAAACTTACGACTGGTGTTTAAGGTAATCCGTTATTTAAAACCGCTACTGTTTAAAAAAAATATAATAAATATTCATAATAACACAACTATTATAGTGTATAGCGACCTCAGATGGTAATAAATTATATTGACACACTTGAGGGCTATCAAATAATTTCGAAAATGTTTTCGACCACTGTTTTGACGAAAGGGTTACAAATTCGCATAAGATCTTGTTGGAGACAAATGTATCTGAGGCTATACACACGATGCGGGACTAATAGAAGACGCTCTCATCCACATTTAGAGTCTGTCAATGTTGACATTATTGTCTCTTCACGGCGATGGGGTGGGCAGGGGTCTGGTTAGGGGTATATCTTCGACACAGGAACCCCAAGCCTTGTAAGGCTGGGGATGTAATTTGTAACGAATCTATCTTCTTGTCTCAAGGAGCAGAGGGATGAAGGCATATTATAATGTAAGCATAGGTACATTCAAGATAAATTTTATCCTGATTCTAAACGTATATTAACCACAGCTTTGTACCCTAATAGTTGTTGTTATTAATATTGAATTCAAATTTTCTAAAGTAATAATGATAAATTAATTACCCTTTCAACCTATTATTTTATAATTCCGATCGATACATCTGTTTTAAACCCTTTCGAAGGCTGTGGGAATAAGGTTTCCCTCAAACAAAAGTCATGAAAAAAATATTAAAAAATGCATATTTATATGCCATGTCTTGTAGGATAGTAAAACATTTTTTTACTGGATTATCGACCTTTCAGAAATTTGACTATTGAACGACAATATTGGATAAAATTGTTTTACCTAAGTTTCCTTTTTATGAGAATTTTTGTAGGTGGGAATGGGACGTATGCTTCCCACGGAACTAAACGTCGTCATTTCTTTTAATCACACACTTTTTCGATAAACATAAATATTTATTTTGACATAATTTTATTATTTATTATTTTATTTTAGATGGCTAAGCAATTGAGTATGGATATTATTTTTACAATGTTTTTAAGGGACATTCTGTCAAACGCAACACTTGTCAAGAACTGACAGATGTCAAACGCCAATCAATTCAAATTCAAATATAGAACAGTTTACCCTATCAAATTCACTAGAAATGTTTCCTACATTAACTTTTCATAAATTTTCTAATTTCCTAGTCACTCCTTTTTTTCTTTCAAAAAAACCTCTCCTGACACGAATCAGCGAAATTGGTCCAGCCGAGCACGCGTGATTTAAGAATCCAATCCAATAAACCAGGCATCGTAAAAATCTATTTAGCCGATGTCGAGTTAGTGTAAGTTTTCGCACTAACCCGACTTTCTTTTATATTATACATATTTCGCGTGGGGTTAGAGTGTTTCAAATTAAGTAGGTACTGAGACTTACTTTCATACCTACATATATGGTACGTGAAAATGTTATAGTTATGCTTGTTTCTTGGTTTAGCAAAACAATGAAATAAAATGAATTTTTATAGATTATGTTAAAAGATTATTCCACTGTTCTTCAAACTGTACCTAATATCACTTCAATCTTATATATAAAAATGGAGAGCTATTTCCCGATGTCATCGCATCACGCCTAAACGGCTGGACCGATTTCGCTAATTCTTTTTTTGTCGTGTAGGCTTTTATCAGGAGAATGTCCTTTTAGAAGAAAAAAATTGAGAAAAATGCATGGAAAATTAGAAAATTAAAGAAAACTCTACGTAGACAACCTTATTAGTACTTTTTACCTTATAATTTTTATTCCAATTTTGAAATTTTGACAGAAATGGTCAATTGGTACGATTGACAGAATGCGGATGGAATATACATGGTTTAAAACAGACGCATCGTTCGGAATCACATTGATCAAATGATAATGAATTCATCACCATACAAATTCGAAATCAATATTCATGTTAGGAACACAGGACAACGTCTGTCGGGAAAGCTAGTACCTAATAAAACTTGATAAAGTACCTACCCGTGTAAATATGCCTAAAATATATTTTACGATCGTAGAGGCCTGAATCAAACAGGCACATCCAGTCCTGCCTTATCAGCTAAAGGCACACATCAGTTTTATAGGACTCGTCGAACATATTATTTACATACATTAATACGTCCTCCTATGGTGTACTTATACTTCATCACGTCTGTTTTCCAAGTCAACATTTATAGACGCAGTCATAATTTTATATCAACATTCGATTATCTGAAATTGTTGTATAGTATAATAATAATATAGGCGTCACGTATCACCAAGTGACGGACTCGAATTTTAGCTTGCGTTTGACATCTGTCAGTCGTTTGAAAATTGATGCGATTGTCAGGTTGTGACCTGTTAACATCGATTTGAGTTACATTCTTCAATTATTTATCGTTATAAAATTTTTTATTTCAATATTCATATTTAGGAACACAAGACAACGTCTGTCGGAGATGCTAGTAAAAAAATACATTAATAGTGATCGACCAGTGCTCAAATTCGAACATAACTTATTTAAATTATAAGTTTGAACATTATTAAGGTTCCATTATTGTCAAAGACTGAGCGATCGCCATTTCAAAATTTTCTTTAAGAAACAATGATACCTCAAATTTGAAATGTACACATGAACAAAGTTTTTTTCTATTATCATTAAAGACAAACATTATTAATCTTTTCTCAATTTGCCCACAAAAAATATATGCGTCTGTGTCAATGTCAGGATGTTGTATGTAATATTAACATTCATCATTCCTTCTCTATATAAACTATAAGTGAGCGAAATTTCACATACCGCGGTCCGCATAATATTCGTATAAAATGTTTAAAAGTTTTTCATTCACGTATTAATTCTTGTTTTTTTTTAACCCATCACGCCGTTCCCCGAAAGGGGTAGGCAGAGAGTAGGTATGGATTTCCATTCTGTCCTATCCAAACACACATCTTTCGCTTCTTCCAAACGCATAACATTCCGCATACATGCTCTTCTATTCCTTTTGCTCCTGACTTGGCCCTCCTCTAAGACTGAACCGCTATGGTCGGACCATGTCATTCGAGGTCGGCCTAGTCTGCGTGCACCCATTCTTTCAGATTTATATATCCTTTTAGTCATTCTCTCCTCGTTCATTCTCTCTACATGCCCAAACCACCTTAATTTATTCACTTTCATTCTAGTCAACACGCTTACATCCACTCCACACTCCACATACTTGTTAAATTCTATAAAAAAATTACAAAAATACAGAAAATCTAGGCGATCATGTAAAAATAATAAAAAAAAAAACAAATTGAAATATTTTTAAGAATACATAACTGAAATATATTTCATATATCATCGGTAATTTAAATCATATATCATCCATGACCTTGTCAATAATGTACCGGATATCATACGAAAAATATATGAAATGTACATTTTGCTTATTATTTTTTTTTCTCATTTTCCGAAACGATTCGTAACTCATCTTCAAGCGGACCCTTCAAGCTCATTTTTCATATTTACCTTTTTGATTTATACCTGCGCGATTTCGGCTCGGAAAAAAACTAAATAAGTCATGCGAACTTACGGAGAGTGCTTTTTTTTTGGCCAAATAAAAAGAAAATTGAAATTCGCGTAATTGAGTATCAAATTCATGAAATGCTTTATAGAGTTCATGAATTGAATTATACAGTTCATGAAATGCTTTATACAGTTCATGAAATGCATTATACAGTTCATGAAAGGAATTATACAGTTCATGTAATGAATTATACAGTTCGCGTAATGCATTATAAAGTTCATGTAAATCATTATACAGATCACATATCCTTAATAAAAATAATGCTAAATGTTTTTGCTCACCGATTTATGAAGAAGATGTTCCACTATAAATGCATTTTCATGAGCTTTGAGCTTGAATGAAGAATGTGTGACAAAATAGAACGTCCACCCATTCTGCAACTCTCAAAACGGGTGATTAGGTCCGTCACATGGGAACGAATGACACCAAACTCCTATCAATAAAATTGTATTAAAAAAAAGATCGCAAATTTTCAACTGATTGCTTCACCGAATTTCACATAGGTATCTTTTGATTTTTTGGAATTATGAAAATGTTTGGTGAAACGCCGGTGTACTTAGATCACACCCGAGCAATTTAGAACGTGCATGGATTACTCTCGTCGGGTATGATCTATTTCGGTCTGTAGATCCAGACAGCAGACGTTAGTGATCTTTTTACGACTGAAAGAAATAACAAAAAGAAATCGCAGGCGTAACACATAAATGGTCAACTTTTTTTATTCCCTTTTTATGTCGCACCGTCTGAGTGCGGCTTTATATTGTTTGCTGCGAACTTTTAGCAATAATTTTTAACCGACATTCTAAATTAATAACGGAAAGCTAAAAAATTAACTATGCTCTTTCTTTTAGATGTAGACATGTTAATAAGCAGGATCGTTGTTTGACTGTAGCTAGCCGTGGCATATTTTTCTCGTTGTTTTAAAGTCCTATTGTGAGTCTCTGCTGGAAGTACGTTTAGATATTTAGAGTCCAGAGTTAGATAGTTAAGGCCCCATGTAACGCTCGCAGAATTTCATATTTAGGTATTTGAGCAAAATTCCAATAACGCCTAATTTTTGTAGGTCCACCCATGTCATAAATAATATTAAGGTTTACAAAAGAACCTGATAGATAACAAACTTGACGAATGTTAGCAAAACAATGAGGAAAGGCCTGTATACCTGTCTCCTTCGAACTTATCTACAAAGGTGTAAGTCCGTTTCATGGGTACCCACGTCCTTTGTTAGCATGGGCAGATAACGGTTTCTTTAAATTTTTGGCAGAAATCATATTTGGGAGCAAATTTAGTCGCCTGTTCTCTAAAAAATCAAATATAATAATTGGTTAGGTTCGTTTGTAACCCGGTATTTTCGTTGATTCACTTTCACGCAATTTTTTTTTCGTAGATAATATGACAAAAACAATCTAATAATATGTGTGTAGATACTTTAAATCATTTATTTAAAATGTAAAATAAAATATTTATATCGTTCGTCTAAAAGAAGTTTCTATGACAATAATAACAGATGTCCGCGGAAGGAAATATAATATGTTGAAACATAGGAACTCACATCTCCACAGTGTTGTTCCTACGTACAACTCTTCCTCCCCGATCGATCTAACGCGACTTCCCACACCTTTTCGAAATAGCTCACCTCTGCTTCGAAGGAATGTAATACAGTGTATAAGACTCTTTTCTTCGAGAACTTTCGCAGCGATGTAAACCATTAGTTGGGTAGGTATTCTACATACATAATAGCAGGTAGGTAGAAGTAGCGGTGATTTTTAGAACAATAGCAAACCCTTCTTATTGTTTACGCAGTGTCTCTTACTTTACTCGCAATATCGGTTTTTGTTAGTTTTTAGTCAAAAATGTGGCATTTTATGGCATTTTACAATATTGTTTCTTCTGTATATAATCAAATATAATAATTCGTTAGGTTCGTTCGTAACTCGGTATTTTCTTTGAAACAGTTCCACGCGAACTATTTACCATATATAATTTCATACCTATACAATCCAACTACGGAAATATTTTTCGTACTTAGGTATGTATATTATTCGTCTGAAAGTCGATAGTTTCTATGAAAAAAATAAAAGAAATCCGCGGCGGGAAATATTGTTCCTACATGCAACTCTTACAATGAGAAGTCGTCAAATAGAACAATCTATTTATCAAACTTTTCTATGTCTGTCATTCGACAGGTTTTGCTGCTGGTTGGATTCGATAAAATTTTTCATTGACAGCCTACCTAGCTCCGAATAAATGACTCTGGGCTCACTCAAAGTGAACACAAATATACTTTTGACATCTTTCACTCAAAGCAAAGCTTGCAAAGTTTTTAAAGTGGAAATGGTCGGCAGCGGGATTAGAACCCACGACCTCCAATACGCTCTACATACGAAGTTTCGTCGCCGACTTTGTAACTGAAGGTCGTGGGTTTGGTTCCAGTTTCCGACCACCTATATTAAATAAATTTGCAAATAAGTAGGTAGGTCTAAATCACTCGACAACGAGTGCAAAGGGTTTAAAAAAAAAAAAAAGTAGGTAGGTATATAAAAAAAATAAAAACGTACAAATTTCGGACCCGACCGGGAATTGAACCCGGGACCTCTTGGTCAGAAATTAAAAAGTACCTTTACCACTAGGCTACCGATAGTGAACAATAAAATTGTGGGGATGATTGATAATATTGCAATCCCTTCCCAATAGGACAATATTGCGGTCCCGTCCAATCTGAGACAGGCCAACCATGGGCAGAAATTTAAAGTGAAAAAAAAAACACAAAAAACTCTGACCCGACCGGGAATCGAACACGGGACCCTGGATCTGAAGTCCATGCTATCTACTAGGCCACCGATGTCGGTCGGATCACGTTGTATAAAAAATATCGGCCTTGTCTCTCATCAAACAGCACGACGTAATTATTATCATTGTGTTAGGAGGACCAGAGACTGTATATATTTGTGTTCACTTTGAGTGAGAACAAATAAATTCATTAAATATAAAAAATAAAATAAATTAATTGTACCTACATAATGCCGTATGATATCGGCCTAATTTTTGGGATTCAAAGTAAACAATAAACAATAACGTCAGGCAATTAACATTCTCTATAAAAGCACGCAATTTGGATTACAATGTTCTCAATAAAACCACGCAATTTGGATATCACCAAGTTCAAGAAAAATAATTCACCCGACCTGACCGAGAGCTGAACCCGGGACCTCTTGATCGGGAGAAGATAGCACTTACAGCACTATGCTATCGATAGTGAACAATAAAATCGTGGGGATGTGTGCCGATAATCAATTGTAATCGCTTACATTCGACCATAAAAATTCAAACACAAAAATATTGAAAAATATTAATTCGTAGAAAGGATTAGGTACATGTATAAAACGAAGGCAAAATTATAGACTTGAAACCTGCAACATAAACAAACGACATACCTAATTACTATGAAAGCGCACTGAGCAGTGTTTTATATTTTGTATGCGACATACCTATTATTTGGTTATAATACACGAAAACTCAAAACATGTTTGTATGAAATCTGTAGGCAATACTAATATTTTCAAAGATCATAAATTAGTTCAAGCCATAAATCAAAGTATATACAATAGCATTATTTTTGTGGGTTGGTCCAGTAAGAGTCCATGAAATGGTTCCGCCTATATTAAAATCTTACTAGAACATAGCTTAGCAAGATTTTGGTTAGATTTGAATTAGAATTTAAGTTTTTTTGATTTTCCAGGAAAACAAAGACGAAATTTAAAAAAGTTTCACGCTAATTTATTGAGTTCGCTTTATCGTAAAAATATCCAGAAATTTGCGTATCTATAAGTATTGTATTTTTTGAGTTATCTATCGAGAAAAATTTGCGAGATGTCCCAGTAAAATGAAAATTACTCGAAAAGCATGCTTTTATTAAAAAATCTGCCAGCCTAACTTTTTAAATTAAAGTTCATTCTACAATAAATCGTAACTTTCAGCTTTGTATATTACGGACTTGCAGAGTAATCTATTTGGTAAAACTGCCAAAAACGGGTGTTTTCGGGGAAAGGCCCCTTAAAATAGCTTCCCTCCCCTATAGTTTGTACACAATCGCGAACCCTTTTCATTTGTCTATACACACTACATCTGATTTTGTGGTACCTGCTCGTGGCGTGGAGGTCGCATCGAATCAGGGCCAGTCTCGGACCTTGAGAGTTTTATTCTTGTCTAAATTTTGGCAAGAAGGTTCGTCTGACATGGAAGGCCCTCTTTCAGTGGCTTATTCCACCCTGAGCCTCGAGCATGCTTATCAGACACACTCTGAGAATCATTTTCCCGCATCACACCGTGTCCCGTAAGTGGTAGGCAAAGAGAACGGACTTCCACTCTTTTCTATCCAAGCATACTTCTTTCGTTTCTTCCACTGACACACCATTTCTCATACAACGCTCCTATTTCTCTTACCTCTGACCTGACTTTTCTTGAGAACGAAAACAACGTGTTCGATCCACATTATTCAACGCTTTCTTACACCTTTCCCTTATGAAGTTTCTTTGTCATTCTTTCCAAACGAGTGAAGGCATAAAAAAACTAGACATATTTTACTAAAACTAAGTCCAAAAAAACTTTTATATGTCTATAATATATTTTTCATCAACTTCATGGGATAAAATAAAATAAATGTCACTTTTCTTTGATCTTTGCCAGGTAGGTACTTTATTTCATCTGTGTTGATGATATTGCTCGATTTTAATATGTACCTAATGAAAATGCGAATATATTTCACGTTTGGAATGCATTTGTTTGCACAATAAAAAAAAAATGAATTTGAATATTGAAACAAAAGAAAGGCAATAAATTATTCTTGCTGCATTTCATTCAAGAGATTTTTTAAATATTATTTTTATTTCATTGAAATTTATATTATGTGTGGCAATTATTTTAAGATTAATTTGACTTTTCAAGTCTAGACTATAATAATCAATCAATCAATTCAAAGTATGATACCACATAGAGGGTTAAAGACTCCATCCTTGCGATCTTAAATTGTAAAATGTCTCCTCAAAATCATCTCCAATAATGGCTAAGCTATGCTTCCAAGGAACCAAACACATTATGAGAAACTCTTAGTGGAGGATTCTAGTTTTAAGCCAGCTGGTATTTCGTTTATATGTAAACATTACACTAACAATGTTGGAACTAAATTTAAACTCTGGCGGGCTTACAGCTGACTTATAAAAGCTGGTCTTATACATTTTTTTTAATCCTTGATTTTAATAGATTCTTACATTGAAAATTTACACCAATTTTGTTAATTTTATATATGATTACAATTATCTAATATATATTTTTATTTGTTTCAGATATCCGGAATTAATCTGAAGTGACCGATATCAAAATATAATTAAAAATCAGTTCCTAAATTAGATTTTCCTCTCATTCCAATTGTTAAATACAGTGATAATTATTACATTATAAAGAAAATTAAAGTTTTCGTTATTAAAATTTTATTTTTTAAATTTAACATATAAGCAAGTTTTTGTTACTGCATCGAATGTGCTTGATAAAATCACCATAGATTTAAATAATAATCATATAGTTTTTATCTATGATCGATAAAAGCGAAATCGATACGATATCGATACAATTCGTGTAACGAATTTCGGGAGGAAGAAAAAGAAGACTAAGCATTCGATAATGAGGATGTGCTTAAGACGGTGACCCTCCAAGAAAAAGAATGAATATCGATTGGAATTGTTGTCTTACTTCTATGATGGAAGGCAGACAGAAGAGAAACATGGACGTCAGAAGAAATAATCGCAAGAGTCTCTCACTAAGAATAGTGTATTGTTTGTGGACTATTTTGTTAATGTGTAATTGTGTTGGCGCCCAGATCTCTTATGGGAATATCAGGGAGCAAAAATTTGCGATGGAACCTCAAGATCAGGTAAGCCCTTTTTGCCTTTTTCCCCACATACACTGCAACCTCATAATATTATGACGGGCTATTTTTTTTTCACATCGGTTGACTAATTTCGCTGTTTCTTTTCTGAGAAGGTTCTTATAAAACAAAAAATAAGAACGTTGCGGGAACTGTAGAAAAATTAAAGTAGGTACCTACCCTTCTTTGTGTATAGGTAATTCGAATTTGCCAGAAACTGTCAGTTGTTTTTTATTGAAAATTTAATGTAATAATAATTATTAATGACTAACAATTCATTACTGATGTTCGATTTTTGAATGGAACAAACCATTACAACAGTTTTCTACTGTCATTTCGAAGGCTGGATGGAAGTGTGATCAACAACGTTCGCCATTTGGTGGTAATGTTTAAGTCTCCGAAACTACTAATCACAAGAATTCTCGACATGTTCAACATGTCAAAAAATTATACATATACAGCAAGTAGATATTTGATAATTTCAGATATAGAGATCAAAGTTGGAACAAGAGAGCAACCAAATTTAAAGACTGCGACTGCTGTCATGCATTTATAGTTAGACGAAACAAGGTCTGTCGGGTCAGTTAGTTTAATATGAAATGTAAACTCATCACAGTTACAAAATTTAGTACGATATTATATCTTTGAGCACAACTTCAATGGTTAATTTCGATTGACCCGAATTTGACGTATGACTCTTATTTTATACCCAATGTTAGTCGTTCCCGAAGCTTTCTCCCTGTACCACCGCTGATGAAATAGAGGAACGGAACACCGTCCTGCCTGACCCAATCTGTGCGATTAGATATATACAGGGAGCAACTAACGCGATACTTGCCGGGAACACTGCGCCGCCACTTACCTGATACACTTGATAAATAATAAATTGACAGCATCAGGCTACGACAAAACAACAGTCGCTGCTATTTCCAATCATATTATATCACAATACATAAACCAAACATTAGGTATGTTACCTATTAACTCTTTGAGTGCGGCATCCGTTTTTTTATTGCTTTATCTCTTTTTGGGATTGTCTTCCTTTGGCTTGGTGGTTCTGATTTTGAGATGGTCTTTAATTCTCTCTTTACTTTAAAGTTTAGTATAATTGTGTTGGAGACGCTAAACAATCGGTTAGCCATTCATGTTTTTGTGTTACCATTCACAGTATTTTATTAGTAATTGTTTCATTGTTTTTTTTTTAATATTGTTTGTTCTATCGTTAGTTTGTTCTAGGGGGAATTTATTTATAATTGTTTTATAAAGTGTATGAAATAATTCATAAATGAATGAAATAAAATACACGGTTTCTTTATTGGACACATAGAGTGTATAGCTACAAAGGGCGGGATTATTGCCTAATGGCAATTTCTACCAACTAACCTCATTCATCCCATATTTTCTCAAGTATTTAACCAGAAATTACTTTTATTCCATATAAAGCATTATTAAGTACCGATGGAAACACGTTAAAAAGCTGGGACTTGAGAATGATGTAACCTATAGATTCTCTGATGATGGGTATGAAATTCCTCACCAACTCCTTACAGACTGCGATGCAGTAGTTTGTGCGAGAGCAAGAAGTTTTGTTAAACAGAGGATAGAGGGTACTTCGCCGCCTTGGATCCCCTCCTAATTCTATATAAGTCTGGGATAAGTGGCGAAGCTCTAATTGAGAGACACCATAAGCAACCAGGAGAAGCACAATATACCACTACAGGGTGGAGTGCAAAACACCCCCTGAGGAGAAAACAAAAAACAATAATCATCTTATCATAATAATGGAGTCTACTCTTTCAACATCATATAAAACAATGTAACATGTTTCACATTTGACTTATTTCCTACTATACCGCTATCTCTTGGATTTTTCAAAAAGTTACGCAATTATAGAGGATTTGTGTTTATTACAAACTTATGAGTGGATGTTAGCATTGTGACTAGAATGAAAGTGAATAAATTAAGGTGGTTTGAGCATGTATAGAGAATGAACGAAGATAGAATGACTAAAAGGATACATAAATCTGAAAGAATAGGTGCACGCAGACGAGGCCGACCTCGAATGACATGGTCCGATCAAATCGGTGCCGTCTTAGAGGAGGGCCAAGTCAGGAGCAAAAGGAATAGAAGAGCATGTATGCGGAATGTAATGCGTTTGGAGGAAGCGAAAGAGGTTTGTATGGATAGGAAGGAATGGAAGTCCGTACTCTCTGCCTACCCCCTTCGGGAAACGGAGTGATAGGTAAAAAAAAAAAAAAAAAAACTTATGATCCGTCGAACTTTATCCCGCATCCGAATCAACAATAATTATTACATTGTGTAATAAATTACTAGCTAAATTTAATTGAGTTTTTATGTCGTAAACTGTATTATTCAAGTCATGTGATTAGTCAAAATTATTTTTTTTATTCTGGTCGCAGTCGCAGTTCGACGAGCGGGTTAGTTAATAATGAATTACTTCTACAATCGCATTTCTACGACCGTTCAAATGCTACTGCTATTCACCTATTGTCTCCCAGCTAATCTGAACACATTGACCAGAGAGAGAGAGAGAGAGAGAACGGGTGAGGTATTTAAACTACCTTCCACACCCCGGGGATGTGAACTGCGGAACATAGAATTGAAATTTGCCACTCGAACCACTTATCCACCCATCCCCTCTGTGCAATAAACTTGTATTGTTACTACTCCCACCTACGTGTATGTGTCGTCGTCCAATTTGAGCGGAAAAACGTAAGCTTAGGGAGCTTAGCTCGTTTTACTCGGAGCGATCGCGGAGAATAATATTGCGACTGTTCTTTTTAACGACTTCATTATATCTAGCGTCATGAGCGTGGCTTTGCACCCTGTATAGGTAACCAATCAATAGTAGAGGTATCGCTTTTTTTTTAATTTCCTGCAAATTAGTATTAGTAGGAAATCGGAAATAGAGTTTACATACATAGTCAAGTAGAGGCAACAAATGGCTTCCACCTCGCTCTGTCCTGTCACACCATATCCAAATCCCTCAGCTCTGCTTCGAAGGAACGGCACACAGTGTAAAAGGATCACCCTCGCCTTTGAGAGAGACCCTTATGGGAGAAAAGGCAGCGCTTTCCTCGGCCCACTGTCTTTCAGCATCCATAACAAATATACCAGCCAAGTCCATCTCCTCTGAGTAATGGTAGAAGTGATGGGCCCGCGCTGGGTACACCGACGTAAAGCGTCGTTCGTGATGCAATCACATCATATAATAATGATTCCATAATTTTTGTGCTTTAAAGGCGGATACTTACTTTTCATATGGTACAAAAATATTAATATGTTGAGTATTTATTCCAATTCCATTTAAAAATCGAACAGTATTTTAGTGCATTGTCAGAGTCATTAGTTAATGTGTAATCGGTAATTCAAATTTCCTGCTTTAGTTCACATTTCTGCCACCGGGTACGTACTGTGTGTATCCGCCCGCTTCAAACAACAGAAAGGTCCACTACATATATAAAGATGTAGCTCGCAGATATGACGTCATAGCGTTCGTTGATCGGTCGGTTTTCCGTACCCCTATTCAAAGTTTCCGTGACATTTACAAAGTAACAAAATTTTGTATGACAACGTATACAGCCCCCTTACATTATACTTCGGAAAGCTCCGCAACCCATACAAAATTCCGGTGAGTTTTTCACTTTTTCACCATTTTTTTTTTTTTTGTTTGTTTACAGACTGCAATCGTTGGGTCAAGAGTGACGCTACCCTGCAGAGTGGTGGGCAAATCCGGACAACTGCAATGGACCAAGGACGATTTCGGACTCGGGACTCACAGAAACCTCAGTGGCTACGAGAGATACTCCATGATTGGTAGCGACGAAGAAGGTCTGTATTTTAATGCGATTTTCAAGCGGAATTGAATATATTCTAACAATTGCCAATGCATCTGCTAGGAATACGTCAAAAAACTAAATGTCAAAACTATCATGTTGTTGGTGTTGCCACAATTGAAAATCAAAGTTCTTGTTGAACAATCCTATATAATGTTTAACACAGAATATAAGGTGAAGAATTTGAACAAAACATAATATTATGTGTATTCCCCTTATAGAGACAAGTCTCGTGTAAAGGGGATTAAAGCGGTAAAAAAATACGTTTAAAGTATGTTTGAATTTCTATATTTTTCTGAAAGCTTGAAAGAAATTCTATCAAAAATATGTGTGCCAATGTTTTCAAACTCAATGTTTGTCAAGTAAAAAAGAATTGTGTTGTTATGGAATTTTTCACAGATGGGGTTGTTGTCAGTAGGTAAATCCGTTCCATACCAACTTTAATATTATATTTTATATCCCCTTTTCGATGTTTATTTAAAGTATTTTGTGTAAACTACAAATTTGATATCAATATTCATATAATAAGGACAACAAACATGACAAAGGCTGTCGGGAAAGCTAGTATAAAAATATTATATACCACATTGAAACTTTTTGCACTATGATTAAGGGTTTGTCGTTGCACTTTTGTCCATTAAAAAAAGTTTATCAGTCAGATGTAAATGCTGGGTACGTGACCCATCTTTATTTGCTCAAAAAATTACAAATTCGTATACATTTTTGGTGTATCTCTTCAGGAATAGCACGTGAATCTTTATAGATTTTAAGCCAAACCTATGGCAGAGAAACGTTTGTTGGGTCAGCTAGTCGGTGGGCGTTGTAAAAATGTTTCCAAAATGAAATAGGAGGATCGTAAAAAAGAAAATTATTATTCGTCGGCTCTTAATTCTTTTTATGAGACGGTAATAACTATGTGTGTGTCCAGGGTTAAACGGAAAACCTTGTTAGACCTCTGGGGAGGTCTGGAGTAGAGGGATGGGCAGAGGTTGGAGAGGATAACCAGGGGATAAACAGTTAATCTGGAGTATTGCGCAAAATGTACCGCTGTAGGGGTCGAGCAACAACGGTTAGAGAAACATTTAAGGAAACTAAAATTCTATAATATGGGATCCTCAGGAAATAACATCTTCTTCGTGTGCCATGTCAGGTCCCCTCGACCGACGTCTGCTAATCTGCCGTAGGCTTCTCTATCCTGGGCTAACTGGAACAGTTCCTCCACCCGCTGGATTCCGGTCCATTGTCTGATATTTCTCAGCCAGGACATCTGCCGTCTAACTACACCTCGACTTCCATGTATTTTTCCTTTCATTATTAGGTGAAGCAGATTGTATTTGGTGTTGCGTATGTGTCCCAAGTTGTACATTTTACTTCTCTTGACGCTGGTTAACAATTCCCTCTCAAGACCATCTCTTCGCAACACATCCTTGTTGGTGATCATATCGGTCCACGGAATATGGAGCATTCTGCGGTGGAGCCACATTTCAAAAGCCTCTATCTATACGGTTCATCATATTAACTTTAATGGTCCAAGATTAGTGAAAAACATAAATGCTCGATTTGGAAAAACGTATACCCATTCATTTCCCATATATTATCATTTTTCTATAAAAGACGAGACATATTTCTATATCAGCTATGTATACAACAGGAAAGCATCCAACCTATGTGCTCCAAATTTATTATTCATTTATTTATTCATTCATTCGTTTACATATTTATACAAAATTCAATACAACATTACATGATGATATAAAACATATTTGATAGCCTCACTAGGCGTATGCCTGTGTTGAGGCGAATGGTTTAAACGTTATAAAATGAAGATGGTTTAAGACCACTATCCATAAAACAATCTAACCGAAGTCTGTACCACTACTATAAGTTTTCGATAATCGAATATCGAAAGGGTTTCCATACAAAAATGATCGAATGATTCGATCGTTTGATTTTCGAACACTTTCGATTTTTTTTAATGAATCTGTGCTCACTCAAAGTGAACACAAATACACTCTTTGACTCTTTCACAGTAAGCTACTTAAAGCTTGTGTCGTGAAAGAGGATCGAACCCACGACCTCCGCACGATTAATCTCGTCCTAGCTCCACTGGTCCCATTTGAAATATAACACATGTGAACGTGTTTTTAAACTGCTAAGACTTATCTCGTTTGTCAAAGACTTTTAACGCATAAACACTAACCTGTCACTCTAATAAAAAATGTGTATCATTTGTAGTTATTGCGTCGATCATGTCAAATAATCGTAGCAGCAGAGTTGGGTATCCTTTCGGGATGTCGGACACCGATGGTTGTGCACCAGGGCCGGTGAGAGTGTCGTTTTGTGCCTCCGTGCCGTTAATCTCTATTAGGGAGTGCTTAATTACTAATTAGGGGTACAGGGCCTTCTCTGCCGCAATTGTAACCCCCTCTCAGGTGGTCCCCCCCCCCCCACCCCTCCTTTTCCACATACATGCGAAGGTGCAGATAATAATCATAATAACGTGTGAAATTACACCCGGCATAGAACACAGATGTCGCTCTGTTAATAACCGCACGGAGTGGCTTATACGGTATTATTTTTGAAAAATTATGCAAAAAAAAAAAAAAAAAACTTTTACCTCCATACCCTTGCACCGCAGTCAAATTATGACTTATTTAACTCCGAACTCCGCAGAACGGTTCTCTACCCCTGTCTTTCGTCGACTGCTGTGAGCGGTTAATGAACATTTTGTATGAAAAAGTGTACAGCGCCTCTGTAGAAAAACCTCAATAAACTCTGCATCCCGTACAAAATTTACATTCTTTTCGGGGTCATAAACATTTTTTGTCCATATCTCGGAGTACCTCGTCATTGAATTATTTTGTACTACGTAGGTACTAGAAACGGCATCTCTATTTAAAATGCGGCAGTCAAATCAGTTGACTGACCGTCATCCTTGCAGTGGTCTTTGTTCCATAAACGATCGAATATTAATTTCAAATGTGCCTACTTTTACTCGTGTATTCCTTTTTCAAAAGTCTCGCTAAATTCTAACACTTAATGAATCGTTTTATTGCTATCTCTCTACGAACAATCATTCAAATTAACAAGATGGAAAGAGAGAGAAGAAAGATGAAGAAACCGTTCAAATATGTAAATTCAACTCCGCCCCGAATAAAATAATCTATAATAATAAAGAAAAGTGCCTGACTGACTGATTGACTGACATACTCACTCATCAACACACAGCCCAAACGGTTAATTGTAGAGAAGTGAAATTTGGCAATCAGGTAGGTTTTAATACAAAACCTTCCACTAAGAAAGGATTTTTGGAAATTACACCCCTCAGGAGGTGAAAAATAGGGTTGAATGTTTTTCAAAGTGTGCGAATATCTCGGAAACTACATAGACATGGTACGAACTTGAAATTTGGCATATAAATTCTCCTATAGAAATGAGTGTTAGCATATTTGTCATTTTTTTTTTCAATATTGTACTAAAAGGGATGAAAAAGGGCACATATAAAAAGGGATGATTTTTAAGTGGCTCCTTATAAGTTTAATATTCTCATATACGCAACGAAAGAGTATACCTACTTGCCTGACATAATTATTATCTTTAATTAAGACTGTTTGCGATGATTTTTTGATGTTATATCTTTTTCCCCTTTCACTTGGCGTCTCTTAACTCCGTTCGTCAATCGAAAAAAGTGTGACATAATATTTTGAAAATGTTTTTTTGTATAGGTACCGTTCTAGACTCTCTCTATAAAGATATTAGTCGCAGTTTTGTTGTTGATCTACAGGATGGGATTTAGTTATAATTATTATTTGTATAATTAATATTGATCCTACATAGTATACCTACGGGTCACTCTGTATCTACCCTAACGGAGAGTCAATTTGAGAATCGCTTACTTTCAACCCCCAATCATACCATATTGACTCATTTTAACAAATTGTTATTTAATATTAAAAAAAATATATTCAATGTTGAAGAAAGTATGGTATTTACTTATATGAATGTTCAGTTTTTTTTTTATTGTGATAGAATCTTATAATATAAAAGAAAGTCGGGTGAGTTCGAACACTTAAAACTCGAGATCTGCATGAATCGGTGCTCACTCAAGTGAACACAAATACACCCTTTGACTCTTTCACAGTGAGCTACTCAAAGCTTGTGTCGTGAAAGAGGAAAACGGTCGGCACCTGGGATCGAACTGACGACCTATGGCGTCGTCTACCAACCATAAAATATTATAATAAAGTTTGTATGGAAGGGATTTCCTGCGACGCCATAACAACAAAATGATTGTTTACTGCACATGATGATACTTCCCTCTCATACTTGCAAACGTAATTGCCGCTCTTACAGTAGGCCATCCCACTTACTCCAATTTTCATACAGTCAAAAAAATTATCGGATACTTTCATAATGTGTGCACACGCACCATAGGCGTGGTGGAATGTCTGCGCGCGCGCTTATGTTCTCGCGTTGTTCCCGCCTGAGCTTTAAATACGAATGAAATATGGATGTTTTGGAAATATTTTAATGTTATTATTTTATTAGTTAAACTCAATCGAATTAATTATGTTTTTTTTTTTCTGAGAGCGCAGTGCACATTATGAACGGGCCGCCTCGGGTTAGAACCACAGGACAACGTCTGTCGGGGAAGCTAGTTGGATAATAAAACTTAAATAACAAATTGATACGGTTAAAGTACCAACATTTTAATCTCGATCAAATAAAAAAAAATCGTATTATAAAAATGAATAACTATTTGAGTTTATTTTTAGAAAGTGCAATTATAACGAAACTTCACACATACATAATATTATGTACATTCTAGCTTCGGGCTATTTACAGCTTCATTCTAAGAAGAATAATGCACTTTCTTTATTTTTACGTACAAATATGAATAGAATACTCCAGAGAGAGAGAGCGCTCTCCGTGAAGAAGCTTTAGTAATGGGTTACGAACTCTGAAAGCAGAAAAAAAGAAATCTCTTTTATTTTCATACGCGGCACCACTTTCTATTTTCTATGGCCTCGACCATAAATAATTTTAACTATCCATACGCGACGTATGAACTGAACAGTATTTTTTATCATTTTAATTCTATGGATCTGATGATGTCTTTACAATATTTTAACCACAGAATTCGATACAATATCCTATAATCCCGACTCAAGTTCAAAAGTGAAGCCCAAATATTGCAACTTTCGACAGTTTGCTTCCCAAAAGTACGTAGTACAGCGTAGTACCTATATTTATTTTGTTTTTTTTTTTTCTCGTGTTTTTTGTAACAAATCGTATTTTTCATTTGAAGTATGTGCAATTTGATCATTTTTAAGTTTCTTTATAAATATTTTTACGTTCCGTTTTGTCTACCGTGCTGTCAAAATTGCCGGCCAATGCGACTTCACTGTTTTACTATGAAAAGATATAGGAGTACTCCATCTAGGTAGTTATATTATATATAAAAAAAATCTATGGTTTCACCATAGCCATAGATAAACCCATTGATTTTTAAGTACCACGTACCTACTAAATACGCCATTTAGAACAAAGTTTTCAAAATATTATGTAAAAAAATCTTTGCTAGGCAAGTAGGTACTCTTTCGTTGCGAATACGAGTAGGTATAGTAGCCATATTATACGGGGCGGAGTCGAAGGTAGTTAAATGGTTTCTTTATCTTTCAAAATTCGACCATAACTTATTAACAATATCACAATATTATAAGTTTAAACGTTATTAAGATTGCTTTGTCAAAGACTGAGCGAGCGCTTTTTTTACAATTTTGTTTAAAAAATAATGACATGGATATGTCAAATTTGAAAGGTTGATATGTTTAAAGTTTTTTCAATTATTGTTATTTAATACAAAAAATATTGATCTATTCTCAATTTGACCACAGATAAACAATAGATGCATGTCAAATAATGTCAAATACATCGAAGTGTGTGTGTCTGTGAGTATGAAGTACATTATTAATTACAGTAGTGTGCATTATGTTTTCTTTATTGATTTAATATATTTTATGAACAATTAAATAAAAACTATTAGTATTCGCCACCCCTTCTCTATATAGGGGAGACCGGGGCAAGACGAAGCTCGGGGCAGGACGGGAAATGTCCTTGTGTGTATGACTGGTTAATGCAACAGAGCTTAAGACAATGCTATTCGCTCGGTGTTTAGTCGCGTCACACGAGTCCGGCGGGTGCTCGTGTGTCACCGAGTGTATTGGTTGCGTGGCGAGAAAAAACAATTTTTTGGAGGATTTCTACGAAATTTTCTATTTTGAATCCACGTGCATCAAGGTAGGTATCAGTGCTATTTGTATTATTTTACCACATACTTGTTGTAGTAGTGTAAAACTAACGAATTGAGGTTGCTTTTTCGCAGAATAATGTTGTAGGTTAGCACTGTAGGTACTTTTGCAAAATGTGTATGTTGGGGCAAAAAGGTCGGGGCATAATGACATAGTATCCCGTTTTGCCCCATATATGTAGGTTAAGCGGTGTTTCATTACTGTAGGTTTAATAATAAGTTTATTTTTTGTTTGCAGTTAAAATGGTAGATACGAAATTATAAACGCAAAACAGATAGATGGTGGATAAGGGAAGACGATATTATGAGAAGAGCGGTTAGAGCTGTGCTTTCAGAGATAATGGGATTTCTTCGTACGTTAACTACATATAACGTGCCTAAATCGACCTTGAAATGTAGAGTGAGAAGGGCTCGATGTTCTCAAGATGCTGACACTGATTTAGATAATAACTTTGGAAGAATGACATTAGGGCACTATAAAACAGTTTTAAATAAAGAACAGAAAGAAGAATTATCTCAGAATAACTGGTGAGAAAGAGCTTTGGATTTTGACTTTCCAGTTAGCTGAGAGGAACCATATTCAGAACCCATTCGAAATTTTCGTAGCGATTGCCAAGGCATAATTCACGCGCAGGTGTAGACGATGAGAATGGAGAGGCACATATGTCATTGTGAACTTTGCCGACCAGATTAAAATGTGTACTCATTATACCCCATAGCGTTTCCCTTTTTGCCCCGATCATGGGGCAAAACGGGATTTTTGGCATGTGTTATTTAGATCCTTATTGCCAAAAAAATATGTAGTTTAGAGCCATAATAAATTATGATTATGATAATTAAGATTGTAAGTGTTGCATTTGTTCAAAGAAAATTTTAATAAACAGTTTGGTTTTCATATTATAACGTTTTATCTCTTAAGTATCCCATCTTGCCCCGGTCTCCCCTAAGTTTAAATTTCATACTCCTCCGTCTGCGCAATTTTCGTAAAAATGGTCACAAAGTTTTTCCTTCACGTACCTATTAACATATAGATTTATTTTAACCTCGAAATAAATGTTTTTTTATGCGTAGGTATTTCAAAAAGAAATTACCAACAAAGTTATGTCGTAAACACCTCCTCGACCTCCCTTAAAAGACGTTTTTATGACATTTTGCGGAATTTGTATAAATAAATGGTGTCTAAAAGTGTTTTAAATTTCCATTAAGTATTTTTTGCTTCCCTTATTTCTTGAAGATGATTATGTGTGTCACCGTATATACAACTTATAAAATAAAAATATGTAACAATCTTCATAATTATAAACAATATTATAAGTCTCACTACTTTTATTCTACACAAATTTAGGAATTTGAATTTTGCGTAGTAGAAAACAAGTAGTGTTTTTTCAAACTAGTTGTTTTCTGACAGACGTCCTGTAGGTAATCCTTTACTATGAATATTGATTTTGAATTAATTTATACAAAAATACGTTTAAAATAATATGTTTGAAAGTAAAAATAATATTTCTGAAAGCTCGTAAGAAATTCTATCAAAAATCTGCGTACCAATGTTTGGAAACTCAATGGTTGTCAAGTAAATAAAAATTGTGTTGTTATGGAATTTTTCATAGATGGCGTTGTTGTCAATAAATCCGTTCCATACTAACTTTAATATTATATTTTATACTATTTGCTATCTATTTTATAATAGAGCGGAAAAGAATCCAATAATCAAAAAAAATGATAAAAATCGGTTCAGCCGATCTCGAGTTATAAGTGTTCGAACTGTTACTGTTACCTGACTTTCTTTTATATCCTTAGATATCAACACTAATGACTCTAAAATTCACTAACGATGTTCGATTTTCAAATGATATGAATAAACCACTACAGGCATACGACCGTCTTCTATAGTTATTTCAAAGGATGGCTTGAACTCTTTAAGTTAAAAATGTTCGCCTTTATGTGGTAATTTATGTTCAAATCCCCGAAACTCCTAATAAGCATGAGAATGTCGAAAAACCTCAAATATAGAAGATTTCCACTATTTTTACTATGTACCTATTCTCATACTCATAACATCTCGTCTCAGATTTAACGCGACTGGTTGCCTGGCAGAAACTGCCTAAAAATAGTTCCGCCAGCAATTACGTTGATTAAGTCCACATAGGTATCTACTAAAACTTTTGTTTAGAAAAATAATTATTACTTAAATTAGATAGTTAATAGTTTTATATAAATTCGTCGTATTTGAGTTCAGAAAGTTCAGTTTGTGAAGTTTTTAACTGAATAAATTTGTTAAAATACATAATAGTTTAGCTAAACTAAATAATTGTGTGACGTTTAACGGAGAAAGGTTAAAATGGAACGTGCACAAATTTTACTGTTCACAATTTGACTGCTTTCGGTAAATCGTTCTTATAATAATTGAAAAGGATGAAGCATGAACGAATTATTGTAAAAAAATGTATGCCTCTAGCATATTGTGAATGAGTATTTGTACATATTTAGGAAGTACCTATGTTGAGTAGGGATGGAAAGTGTGAAAAAGAAATCGAACGTAGGAAAGTGGCTGGTTGCAGGGTGGGCGGTGCACTAAGACCTATAATGAGAAGTCTCACTACAAGCTAAGAAACCAGTGCATAAAGCAATCCTGCTACCATCAATGATGTATGGATGTGAAGCGTGGACATGGACACAAAAGAATAACGTATGTAGCTTTGTAGAAGAGATGAGAGCTCTACGAAGAATATACGGGAAAACCCTCTGTGAGTCATTTAAAAATGTGAATAATAGGAAAGAATGCGGTACGCAAGTTGTTGTGATAATGATGAAATAGTGATGGTTTGGCTATGTTAAAAGAATGAATGCTGGTAGAATAACAAATAAAGATCATAAGGTTGAGATAAAAAATGTTAAGGTGTAAGAAGGCGTAGAATGAAACGGATCAAAAACATTGATTCTTTCCTCGAGGAGGGCCAGATGAGAAGCAAAAGAAATATGAGAGGCTGTGAGAGAAAGGTTATTTCATCGAAGAAGCGAATAAGTTTTATCGGATAGAAAAGTGTAGAGGTCCGTTCTCCCTGCCTATTTCTTAAGAAAAAAGAAAAATTGAAAATACTTACTTAATATAAAAATGTCAGTTTGAGCTAAATCTCAAAACACACGTATTTATTGCACATGGGTAAGAATTTCCCCGTGCGAAAACTTATAAATCGCTTACTTGTATGTAATGTCGGATTAGGTAGATTGTATTTTATTTTATTTTGTGTAAATCTTTTACTTACTTATATATATGTATTTTTATCGTTCCACTTTTTTCAAATTAACACCCTCTTCTTGCTATCTTTACTTCCGGTATTTTTTGTCTTTTTTTTCAATTCGAAACACACTTGCACACTTGATATCAAGAACCTAACCTTAAAAAGAGTAAATTTTCTAATTTGCTCTCGTGTCGATTAACGTTCTAGAACATTTTAAAAATAATTTTTAAATGAAAAACTTTGTTAAATTTTTATAAAAAGTATATACAAAGTTTTTCATTTTTAAAGTTATTTAAAAAAAAATCTTATACTAGCTGATACTCGCCCTGCTTTACGCTGTTGAAACCGATTGTCAGAGGTGTGGTTTTCATCTTACCTACATTATCTGCGTAGAATTTATTACGAGTACCTACCTAAATTGAAGTGGTTGGTGACCCAGCGGTTACAACGCCGGCTTTCGTACTGCGGACGTCGTGGTTCGATCCCAGGTGCCGACCATCTTCCTCTTTCACGACACAAGCTTTAAGTAGCTTACTGTGAAAGAGTCAAGGAGTGTATTTGTGTTCACTTTGAGTGAGCACAGATTCATTTTTATAAAAAAAAAAAAAAAAAAAATGCAGTAAACTGTTTTTAGAACTCTTCTATGCCTATTATGTTTTGCACGACTCTACGCAGAATAAAATTCCCCAGAACACTGACTGATAATAACGTTATTAGATAGGTACCTACTTTAATCGACACCGTGAGACAGATGTAACCACACATCTATATCCATGTAGTGGTTCTTAAGTTATGTTGTTTAATAAGGGCGGATATACGCAACAAATACCTAGACCGGTGGAAGAAAAGTGCGAACTCGTACAGAGAATATGAATTTGAAGATAGTCTTAGGAGACTTGCATCAAGTAATTTCAATCGCAGTTGGTTTCTTGATATCAAGAATAAAAAGTAGAAGCTTTTGCACAGTAGGTACCACGGAGCGACGTGTAATGCGATAAGACATTCATTCTACTTCACGGGACACTGGGAGACAAATATATTTTTAATTGCACAAAGCAGATAATCGAGAAAAAAAATGTGCAATGAAATTGTCTTGAAATGTTTTCTTGTACATGAGTAGGTACATACATACACATCTACAATAATTAACAGTAAAACATTGAATTGTGCCCTTATATTCTATTTTATCTAAAATCGAAACACCAAATACCGAGTACCAATTGGTGTGAGTTTTTAATTTGAGTAAAAAAAGTAGCTAAAACACGTAAGTAAAATAAAACAAAAACAGAACGATATTTTTATAATAATTATGACGTATTCATTTTCAGTATAGGCGCCGCTATTTCTAAAATGTATCCCCTTCTACCTTAACTGTTATTTGGTCAATGTTTTGCCTATTTCATAGCAAGTGTTATTGCTTTTTGAATAGCTAAAAAGACGGAGAAATTTTTGAAGTTATCTGCAGACTCAATTCCGTAACTCTTTTTTCATAAAGCTCATCAATGTTGAATGAAAACAATTAGTGATTTTTTTTTTAAATTCTCATATATCGAGCAATATTTTAGCTGTTTTATTTTATTTTTTTATTTTATTAAACAAATATACAAACAGTGATTTTATAACAAACAATTACACAAATAGTATGGACAATAAGAACACCAGTAAAGATGTTAGTAGATGTTTCAGCTTTTTTTATTAATTTACATGTCCTCTAACTAGATACATAAAAAAAAGGACCATAAGAGCTCTAATACGAAAGAAAATCGATAAAAAATAGAGGATTTTTCAAAAATTCTCCGTAACGGTCAAATTTCTGACAACATAATAACATGGGGGGTCAATTCCATCAGAAACAACCTGAATGATAACGTCCTTTAATATTCCGCACGACTTGCCCCGTAACCCTATTATATAGATTTCAAATTTGATTCAACCAATTATTTTAATTTTGTTTCAGGTGATTTTTCGTTGGACATCTATCCAGTGCATCTTGACGATGATGCCAGGTACCAATGCCAAGTCAGCGCTGGATCTCAAGGTTAGTAATCTCATCTCTTAATAACTTCTTCGTTTCCTTAATTGACAAAATAATTATTATTATTGTTATTGAACGATCCTTTCGATTTTTAGGACAACCAGCCATCAGATCTCGCTATGCCGAGCTGACGGTTCTTGTGGCGCCTGAAGCCCCTCGGATTCTCCAGGGGCCTTCTTTGTTCGCCACTGAGGACCAGCAAGTGGAGCTGGAGTGTGTGTCTTCAGGGGGAAAACCTGCAGCTGAGGTATGTCATTGAATTACCCAATATTATATTCGCGAAAAGGGGGCACTTGTCTTTAAAATCATTTGTACACACTCGTATTTGCAACGAATACGCACTGACTTGCCTAGCATAATCGTTTAGAAATGAAAAAGATATCCGGCATAAATAGCGCCCGTCTGGCCAAATACCGGATTTTACACGACCGTCACGATATAAAAGTTAAGGTCCATTGTTTCTCATACTGCACTAAGGGCAAATTTTGGTGAACGAATACTAATTGAGTACCTATGACCTTTCCAGTAGGAAACAGAGTACAGACGTAATTATTTAATAACACTCGGTCTTCTTGAAAAACATTAAATTTGGTGTACCTCAGGGATCTATTTTGGGGCCTCTTTTGTTTCTTATCTATGTTATTTTATTTTATTTATTTTCTTGTGCCATAGACTCATTAAGGGCACTTGGGCACGTCATGATAAAATGCATAATGACAATCAACAACAAAAATACAAAACATAAAATATATAATCTTTACACAAGACTTACAAAATTTAAAAAAATCAATATTTGCTCTAATTCAGTTAGGTATAAAGGGTCTGAAATTAGAGTTTTTATAAAACATAAAAAGGACATTAAAACAGAAACGATAAATATAAAAGTGAAACTGGTTGCAACGATAACAGGGCAATCCATTGACACGAATAAAATTGAAGAAAGCAAGATATAATTCTCATCTGGAATGATGCATTCTGCTTCATTAAGCATATTGTCAACTGAAGTGATCTACCTTAGAAAAATCTTTGTCATGACGATATGCGGGGGTAGCCCTTTACACAATTTTGCTTGTATTCATAAGGCCAGATTAAGAAAATTATTTCGCTGTACACATGCACTGCTGGAAGGTTCTGAAAGTTAATTTTGCTCATCAGCGAAAAGACCCGGATTGTTTCTAAAAATGCTGAAATTCTAAATTAAAACAATGTGCAAAGCTTCAATATACAATTGAAATTTGGCCGTTGAAATTATTTTTAAGTAATGTTCTTTTATTCCTGAAAATTTTAGATCACTTGGATTGACAGCAACGGAGTGGTGTTAACTCAGCAAGCCCGATACACATCCCAGCCCATGAGCGACGGCAGAAGATTCACAGCCAGATCTGTTCTTCGTTTCACTCCATCGAGGCATCATCACGGGACCAGCATCACTTGCCAAGCGCAGAATACAGCAGACAGAGCTTTTAGGTCCACATCTATCAATTTACAGGTTAGTTGGAATAATCTAGATTGTTCGAATGTGTGTGAAATATTCTGTACTTTTTAACGTTATAATTTTTTGTTTATTTTCAGATTCGTTATGCTCCGGTTGTAACTGTGAAAGTCATTTCTGGTGCCTCTGTAAACGGTCGAATACCTGAAGGTGCTGAAGTTAGACTAGGTAAAATTTCATTATTATTATTAATATTATTTATGTTCCTATAATAATATTTTGTTTTGTTTTGTGAGCAAAGGGATGAAGCAAAAATGTGTTGTAAAAATAACCGTAGAAAATGAATGTCTTGTACAAGTGAATGAGCGTATAGGTATATTTAGGAAGTAAGATACTTACGTATGGAAAGTATGAAAATGAAATTGAACATAGGAAAGTGGTTGGTAGCAGGTTGGGCGGTGCACTAAGACCTATTATGAGAAACAACAACCTCTCTTTACAAGCTAAAAAAACTAGTGCATAATTCAATCCTGTTATCATCATTGATGTACGGCTATGAAGCGTGGACATGGGCATAAAGTGAAGTAGAGATAAATATATTAATAATGCAGTAGAGACGAGAGCTCTACGAATAATAATATGTGGAAAGGAATGACACTATTAGGATGGATGTTAGTATTGTTACAAAGATGAAAGATAGTAAATAAATGGTGTGGGCATGTTGATGAACGAATGCAAGTAGACTTATAAAAAGAATTCATAAGGCTGAAAAAAATGTGTAAGAAGGTGTGCATGGTCAGCTGAGAATGACGTGGATCGAACGCATCGATTACGTCCTCAAGAATGCCAGGTCAGAAGCAAAAGAATTATTATTTGTTTGTCAGTATGTTCTTTAACATTCATAGTATATTGTATTAAATTTTGGGAAATTTCCAGGCTGCACCGCCGACGCTAACCCGAGCGACGTGTCATACCGCTGGTTCCTCAACGATGAAGAAGTCATCGGCGACTACACTACCGAAGTCATATTCTTCAACGTCTCAAAGAAGAAGCACGATTCGATCGTCAAGTGCGAAGTTCATAACGCAGTCGGCAAAAGCGAAGATTCGGAGACATTGGATGTCACGTACAAACCCAAGTTTAGGATTCCTCCTACTGATGTGGCTGCAGATTTGGGTGGAAGTGTCACTCTCACCTGCGATGTGGACGGAAACCCTCCTCCCGACATCACCTGGCTTCACGAAGAACAGGACAGATGGAGTGTAAGTGATAAAAGAATAATCTATAAAATTCAAATCTTTAAGATCACTAAACGCGGATATATTAATATTATCCTAGCGCCATCTATGTGAAATCCGTAAAGACTGATCAAAATTCCGTTGCTTAACATTTATAATTTTTTTCAATAGATGCCTCAACATACCCTTCAAAATATTACTCACTGATTACTCACCAATTCAGTATCAAACTATAATTTAAACGAGACATTAGAAATACATAGTGGAAAAAACCACACAATTGTAGTGTGTAGAACAAAAAGTTAGTTTTCCTAAACGATTTAACGGGTCATTACAAATATATAGTGTTTTGCAACAAAATATGAATACATAGCATTTTGCAACAAAAAGTACACATCATTATTACATAGTACATAGTGGAGAAAAACCACACAAATGTAGTGTGTGCAACAAAAAGTTAATTTTCCTAAACGATTTAACGGGTCATATCAAACATATAGTGGAGAAAAGCCATACGAGTGTAGTGTGTGCAACAAAAACTTCACTTTCACATGCGACTTTAGCAAAAATTTCGTTATAAATTTATTATTTATTATAATAATAATAAAAACAGCTATCCTCCAAACACATTCACAATGAATAAGATAGAAGGTGAGATTACATCTAACTTAACCTCGAGCGAAGAATTTATATCAAAAACTAAGGATGATGTTCAATTGATTACTTCTATTATACTCACAGAAAATGGTCGCTTAAACAACGAAATAAGGAAACAAATTACTTCAGCAACAAATAATATACTAGCCAACATCGCTAATCTTGCCACGGAGCTTGCAAATTTAAAGGCAGAAAACAGATACCTCTGTATTCAAAACAGTAAAATTAAAAACCTGGAAAATAATGGATCTAACATTATGACACCAAAACAAGTCAAACCAAAAACAAAACCATCAACCTGCATAATTGTAAAACCACGAACCCCAGACGGCCATAAAAGCGAAGAGACTGAAAAAATTATAAAAGAAAAAATATTCCCTTCTAACATGGGTATCGGCATAACTCAGATAAAACCAATAAAAAATGGAGGGCTAGCTATCCAAGCAAATAGTCTAGATAATACAAACGTACTAAAAGAAGCAATAAATGAACAACTCAAACTAAATTATGAAGTGTATGTGACCAAAACAAAGAAACCCAGACTTTTTATTGCAGGACTGCAGAAGAAATACGAAGAAGAGGACTTAGTTAAAGAGTTGATATCGCAAAATTACTTCCTTAATACAAGTGATGAGATCAAACTACTATTCACAAAAAAAGCTCACAAAATAACACATACCATATTATACTACAAGTTTCTCCGACCACTTACAATAAATTGATCAATAATTATGTAAATATTGGTTGGGGGGAGCACTATGTCCGGGAAGATCTCAACATTATTACAAGATGTTTCAACTGTCAAGGATTTTACCATAAAGCATCTGACTGCAAAAAAGACGCGACATGTGCTAAATGTGCGGAGAATCATGCGACCAGAGACTGCTCATCAGCTAATAGAAAATGTGTAAACTGCACAAATAATAATTCTGCAAACCTAAAAGATACAACAGACATAAACCACACAGCCTATAGCACACAATGTCCGACTTTCATGAATAAGGTTAAAATAGCTAAACAGAGAATTATGTATACTGAGGATTCAAAAAACTAGTCATTATATACGCAAACGCTCGTAGCCTAAGAAATAGGTTAGATGAAATGTGCGCAATAACAAATAAATTTCAGCCGGACATCATAATTCTTACAGAAACTTGGCTACGCAATACGGAAACGGATTTCTATCACCTTGAGGGCTATGAGGGCTGCTTTAACTGTCGGGACTCAAGTACAAGAGGAGGAGGGACAGCTATTTTTTTTTCAAGACATTTACAATATAAACTAATTCACTCAGATAAAAACCTAAACATGCTCATTGTTGAAATACAACTAGGTAATGTACGTCAAAAAATATGCACATTCTATAGATCGCCTACTCTGGACTCATTAAATACTTTTCTGGAAACTATTGACGATGACTTATTGGGTAAATATAAAAACATGATTATTGTAGGTGACGCTAATATTGACTTGCTGGAAAAAAATACTACCTCTGCTATTTACAAATCTATAATATACACAAACAATTACAATATAATAAACAGGCTTGATAAAAATAATGCAACTAGAGTGACTGACACAACATCTACTATAATTGATCATATAATTGATGATAGAACCAATAATAAACATACTATACAACTGCTTGATTGGCCTGGATTTGATCATAAATTAATAAAAATAATCCTCACAAACATTCCTAAACCTAAAAAAATAATGCAAAATCTAGAATATATAGCACTTAATAAAAAACAGTTTATAACTAATGTACACAACGACATAAAAAACAACAAAAATCAAATTAACATGGAAAAATTTGTACAAATAATAAACACAGCTAAAGATAAAGCATCATCTATCAAACACAAACGCACAAGAGAAGACAATAATTGGATGAACGCTGATTTAATAAAACTAATTGAGATACGAAATAACTTATATTCCAAACAAAAGAAAAGAACGGCGTCATCCTTTGATAAAGAAAAATTCAAATTGTATAAAAACCTAGTAACGAGGAAAATAAAAATGGCAAAGTCTAAATATATACGAACTAGAATAAAAGATGCAGGTAGTAACAGTAAAAAACTCTGGAGTATAATTAATAATGTCATGTATAATCATAGGAATAGTCATAAAAGTAATGTTATTGACGAAATAATTACCGACAATGGAGTTATAAATGATTCTAAAAGCATTGCAGAAGAAATGAATAACTATTTTGTCTCAATCGGCCAACAGTTGTATTCCAATATTAAAAAGAGTAAACAATCTACAAGAGCCAATTACGACTCGAGTTGGACCCCAATTAATTCTGTCTTCATGAGTCCAACTGATAATAATGAAGTTTCATGCATAATAAATAGCATGAAAAACAGCTTTTCATCCGGAAGCGATGGCATCACATCCTCTGATTTAAAAACAATATCTGCAGAAATAATTGGTACTTTGGTAAATCTAATTAACACTAGCTTCAATGAAGGAAAATTTCCAGATTGTCTGAAACATGCAATTATTACCCCGATACACAAAGCAGGCCCAAAAAATGAACAAGGAAATTACCGACCAATTAGTATTCTAAGCACATTAAGTAAAGTTCTTGAAAAAATAATTTATAACAGACTCACTATTTTCCTGAAAGGTAATGGCGGAATTGACTCTAATCAGTACGGATTTCAAAAGGGAAGCAATACCACATCAACTTTAACAGATGCAATTGAATACATCAATAATGAGCTTGACAGAGGAATGTACGTTGTTGCCATTTTTGTTGATCTGTCAAAAGCTTTTGACACAGTTGATCACGCTACATTATTCCACTCATTGGACAAACTCGGATTAAGAGGAAATGCAAACAAATTATTGCAAAGCTATCTTCAGCAAAGGACGGTATCAACAAAAATGGTAATACGATCAGTTCACCTAGATCAACAACTATAGGTGTCCCACAAGGCTCAATACTGGGTCCATTATTATATTTATTATATATAGACAATCTAAAATACCAAAAATTAGAAGGTAAGTATTATGTTTATGCTGACGACACGTTACTAATTTATAGCGGACTTAACCCGGTTAGTCTGGAAGAAAAAATCAATAATGACCTCAAAAAATTTGCGTCGTGGCTAATGCAAAACTATCTAACAATAAACGAAAACAAAACCAATTACCTGGTTTTCTCCCAGAAAAATAAACCTGCAATTAATCTCAAATTAGTAATCAATAAAACAGAAATAAGTAGAACTCACAATGTTAAATATCTTGGACTAAACTTAGACGACAAACTAGATTGGTCAACACATATAAATAAAAAAATTGAAAAATTATCTCCTATTATAGGAATAATGAGACGAACTGACATATTAAGCACAACAATTAAGCACACCTTATATAATTCATTCATTCTTCCTCATGTTACATATGGACTTACAGTCTGGTCTCAATGTAGCCTCCAACAACGCAACACTATGCAACGGCTGATGAACAAATCACTCAAACTAATATTTGGGCTGCACCGACTAACTAGAACCTCAGACCTTTACAAATTGACTGAAAAGTTTAAATTAGAAGATCTTATTTTCATGGAAAAAGTAAAACACATACATAAAATAAAGAGTGGTCAAATTAAATCCAACATTAGGTTAACGATTAGTTCAGACATCCACACTCACAATACGAGACAAACCTCTCAATTAAGAACTGCACCTCCAAGAACTAATCGAAAAAGATATAGCTTCCTCCATTCATCCGTAAAAATTTATAATAGCCTACCTGACGTTTTACGAAAAATAAAAAATACAACTACATTCAAATCAAAACTAAAAACCCATATAAAGACTCGTAACATAACTACTCACAATACAATACAATAACACACCAAGTCATGTAGAATATAAGTTAGTATTATGATATCTGTGGTTTTCTTCTTTTTTTTGTTATTTGATTGTTTGAATTGTATCGAAGTTTTGTATATATTGTTCGTTATGTCAAAAAAGTACCTACTCTTGTCTTAAATATCATTACCCCTAATACCAGCATAATTTCAATTGCTGTTTGGGGAATGGAATAATCTTATTTGTATTTATTTGTACTGTTATATATTATAATTTATTATTACATGTTATTAATAAAAGATTCAACAAAATAAAAAAAAAAAAAAAAAAAAAAAAAAAAATAAAAAAAATTATTATGATAATTACCTATAACAGTTTTGTTCACTAATCTGTTGATATGACGGTCAATAAGTTTTGAATTTCGAAAAATATGATGACTGTATGTTATTTGACTTAAAATTGAGCCAGCCTTCAAAACAAATGAAATCAAATCAAATGTTTCTTTCTTTTAGGTTGTCGGTACCACCCCTAACCTAACCTTAACAGTTGACAGTTCGACGGCAGGACGCTACACTTGTAAAGCCCTAGTCAATGGTTATCCTGAAATCCAAGCCGATGCCTCCCTGTATTTGAAAGGACCACCCAAAATTGTATCCCCTCGAAATCAAATTGGAGTTCCGGGAGAAGACACCAGGATCGAATGCCACATTATATCCGTGCCCAGGCCAGTGCATCTTGTGTGGACCTTCCAAGGAAGAGAAGTCAATCTGCATCACGATCAAGTAAGAATTCAAAGATCAAGTACCTAATCTCTCTTTATGTAATACTAGCTTTCCCGACAGACGTTGTCCTGTGGTTCTAGTCCGGGTGATGATCATGGCCACCGAGTGTCAAGCATCCTAAATGTTGCCGTGTGTCACTATATTTTACTATGTAGCTTAACTTAACTCAATCTTTTATCCATCTCCAGGATTATACCCTGATGGAGGAACCATTGAGCGACGGTATCAAGTCTGTGCTTGTCATCCGAAACAGCCAGGACAGACATTTTGGGGCTTACAACTGTTCAGTAACTAACGAGTATGGCTCGGACGTTGTTGAAATTCATCTCAATGCACAAAGTGAGTATACAAATATTTTCCCCATCACGCCATTTCGATACAAACATGCATTCTTTCATTTCCACACTAACCTCTTTCGATTCATTCAACAGCATAATATTCCGCATACATTTTTTCCTAATCCTTCACATTCTTCACCTAATCAATCAGTCTTTTTCTCATATCTTGGCGCCAAATACATGACAGCAAATGCAGTCTTTAAATTTGGTTGCTCTCTTGTTCTCAATAATTTCCAACTTTTTCTCTATACATATCTCATTAATTATATTATTAAATATCTACTTGTTATATACATGGAATTTTTTGACATTTTGAACATGTCGAGAATTCTCATGATTAGGAGTTTCGGAGACTTAAGCATTACCACCTAATGGCGAATGTTGTTAACGTAAGTGATCACACTAAGCCAGCCTTCGAAATAACAGTAGAATACGGTCGTAAGCCCGTGGTGGTTTGTTCCATTTACCTAAAAATCAAACATCAGCAATGTTTTTACATATCAGTTTTTTTCTGCCTATTATGCTTCGTAGAGTTCTCATTTCTACAGCATTTGTGTCAATTTTTCGTCCATCTCCAAATTTTACACCTATACATCCTGATGATTGCATTGTGCATCAACTGTTTAGATTTTACAGATATGTTCTTAATTCTCATTAGAGGTCTAAGTGCCAGCCAGTTTCCTTTTTTCAATCTCCTTTTCACACCTTCCATCTCTACTAAATAAAGTACCTTACTGAGATGTGTAAAAATAAAACTAGAATCTTCAACTTATATCAGCTACTATTATTATTTACAGCTCTTTTTTCCACTCTCATCCTTTACGGAGTATTGGGTGGTGTTTTGCTCGGAGTTTTGTTGGTTGGCATGATTGTCTGCATATGCTGCAGAGGGAGGCATGATGCGTCAGATTCTCCGCCGAAAGGGGAGACCATCAGCAAAAAACCCGACGTCATGATGGATGCAATGGATCGCACTCTCTCCATCAGCGACATGAAGTTGGAACTGAAACACAAAGACGAAGAATATGGATCGGAGCTGCCGTTAACTGGACCTGTTTCTCTTCCCATCGACAAGTCGATATACATGCAGTTTGGACGGTATTCGAACGATTACTCGGACCACACATTCCAATCTTCTCTAGATTATAAAGTAATTTTCTTTTTTTTACACAAAATTTTTAATATCTTTTTGTTTTAATGGTTGCCAACATTGAAATATTGTCTTTGGTTTTCAGGATGGCCACAATAACAATGGGTATTCAACTCACATTGATTACAGTAGCAGAGACTATAACCCTCCTTCCTTAAGGGTCCTGTCCACTCAAGGATCCATAGACAACCATTCCATTGGGAGGTAAGAACTTTTAAATCGACCATCCAACTTTCTAACAACGCATTATTAGTTGAATATTGTTTTAAAATTTTGATTTATCGTTTTTTAGACAAAGCTTACAACACTCTCCAAGTGGAGGAATGTCCATAAACAGTTCCTTACAGAGAAAGTTGAAAGGAGACGCCAACAGTATAGGACTGCCTTCAGGTAATTATTAAATCAGCATCATCTACGATCGTAGTTCATAATTCTTCAATGTCTTGATGACAATATCAGGCGCCCAAGTCATGATATGAACAACACCATGCTAATGTTGGAATACGGAAATGAAAAAAGACCTTAAAGTGTCAAAAAAAATCATAAAAAATGGCAGAGACTAGCATGTGTTTTTCCGTCAAGTGACATCAACATTGAATGGAAAAAGTTAGCCATTTTTTCGCAATTTTTTGTAAAACATATACTAATAAGAAGAGTTTTTATTGTAATAGCAAAATTCTACAGCGTTCAATGCTAAAACAGTGTTTCTACATATTTAAATGTTTTTTTTAAATATATTTTACTTGCATTCAAATTAACATTTTTTTCATCTGCGTTTACTTTTTCAAACACATGAAATCTTTTTTAAATAATTTGACATTTCGGCCCTCTTTCTTTCTCAGTATTCAGTTGTTCTCGTCATATTCAAGTTCACGATCACAACCAATTTATTTAATTTCAATCGCGTTCTAGGATCTGTTACAATTGTACTAATTTTTGTATTAATCTTACAGCCACTTATGAACCAATTGGTTCTATGTCACTCCAGGGGAATGGATATCTTAAATCTTCAGGTAGTGGGCTGCTCTCTCCCGGAATGGACATAAGATACGCAGCCACTTACGGCAACCCTTATCTTAGATCGGCTCAGGGAATAAGTAAGTATTGATTTTCTACTCTATTTAAATAAATAGATAAGTACTAGCTGATTCACATAATATCTCGAATGGATCTCTTTGTAATATTATTATATCCAACGTTACTACAATTAATAATTATATCTGCAAGATCAGCGATGATTTAAATAGTACATAACTATGTGTTATGTAAACTTAGATGACGAATTGTATAATTATTTTAACTAGTTGTTGCCCAGAGGTCGAAATTCAACCATGACAACTAACTGATATTGAATTTTTATAATATTAGATATTACACAAAACAATGACATGGATATGTGAAATATAATTATTGAAAAGTTTTAATCTATTATTATCAAAGACAAACAATATTCATATATTCTTAATTTGACCACAGATAAACAAAAGAATATATGGATCTGTGTCAATATCAAAAACATTAAAGTGTGTGTGTGAGTGTCATAACATTACAGTAGTGTTTGTAATTTTTTTTTATTTATTTAATGTATTTTTATACATAATAAAAAAAATATATACAATATTAGCAATCCCCGCTCCTTCTCTATATAAATTATAAGTGTGCGAAATTTCATACTTCTTCGTCCGTGAAATTTTCGTAAAAGTGTAGGTATTTTTTGGTTCACATATTAAAGTATAGATTTTTTTTCAGACACAGTAAACACAGCAAATCCCGCCGCCACCCCAGCGCCCCCTCCATATAACTCCATAAGGAATTCCATGTTGAGTGTTCTTCCTGTTGGGTCAAGTCCCACCCTGTCCCCTCCAATGGGCACACAGCAACAAGCTGCACCACAAGCTAAAAAATGTAAGTTCAATTTGTTATAGATATAGTCCCAAAAAACTTTACCAAACGAAGACCACGAAGCAATATCATTCTAACTCCATTTATATAAAAAAAAAACTATCTTTCTGGACAACGTAGATAGGTTTCCAATTTGTATAAAATGATAAATGAATTACTAGATCAACAAGTATCTTGACTTTGAACCCCACTCTGGAGCATAGGGAGACAACAAGAGCTCTCCATTGCACTCGATCTTGCGCAATGTTTATGGCCTCCACCCACACCACGTCCAGCTCTGCCTCGAAGGAGCGGAGGTTATCTATATAACCAATATAATTCCGACAGATGCATATGTTTTAAACAACATGTTTTAAACAACGTTTGTAGAGCACACTCCGTCAATGGCACCGACTATCAAACAACTGACAGTTAAATATGTCAAACGCCAATTTAAATTCAAAAATAGAAAAGTTTCTATTTTCAAAAGAAATTTTCTTAAATTTTGTAAAGTTCTTAGTAACTTTCTTGGTTTTTTCTTTCACATTCTTCTGACAACAGCAAACACACGAAAAAATAAAAAGAATTAGTGAAATCGGAAAATCAATCCATTATGTATAAACGTAATATTTTTAAAGATTAGATTTGTGTGATCTTCATAATGCATTTTTCTCTTTTGACACTTTGAGGATCTTTCATAACAGATAATTAATTGTGTATGTTTCTTTTTTATCAGCTCCCAATAATCCGCAATCGCTGGCGACGCATGTATGACGTTGGTAGATAATTTGTATCATATTCCTTCCATTAATTATAACAAAAATCATATTTCTAAAATTGTTGCTAGATATTCAAATAATTATCAAATACCATAGTCTTCAATCTAAATTTCGTTACTATTTATATTTTTCAAAGATTCATTTTTAAATGTCAATTTTTGTGATTATAATCTAGATTTAAAGTATATAACTGACGTAATTTTATTCGAAAATAGTCAATTCTTAATATCAAGCATACAACTTTCGACTTTATTATAAAGTTACTCATGTAATTATTATTGAAAAGTGATATTTTTAGCTAATAAGCATTAGTTATAAATTATAACTCTGTTAATAGATTGGTCAGTTTTTTTTTTTAATATGGCAATATTAATACGCATTTTTTTTTCAATACCATAGAAATACTTTCATAGACATGGACGTACAGACACGTGTAGCTTTTTCAATTTAAAATTTTCCAATATGGTTGATTTTTTTTCATATTTTATCTCCACAACAAAATAATGCAAAAATGGTGTAAATAAGCCAAACGTTAATAAAAATAAAAAAAATTAAATATTCGTAATAATGGCCATCATAAAAAAATAAACTCGTACACAGAGCGTAGCTGTCGTAAAAATGTTTTTAATTACTTGCTATTATTTTTATTGTAATTTTATTATGAAATGATACCTACCTTTTTGTTTCATTAATATATTAATTACTTATGTAATGTAGATAGATAGAAAAGATTAAAAAAATGTAAAAACTCTTATTGAATGAGATTTGTGTACATATGTGTATAATAAAAATATTACATAGTTATTGTATTTTCTTTCATAAAACTTGCCAATTTTTCAATAAGTATATCATTATTATTATTATTAGTAACTATACGAAAAATTTATTATTTTAATAATAATTATAAATGATTATTATCGGGCTTACAAAAATTATATTATACATTTTATCAAATTTTTTGAACTGATTAAGCTCATAATATCTACTCGGAAAATCTTTATTGCTCAGCTTTTTTGAAAAATACTTGTAAGAATTATTTTTTTATATGTTCTATTCTCTTTTTGAAATTTAAACATATGACATTTTATTTTTGAGATTTGATGAGTCATCCCACCTTGAGTTTCTTTTTTATTATGTGTATAAGCTTTATATTGATTTTTGTATATTTTTTAAAGACTCGAAATGTTGAAGAAATTATTGTTTTCGTTGCTCAATAATTATTAAAATTACCCATAAATGAAATTTTTCATATTTTCAATAGAATATTAATTGTTCTTGTACTTATCACAGTTATTTGCGGTTTAATTTTACATATCAACAATTTCGAGTCAATGCTTTAATTAATTCGTGTAATAAATTGTGAATAGAAAGAGAGTATACATCGAAAAATATCAAATTTATAAGACTTATTAGTCTGTAAGTTATTTTAGATAAGTTAGGTTAGGTTGTACCAATACTGTATTATAAAATATACTTAAAAAGATAATTTCAATATTGTCATCTTTTTATTATTCTTCTCATACTTACGTGTTTGTAAAACTTTTTAATGTTATATACACATTTACAATGATCAAAAAAAATGTTTAAATTTTTTATAAATTGTATTATCACATTTTTAATCAAATTTTCAGTCATAAGTATGACTGCTACACCACTGGCTACATTATAGAAAATTTTAAATCTGAAAAAAAAAAAAAAAAAAAAAAACATTGCCATAAATAAAAAAAAGGTGCTTATTTATAAAAATTTAATCATATTATTTTAAATAATATGACTGGCGCACTCTTAAAGTTCAAAAAATAAAAACAAAATGCTTTCCGACATATTGACAAGTTTTGTACAGTACTGTTGATTATTTTTAGTTTGAAACCATCTTAATCCACTTCAACTGCATTTTGCTATCATATAATATTATTATTACTTAAGAAACTATCATCGAAAATGAAATTTTTATTGTAAATATTCTTAAATCATAATTATATTATGAGACTTAATATTATATCAAAATTTGACTTTCAAAAGATTCTATGTTTTTTCAATTTTACCTCACCCCCTAGTGAAATGAATTTTAAGGTTATGTTCAAATATGAAATTGTCTATGAAACATAACACTATTGGTGTACTCCATCTCCTCTTAAACCATGCTACGGCCTTCTTCTCTTCCTAACAAATCCCGTCCCCTGACGTCGTCCTCCAACTCGCCACCTGGACGAGCTGTGCTGCATCTTTCCTCACCTATTCCGAGGTCTTCCGACTCGTCTCCGCCCTTCTGGACATCCAGACTTAAGATTCTTTTAGAGATATGCGAATTGGAAATTCGCTGTATGTGTCCAGCCCATCTCAACCTAAGCTGCTTTATGTGCGTGGAGATATTTGGGGCCTGATATATATTGACAAGAGATAGCTGACCTGACAGACATTATTGCCCTATCTAACTATATATTGAATTAGAATTGGTGTAAAGATAAATCCAAGCGATTGATTTGTTTCTCGCATTCTGTCAATCACACCAACTGTCAAACATCATTAGAAAAGTTTGTCAAATCATATTAATATGGTGGTTTAGTTTTTTAATGCTCTGTGCAGCATTCTAAATTTTTTATTTCTCTCGACAATATCCAACATACATTTACCTCCTGCTTCTATGAAGGAAAATTCTTCATTACTCATTTAAGTGTTCACCCTGTGGCTGTCAATTATACTTATTGTAAGCCAAAAACCTTTGGAGTTAATTTGTAAAATAAATTGTGAATTTACAAAATTAAATATTAAAAAAGTTTAATAACCTAATTTAAAGTTACAGATAAAAAACAATCTTTATGCAAATTTTCAATTCATTATTATTATTTTTTTTCCAAGTTTTTGTTTGATTTTCTATGTTTTATTTCTTTCCTTAGGATAGGTAGATTTTCTGGCATTCAAATAAGATTAATTTTAAGAAAATATGCAGTTAACTTGAAGACAAATTAAATAAAAACAGAACATATAAATTTTTCAATTTCGCAAACTTTAAGTGCCGCTATAAAAAAAAGGGTTTTCTCCAAACTTTCCGTATTTCCATAGACGACACTTCTTTTGATCAAATGTCGAAAAAAGACATTGTATAATCGACAGCCGCAGAGTGAACACTCGAATGAGTAATGAAGCATTTTCCTTCAAAGAAGCAGGAGCTAAATGTATGTTGGATATTGTCAAGAGAAATAAAAAATTTATAAAGTTGCATAGAGCATTGAACAATATAACCACCACATTATGATTTGACAATATGAACTTTGCTGATGATGTTTGATAGTTGGCGTGATTGAAGGAATGCGAGTTTAAAACACGACATGCACCAATTCAACGGTCTTAGTTAAGACTGGACAATGTCTGTCGGGTCAGCTAGTATCTTACAAAACATTGACATAACTGAGAATTTAACAAAGGTCTGTCTGCATGGTTGATGGGAAGAAACAGTAGAAAAAGGATTTTATTTAGAAAATAACACATTTATTTGGTTTAAAATGTAAAAGAGTGATGGTACACATTTTTAAATGTACAAACATTTAAGTACATTCTTATGGACTTAGAATAATTATTATTAGTGATGTGATGTAGAAAAGTACAAAAAAAAGGCCACAACTACCTTTCGACACAATATTCAATTGAGGAAAAAAAATACAGATCAACTTTCGTTACTTCCAAAGTTCACAAACCACATGAGACTAATAAAAGTCAAAATAACTCAAATATCAAAAAGAAAGCAAAAATAAACAGATGGAATTCATACATTATGCCGATAAGACACGACATGAAATGTAAGCGGCTTTTGACATTTTGAAGGCAAAATTTGCTTTGAAAAACTATACTTACATACAGTGGCGTACCGAAGGGGGGGGCGGAGGGGCTCTTTAGAAGGGGCGGCAAAATCTGTTTGAGCTATGTTATACAATATATACGACCAGATTGATAAAATCAGAATTTATATTTCGACCAAAAATAACATTTAATTTCGGGTTAAGGTCTTAAAAACATTTGCGGTGAATCCGCAGGTAGAAAAATCTGACAGAAGTTAGCTCTGTCCAAAAATTGAATATTTGTACTTTATTGGTGTGCTGTAAGTACTTATCTAAATTAAATATGCAAACTTTTTTTATTTTGTATTATATGGGGGGGGGGGCGCCAAATCATTTGGGGAGGGGCGCCAAATTTTAAGTCCGCCCCGGGCGTCAAAAACCCACGGTACGCCACTGCTTACATACTGCGAGAAATATAAAAATTTATATATATTATCATATTTCACATATTATTGTGAATCGCACATAAAATCCATTTATACAAGAAAAAGTGGAAGTAACATTTTTTAAAAAGAATGGTATAAAACTTAACATAGTTTTTTTTTTATACTTATCGCGCTATAAAGTTCAAATGTTACAAGTTTAATCTTTTCAGTAAATCAGTAGTAAGAGTCAACCACAAACTGAAAAGAATGTTAAGGGATCTATGAGAGAACAAAAGTTTGGGAACCTCATATGGAAATATCTAAAAACACAACTAAAAATGATGGAAACCTACTTTTTTTATTTAGCTCTAGCATTGAGCCCACAATAGTAACAAAAATATTGATTTATTAGTGTACAATTGCTCAATTTCGAAATTTCAATGATGACACATTTGTATAAGGCACATCTGCTGTAAAGAAGGCACTGTGGTTTCAAAACACCCAAATGGACCTCGGGTTAAAATATTTAAAAAAATATTTTTAAACTTACAACCTAACCACAACATTGATAACATAAAAAAATTTCAATAAATAAGGTATTTCACACGTCGGTATGTTTTTAATAATAAAAAAAAAACATTTTTTTTGGTATTATCTGTATCACAAAACTGTTCTTGTATGAATTTTCCTATTATGTTTTGAAAACGATTTTATTCTTTTGATACTTATAGTTTTAAACTAATGAGAAGAAATTTTATTTTTATCGAGATTACAATAACTAAAAATGGATGGAATTTAAGTGATATCAAATAATATTTTAGACAAATTAAATCATTATTGTCTTCTCAGTAAAACATAAAAATGAAAAATGTGAAAACTTAAATTTTCGTGGCGAGTTTCATCCATGGAAACCCTCGACTTTATCCATGGAAATTGATGGCTATTACAGAAAAAGAGACAAAACTAAGATCAATGCCTCGCAAAGACAAAATCACATTATTTACAAAAAAAAAAAGAAAATTCTTTATAAATCTATGGCGTTTACATATTTTAACAAAAATACCTCTCACTAAGTACTGTGTAAATATAATAATTATTGGTAACATCAAAATTAATAGGTAAAAATAAAATAAACAAAAAACTTTCACATTGGTGACTAGTTCAACTTAATAAATATTATTTAAATATTACAATTAAAGAAGTAAATAATATTTGTTTTTTTAAATAATATTGACTAGTCTTTGTACGACTAAAAAATAAAACAGTACCACAGGGGTCAAAGAGTCTTTGAGAAATTAAAAACACTTTTTTATAAACTGAACAATATTCGAGAAGGTCAAAATAATAAAAAAATATGGAATGTTAACTAAACCCTCAGTCAGTAGGTATTTAAAAAAAAAATCTCAACGTATGTAAAGGAATAATTTAAACTTAAAAATTAATTAAAATACAATTTTTTTTTTGTAAGTATGGAAAAAAGAAAAAAACGCTTTCACATAATTGTATCAGATCTAAGGCCGACGCGTCCGAAATTCTTTGTCTGCGTCGAGAATTCGCCGTCCTCGGAGTTTTGATGGTTTTTGACCAGAGTATCGGAGATGGTCGGATCGTAGGCAAAAAGGCTGCTCTTTATTTCGGGAGATGTACGGTTCCTCTTCAAACCTGTGGGTATAAGGCAAATAATTACTTGTTAAAAAAACCTGGATAAATAACGGAAAAAATTTAAAGGACAAGAAAAAACAGTAGGCCTAACGATTTTTTGCATTCTATGACTACTCTATCAACAAAATGCCGGTTTTAACACCAATTAGAGTTGCCAGTGGATTTTCAACGGCTAGTCGTTTCGCAAAACGTCCCCCAACTGGGCCCATACAATTACCACGTTTGGTAGGCGGGGCTACGTTTTACCAGTACATGCAAATACTCTGTGACTGGTGACAGAATTTCTCTGTTAAAATTATGTGTCTGAGAGTTTACAGAATAGTTTGAAGAGTAATTTTAAAATCGAAATAAAGACTTATTAAGGTGATTTCATTATTTATTTATTTACTTTTTTTTTTAAAAATAGCACCGACAGTGAGAACATTAGGGGGCGTCCATTAATCACGTGAGCCCAAAAGGGGGAGGGGGGTCTGGAAAAAAATTGCGAAACATCACGTAGGGGGAGGGGGGGGTCTAGTGAGAAAATCACGTGCATTTATTTTTTCTGATGAATTTAAAGAAACAGTTGCTTTTCAGAAATTTAAAAAATTGATGAAAATTAAAATCATAAGTTTCTCTATTTTTGGTTCTAAAAATTTTCGGGGGAGGAGGAGGGGTTAATCTGAAACATCACCAAATATCACCAGGGGGAGGGGGGTCTAAAAAGTTGCGAAAAAAAACATCACGTGATTAATGGACGTCCCCTTAAAATAATGCAGAAAACAATAATAACAATACACTTATTTGTTTCGGTGGAATTGTAGATCAAAGTTCTATGAATCTATTGTTTCGTGTATTGTGTTATTGGTTCATAATAATTTATGAACGTCACCACAACCATAGAAGTGATATGTGTATCATAGAGAAATGTGTGAAAAAATAAAGTAAATAAAATCAGACGCCAGAGAAACGCCAATAGAATAATCTGTGACAAACAGGAAAGCTAAATTAGCTACGAGTTTTCTGTCGTCTGTCTATCTAACAGAGTAGTCGTTTTCTATGACAGACTAGTCGTTGAGTGCAATTTTAGCTACGCCCCCAGGTCAAATTTAATAGAAACAGGAGAAGCATAGACAACAGAATGTGCCCAGAAGAAATCAAAAAATTCCCCGATTGTTTCAGGATGCTGGACTGAGCGATGAGCTTCAAATGTAAGACTAGCCACAATTGTTCCATTATAGAAAAATAAATAATAAAAAAAAAACTTCTGAATAAGAAACACCGCAACCCGTGATTATCTGCGAGGTTAAAGATGTGGGCAACGGCGGTGATATTGACAGCAACATTTTTTTTTTATAAAATGAATCTGTGCTCACTCAAAGTGAACACAAATACACTCCTTGACTCTTTCACAGTAAGCTACTTAAAGCTTGTGTCGTGAAAGAGGAAGATGGTCGGCACCTGGGATCGAACCACGACGTCCGCACCAAACAGTATGAAAGCCGGCGCTGTAACCGCCAGTCTACCAACCACTTCAATATGTGGAAAGGACGAACACAACAAGGACAGCATATCTAGGCATGCGTGGAATACCAAATAGAGCTGACCAGGAAGACCCCCGAAATGACGGAGAGGGCCGGAATTCAGCGGATCTCAAGCGGAAAACCCTGACATAACAACAGTCATTGAAAGAAGCAATGGCATACTGAAGATTCTTTCTCCCTGCCTATCCCTTAAAGTTATAGTTAAAAGAAACTACTTACTCTTGATGCTCAGCTTTCTGAGTGTCTCTTTGGTCTGCTCCAATTGCTCTCTAACTCCTTGAGTAGCGCTCCTGGGTCTGTTGTCCTCCAACTCGCTGCTCTCGCGCGATGAAGACTTCGCTTCACGGCCGAGGTTGGACGGCTGAAGAATCAGAGGTGACGGAGACTGTTGTGTCTGTCTTGTGGGAGTAGCGGTGTTACTTCTGGAGGAATTCCAAGAAGGCGGAGAATCTGATGTAAAAACAAAAAAAAAATGACTGATGACCCTATGTGCGAAAAAGAAATTGTTGTTTTTTTATTATTTCCCTCGCAATTATTCCATATTTTCTTACTGTTTAAAAATACTCAGGGTATGATTGGCATGAATCAATGATTTCGTCTTATCGAGAATTCACCGTACTTGAATACTTTGTTTTGTCCAAATAATAACTATCAGTTCTCAAATTCATGCACAGATTATAATAAAGATTTGGATAGGGTAACGCATACCTCTGGATAGAATGGGTACACATAGGAGTATATAGACTGTAGATGAATCACATCATTTAAAATATATAATCATACATATCTAAAATAGGAGACAGACTGTTGTTGTTGGGGGTTTCAAATCAGAATTGGTGGATCGGCCTTCAAGAGTGCCTCAGGGATCTATTTTGGGTCCCTTATTTTTGAGTTCATACAATAATGATACATTTTGTTTTCTCACATTTTGATCTGCCTTCAGGAGTTCCTCAGGGATCTATTTTGAGTCCCTTATTTTTCAATTTATACATTAACTATACATTTTATTTTCTCACATTTTGATCTGCCTTCAGGAGTTCCTCAGGGATCTATTTTGAGTCCCTTGGTTTTCAATTTATACATCATTCTGTTTTGTCCAAACAATACCTACCTGATCAGAAAATAGAAAGTGACTTACCTCTTAAGTTGCTGCTGAGAATGTTATTGTTATCTATCTTCCCTATCGGGGGAAGAACCTGTCTTCTGCCGGATAAGGGACCTACTAGAATATCAGGCTCCACCAATCCTACGTCTACGTTCCGTGTTTGTCTAAGAACATTCCTTCCATCGGACGGTACCGGGGATAATCTCTCCAAAGAGGAACCGTGACCAGCTGGAATAAAGAAAAACTTTAAAACACATTCACATTCTCGGAGATGATGTGATACAATTCTTCAAAAACGTTACTTGAAACTTTGTAATACTTAGCCATTATACCGATTTGAGGGGTTAAATAAAACTTTGCAGTATTACGATATTTTTTTTTTTTTATCCGAAATATATTTTCGGCCGACTATGCGACCATCTTCAGCGGAGAGTTATTAAAAACTGTTTATAATAACTCTCCGCTGAAGATGGTCGCATAGTCGGCCGAAAATATATTTCGGATAAAAAAAAAAAAATATCGTAATAATGCAAAGTTTTATTTAACCCCTCAAATCGGTATGTGATACAAGACGGGTCATTCGAATTAAAACGCAACGGTTGCCAGACTGGGTTTATGAAGACGTCTTAAAATGTCTGTCCACGAATTACAAAATGATACCTATGACAGGATTTTCAGGGATTCAACAATTTTGAAACACAAACAAAACACCTAAGCAACAGATATTGCCCAACATATAGCACCTTTCTAATGGCAGTGAACAGGTCAGATAGTATGCTTGCTATTCCAGAAGTATGACCGAAGAGGATCAAAGCCCGGAGACTACCGGGAGGGTAGGGAGACCACCGTTACCTTGAAGGGTTCACCATGTAAAATATATTGGTGTCGGTTGGAACCAGAGAGCCCAAGACAGTGCTGTATGGAAGGAGACGGCGGAGGCCTTTGTCTAGGAGTAGACGAAAATAGGCTGATAGGTAGAAGAAGAAACAACATACATTTTTAACATAAATTTGACTAAAAGAAAAATTAGCCATTAAAAACGGAACACAATTCCTTAAAAGTGTAATGTTACTATTAAACAGTTGATGGGTACAATTTTGTTATGTTAAGAAGGTACAATGTTTTTTTTTTCAATATTACCAACTGAATTATCAATTTCTTTATATGGATACAATGCATTTTGTGATAGAAACTCAAAGAGGTGAGATATTTTGGTTACCGGCGGAAATTACACAGCTTATTAAAAGCTAATAAAGTAATTATTGTGGAGTGGGTGCATCCAAAAGATAAGATAGCCAGTGTACACAATCAAACTCACATGGCGTGCATCAAGATAAGGGCGGACAAATGCCGTTTAGCCTTATCCCGTCAAACGGGTGTAGACCTAGCAACTAACAATTATCTCTATATATAAAAATGGAGCCTTTTTTCACTTGGTCTTTGTATGACACTTAGGGATGAGAACACTCTCCTGGTCTTTGAAAGGAAGGTACCTATTGAGAAAAATCTCTGGACCTATTTGTGAAAATGGAGTGTGGAGAATAAGGTATAACCATGAGCTGGAAGCACTGAACAAATAACCCAACTTATTAAAATTTCTTAAGGTCCACCACCTGAGATGGTTGGGACATGTCCAGCGCATGGAGGATGACCAAATATCAAAGAAAATTCTCAATATATGACTAGTTGGTAGAAGCGGAGTGGGCAGACTCAAACTTCGATGGATGGATGGTGTGGAAAGGGACCTTGGGGTGACTAATTGGAGAGTGCGGGTGACGGACAGGAGGGAATGGCAACGAATTCTGGAGGAGACCGAGGCTCACGGTGAGCTGTAGCGCCAATGACGATGATTGTATCACACTCGAACACCCGAACCAACTTCGCTTATTCTTTTTTTGTTATATTTGCTATTACAGGTCAAATCTCAGTATAGCAAACTTCACGGGAGTTACAACGAATTTTGGTTCAGTACATTTTATAGAGAAGTTTTTCGGGGACAAATAGACGATTCGTTATACGGGAAATTTCGTTAATTTGGTATTCGCTATAAAGAGATTTGACCTGTATTAGAAGGTTTTTAAGAATGAAAAAAATTAAGAAAGTTGCGTAGACCATTAGAAAAAACATAGGTAATTAAAAAAAAAGAAGTTAGTGTTGTGACAAAGATTAAAGTAAGTAACTTGAGATGGTTTGAGCATGTGGAAAAAATGGTAGCAAATGAACATAAAAAGAATTCATAAGGCTAAACAAAAAGGTGTAAGACGGTGTGGTGGATCGATCAAACACATCAATTCCATCGTCAAGCAAGCCTAGATAGGAAAAAGAATCGAAAAATAAGAATTATCAAGCTACGGCAATCTCACACAAGGCGAAACGAACAGCCACAGGTAGGTATGTACCCACAATGCGGCATGTATTTCATATCTATTGTAGCTGTGTAATAAATACCGTTATTAATTTTGCCAGTGATAAACATTACATATCAATTATGTGTGCGCTGTTTGTCATTGTATGTTCAACCAACTTGAAAACCTGTTCACTGATAACATTATCACTAGCATCCTTGACCTACGTACGTACATAAAATGGAAGTAAACAAACTTACCGCTGACATGATCTCCGACAGTCTCTTTCTTAGTGCTGTTCAGGGGGCTGGTTTGAGGTCTAACACTCTCGTTATGATAAGCCGTCACTGTGAAGCGTCCTCTAACAATCGGAGACAGTTTTCTAACGGAAACTCTCGCTTCCAACTCAATCGGTTTGTCACCCGTACCGTTTTCTAATAATTTATCGCCAAATAAAGAGCTAATTTTTTCGTTGTCCACCGCTCGATCTTCTTCGATATTAGCCACTTCGATAGCGTCATAATCTATACTCTTGTTACTAGCGGCTTCTTTCACCATTATCACACCCTCGGGAGAGGTGGACGCGTTGTTCAGATCGATCTGAGTCATATAATTAGGATTCTCAAAGGAAGTGGCTACTTGGTCGGTCGGAGTCATTTCTATTTGTTTCATCTTCAAGCTTCTCCGTGTTTTCTCCGCATTTATATCAGTCTGTACTCTCAAATTCAAATCCCCATATCTATGAATTATATAATTAAGAAGCCACGTGTAGCCGTTTTGAAGTCCGGGATCCATCACTGCCGCTCTCCTATGTTTGAGATTTTCATCCGCCGGCGCTGCCGTATAAGATTCCACTCTCGTTGGGCACCTGAATCTGAAGAAATATAACATAAACTTTACTTAGAGGTTACGTAAAGTGGAGAAACATATCGCCTAAAATAATCTTAATTTGAGATAAGATGACAATCATAAATAAAATTAAATATAGATACTCTTATATTGTTCTACCACAAAATTTGTATAGAATCAGTCCCTATTTGACAATAGAGCGGGTAGTCTCCAAAAACTGATTCATGTTTTAAAATAAATTATTGTGGTAGAACTATATAAGCCTCTTTTTTATAAAAAAATTAATCTGTGCTCACTCAAAGCGAACAGAAATACACTTGTGGACTCTTTCACAGTAAGCTACTAAAACCTTGCGTCGTGAAAGAGGAAGACGTTCGGCATCTGGGATGTTACGTAAACAACTTCCACAAACAAGTAGGTACAGTAAAATCAAAACGGGTTAAAACCTGTTAACGACAGTCTCAATATCCAGCCTTTCTACCAAGTCTGCATCTCCTAACGCTCCTTCCTTGTCCTGCTTATTGGCCAGGATCAACACTGGTTTCCCTGTACAAAACAAAATATGAAACACTTAGATAACATCTACACATTTAGGCATATTTTGAAAGAGTAGGTACCTATGCTTAGTAGGGATGGAAAGTGGCTGGTAGCAGGGTGGGCGGTGCACTAAGATCTATTATGAGAAACAACAACGTCTCACTACAAGCTAAAAAACTAGTTCGTAACACAATCCAGTTAACATCAATGATGTAAGGGAATGAAGCATGGACATGGAAAAAAAATTAGTATTCTATACAGCTCTACTACGTATTGTATGTATAAAGACTCTGGGATATGATATGATTCAGAAAGAATTTAGAATGAAAGTAAACTTTGTTAAAAAGACGAAAACCTTTTGAAAAGTTTATACATGTTGAAAGAATAAAATCTATGAGGTCAAAATTCAAAAGACAAAACTGCCAATTTCACTTTAAAGAAATGCCAGGTCAGATCTAGACACACTCCTTTTGCTTCTAGAAAGATTACAGATCTACTTGCCTACCCCTTTTATTTATTTATTTAGTTAATAAAGTTATAAAAACAAAAATTATTTCATAACTTATGAGCATAGTATGAAAAGTTGGTAAAAATGAGAAAGTTACTAGAATAACCATATGGTAAATATCCTTGAAGATGTCATTACAAGAAATTACATGTATGTTTATTATTTAGATTCAATGAATTAAACTCTTAGCTTGTACAAGTTGAAACTTGACACAAATGTCACTGGATATTGAATATCTTGACAAGTTTCAACTTGTGCAAACCAGATCCAAAAGATTAATGTTGATTAAATTATAATTTAACGATAATTAAAGCCTTTTGATTTGCAATATTTACCAGCAATCTTTTCATGGGACAGCACAGCTCTCAGAACTTCCCTGCATTCGTCCAATCTGTTAAGATCTGTCGAGTCCACAACAAAAATAACACCATGGACGTCACAGTAATATTGTTCCCAGATTCCCCTTATTCCCGAGCCTCCCCCTAAATCATATATTACAACGGGATATTTCCTGTGCACCAAATTAAAAGCTTTGAATCCCACAGTTGGACAAACGTCGCGGTTACTTTGACCGGTCAAATTGTTGGCAGTTTTTGTTTTGCCGGCGTTGTCGAGTCCAACAAGCAATAAATTAATTTTTCTCTCACTTCTCTCTAATCCTAAGCACTTATCAATTACGTTACCCATTTTTCACGTAAACACACAATATGCATTATTTTAACATAACTAATCAGTCTTTCCAGGACGAATGATAAACTCGAAGTACACGTCTTGTAATCAAACAACCGCCATTTGTAAACAGAGATAATTAATCATCTATGAATTTTATGGCTATCCAATCACGATTTTGACAGCTAACCGCATATTGTCTATGGCTAAGAACACGTAGAAAGCGGATTCCGACCCGCGCCGGCCGGCTCATAGATTGTTGTCTATGGTTTCAATGCATTTAAATGGGCATGCCGGAAAGCGGGTTCCTGCTTTCTCTGTGGGTATCCCCATTCAAATGCATAGTAACATTCTTTGCGCCGGTCGGCGCGGATCGGAATCGGCTTTCTACGTGTTCTTACCCTATGGTCGGCCAGGGCAGAACTCTATGAATAAGAAAAATTAATTTTATGAAAATATTAAAATAAACTTGGGGCTTTAGCTTTAATTAAATTAGTAAATTATTTCTATACAGTGTTTCAAATCCAAAATGAAACCATTTTACAACGCCCTAATGAATAAAAATGTAGATTTATAATATACTAGCTTTCCCAACAGACGTTGTCCTGTGTTCCTAACTATGAATATTGAATTCGAACTTGTATGGTGATGAAATATATCATTTGACCAATGTAATTCCGAACGATGCGTCTGTTTTAAATCATGTATATTCCATCCGCATTCTTTCAATCGTACCAATTGACAATTTACTTATGTCAAAATTTCAAAATTGGAATAAAAATTATAAGGTAAAAATTACTAATAAGGTTGTGTACGTAGAGTTTTCTTTAATTTTCTAATTTTCCATGCATTCTTCTTAAAGGACATTCTCCTGATAAAAGCCTACACGACAAAAAAAGAATTAGCGAAATCGGTCCAGCCGTTTAGGCGTGATGCGATGACATCGGGAAATAGCTCTCCATTTTTATATATAAGATTATTGATTGGTAACTTTTTCATCATGCCTGCATATTGCTCAGCAAAGAGAATAATATAATACCTTACGGTTGGTCAGGGTATCATCAGAAGATCACCCGGAAATTGAAACATCATAAAATCTCAAAAAATAAATAGGTAAACTTCTTAGCTGTGTAGAGTACTAACACACTTTTTTTAGTACTTCATCCATCCATCTTACAACTAATAGCAATATTTATTACTTACCAAAATAATTTCAATGTTTTGTATTGTATACAAAAAGGATGTATCATCAGTTGGCCCAGTAGCTAGGGCATCTGATCTCGTTTTGACCTTCAGTAATTGTTCTTATAAGGAAGATCTAAAATTCATCTGGGGGCTACTCAGGCAGCTGATGATGTGCAAGATCTGCTTTATACCTCAGTGGTCAAAACAACAGGATCATCCTATATTATACATTTGTTATTTTTTTAGTGACTGCAAATTTTATTTGTTTTGTATTTTTCAAATTTTTTATCTTACCATAATATTTCAGTAAAATTTTGTTTAAATTGGGTCTATTCTTTCAACAATACATACAATACGTTAACATGCTTCACTTGTGATTAATTTTCTACTACACCACCATCTCTTGGATCTTTTAAAATGTAGAGCAATTATAGAGAAATTGTTTTGATATCAAACTTATGACTCATCAAACTGCATCCCGCATCCGAATCAACGATAACTATTACATAGTGCAATAAATTATTAGCTAATTTTAATAAAGTTTTTATGATGTAAATCACATTTTATTCATGTAATAAGTCAAAATATTTTTTTTATTCTGGGTTACGTCGAAGGTCGACGGGCGCATCAGCTAGTGATAAATATTTGCAAGAATGTACACACTTTGACGACTCCAAGTGCCAAGTTTAGCCGACACTCGTTATCTGAAGCAATTTTTTCTAGACAAGCAGTCCCGTCCAATCTAAAGCAGGATGCCAGCAATGAAAAATGTGACATTACTCAACCGAGAATCAAACCTGGTACATTTCGATATAGCACCATAACTGGGCTATAGGGGTCGGTGGATATCAGGATAGAAATAAAATTACTTAGTTAAAAACTGAAAATATTGTTTATTTTTTTACTTAAAACAAGATAAAATATATTAAGTATGTACATACAAACAATAATAGTTAAATGGTGAAAAAATTGGATGTTATTTATTGCAAAACCCCAAAAAAATGATCATGATTAAAATCAATCAATAATCAATTTATAATTCCAAACTAGTTGTTATAAAAAATTATATTTTATTTGTGTGGCCTTGCTTTACAAAAAAACTAATAAAAAAAGCAAAAGTGAGGAATGATTCAAATGCAAAAAAGCACATAATTTGTGGATAAAAAAAATATAAAAATTCTTTTTACAAAAAAAAATTAATAACATTTCAAAATTAAATTCATTCTCTACGAAACTGTGCTTACAAAAAAAATCTACGAGTTTCGAAATTCCCCTAATTAAGAGAACCGTAGATGTAGTATTTTTCGTGAAATACTGAAGGTTCGTTAAAATAAGACTTGACTTGTAGTTTGATTTATTAGGCTTTCAAAGCGCCATTGTTTAAAACCATTTCACATTGTCGCCCTTAGACACGGTGATGCCGTGGCGTTTGTTCAAATGTTTCTTCATGGTTTGTTTATATTTGGTAACAAAATCACAGAGATTACATTTGGACAAGTTCCACGAACTAGATTTTACACTCTCGTTAATGATTTTTTGATTGTTGTGTTCTTTCATATGAGATCTCATGACGTATTTGTTAACGGTTTTATAATTGCATATTTCGCAAGTTTGCATATATTTTTCAGGATCGTGCGAAAATTTGTGATACTTTAACGTAACAGCGGTCGAACTTGAGAAATTGCATCCTTCGGCGTTGCACTTGAAAGGTTTTTCCTTGGTGTGCGTTCTCTCATGAGTGATCATCGACGTCTTCAAATGAGACGTGTAATCGCAGAACTTGCAGTTGTATTTCGGAGATTTGTGAGATCCCTTATGTAAGTAAAAGGTCATTTTGTTGTGAAAACTTTTACCGCATTCGTCGCACAAACAGATGGAATCTTTGACTTCTTTTATATCGGGGTGGAGCGTGTACGTGTGGGATTCCAATTCCAACTGTGACGCGGTATTATAATCACAATGTTGACAATTCAAAGGTTTTTTCCCCGTCCAATGCTTATTGATGAGATGAATTTCTATTCGTTCTCTCGTTTTAACGATAAATGTACAAAGTTTACATTTAAATGACGAAAGGTTCTGTTTTGAATCCGTTTTGTCACGTTTCACAATTTCGAAACATGTATTTCCACTAATTACCGTATCGTCTATATGATTTTGTCTAAAATGCTTGAGTAAAGCTAAATACGACATGAAAGTTTGGGAACAAACATCACAGACGGCCGGTCTCTTTATTTTGTTGGTTGTGGTATTTTTAGTGATGTGAATGACTTGTATGTGTCTTCGGAGCGACGAATTATTTGTAAACTGCTGAGAACAAAGAGAACACACTGGATTATTCTTTTGTTTCTTGACGTTGTTGTGTTCACTGACGTGAGCTAATACGGTGACTTTATCCATGAATTTGAGATTGCAAATTTTGCACTTGATTTCGCCATCCGTTTCGATAAAGTCCTGATTCTCGTTAGAGTTTTTATGTTCTTCTTCAATGTGACTAGTGAGAAGGGAATATTTCGGGTAAACTTTCGTACAAAACGAGCAATTGTACTTCAATTCTAATAATTCGTCTTCGTTCATGGAATGAATTTGAAGAAGGTGTGTCTTTAGTTCAAATTGTTTAACGGTACTAGCGCAGTACAGACATTGCACAAATTTTGTTTCACTCACTACATTTTCAATTCCTGAATTGTCCAAACGATTACTTAAAACTATATCACTGGAATTTATAATGAGACCCAAATGGCATTCTTCGAAATGAAACGAAGCCATACTTTTATCCTTAAATACTAGCAAACATTCGGTACACTTATAACAACCGTCTTCGACAGGTAAATAACAGTCACTTTTCAAGACATGAATAACGAAATCGTCTTTACAAAAATTATCTAAGTTACATTTCATACAAGGCCACTGGGAATAGTTCTCGTCACTCGGTATACTATGCACAGTTTTTAAATGCATTTTAAAACAGAATGACGACATCGTAAAATAAGAGCAGTGTTTACATCCTAACAAAATATCACATAATTCTTGCGCAGAGTGTTCACATTTAACGTGTCTCTCAAACTCTTCGCTGGACATTAAAACCACATTACAGATGACACATAACGACTGATCTTCTAATTCGGCAGCGCTCGTCACAAGTGTCAATGCTTCGTATTCCAAAGTGTGAATAGTTTCTAAATGATCCATGAAATTCTTTCGACTGGATAAGAGATAGCCACAAGAGCGGCATTGATGCACTACATCCTGAATAGAACTGACAATATCGTCCGCAATAATCTTTTTTGAACTTCCTTCATCACATGTATCATTGATTTTTTTATTAATCGAAATGTTTAATTTTTCACCTTCGTATTTCTGTTTTTGTACGTCCGTTTTAAGAATTTCGATGTAATCTGAAGTATCTGTGTGCTTGCTGTGTATCGTAACTAAGTGCAGACGGACGCCTTTCGGCGATATAAATTTAGAATTACAGATTTTACATTGATATTTGAAGATGTTATCGTTGACTTCGTGAATTCGGGCGTAGTGATACATGAATCCGGCTAATTTCAGAAATGTTTTTTTGCATTCTATACACACGTATTTATTGTCTTTTAATAAATATTTTCCGTGCAGCTTTTCTTTATTTACCGTGTGACACCTTTTAACGTGGATCTTGAGCGAGTGTGGGTCTCTATAGTCCAATTCGCAAAGATTACACTTGTAATCAAAACCTTCAATGTGCATCGAGTGATCACGTTTGAGATGATAAAGACAAGAGGTATCCTTGACGAATTTAGACCCGCAGATCTTACAAACCCAATGGTTATCGGAATCTTTGGAGAAATTGTCTTCTATGCACTTGGTGTGATTTTCTAAGATACTCGCTTGCAACAAGTCGGATGCATTCTGTCGACAAAAACAAAAAACATAAGTATTATTTTTAAGTAGGTATGACTTTGTGCACTCTCTGCTTGTATCTAGGAAATTGGAACTGCGATTAGTAGTACAATAAGATAGAGAATTCATAATATTATGTCATATTTTTTATGGATTTGGGTATGGCTAAGCATCCTCACATCCCGATTCCCAATCACATCTGCCAAAAAAATATATGAAAAAAGTAAATTTTTACTGACCCGCTATTTTCTCTAAAATGACCCGTTATTGAATCAATTCAAGCGGCACCTTAGAAAGACCCGTCAAAATTTTAGAGGAGCGCCTTTTATGTCAAAACTACTTGTGTCAATTTTTTCTCAGATACCTCTCAGATAATTTAACATTCTCATTAAAAATATTATTTTGCTCTTGTTTTCATCATAAAATATACCTTAACGGTGATTATAGTTTTTGATCAAGATGAATTTGTTTGAGAAAAAGGAAATTCTGCGGCCATGTTGATATGGGGAAATTATTAGTTTGAAATCACTTGCAGTTATATTCACTTCGATCGATTTCTTAAGCAATATTGCTCGGATTTATTGAAATCACACGAGATTGTCTGCGTAATTCAAAATTTTAGTTGATGCTAAATTTTAGCGGATCTGATAGAGAATTGGGGCATCTACCAGTTAACCTAACCTAACCTGACAGCGGAGACTCGACATTGCTTCCACTTGTATGGTTTGACTTGCAGGGATTGCTCGGATATAAAGTAAAAAATATGTAATCAGTCATTTACCCTGAGATGATTCACCTCCGGATGGACTCGGTTGACGTGCCGTCTCAACGCCGGCTTACTGATGAATTCAACGCTGCAATGTTCGCATCTGTGAACAAAACTTCCGATATCCAACCCATGGGTCCGTTTCAGATGATAGAGGAACGCGGCGTCTTTGGAGCATCTGGATCCGCACCTGCCACACCACCAGGAACCTTCGGAATCCTTCTTTCCTTCCTTCCTCATAATCTCCTGTTCCTTCGCACCCTGCATATTATCCTTGCCCTTTTTACGCTTCTTTATTGTCATTAGAGATTCTTCCTCGCTGCTGTTTCCCTCTTCGTCATCTTCCGAGCTCTTTCTCCCACCCTCATTTTCTTCATCAGGTGGCACCTGAAAATAAGCCATGTCGGAAATAGATAATATCATGGATAGATTAACGGGAATCATACTAATTTGGTTAAAGAACTTGTGACGAGGCTATGGAGCAGTGATTCCCAAAGTGGGCTATTTCCACCACCAATAGTTTAAGAGGCATCTATAGCATTGAAAATAAAAATTAGGGGGTTCGCGATTTTTTACATTGCCGTACCGCAAATCCATTATTTGTTTAGTTAGGTCGGCTCACATAATATTATGTAAGTCGACCTCGGTAGCCTAGTGGTATAGGTGTGAACTTCAGATCACGAGTTCGCGGGTTAGATTCCCGGTCGGGTCATTGTTTTTCTGAGTATTTTTTCAGTCGAAATTTGAACCCAGGGTTGGCCCGTCTCAGATTGGACGAAACTGGTTGACTGAAACAAATGTCTCAGACAATATGTTTCGCCGTCTATACTAACACCTTTGTATTAAAAAGTTTTAATCTATTTATTATTAATTTATATGTACGAGATACTTTCATACTTTTATTTGGATTTTTATAATTAGAAATTTAATTTGAGTAATTCTTTATTACAGTGAAATGCTAGTGCCTAATTCAAATTTTCAAAGCGACTAACAGGGGTCTACACAAAGCCGAAGAAAAAGAAAAGAGGTCTACGAGAGTGAAAAGTTTGGGAATCCCTGCTCTAGAGGGTTAGTTAATTACTCTTTAATTCTGGAGAGAATGACTATAAAAATATACGAATTTGAAATTTTTTTGCACAATCAAAGGCTTGTCGTTGCACTTTCTTCCAATAAAAAAACGCTCGTCGGTCAGATGTCAATGGCGGGTGCGTTATAAAAAAAGTTTCAAATTCGTATACTTTATTTTTTGAGTAATTCTTTCCAGAAGTTTTTCAGTTAACATAGGTCTATATCACGTGTTAAAGAACAAACATAACCCACCGATTTCAAGAAAGCAGAAGATTTCTCCGGATGTTTCTTCAAGACGTGATATCTGAGACCGCTAGCGACCATGAAATCCAAATGGCAGTACTCACACTTATGCTGGAAGTCTCCCAGGTCTACATTGTGGTATCTCTTCAGATGGTACATGAAGACCGTGTCTCTGGCGTACTTGGCCCCGCACCTGTTGCACTGCCATCCCTTGCCGCACTTTTTCCCTTCTTTCTCTATCATTCTGTTCAAGTTTTCGTGCTCTTTGACGAGTTCATCCGGTAATTGCTGGAAAATTAACACGCCATTTACGTCACTTTGACAAAGTAAGAAAACTCATTTCACTAAACAAATAGTGCTATTTTAACGATTTATCAACAACTGATGACTAACTAATACTATTCAATTTTCAAATGGTTTGAACAAACCACTACAGGCTTGCAACAGTCTTCTACTGTTATTTCGAAGGCTGGTGTTGAGCTCTTTGATTTCTTCTGGGCACATTAGGAATTTGCCCAGGTTTTAATGTCTGTTTTGGATCATTGGAAGGCATTCGCAGAGGAGGTGCATGGGGGTCTCTAATGACTCCCCACACATCCTGCAAATGTCAAGAGTCCAGGATCCCGATGGTGCACATGTGCTTGTTAAGCCTACAGTGCCCCGTTAGGGATCTGGTGATGATGCATAGGTTTTTTCTGTTTAAAGACACTAGGGTCCTAACAGATTTTGCATTATAGGCATTTACTAGTGCCTTGGAGTTTTTTTGACCCTGGGTTTTATTCCAGAGTTTTATTGAGCGTTCATGGTAAATGTCGGCTAACGTTTTGAGTATGGTGCTTTAAGGAATACCAAAGAATGGCTCAGCCCCCGTAGACAAATTCAAATTGGCGTTAGACTACAAACGAAGATTTCGTCAATGTATAGTGCGAAAAAAATAACTGTCCACTGGAACATAAAATTTTTTTTTTAAACTAAACAAAGACACTTGTATAAAAATATTAAAAGTGGACAGTTAATTTTCTTCCTACTCTACATTGTCGAAGAATTTGTTTGTAGTCGATAGCCAATTTGTATTTGTCTAGGCCGCAGAAATTCCTCACAGCGCCGGCCCTTGCAAGTTCGTCGGCCTTCTCATTGTCCTTCCCCAGCCTTCCCAAGGCTGGCTTAGTGTGATCACTTTACGTTAACAACGTTCGTCATTAGGTGGTAATAATGTTCAAGAGTCGAATATTATGAGAAATTTCAACATGTTTTAATTATTTTATGTGAATTAATAAATAAAAAATTAAATAATATTGACTGACCTCTGAATCGGGATGTGCGCTGTTGTTGTGAGCTCGCAACGCCTTAATGGACAGGAAGCTCAGATTACACTGCACGCAGGCAAACATGAAGGTTTTGATGGTGATATCGTGAGCTCTCTTCAGGTGGTAAATGAAGCGATAGTTTTTTACGAAAACCGACGGACAAGCGTTACACTTCCAGCCGCCGTTTTCCTCTATGTGACCGTACTCCATCAACTTGGCTGTGTCTTCTTTCACTTCTTTATCATCGACCGGTTTCTAAAAACACACACAAAGGAAGGATTATCTCCATACCTAACTACGAGTCCGTTTCACAAGAGCTTGCCGAAGCCACGTTGTCTGGGGTAGCCTGCCTATAGAGTGTACACAAGTAATATTAAGGGCAGCTAGAGATGGCGTTCCCCAATCTAGTAGACTTACATGGAGACCACCCAAAAGATGGAAGGATAATTGGGAATCCACATTGCAAGAGGCCAACAGCACAGCAAGAACGTAACAGGCCAACAGGCCTAGTTAAAGAAGGAAAAAAGATGAAAATATAAAATGATTTTAACAATATTATTCTTGTCTTTAATGACACATCACAATGGCTATAGATAGAGGAACTTTTTCAACAACCTACATGAGGACTGCTTTCTGAATGGCATATCTGAGACTTCTACTTCAACAAAATTGTCTTTAAGAGGCTTACAGCCGGTTTCATAAAACAAATAAAGGAGACTTTAAGCTTCCTTTGAAAAATAATGCGTTTCATTACAACAAAATGACACATGTTAAAGTCCTGTTATTGTCACCTTAAGTCGACTTTGGTGTAATTCAATCTTTTAGGTTGGCTGGAAGAGATCCTTCGGGATAAGTCTCCCCTTTGACTCTTTTAAATACTTGAATAAAAATTGTTTTTAAATTTCACAATAAAGTTTTATTTATTTAATCTTTTGCCACCGGAATTCATTCGTGACGCTTTCTCTGTCACAAATGATGGACATTTTTATATGGTCTTACTATAGAAAAAAATGACTAAAATAATGTGGAAACCATGGCAAAACGGGAACAATATTATTGTTTACTGATTTCGTTAACTAATTCATAAACCATAATAATAAAGTACAATCAATAACGGCACATTGATGCTCTATTGAGAAATGAAATTGACAAAATATTAGTAAACAACCTATGTTTTCCGCAGAATATTTTTTGACATTTCAAACTTTAGCTGAAGTAAGCGGGAATAACTTTTATGAAACGCATCAGCTTAAAGAAGACTTTAAATTTTAAAAGTTCCTTTAGCTAAAGAGCTATTTAGTTGCTTTTTTTGAAACCGGCCATTAGAAATAACTCCATTTGTTGATATCACTATAAGAAATATGTCACTGTAGTAGAAAAAAATGTACTTAGCATACCTTATTCTTATGTTTCGACGAGACGTGATCGTTCAACGCCCGTCTCGTCAAAAAATATTCCTCGCACGACTCGCAGTCGTATCTGGCATTCCCCAACTGCACCTCGTGTGAGCTCGTCAAGTGTTTAATGAAGGCGGACTTCCTGCCGTACATGGCACTGCACTGTCCACACAACCACGTTCCGTGTTCGTTTTTCTTTCCGTACTTGTTCAATTCACTCAGTTCGTTCAGTAATGTTTGCGTTGATGAACTAGACTCCTACGACAAAAGGTACAAACACTGAATGAGGTTATGATATTTTCAACTAAATCAACGTTCTTCTATGAATGAATTTTCGTGTTCAAATGCAGAAATGCTAGCCACTGATTCCTTCGTAATACGTGTTCGTCTTACCATAATAATTCGGTAAAATTTGGCTTTAATGGAGTCTACTCTAATATTTTTTTATTCCAGTTACCTCAGAACTTTCGGCTAATTTCTCCGGATGGGAATTCCTAATATGCCTTTTCAAAACCCCGGGCTGGGTGAAGTCGTAGTTGCAATGCTGACACTTGTGCATCACGATGGGCGGGCCTATTTTGTGGGATTTCTTCAGGTGTATCGCAAACAGGTTCTCTTTCAAATATCGCAGGCCACATTTCGAGCACCACCACGCCCCATCCTGATCCATTCGACCGTTTTCTTTAATCAAATCGGCATCGATGGGATACTCATCTGGTGTAACGGAGGTCTGAAACATTTGTATAGAATTAATATATATATAATAATGGAGGATCAACTCACTCTGTTAAAGATAAAACCGAAACTGTCTAATGTCCAAACCCCTTAAGGGCCCCCACAGCCGTTTTCATAAAAAATAAAGGAGACTTTAAATTCCATTTAAAAAATAACGGGTTTCATAACAACAAAAAGACACATATAGTCTGCTTTTAGCTAAAGTTCCGTTATTGATTATTATTTCTTAGTTAAACTCGACATTAGTGCAGTTCAAATTTTTACCATATAAAATTTTGTGGCACTCTGTCACAAATGATAAACATTTGTATACGGTGACACTGTGGACAAAAATGTCTAATATAGGATGAAAAACATGGCAAAACGGGAGAAATATTATTGTTTACAGATTTCGTTTACCGTTTTGTGAACCATAATAATATATTAAGACAAATAATGGCACTGTGATGCTCTATTGACAAATGAAATTGACAGATTAACAGAAATTCCGTGAAAAGATTAGGTAACAACCGATATTTTCCATAAATTTCCATGGTAACACTACCAACTTTCAAATAATTTTTTGACATTTCAAACTTTAGCTAAAGTAAGCGGGAATACGTTTTATGAAACGCGTCAGCTTAAAGGAGTCTTCAAATTTTAAATCTTCCTTTAGCTAAAGTGATCTTTAGCCGCTTTTTTTGAAACCGGCTGTTAGGGACATTTAAGAACTGTCAAAATGATGGTGTCATTCTGTCTGTTTTGATACTGTTTTTCGAAATTATTGATGATTTTTATCATGAGAAAGACCATTTTTTTTTCGATAAATTTATGCATCTTTAGCCACTGCATTTCAACTCTACTCTCACTTAATTGAGTGGTGTCATTCGACGTGTGCCAAAGGAAGTGTAAGTAAGCAACCTCGGGGAGACTTATTGTCTAACCCCTACACATGGGGCTCTATTACAGGGGGGAGACTCTTATTTGCCCCGTTCTGACTGTGCACCTAACACCTCTGTGACGAACATGAATGTTGAAGGTACCCTAGCGTATCCACAGAGAAGATCTAACAACGTACAGGGTATATTCACTACCCCCACATTAGTGGGAAAAGGGAGACATTGGGTCATGTTTGTGTTATGCCACACCAATAAGTGATATTGCAAGGTTCTTTTTTATTTTCAAACTCTTTAAAATGGTTAAACATCACAAAGTTGATGAAAAAACATTTAGTGAATTAAAATATTAGCATTTGCCACTCCTTCTCTATATGAACTACTAGCTGACCCATCGAACTTCGTCCCGCCTTAAAGTTAATAAAATATTGCTGGGTAACATAACATAGCTAACATACCTACATGACTACTCTTTGTAAAAAAATCAAAAGTTATGTGGTAATTATGAATCAGTTATTTCAAAAGCACCTATGGGGTCAGATTTTATTTATCTGATCCATAACTTTCTCCAGGATATCTGATAAACTAATAGCAACTGATTTCTATTGAGATGTAACTGAGGTTCTCAAAGGAACTTTTCTTAAAGCAGAATGATGGCAAGAGAAAATGTGATTTTATCAAGAAAACTCTCTTATGAGTTCAGTAGAAGGTTTGAGATTATTTTTGGTACTCACCAGCTCGCACTTTCTTTATAAGGAAAACTGACAAACAAAAGAAACTCAACTCACTACTAAATGAAACCAATTTAACTTTAAACTTACACAAGCAATTATATTGAAAGATTTTTAACAGAAAATATCACAGAAAATATTTCACTTAAAAACTAATTACATGTACTGTGCACTTTAGCGGTTCTGAAGGAAGGAGTGAATATTGGAGGATGAAAAACTAATTTATACGGCTTTTATTCTCACAAAAATAATTTGGCAAAAATCAAAGAAATCCGTGAAACAGGCTCCCTCTGGTGCGAAACAATAGGTTGCAAACAAAAGGTTGCTACACTGTAGGAATCTTCCTTGTTGAGATATGGTAATTGTTTCTGGTGCGTCTCGTTAGATGGCTCTTTTCATTTCCCGAAGATGGCGCTTTACATTTATGATCAATGATAATGATGTGCTAATGATGTACCGCCACACACCAAAACTCCCCCGTTCCATACTAACTTTAATATTATATTATTTCATACTATTTTCCATCCATTTTTCGATTTTTTAATAGTTGTTATTCTGTTATCCGGAGCGATGAAGAATCTAATAAACTAAACACGATAAAAATCTGTTCAGCCATCTCGAGTTATAAATGTTCGCACTAACCTGACTTTCATTTATTATTATTAAATGCCATCAAGCAGGCAGCTTGGAGCTGATGTGCTTGATATCCCACACTTGTGTCACACTATAAACTGTCAAGTCCACTCTTAAATGCATTGGTGTTCTTTGCAACAACTAGTTTGGCAGGCAGCCCGTTCCACTCATCCACAACTCTATTTGTAAGGAAATGTTTTAAGTAAATTTTAGAGATCCAATCCAATCCAAACTCCCTTTAGACCCCACTTAGGGGCATAAGGAGGCAACAAGAGCTCTCCATTGCGCTCGATCTTGCGCAACGTTAATGACCTCCTCCCACACCATGTCCAGATTCCTCAGCTCTGCCTCGAAGGAGCGGAACACAGTATGAGAGGGTCTTCCTCGTCTCCGGGACCCTGATGGGAGGAAGAACAGCGCTCTCCTCGGCCAACTGTCATTCGGCATCCTTAACACATGTCCCAGCCAAGTCCATCTCCTCCACATAATAGTAGAGGTGACGGGCTCACGCTGGGTGCGCTGGCGTATAGCGTCGTTCGTGATGCGGTGGTACCATCTTATACCCAAAATTCTCCTGAGGCACTTCGTTTCGAATGCAGATACTTTTTGTGCCTGGGCCAGAGTCAGGTGCCAGGACTCACACCCATACAGGAGAATGGGCAACACACACGCATCAAACAGTTTACATTTCGTCTCGACACTAAACGCCGACGCCTTCCATATCTTGGTCATGTTGTTGAAGGCGCCACTTGCCATACCGATACGTATCGGGAGCTCAGCCCCGAGGTCACCAGTGGTGGTAATGGTTGCTCCCAGGTACTTAAATTTATCCACCCGGGAGACCTGGTGACCATCGATGGTTATCGGTAGCTGTTTATCGGGGCAGGCATTATTCGCCATGAGCTCCGTCTTACTGGCATTGACTCGAAGGCCGAGGCGCGCTGTTTCATCGCAGAGTCTTGAAACACTGCGCTGTAATTCCTCCACTGTCGTACTGAACAACGCTAGGTCGTCCGCGTACTCCAGATCGCACAGTTCGCCCATTAGACCATCTCTCTGTGTTATCGGTATACCTCTTGCTCCTTGCATGGACTTTCTCAACAGGAAGTCCATGACAATTATGAATATAAAAGGAGCTAGTACGCAGCCCTGTCTGACTCCCGTGGTGATCCTAAAAGCTTCAGTAGGACCACCTGGCGTTTTCACGCTACACTCGGAGTCTTCATACAGGGACTGCACCATTTTAACTATCTTCGGAGGTATACCGTACAGAGCTAAAATTTTCCATATCGATGGTCTATGTGGGCTGTCGAAGGCCTTTTCAAAATCTATAAAGCAACAAGCGACTGGAGAGTTAAACTCCTTGCACTGCTGAAAGATGCACCTGGCACAGAAAATTGGGTCCGTGCAGGACCTTCCAGGTACAAAGCCGCATTGTTGCTCTCTCAGGACAGCCATGACAGGCCCCCGAATGCGGTGTAGTAATATCTGAGATAATACCTTACCGGGAACACTCAGCAGAGTAATTCCACGGTAGTTTCCGCATTCAAGGGGGTCCCCCTTTTTAAATATTGCGACGATGGATCCATTCCGCCAATCTTTTGGGCACCTCTCCTCTTCCCACGCCATTTTAAATATATCTAATAGTGGTTGGCCAAGGGTGTCTATGCCTTGTTTGAGGAGCTCTGCGTGAATTCCATCGTCTCCTGGCGCTTTGTTTTTTTTTTTTTAGAGATAAGTGTGCAAAATTACGTACTCTTCCGTATGTGTTATTTTCGTAAACCTGAATCAATGGAGGTCGTAAGCCTTGCTGTACGTGATATTACAGATTCAGATTATTTCTATGGTTTGAAAAACTTGTAGAACAGAACAAAATTTAAAAAATAAATGCATTTACCTTATGCATCCTTTTGATGTGGTATTTCAAAGACGAGGAAGTCTTGAAGGTCTTCTCGCAGAGAGGACACCTCTGCGTGACACGGTTAACAATCTTATGGCTGCTCCTCAAATGCTCGTAGAAGACTTTCTTATTGGCAGACACGGCGTCGCACCGGTTGCACAACCAAACTCCTTTTTTATTCTTGGTCCCATGCTCTTTCAGGAACTTGTATTCAGTTTTAGTTACTGATTTCATCTGAGAACAAAAGGTTAGGATTGAAATGGTCTAAATACTTTCAAAACTTAGCCTATCATTACATACTTTCATTTTAACTAGACTAATCACTAAATCAATCAATCGATTCTCCCTTTCACAACCCACTCAGGAGCATAGGCAGGCAAGAAGAGCTCTCCATTGCACTCGATGTTGCGCAATGTTTATGATTTCCTCTCAAACCATGTCCAACATCCTCAGCTCTGCCTCGAAGGAAAGTAACACGGTATGAGAGAGTCCTCCACATCTTCGAGATCCTGATGGGAGGAAAAACAGCGCTCTCATCGGCCAACTGTCATTCGGCATCCTTAACATATGCCCAAACCATGCCCATCTCCTCTCCGTAATGGTGGAAGTGATGGGCCTGCGCTGGGTGCGGCGACGTATAGCATCATTCGTGATGTGGTGGTACCATCTTATACTCAAAATTCTCCTGAGGCACTTTGTTTCAAATGCAGATACTTTTTGTGCCTGGGCTTTGGTCAGGTGCCAGGACTCACACCCATACAGGAGAATGGGCGACACACACGCATCAAATAGTTTACATTCTTCCATACCTAGGTCATGTTGTTAAAGGCGCCACTTGCCATACTGATACGTATCGGGAGCTCGGCCCCGAGGTTGTAATTGTTGCTCCCAAGTATTTAAATTTATCCACCCGGGAGACTAATGGGTCATTTACTTATAAAAAAAAATTGACACGCAAACAGTGTGATAAATTTTATCCCTTTCCTTATCTCTTTTTAATGCCTCTTTGTAAGGATTGTTAAGACAGTAAAAAATGGTTTATTACCACAATCAGCCAAAATGGAGTACCTAATTAATTTCTAGAGATATCTGTTGTAAAATGATGATTAAAAGTAAATGATATGCACACTTACAGTTGTTGAAGACCTATTGTGCAACTCCTCGCTTTTGTCATTGTGAGTATCCTTTATGTGTCGTTTGAGTGTTGCCATAGATTTAAAATCTAAATCACAGAAATCGCAAGTGTGCTTATAAATTGAAAGTTTGACGTTGTGTTCCGTGTGCAGATGGTCGACGAGCTTACATGGCTCTACAAACATTAAAGGGCACCTGCTGCACACGTAGTCCCCCGTCTCCGACAGTTTTCCTTCACTTTTCTCAATCTCCAACTCTACCTCTTTCCGTTTGGACATCTTCTTTACCTTAACATCCTCTTCTTCTATTATTTTAGTCTTTCTCTTTTTCTTCTTTTTAACTTTCGATGATCTCGTCGGACGAATATCGATTTCTTCTTCTTCATACTCCTAAAATAGAATCAGATAGGTATTTTATTTTATTTATTTACTGAAAGAAATTTAAATACAGTTTCAAGGTATCTGAATTTTAACAAAACGAAATAATATCGCAATTTAAATGGGATGTTTTTTGAAGAATCGAAATTGATAAAATATATATAGAAAAATATTTGTAGCCTATAGCACTCATTCAAAATAATACTTGGTATAGAGAGTATTATTATTATATCTCTGGCTTGCCAAGTTTAACAGTTAGTATTGAACTGATGAAAATCAGAGTATGAGTTAGAAGTTATAAAAAAAACAATAAAAAAATCAAAGGTTTTAAAACAAGATTCCCTTCACTGGATAATGACTGGTATCCTGAAATTCACGTTCCAATTCAATGCAAGAAGCTCTTGCTTAAAACTTAATTGGTTGCCAGTAGTTACGCATCTAATGTATTGGATAAAACATTTTCAGAATAGCGAAATGTCAAAAGTCTCAATAAAAATTGGATATGACGCAACTCAATCGTCTGTTTTTCATTTCAGAATAACCGTCATTGACTGGTATTCTCAAATTGGCAACCGAGCGAGAGCTTCTTGCGTTGAGTTGTAACGTGAATTCCAGAATACTAGTCATTATCTGTTTTGGAAAACATTGTTCCGTTATATCACATGGCAACATTTAAGATGAGCATGTCTCAATATGTTGCCGTGGACTAAAAAAAAAAAAGCATGTCTCAATACAATATGCCCAGTGACATCTATGATGTTATGTGTAATTTTCTTTTTCTTTGTAATGAATTTATAAAAATAATGTCTCCAAGAGTATTAATGTGATTTCAATAACCTAAAGCCTTTTCCAAGAATTAGGATATCAAATGCATGAGATTTTGGTAAAATTGATTTTCAGCGTCATGAACAATCGAATCTTCTGAAATCACACGATAAAGATTTCAGGTTTACGTATTAGAATAAATTACAATGAAAAATGTTCTGCTTTAAAAAAAGAAAATATGTCAAGCCACACATCAGATTAAGAGACAACTCAGTATACATGCTACAACAAAAAAACATATTTTGTTTGTGACCTATAGATATTATGAATATTAATTAGAGTATGATTAAGTTTGGTTATTAGATAATACATAGTTCCAATAAGATGGGGAACAATAATTAAACTAAACTAATTCTTACCTCTTCATCTTCTATTTCTTTCTTAATAGTATCCGGATCAATTAAATCGGTATCTAACAAAGGATCTTGTAAAATATTTAGAAGATAATCCGGTTCTTCTTCGACATCGTCCTCAAAATAACAAATTTTTTCGCGATTTTGCATCGTAAATTATTTATAAACACACCATAATCATATTTCGTTTTAAAATATTGATAAATAAAAACTATATATTGGAATATTCATGTATAAAACACTGATAAAACTCTATTTGACATTTTAAAACAACCAACCAGCCATTCATATCCTGCAATGCAATAACATAAGGTAGCCATATTGTAAAATAAACTGTCATAATTTTCCATAAACAATGAATATATTAGGTATAAGAAAATTTTCTTTTGCAACATTAATTTTCATAAAAAAATCTACATAGTTAAAGGTAAAATTATTAATATCTATAGATTTTATAGAAGGCTTATTAAGTATGTTAATATTTTGTGTGTTTTTTTTAAGAAAGATGAAACTTGAACTAACTTACTAACTTGATTATTTTATGTCGCCTAGTTTAGTTTTAGTAAAAAACTATTTTATTTGGATTTGATTAAAATTAAGTATTTTTTTGTACGTATCTAGATAAACACTATAGTTTTTCAGAATTTTTAGCATCAATGTTGTCAACCGCCCACATAAATTTTTCGGATTTACTAGGCTGGAGGCTCTATTGATTTTTTATTTACAGGTTGGACAACCTGCAGATCTGTAAGCAGAAGTTTGAATCAGTAAAAAGGAAACAATCAATTGCACAGTAACAAAACATCTAACTCAGATCACATACAACTTTTTTGTACAATGCTAAAGCTAGAATGAAAATAACACACGAACTGCAGATTCGTTTGACATTTCTCAAAGTTGTATTTACGTCAAAATGAATTGAATTTTGTCAGAAAATATTATCAATAACAAAAGTTTGATCGCGTAAACTACATCACACAGTAAGTAATTCTCATAAATTTGAATGTATAATTCTTATACAGCGTATGATTCATCAATGATTTATTTAAATATGACATTGTCCTTACAGTGCCTTACACCTACACAATATCGATATAATTTTCTTTGTTGAATAAGATGTAGGTATATTTTGTCAATTGATAAAATCATATTTTGTAATTTAACTAATTCTATTTATTTATTATTAGTGAAACGACAATGACCAACAATATCTTCATTTCAGATAAAAACACCAATTTTAGAATCAAATAATAAAATGTCACTCCATGAAAGAGAAGTTTGTATGAGAAAATAGGCAATTTTTAAAATTGATTTTTACTTAAGATTGGTTGATAAAATACTTCAAATGTTATCAATTCAATCCGTAACATGCTTATTTACCAATCTGCATATAAATTTGATATGTGTTTCATAAAAAAAAGCAAAGAAGCCCGCGAAGTAAATAATTACCATAATATGAATGAAAAATAAATGGGTATTTTGGGCAATTATTAAGTTCGCGGACTGATTAAATTTTTTATACGAATCACATATCAACTTTATATACAGATTGGTAAGTAAGCGAATTATGGATTGATTTGATATCATTTGAAGTATTTTATCAGAGAATTTTTAAATAAAAATTAATTTGAAATGTTGGCAATTTTATCATATAAACTTTTCTTGCTTGGAGGGACACTTTATTTTTCGATCTGGTGTTTTTGTTTGGAAAATGAAGATGTTGCTGGTCTTTGTCATTCAATTGTGAAGTGGTTGGTGGTCTAGCGGTTACGACGCCGGCTTTCGCACTGTTTCGTGCGGAGGCCGTGGGTTCGATCCCAGGTGCCGACCATCTTCCTCTTTCATGACACAAGCTTTAAGTAGCTTACTGTGAAAGAGTCAATTGGGGATGCAAATGTTGTCCCACCTCCTCGCGGTGCATCCTGGGCAGTTTCTGGTGCTGGGTCGCTCATGTGGGGGTGGCTACTCCTACATGAGGGATCGGGCTATGCCGGGACTGGCTAAGAGGACAATACCAATCTAAGGTGTTAAGCGTACCGTGCCGATGGATGAATGGCTGGGGGTTTACCCAGTCTAAACGGTGCATCTCCGATACCTGGGCGCCTCGGGGATTAACCTCAGCCCTTCAGCCGACATGCGGGGCTCTGTCGGCTGTGACTTCCTTTCCCTTGCTAAACCTGGGACGGTCATGAACGTCAATACAATCACTAATAAAGTGAACGCTTCCTCACTGGATGGTCACCCGGCCAGCGAGGAACTGACTCCCTCGGGAGTAACACCATCCACTAACTAAGGTAACATGGATATCAAAAAATCCGCAAGGAACCTACTGTCCCTTAGCAGGAATAATCTATGCATCACGAGGTCCCTAACGGGGCACTGCAGGCTGAACAAGCATGCACATGTGCACCATAGGGATATTGGACTGTGGCATGTGCAGGGTGTGTGGGGTATCACTTGAGACCCCAATGCACCTCCTGTGTGAGTGCCTACCGATGATGCATAATAGACACAAAAATCTGGGCAAATTTCTAATGTGCCCAGATGACATCAAAGAGTTGAACGCCAACAAAATCCTGCGCTTCCTCCAGGAGGCCGGGTTGAGCAATGAACTCTAGATACAGGGCCAGTCACAAAAGTTCCATTATGGGACACAGTGACGGCGGCCTCCATGGAGGCTGCAGGCTAGTATTCAAATAATAATAATAAGAGTCAATTGTGTGTATTTGTGTTCACTTTGAGTGAGCACAGATTCATTTAAAAAAAAAATTGGATAGATTAGGCGATTTTATAAAATTCACAAATGATAACATTATGATTGGTACAGGTTGGTTTAAGGTTGGAACATAGTTATAGAGGGGGGGTTTGAGGGGTGGAATTCTCCATACATTTTTGGACACTTTCCTGAGTGATAACACCACAAAAAATTTCTGTTTTCAGCTTTCCTATTTCTAAACCCTTCTGATTTTCACTATGGCAAGTAAAGTCGAGGAAGCTTTGGAACACATTCGAATCGCTGAATCCTGTTTAAAAACATCGTTTTTCAAATGGAGACCAGATTTCGATTCCGCTGCTGATGAATACAACAAAGCTGCTACGTGTTATCGTATCGCTAAATCCACGGAGAAAGCTAAAGAATGTTTGAGGAAAGCTTCTCACTGTTATAAAGAAAATAAAGCCATGTTCCACGCTGCTAAGTGCTTAGAACAAGGCATACTCCTATGCAAAGACTCTGGCACCCCGAACGAGATTAGAAAATATGCAGAGGAAGCCGCCTCGTTATATCAGCAACATGGATCTAATGATGCCGCTGCTAGTGCCCTGGTTAAAGGAGCTTCAATTCTAGAACAGCATAATCCCGATATAGCCCTGTATTTGTATCAGAGAGCTGCGGATGTGGTTACCATTGAGGATGGTGATCGCCAGGCTGCGGAGTATTTGAACAAGGCTGCGAGGATTATGATCAAATTGCAAATGTACGACCAAGCTGCCGATGCTTTGAGGAGAGAAATAGGTATTAAAACTTCTTTTTTGCTTTTTGTTAACAGAGAGGAGGTCCACTCCAGTCTTTTCTATCTAGTACACTTCATCCACATACCATTTCTCGTACAACTTCTCCTAGTTCTTTTGTTTCTGACCTGGCTGTCCTTTTGTTCGACCACATCATTCTCTGTTGACCACATCTTCTTATGCCTTCCTTTCTATTTCCATCATTTGTTTCGACATGCCTAAACCTTTCCTAACAAGCACTATCTTCCATACCACATATTCCTTCCCATTCCTTTCCATATCCCACAGAGTCTTACCACACATTCTTCATAGAGCTCTCATCTCTACTACATAGCTACTTACATTATTCTTTTTATGTCCATGTTCACATTTGACTTCCATACATCATTGATATGCTTGTAGTGAGACGTTGTTGTTTGTCATAATAGGTCTTAGTGCACCACCCACCCTGCTCCCAGCCACTTTCCTACGTTCTGGTTTGAGTTGATAATTACACATTAACTGACAAAACTACAAACCGATTGACTGAAAATTAATAAATACTATATGTACCTGTTTGACAAGTGTTTGGTTTCAACGCGTACTTAGAGAACACACACACACATACTCCCTTTATGGCCCCCCGCACAACGCAAGCCAGCTCGGAGGAGACCAATCCGCAGCAAACCCGACACACACGAAACCGACCCCTAGCTCGATCAAAGCAATCAAACGGAAAAGCCGGCCCCACACAAATCAAGCCCGCCGTGGATCCCCCCCAAACCAACAATGCGGGATGCCTGAACCCCACTCAGGAGCATAGGGAGGCATCAAGAGCTCTCCATTGCGCTCGAAGGCGTCCGAGGCTCATTGTGCCTTTTCTGACCGGTTGAGGTTTAAGGACGTGAGGTGGTCAACTTCACGGTCCCGATCTAATTTTTCGATTTCCTGCCTCTTACATGCTTGAAAAACCAGAAAAAAAGAACAGAGGTGCTATTCTTAGCCGGCAACCCCACGGCGAAGCTCTATTAAAATCTCCCTCTATATAGCACATTTTCTTTCCAAAATCATGGGAAAATTGTTCATAGTTGTCTGGTGATGGTCGATGATGCTATTTTAATCAATAATAACATGTATCTGCAGGAAATATTATATTGAAGAAATTGTTCATAGTTGTCTGGTGATGGTCGATGTGCTATTTTAATCAATAATAACATGTATCTGCAGGAAATATTATATATTGAAGAAATTTTTTTACACAAATACACTCTTGTATCGTGAAAGAGGAAGATGGTCGGCTCCTGGGATCGAACTCACGACCTCCGAACGAAACAGTACGGAAGCCGGCGTTGTAACCGCCAGTCTACCAACCACTTCACTTGTGATACTTGGTCATAGGTTCCTTCTCACAATGTGGTAAAATGATCCTTTTGCTTGCCTGACGTCTGACGGGTTTTGCTGCCAATCGGTTAATAATTTATTTATCACATTAACAGCTAAAGCCTTTTACATAAATATTCATAACAAAATCAAATCAAAAAAAATGATAGGTTATAGTCTTTACACTGCTTTTATTAAGGTTATGTTTATTTCCAGGTTGTCAACAACAAGTGGAAGCTATACAAGCAATTGGACGTTTGACCGTGGCACTAGTTCTCGTCCAACTGGCCCGAGGGGACACGGTAGCAGCCGAGAAAGCCTTTAAAGAGTGGGGAAACTGCTGCGAAGGTCCCGAAGTCCAAACATTGGAGATGCTCCTGCAAGCGTACGACGACGAAGACCCGGATGGTGCCATGGCCGCTTTAAATAGTCCTTTCATTAAACATATGGATGTGGAATTTGCACAATTGGCTAAGATTCTTCCATTGCCCCAGGGAATCGCAGCGCCCAAAGCCGTAGTTAGGGAAAATGCTGCTCCATCCTATGTTTCTCCAAGTGCTGCTGGAGGAGACGGAGGGACCACATCTTCAGGGCCCGCACCACCGGCTGCTGACGATGATGAACTCTGTTAAATATCCTGGATTAAGGTTTAGACTCTTTACACAGAACAATTATATATATAAACATCCTTGGCATCCATTGGATTAACTTCTTAATTTGGCCTAGTGTACTTTAAACTCCTTTAATACTTGTTTCAGTACATACACATAGTAATCTGTTAATTTCATCTGGCATTTAACTTTGAATGCAATGTTGTGTGAAAGTGAATGATAAGAACTTGGAACAAGTGGATGAGTATGTCTATTTAGGTAGTCTATTTAACAGAGATGGAAGGTGTGAAAAGGAGATTGAAAGAAGGAAACTGGCTGGTAGAAAGGTTGGCGGTGCACTAAGACCTCTAAGAGAAATAAGAATGTATCTCTTAAATCCAAACAGTTGATGCGCAATCCTGATACCATCCATGATGTATGGGATATGGACGAAAAATCTGGAATTTGGAATATTTGCTGTAGAAATGAGAACACTGCGTAGGATATGCGGAAAGAGACTGATTGATAAGGTGAGGAATGATAATATTAGAAAGGAATGTGGAGTGGATGAGTGTAGTTACTAGAATGAAAGTGAATAAATTAAGGTTGTTGGGCATGTAGAGAGAATGAACGAAGAGAGAATGACTAAAAGGATATATAAATTTGAAAGAATGGGTGCACCTTAATTAATGGTCCGTCCATATTGGTGTCATCTTACAGGAGGGCCAAGTCAGGTTGTGAATTTTGTATGAATACACCTATGTCAGAGATATATGGTCTCTTATATATTGTGTTAGAAGACATCCCATGCAAACTTGCCACTATTTCAATCAACAGCTATGCCGCCAGATCTGCCGTCGTTAATCTTAAATATTGATAGCTGAAACCAGTACACAAAATATTAATTTGACATTGCTGTCAAATATAAGTAATTTGTGAATATTAGTTAAGAGTTGAAAACTCTGGCTTCAAATACATCTAAATTGGTTATGTCACTTGAAAAAAAAAACTCTTTTTTTTTATAAAAAGAACAGCTATGATTGGTGTTATACAAAACACAAATCAGAAGATAGTAGCGAGACCATAGAAAACATTTTAAAAGAAGTGTGAATATAAGTAGGTACTTATAGCCAACGAGGATTTTTTGTAAAGTTCGTTTTTAGTATTTACCTCTTGAGCTCAAAAATGAATTTGGTTGTAAATTGTTTTTAATTTGTTTAAAAATTGTTGGCACGTATATAATCTTTAAGCACAGGAACCTAAAAAAATTAAAAAAAAATCATAACTTTCAATTTTACTATTTTAAAATGCTGTAAATTTTTTAATAAAAGCTTAGAATTTTGTTCCACGCAATATTTAAAATATATTTTTTACGCAAATAGGATTAATTTTTTGTCAAGTCAAAGTGTTCTGTGTGATGTTTCTAACCTAAAATTTATTATGATCCATAGAAGAATTAGCATTTAATAAATCTCTACGGAAACCCAGAAATTAATCTGTGGTTTGTTTGTGATTTGACGAAATATCTTAACCATAGATGATTTTTGTTGAAAGCTAATTTTAAAATGATTGTTTTGTGCTTTTGAGGTTGAATTTTTATCTTTTCGTGTACAACATTCCGTTTTAGATTTTTATTTGTAATATCGTAGGCTCAATGCTACAAATGGATATCTCAAAATTAACTGGTTTAAAAAAATAGCTATCCCAGGGTTTGCTTATATGCTGTTTAAGAGTGTACATTTTCATATTAGGTATAATAAAAATTCTATTTCTTTTAGAGATGTGATATCTAACATATAAAAGAAAGTCGGGTTAGTACAAACACATATAACTCGAGATCGGCTGAACAGATTTTTATGATGCTTGGTTCATTGGATTCTTCTCCGCTCCGAATATAAAACACCGAAAAAGAGATAGAAAATAATATAAAATATAATATTGAAGAACGGATTTACTGACAACAACGCCATCTGTGATTTTTTTTATTTAAACAACACAATTTTTATTTACTTCATAACCATTGAGTTTCAAAACATTGACATGCAGATTTTTGATAGAATTTCTTTCAAGCTTTCAGAAATAATTTTTTAACATTCAAACATATTATGTATATTAAACGTATTTTTGTATAAATTATAGATTTGAAATCAATATTCATAGTATAGACTACAGGACGTCTGTCGGGAAAGGTATTTTTTTAATAAAAGGAGACATATCTGATTAAGTATGGAATAAAATTTCATAAAAATGACTCCCACTGCTCTAATAACTGTAATTTTTCATGAATTTTTGCATCAATAAATTTTAATTGTTGTTAACGATATGGAATTGATGTTTTTGGGCTTACAGCAGCAATTTTTTCATAATCGACCTTCAAATTTTTTGACCACTTTACGAATGGTTGACAAATTAGTTGCTTTTTCTCAACTGAAAATTCCACAAAGTTTGACAGCAGTGTAACCCCATTAATCGGAAAACTAACATTGGTGACAACAGCTGTCAAATTTCAATGCTGGCACTTTTAGGAAAGAAAATTACACACTTACTGAGACATCCTTTATATATAACTTTGTATTTTCATGAAACTCTTTACCAAACTATACCTCCGAAAATTATTTATAATAATAGCATTTGGCCTACGATACATTAATTTTGTACTTTATGCAATGATTTTATGTATGGCATACATCGGATGTATTGTCTATGGATCTCAGAATATCATAAATAATTATTAATGAAATGAAAGAAGCAATTTGAAATCTTTGTTATTTTGGCAACATTGTGTCTTGATATAATATATCATATTATGACAGTAATCCAAACGGATTGCATCAATTTGGAATGATCGTGAGTAACAATAATAACAAAAAATGTAATAATTTGAGCAGTGTTGCTCAATTTATCACAACCCTGGATAGATAGGCACGATTGACTTATATAATATTTTACTACATACTAGAAGCGCCGTCTCCTAAAACACGTCTACGAATGGAACCCATTTTACTCATCAATGTGTTTAGTATGCAATCCAGCAGTCTTTCCATTTGAGATTGTTGCATTGTCAAATATTAATACTTTTTCTATGATATTTTTATTTAGATACTTTCCTTATTAAAAGGTATCAAAAAAATACAATTATTAAAGGCCTAGGAGCGATAAGATGACAAGCCACAAATTACATTTTTTACAGGAGTGTGAAATGAAGATTTCAAAACATTCTATAATTTTTGTAAGTAGCTTATCACATTCTTATAAAAAAAAAATTAAAATAAATACTCTCTGAGTGATACAATGTTTTCAAAATTAATGTAACCAATATAAAAATATTTAATCTTTTGACATTGTTTTTGGGTAGTACCTACTTATGCAAATACCTTAAGTCTTGCTGATATATAAGTCTGTTTTTGTAAAAATTGTGGCTTGTCATCTTATTCCTCTAAGGCCTTTAATTGATAAATGCTATCCCTTTTGTCATAACAATTTGAAACAACAAGAAAGAGACAGGTATAGTTCAAATAAGCATGCAAAATAATTTGACACAGGTACATTGTTTTGAATGCTGCTTCAAATACATAGTATTTATGATTATTCAAAATACTATTAATAGATGTCTCTCTGATGCTGTCAAATATATTTTCGAAATTTGCTGCTTTCATGACCATTAGGTACGATATAAGTGTCCACTGAAAATATTATATAGGTGTTGAGCTGAAGAGCAATATTAAGTGGAAATTATAAAATTGAATTCATTAATTTTTATATAAGATTTCATTATCAATGAAACAAATTCAACATCGTTACTTTTTAACCATAGAATATTTAATTTCAAATTATTAGTGTTTAAATCGCCATAGATAAAAATATTGTTGAAAATTTGCTACATGCATATTATTATTATTAGGTTAACTGTAAAATAATGTAACTTGTTATTGTAAATTACCGTAAAGAAAGCCTATAATAATAATTATAATATATTTTATTTAATTTTAATGTACAACATATTTATTTAAAGAATGAGAGTTTATCAATAGTTGATGTAATACAATATAATATTGAGAATTGTGAAAAGTCTTAATATGGTGTTACTTTTATGATTCAAATTAACTAAAACTATTGTATTGTATAGTTAATATTTTACAAAATTAGTACGCATAAGGTTGACAGTTCTTTGTATAATTTGTGAAGCTTCTTCGTATACATTAATTTTTACGACTGGCAACCTTTATATTTTCTTTTATCTATATTATTATAAGTATTCTTTAACTGATAATTTTGTCTATGACGCAAAATAATATATTACTATATATTGTTGATGTTTAAAATCTTTCGTTTTGTTTTAAAGAATATTAAAATAAAATGTTGCTTATTTTTTATGTTTTTAATAATACTATATTATATGTTATTACCGACCTCGTTAGCCTAGTGGCTTGGACACAGATGAAGAGGTCCCGGGTTTGATTCCTGGTTGGGTCAGAATTTTTTGTGTGAGAAAGTGTTTCTTACTTAAAATTTCTATGAGAATTTGCCTGTCGCAAATTGGACAGGACTGAAAAAATGCCTCAGGCCGAATATTCTGACACCTTTTTTTATAGAAATAAAATATTTTATTTTACTAAACTTTTTTAGTATGAGTTGAGAATAAAACTGCCTCAGGCAATAAGTTCCACTGACACCTTTGTATAGAAAAGTGTTATATTATTGATATTGTGCTGTATTCTTTATTGTGCTCATGACTATTGGACTATTAAATATTTTTATTTAAATAATAATTATTAGAGTCAGATTTATTGTAATTTATTCAGTTTTATTGGTTAAAATAAAATATTTAACTAAAATATGTTAAGTACAACTTTATTTTATTTTTTTTGTGTTAGCCTGCAAGTTTCTATTTCTTTTTTTTTACCCACCCCAAACGGCTAATCGTAGAGAAGTGAAATTTGGAAAGCAGGTAGGTTTTAATACAAAACCTTCCACTAAGAAACGATTTTTGGAAATTCCATCCCTAGGGGTGAAAAATGGGGTTGAATGTTTTTCAAAGTATGCGAATATCTCGGAAACTAGACATGGTACGAACTTGAGATTTGCTATATGAATTCTCCTATAGAAATGAGTAGTAGCATATTTTGAAATTTTTGCAAATTTTTACTAAAAGGGATGAAAAAGGGCACATATAAAAAGGGATGATTTTTAAGTGGCTCCTAAAAAGTTTAAAACTGGTTTTATCGAACTTTCAAAAAAATAATTACCTACTTCAGAAAGAGTCAAGTTATACTACTTATTTCGTTTTCAAAAGATAACATTAATAAGGGGGGAAGGGGTGAGGGGCGCATTTTATTGACCAACCATATCTCTTAGATAAATGAAGTTAGAAAGCTGTAAATTAATATATAGATTCTTCACTTAAAATCAAAATAAATTACGTGTTTCAATATTCAAAGATTCAGTTTGAGAGAAGATAATATTGGGGTTATGTTTCGTACGCGTATAGTGGTAATAATAATAATACAAATACGTGCCTATAATAGCGGCAGCCGTTAGTAAAACATAGGTAGGTAGGTACCTATCGCGAGTATCGCCACACCGCGTGGATTACGTCATAGTATTGTTTTACTATAGTTCATTTTTTTTAAAGATACAGTACTAGAAAATTCGGCATATTCCCATTTCATTCTTTACATACATAAGAAAGAGACAAAATACTTCTATAAGATTTATGACTTCGTGGAGAGGCGGTACAGAACCTATTGTTACGCAGGTAGTTGTTTTTAAGGGTTGTGATACAAACTGCACGAGTTTTATGAAATGCACTCAGTTTATCGTATTTACTTCTCATTTTTTATCGAAACTGATTTATGTTATATTTTATATTATTAAAAATACATTCAGTTGTTATATATGTTTATGTATTTCATAAAGTATAAATTGTTATATAATATTGTACACAGATTAAAAAATGCGCTATGAAGACATAAAAAGTGCAATAGGTGTAGGATCATTATAGACATACAGATAAAAAAGTATTTGATATACCTACGCTAATTATACACAGATTAAAAAATGCGATATGCGGACATACAAAAATGTAATATATGTAGGATCATTATAGATAGATCAAAATAAAAAGACATATAGATAAAAGCTTTAGATATAAAATAATTATACATGGATTAAAAAATGCGATATGCAGATATGAAAAAATGCATTAGTTGTAGGATCGTTATAGGCAGATTTAAATAAAAAAAAACATTAGGTAGGTATAAAATAATTAAACACAGATTAAAAAAATTATAATTATATTACAACATGTTAATGGCTTACGCCGTTAAATTGAAATAAATAAATCTTCAAATAAATAATAAATCTTTAAATCTTCAAAATAAACAAAAATAAATTAAAATCAACAAAAACTTTGTCAGTTCTACTTGAGTATATTTGGTTAAAACGTTTTCGGACAACCGTCCATCTTCAGTACCTAACCTTAACAATACTACTGCTGCTGAAGATGGACGGTTGTCCGAAAACGTTTTAACCAAATATACTCAAGTAGAACTGACAAAGTTTTTGTTGATTTTAATTTATTTTTGTTTATGAAATAAATACATAAATATAATATACCTAGGTTCATTTTTATCGAATTATAAAGTTAGCGAAAGTCGATAAATAAATAACTTTAAAAAACCTTTTCTCTGACTTATCGAGATGTTAGCGAAGACAACCGCACTTCTCGAATTCGAAAATATTATGAGTGTGCTACCTGGTTAAGGGTGGCTACTGTTACCGCCTCTCAATAAAACAATAAATCTTATGGAAGTGTTGTGTCTCTTTCTTATGTATGAAAAGAATGAAATGGGAATATGCCGAAATTTTTCTAGCACTGTATCTTTAAAAAAAATGAACTATAGGTGACCCGTCGAATTTCCTTTAAATAAATAATATTATTATTATTGATAATGGGCGAGCAGCTTACAGCTGATGTGCCCATATCAGGCTTGCACAATTAATTATATCCCAAATATTGGTCCAGTTTATTTTTAAAAACATTTACACTTGAGGCTTCAACAACTTCACCAGGCAGTCTGTTCCACACCTCAACCACACGATTCTATATTCGATAATATATTCGAGGTTTCAGTTTAATAGAAAGTGTTACATTAATAAAATGCAGTTTTTCGTCATGAACATAATTACATTTAGCTAATAATAATTTATTGCATTGTGTAATAATAATTATTATCGTTGATTCGGATGCCAGATGAAGTTCGGCGGGTCATACCTAAGTTTGTAATCAAAACAATTCCTCCATAATGCTGCCTTCTTCTTCTTCGCCCTTGCCTTTGTCCCATTATTTAGGGTCGGCTCTCCTTGTCCTGTTGCGCCAAGATTGTCTGTCCAACGCCATCTCTGGCTCCACTTCAGATTATATTAGGTTCCTATTGATGCTCGACAACCATGTGACGGGTGATCTGGCTGGAGTCAATGTCCATGGCTCTCTGGATTGTGTTGTCTTGTGGTCGTCTCATAACATGCCCATAATGCTACCTTAAAAAAAAAAGATGGCGGTGTAGTAGGAAATAACTCACATATGAAGCCTGTTTCCTTATTGTATAAATTGTTGAAAGAATTGACTCAATTTAAACCACATTTTACCGAATTATTATGGTAAGACATTAATTTGGAGTGAATGTGAATGGGGGATTTAAGTGTCACCGACTAACACCAAAGACTACAAAAAAAATAGTGCGTTGATGCAAACCAACTCTGGGATAAAAATGAGAAAGACTTTAAATAGTTTTTTTTTAAAAGGGATCTGTTATTGATATTCATATGAAAAAAATCGTCAAAAATTTACTAACTTAGGTAGGTATCTCAAAAATGTTTGTAAAGTATAAAGCTGTTGACCCCCCGGGGGCTGAGAATCTTGATCTGAAGATCACCAACCAGCGACTCGTATTGATTTATGAATGATTCCGCACCCCTCACACCAACATGTTTGTGCGTCACAGTGGGTCCGTGTAGGTATACCTTTATTCTAATTGATTTCTGATTTATTACCACGATGCGTGTTGACGGCAAACTATAATACCTACGTTCATTCCGGCACTTCGTCAAAAGAGGGCGGTAGTATAGCTAACTATTTATCAAATTACATTTTTTTTATATCGCCTTAAGGTTCCCATATTTTTATTGATGTGAATTCTAGAAAGTACTTATGGCCAAACCACCCCCCTTCTGGATGAAATGCGATAAGAGAAACGAAACGATACGGCAAAAAACAAAAGTAGTGACATATTATAATATTGTCCAACGTATCGCTTCTCTCAAATGGCGGTAAGAAGGTCCAGGCAGAGAAATGGTCGAAGGGAACCGGACAACAACAGACCACCCTGTTAAGTACATTGGTGTAAAATGGTTCCAGAGAGAACGCAACCTGGAAGAAAATGGAGGAGGATTTGCCAGAAAATTACCGAAACAGGGAACAAGCCCTTGCCGTTGTGATCGATAACGCCAGAGTTACCCGACATTTGGGACTCCAAGAGGAAAATATTTTCCTGACAAATGAGTGTCTGTGTAACCGTCAGTAACCTTGGTAATTGTGGTTCATCTTATATCTTCTGAATTTGTCAATTTCCTATGGAGACACTTCCCATAAATCAGGAGGTACAAAATACAAGACCAATAATTATCGCTGACTATACAAAGTGTATTTTTGCTGCTGATTTGTGGTGAAGCAGTCATGTTTCGTATGACGACATCATCTGCCAATAGCGTTTCTCCATGATATCGACACCCGGTAGCAGCCTGCCACATCCTACAATGACGCCCTATCTACCAAACTATCAGCAACCTATAAGTCTTCATAGAGTCAACGCTGTCCTGGGTTGTGCTCGGTGCCCACAGTGAGAAACATTTATTGTTCCTACAATAATATGGGAGCATCGCGGCTCGAAACGTAGAGAAACAACAAAATACTGACATATCTAGATCCGAAATTCTCATAATTTTCTTTAAGAAGTTTTGTTCAACCGATATCTCATCAGCTGGGGACCTTGATTACATTGGAAATATTATTTAGTTGGAACGTTTATGTAGCTTAAAGAAGTAATCCCATTTTTGAAATCACACGTCTAGGCTCAACGGCCAAAAGAAAAATCTGGGAGCCTACAGGCTCAAACCGGAACCTAATAGCAAATTTTAAAAATGTTGTTTATAATATTTTAAAAAAAATATTATACAACACTTCGTATTAGTTTCATTCGTTTAAATAATTATTATGAACATTTGCTCCTAATATAATAAATATACTTTTCACTATGTACTTAATGTGTAGATAATTACTATTTTAAATTTTATTTATCACCCTATAAACAATTTTAATGGCTAATTTGTTTGTATGTGTGAAGTTCAATAATTATTTTAATGATCTCGGTGATAAAAATTATTTACGTACATACTGACCGTAAATTCGATTTAAAAATAGGAGTTAAGATTTTAAAACAATTATTATTATTTATTTTGTAAGCATTTAGACCGTGTAAGGCCTTTTTCACACGATGCGATCTGGTTCTACTTTTTTTTTTTTTTTTTTTAATATTTTACACATTTAGCCGCCATTCATGATCGCACCATCCGTCCAAATGGACCGATGTCACTCCGTTTTGACAGATGTGGAACTTAGATTTTTTTTCAATAATTTTAATGAAATTCAATCAAGTCAATACACATATTACCTATATATGTATATTATTTTAACAAATTGTAAAAAAGCTTGAAAAATGTAAGTACGTATGTATCAATAATTTTAATTTCAATGGTCACATTACCGCCATCTGTGGAAACATAGGGAAAGCATTGATCTGTAGAATCTTTCCACCAAAATATTAATCAACAAGGCATCTCCCTATTTCTAACAGATGGCGGTAATGTACCCAACAGAACAGCCGTTCCATACTAACTAAAATACTGTATCATTTTAGCCATTTATTCAACGTTTTATTAGTTATTATATTATCCGGAGCGGAGAAGAATCTATGAAATCAAACATCGGAAGAATCTGTTCAGCCGAATTCGAGTTTTATAAGTGTTCGCACTAACCCGTCTTTAATTTATATTAGAGATTATACACGGTGTTAAGTTGGTAGTGGATAATCCGAAGCAGGGAGGTAGAAGACCTCAATACCTATCGATTTGACCCCCATGTATGTTCAGCGATATTGGGTGGTTCAAAAGTTATTAACGTTTTTTTGAAATTTGAATAAAAACCGGATTTCTGACTAAACAACGTAACTGTGGCTAAATTATTTAGACTACGATCATGTTTTTTTTTCTGGAAATAGTCCGATAGTGACCCTTACGCAAAGTATTATTGCTATGAGTCAGCACCCGATAGCTTTTGTTCAAAAAATTTTTTTTCAAGAATTTTTTTCCAAGCACAAATTTTATAAAATCTTTCAAAGGCTCTAGATAAAAAAAATCACGGAACATTTTTTTTTAGAAACTTTCTTAAAAACTTCTACTATTCATGGAAAATTATTCCTGCAAATTTCATTTGGCTGGTATAATGGGATCATGCTAAAACGCTCTCATAACTTGTGCAAGTATCAATATTCAACATTTTTTCATTAACACACAGCTTTGTTATATGGGTGGTAAAAGCCAGTTTGAAAATTATTTGAGGTACCTAAGTGCATAATTTGATGTGATATTTAAATAAAATAAATTATTTATTGAAATAAAGATAAAATTTATTGTTATACACTCTTAAACCTATAATTAAAATTGTAGTACTTTAGAATAAACTGATGGTTCCTTTGTTTAGCCTGAAACCAATATTTCCCGTTATTGTTCAATAATATAAGGTATTTATTTTAATAAAATAGCTCTTAATAGGAACTTCCAAAGACGAAAGTCCATCGGATTTAAGCTGGGGACCTTAGGGGCTAGCTTTTGGACCCCCATGGCCGCTCCTTCGGCATGGATAAATTATGTCGAAAAATGTTCTCACTTAATGGTTCTCAATGTGGTCCCTTTGAATCATTAGGGGACTCTAAAATCATTCAAGGGGTCCATATAAAATGAAAATCCATTTTAGGGTCCCTAAAAATCAAGAGATGGCGGTGTAGTACCAAATAAATCACATATTATGAAACTGTTACCGTATTGTACAATAAATATACCCAATTAAAACCATTTTTTCTGAATAATTATTATGGTAAGATTGCATTAATAGTGGGTTCTTTAGAAAAAAAATGTGTTCTACATTCAGTAGCGTTATGTCAGTTATGTGATACCTATTACTATGTTAACTGCGTAACTTTTTTAAAAATCCTAGAGATGGCGGTGAAGTAGGAAATAAGTCACGAGTGATACACGTTGCGTTATTGTATACGTCGGTGAAAGAATATAGACTCCATTAAAACCAAATTTTACCTAATTATTCTGGTAGGATAATTTCTTTATAATTTGAAAAAACTCAAATGTCACGAATAAGTTTTTGGTTTTCATCTACATTCTTAACGTTTCAATTTATTTTAATTTTAATTTAGAAGATACTTTATTGCCTTATGCTATAACAGATGAAGCTACATGCGTGCATTATGATTAGATGATAAAATAATAAAGGATTGCTTAAGAAAGCGAGCAAGGTTTATTTTATCTTGTAACTAGCTTTCCCGACAGACATAAATAATAGGCATTGATTTCCAATTTGTAATTCATACAAAAAATACGTTTGAATGTTAAAAATTATTTCTGAAAGCTTGAAAGAAATTCTATAAAAAATCCGCTTGCCAATGCTTTGAAAATCAATGGTTGTCAAGTAAACAAAAATTGTATTGTTATGGAATTTTTCACAGATGGCGTTGTTGTTAGGAAGTCAGTTCCATACTAGCTTTTAATGGTTATCTTGTTATCCTGAGCGGAGAAGAATCTAATAATCTAAACACGATATAAATCTGTTCAAACGATCTCGAGTTATAAGTGCTCGCACTAACCCGACTTTCTTTTATATTATAGACTAGCTTTCCCGACAAACGTTGTCCTGTACTATGAATATTGGCTTCAAATTTGTAATTTATACAAAAATACGTTAAAAATACAAAATATGTTTGAATAAAAAAAATATATATTTCTGAAAGCTCGAAAAAAATCTGTGTATTAATATTTATAATATCAATGGTTGCCAGGTAAACAATAATATTGTTGTTATAGAATTGTTCCTTAGATTAGGAAAGAGAGGGGATACGTAACTATGCCCGGTGGCGTGTGACCATTTTTATACTTGTTTCCTATAGAAAAAGTGCCTGTTTGCCACCAGCCTGTCACTTTTCGGATCATCCGTGGCGCTTAAAAGTTTCCTTTCTTCCAGTACCTACCTTTTGTTTGATATCGTATGCATGTTCCTTAGAGTTTATAATTTGCAGTTCTGGCAAAATATTTATATTTAGTACAAAAAATGTATTTTGTACCTGCCAATGTCTGCCACCAAAAAATGGCGAAATGGTCACAGATTCTTAGTACGGCAATGCATAGAAGTTACGTATCCCCTTTCTTTCCTTATCTAAGAATTGTTCGTATATAGTAGGCGTTGGCGTCGCAGGAAACCCGTTACATACTAATTTTAATATTATATTTTATCTCAATGTGACGAACATCTCCTCACTTGTCGAGATAATATGCCTGTGAGGTGTGATGCTACACTTACACGCTTGCCCCAGGCACCAACACCATCACAAGCTCCAAGCCTTCACACACCCCGTTTACACGTTGGTGTTTGTGGTGGTTTGCCAAACCATCGCAAGCGTGTAAATGCAGCATGATTTGCAGGACCTTATCATTGATAAAGACAATGATGTTGCAGCTGCCGAGTATTGGAGTGGAGTGGTCTAGCGGATGGGTGATCGGATTCGTTAAGTAAGTAGGTTAGTATTATATTTTATATTATTTCCTACATTTTCAACTTTTTAATAGTTATTCTGTTATACGGAGCGTAGAAGAATTCAATAAATTATACATCGGAAGACACTGTTCAGCCGATCTCGAATTATAAGTGTTCGCACTAACCCGTCTTTTAAATTACAGATTATCATATTTTGTTAAAAAGAGGATTGTTCGAATGTTACCATCAGATTGATTTTATATCAGGGTAAATGTTTCCGTTATCGGCTCTAGCCTTATTATATTTTAATTATGACCCGGAGTAGGTATAGATGATTGTCTATGATGGTATAAATGATAAAAGACCAAAGGCAGTATTATAATAATTATTAATAATATATTTCGTCTATGGTGTGGTTTGAGTCCAGTGGTTGAGCGGGTGTGCATGTAAGAGTCTCGTTTCTCACCTTTCCTTATCAATTATACATCGGGCTGTAAATCATGTTCACAGTTTAGCGGAGAGACGACTGCCCGCGGGCTGGATCACAGTGGCGTAACACTACACTAAAAAAACTCAAAATAAAACAATGCATTAAGAAAAAAAAAAAAAAAAAAACGTTAACGACGCGCTTCTCATCAGTAAAGCTAGGACGCATTTTTGAAAAGACATAATACTAGATAGATACTGTGCTATTGCCGCCAACATATTGTACATGGTGACGGCTGTTAAACTCATACAATATTTGTGACGTTTGTCGGTAAAAGGTTTGTGAGATTCGTTTTTGTTATTTTTTTACTAATATCTTTCCCGACAGACGTTGTGTACTGTAATCCTTACTTTAAATATTGTTTTCAAATTTGTAATTTTTACCAAAATTAGTTTGAAATATGTTTTAAATGTTAAAATAATATATTTTTGAAAGATCGAAAAGAATACCATAACAAATCTGCCTAGCAATATTTTTGTCGGTAGACAATAATTTAGTTGCTATAGATTTTTTTTTATAGAACTTTAATATTATATTTTATGTGATTTCTTATGCATTTTCCCATTTTTAATTGGTTATTCGGTTATCCGGAGCGGAGAAGGATCCAATAATTCAAACATCGAAAGAATCTGTTAGCCGATCTTGAGTTATAAGTTTTCGCCCTAACCCGACATTCTCTAATATTATAGAAATTTTAGCGTTAACACAGATAAGTTTTATATTTTAACCATATTTTAATTGATTTCTAAAGGAAGTACTTAGGTTATATCTTATTAAAGTTAGTATGGAACGGATATACTGACAACGACAATGCTATTTATGAAAAATTCCATGCAAACACAATTCTATTTACTTAACAACCATTGAGTTTTTAAAGATTGGTACGCAGATTTTTTATTGAATTTCCTTTAAGCTTTCATAAATATATTTTTTTAATATTCAAACATATTTTAAACGTATTTTTGTATAAATTACAAAACTTTAATCAACATTCATAGGTAGAACTACAGGATAACATCTGTCGGGAAAGCTCCATCAGTCACGTTACTTCTACATAATGGAACCAGTTTTCGGTTCTGCACGTCCACAAAATCCCTCTGCATAGCTCAAAACATGGTAGAGACCTGTCAACCGGTCCTGTACAATCGAAGACAATAATATTCCAACTTGATATTTTTACTTGATTCCGGCGTGAAAAAACGTTTTCGGGAATCGAATCGTTAATCGAGCGATACGGTTCTGGATGTTGGAATGAATGCTGTGGAAATGAGATCACTGCGAAGGATATGCGGAAAGAGACTGATTGATAAGTTGAGGAATGAGAATATTAGAAATAATGAATGTGGAGTGGATGTTAGCGTAGTGACTAGAATGAAAGTTAATAAATTAAGGTGGTTTGGGCATGTAGAGAGAATGAACGAGGAAAGAATGACAAAAAGGATATTATTATATAAATCTGAAAGAATGAGTGCATGCAGACGAGGTCGACCTCTAATGACATGGTCCGATCATATCGGTTCAGTCTTAGAGGAGCCAAGTCAGGAGCAAAAGGAATAGAAGAGCATGTATGCGGAATGTTATTTATTTATTTATTTATTCATTTTAAAGATGAACACTGCTCACCATTACAGTGTTATGCGTTTGGAAGAAGCGAAAGAGGTTTGTATAGATAGGAAAGAATGGAAATCCGTAATCTCTGCCTACCCTAATAATTAGTTTAGAATACATTGGATTGTAGCGGGTGTGGCATAGCGCCGCCACTGCCCTAGAGGTGTGTTCAATAAACAATATTAAAGATATATATTTACGAGCGGGCGTGTTAGACGTTGTTTTAACACTCTTTTAAATAATATCATAACCAAACCAACTAACTAGCACCACACAGCATTATTAAATATGTTTCACTTGTAAATTGTACGCGGGCGCATCTCGGCAACCAGTGGCGACATTATTGGAATGACGCTCTGAGTTTTTTTTTTGTTTTTAAAGTAAATCGTATTCCTACTCCGTATTTTAAGGTTTCAAACAAATTTTAAACACGTGAAGGAAATGTGTATATTGTTAGCCAAACATGTGCGAACTCGCCAATGTCAAGGACAAACTGAAGTCGGAGAAAATTTATTGCCTAATTAAAACATGTTTTTAAAACGAAAAAATTCGCTATACTGACATCGGCTTCGTTACAATGAATTTTGTTTTAGTAAATTTTATAGTTTTTCAGGGACAAATTGACGATTTTCCACGACGACTTCGGTATTCACTTTAAAGAGATTTGACCTGTATTTTGAATCACTACTTGTGGGGAGATTATTTTGGTACAACATCACCTATATATAAGAAGGCCTTAGCGCTGGCGGCCATTTTTCCTCTCGGATCACCAGGCCGCCTGCGTTGTTTGACAGATATCATAGAATACATGCAAGTACATCCAGATATAATTTATTTTATTTAGCGTATGGCCATTTCATCACAATTTATATATAATTTCATACAATTAATAAGTACATTTTTGTTTTTCTTTTTAAATCTTATATATAAAAATGGAGAGCTATTTCGCGTTGTCATCGGATGGCGCCTAAACGGCTGGACCGATTTCGCTTATTCTTTTTTTGTCGTGTAGGCTTTTATCAGGAGAGTGTCCTATTAGAACAAAAAAATTAAGAAAAATGCATGGGAAATTAGAAAATATAAGAAAACTATAAAAATGGAGATTTATTTCCCGATATCATCGCATCACGCCTAAACGGCTGGACCGATTTCGTTAATTCTTTTTTTGTCGTGTAGGCTTTTATCGGAAGAAGGTTGATTTAGAAGAAAAAAATTAAGAAAAATGCATGGAAAATTAGAAAATTTAAGAAAACTATAAAAATGGAGAGCTATTTCCCGATGTCAACGCATCGCGCCTAAACGGCTGGACCGATTTCGCTAATTATTTTTTTGTCGTGTAGGCTTTTATCGGGAAAAGGTTGATTTAGAAGAAAAAAATTAAGAAAAATGCATGGAAAATTAGAAAATTTAAGAACACTATAAAAATGGAGAGCTATTTCCCGATATCATCGCATCACGCCTAAACGGCTGTACCGATTTCGCTAATTATTTTTTTGGCGTGTAGGCTCTTATCAGGAGAAGGTTGATTTAGAAAAAAAAAATTAAGAAAAATTCATGGAATATTAGGAAATTTAAGAAAACTATAACAATGGTGAGCTATTTCCCGATGTCATCGCATCACGCCTAAACGGCTGGACCGATTTCGCTAATTCTTTTTTTGTCGTGTAGGCTTTTATCAGGACAATGTCCTTTTAGAAGAAAAAAATAAGAAAAATTCACGGGAAATTAGAAAATTAAAGAAAACACAGTAAGTAGGTAATCTTTGTAGTACTTTTTACAATATAATTTTCTTCTACTTTTGAATTTTTATTAATCGACATTTGAAAGAACTGTCAGTGGATTGATTGTTGTTGCAATTGTTAGAATGCGAATGTAAAATATATCGTATGAAATGGTATGAAATAGATTGATTTGATGGATAAGTCATACAATATTCATTGCAGTTATTTTTTTTAAGGAGTTTTGGTAAGTTTTAATACAAGGAATTCATTATTGTAATGAAGTGTAAGGAGTTTTGAAAACTTTCTTTATTTACAGAGATTTTTAAAACCGCCAGCAAACAGAATCGTGTATATAATATTGCTATTAAGGAGTTATCCTTAATTGAAGTTCATTTTATAAGGAGTTTTGATAAGTTTTAACACAAGGAATACAATATGATTATATTGAAGAACAAGTAGAATATTTTTTTGTTTGTTTGAAAATCAATTCTTCGTTTATGGGCTGATTTTTACAGAGGATGAGTATATACCTACATATAACGTAAATATAATCTGCATCGTTAATATGTAAAAAAAGCTGGATATTATTTGCTAATGACCTAGCATTTGTTTCTTTATTGAAAATAAAAATTGCTAGGTACACTTCCACCATGTTGTAATAGAAGATAGAAAAAAATCACAGATACTGCATTCAATGTGCTTTTTATTTATTTCCATTGTTTTGAAAGAGAAGATTTAAGAACGCAATGTTGTGTGAAAGTGAATGTCGAGAACTTGGAAGTATATCTATTTAGATAATTTATTTAGAAGAGATGCAAGGTGTGAAAAAGAGATTGAAAGAAGGAAATTGGCTGGGAGAAGGGTTGGCGGTGCACTTAGACCTCTAAGAAGATATCTCTGAAATCGACAATTTGATGCACAATGCAATCCTGATACTATCCATGATTTATGGGAGTGAAACTTGGACATGGACGAAAAATTTGGAAGTTGGAATAAATGCTGTGGAAATGAGATCACTGTGTAGGATATGCGGAAAGAGACTTATTGATAAGGTGAGGAATGATAATATTAAAAAGGAATGTGGAGTGGATGTTAGTGTAGTGACTAGAATGAAAGTGAATAAAGAAAGAAGGCTTAGGCATGTAAAGAAAATGAACGAAGAGAGAATGACTAAAAGGATATATAAATCTGAAAGAATAGGTGCACGCAGACGAGGCCGATCTCGAATGACACCGTCCGACCATATCGGTGCCATCTTACAGGAGGGCCAAGTCAGGAGCAAAAGGAATAGAAGAGCATGTATGCGGAATGTTATGCGTTTGAAGGAAGCGAATGAGTTTGGATTGGAGAGAATGGAAGTCCATACTCTCTGCCTACCCTCTTCGGGAATCAGCGTGATCGGTAAAATAAGTATTGACACCTCAATGCGTATTTTGAATCGGTACGGAGAAGTTCCTTATCGTACTTTGATTAATCAATCAATATTATTTTAACTGAGCAAAATAATTATTAAAATATCGAATATAATGACATACCTAAATTCTTTTTGTTACATATTAACATCAAATCAATAAAAATTAAAACTCCCTTTGAACTCCACTCAGGAGCAAAGTGAGGCAATAAGAGCTCTCCATTGCACTCGATCTTGCGCAATGTTGACCTCTTCCCACATCATATTAACATAGGTTATAAGTTTTTGATGTAAAAATAAACTCAGACCCGATGAATGCAGCGTGGTATGCAGTTTTTGCTGATGCAAGTAAATAGTCATTCATGTTAAATAACTAGAAAACGAATTTGAGCTCTGTTGCATAAAACCTAGAGTACCCATATTATTTATTTCGATACGAAGTTCGACGGGTCAGCTAGTAGTCAATATAATAAAAAGGATTGGGGCGCAGGGGAAATTTTCCTGCTTGTCAGATGGTCAAATCCAGCTCTCGAATGTAGACCTTTCCTCTGTCTACCAGTATGACGAAGTCCGAGAGACTACCCTCGTATGCCCTGATGCCGCAATCCGATACTATGTAGCTGATGGTCTGCCTGTCGGCTCCGCAGTCACAGTCTGGAGATTCCCGCCATCCACATTTGTGGGCGAAATCGGCGCACATGCCATAACCTGTTCAATGACAGATATAAGGCAAGTGCATACTGGCCACACTCCTAGTGCTGAGGCTTTCTTATATAGGTGGTGTTGGTTTTGGTACAGCTGCCTGTGGTTGGTGATCCCCGCACGTTGGGTGGTAGGTACCTCCTGGATGGTGGACGTGTGTTATTTATGCGAGGCTATCACTTACTCTGTAATCACGAGCACATACACTGTGGACCCCACGGCGCTACATCCAATCCTACACTTTGTTATTATTAACATCAAGTTATCCGGCATGCGGGGACCAACGCTGCGAGGGTAAAGTGTTCGAAGCCTCCTTCTCACCACGTAGGTACCTACCTACCCACCCACCCAGCCGACAACTGTACCATTCACTCTTTATCCTCAAACAATACATTTTATTTTTTAAATCTAGCAACCGTAGATACCTCCGTCTTGCTATGCCATTTGACGTTTGCCTGATGGGCAAACATAATATCAGCATACAGCAGTTATGGGTAACAAATCACTTTAGTGTTTCCACCTGTAAATACAGTATATTTTTTACAAAAAGCGTTCTTATATACTCGAAACAACTGTCGATTGACGTTAAATCCAATATGTCGGGTCTTAATCTACAGAGATCAGCCTTTGAGAAGAAATAATACTAGAGAAATAATGTGCTACTGCGCATGGTTCCAACAAGTACCACGTGACTGCTGTTAAACTCATACAAACTGTGACGTTTGTCGTCAGCGGTGTGTGACATTCGATTTTACATTTTTAATATTTTAGTGTTAGCACAGAGGAATTTTATGTTTTTAAATCATATAATTTGTTAAAGGAAGTACCTATGGGTTTTGTTGTGTTGTCTTGTGCTTATGGATGAAAGCAAAATGAATGGGAGGTTTTCTGGGGAGCTTCCGACAATACACACTAGGTGGCATCGCTTCTAATCCGGCCTATTGTCAAATTATGACAGCTGTCAAACATACCATCTAGCATTGACTGATGAATATTATGCTAATATATCTCCTCTCTTTTTTGTTTTCTCAATTAAACAATTTAACGTTTTAATTATTGATGATTGCAAAAGTGGCTTTTTCTAGGAGGTAAACCATAGTGTGTCCTTTTACACTACACACAAACAAAAGCACTAGGTATGTATTTGTCTTCAAGGATGGATTTGCAGTAGTTCTTTGAGAATTAGTATCAGTTCTGTGTCTTCTTGTTTTCTGTTACGGTATTTTTTCATTTGTATTTAGGTAGGTATATAAAAAATAAAATAAAATAAACAATAATTATTTTATTTGTAATAGTATGTAAAAAGAAATGTACAATGATTATTCTAAACATATGGTTGAGGTTATAAACGTTAATTTGACCAGTGTTGCCAACGCCGTTTTTCAAACGCAAAGTAGCCCAACTGAAACTTTGGTATGCGGTCATTCCGAAAATTTTAGTATCCGAAGAGAGGTGGGAGTTCACTAAAAAAAGATCATTTAGTATCCGAAAGGTGAAAATTCGCTAAAAGGGAAGTAACCCAAGTGGCTACCTGTCGCCTTTTAGATTTTTACGTCGCATATTCTCGTTCCAAATAGCCCAAATGGCAGTAAATCGCCCCCATTGGCAACACTGAATTTGACAATAGACCGGATTAGCAAGGGCGCCTCTAGCGGCACAAAATGGAAAAAAAAACATCCCATTATTATTGATAATAATTTATCTTCAGTCACGTGACTGTTGAATAAAGGAACCAATTTTCGGTTCTGCGCATCCAAAAGAAGTTCTCTAATAATATTTTAACTCAGTGAGATCAGCTCACAATCAAGCGATGTGCATTAAAAACAATCTCGATGACAGCTTCATCGTAATATTTTCCATCGCTGAGATAATTTTTTCTCTGATTGTAGTTTATAAATAAAGTAGGTATTAATAACCATTTTTTTATTCCTCTTTATGTCTGTCATCCGTGACAGGTTTTACTGCTAGTCTGAAATACAGAATGCCACTATTATTGATTATTTACCGTACGTAATATACCAGCTATATTTTTTATGACAGGAATTAATCACATACCTTGATACCTATCTATGTAGGTACCTACATAAAAATGCCAAAATATAATAATTTGTATTCTTATTTACGCTGACTGCTTAGCTTAGTCTTTTTCGGTACCTACCTATTCATACTTAATTCGATCAATTTGTTTTTATCTGCGAAATCTAAAGATGTAAAAGAAAGTCAGAGGTCAGTGCGAACATTTATAACTCGAGAACGGCTGGACAGATTTTTATCATTTTTGATTTATTGAATTCTTCTGTGCTCCGGATAACAGAATAACTAATAAAAAAAAACGAAAAATGGATAGCAAACAATATAAACTATGATTGTTAAAGTTAATATGGAACTAATTTCGATACAACAACGCCACAACACAATTTCTATTTACCTTACAACCATTGACATTAAAAATATTGGCACGGAGATTTTCGATGAATCTTATTTTCAAGCTTTTTTCTAATTTGTTAATAAAACGACGCGCATTTTTTTTATTTAAAACGTGAACAGTGAATAAATCTCATTTTGAAATCAAATTGTCTTGTTTAGCACAAACTGTCAGTTGTTTAAAACCCATTACAACATGGCGTCCGATATATCGGACGCCATTATTTTCAAATTTTCTCAAAATTTTATGCAACAATTTGTATTTTTTCTGATTGAACATTATGCAGAAATATTTTTACCAACTTAAAAACCTAGTTTTTTTAATGGTTACACATTGGTTTGTTCACGGTTGTCGAATTTCCAAAATTTTAGATCGCCAATCTTGTTTGCAAGGGACAAGGTAGCCTTCCTGCTTATTTTTCTATTTATCAACAGTAATATTGAAATATTATTTTTTGTCAATGTAAATCATAAAAATCACTCATTCGAATGGTATAATTATTTTGAATAAGTTTTTATAAATAAATTTGATTTTTCCAAAAATATTTGTGTGTCCGATATATCGGACGCCATGCACAGTGACCACTTCAGTTACCTAAAAGTTGTTCATACATTATCAATTTACGGGTGGATGGTACATAAGATATCTAACATATTTTTTAAATAATAATGCTGACAATGATTATGAAGGCCCGTTAATGGACTGCCTGATAATTCTTAACACACTTCCTGATGAACATGAAGCATATTTGAATAAATTGAGCTGTATTTAGCTTCAAACAAGATACGAACTATAAATCGTTGGGGTTGTAGGTCCATAAACTGGTTTAAGCCATCTAACTTTTATGGTGCTAAATCTCCATGATAGTCAATAAATAAATTAAACACTTTTAGATAGAAAGTTGTCAATTTTTTCTAGTCAACCAGTCCAGTCACAAGCAGTGACTGTGCAACTGCCTTTTATACTGATTATATTAGGAGAGAGGCGAATATCCAGCAGTGGATGAAAATTTGTTGGGAGGGAAAAAAAAAGGAAATCCATTAAGTCAATTTAAAAACAAGGCACTAATATCTAGCTGGTCTTTTAAAAAAAACACAGCGAGAAACCGAGAAGAGTGAATTATGGTGTAAGAAGACCTACGTGTAGTGCCCAACCTTTCAAAAGCTGGCCCCCCTTATTATCGCACTTCTTGAGGACAAAGTACTCTTGGTTCACTTGATGTCTACAGATTTCAAGCTACGGATTTCTAGATTCATAAAATTTGCTTGAAGAGATGATGTTCTTTCAAATGCGAAGAAAAATCAACTTTAGGGTAATAGATAGGGTCTCATCCAAAATATTTTGTTCCATCATAGTCTACAATTTTGACAATATACTCACTAATTATTTTCAAAATCCATAAATAAATATTCATTGGTCAATAATTTGATTACATCAGACTAATAAAAATTAAATTTCTATCCCAAAGTTTGCATTTTATTCATCAAAATAATGTATGTAATATAGATAGTATGGCCCAGTAAAGTGTCTTGTATGCATGGCGTCCGATATATCGGACGATCCAAAAAATATATAAAAAAAAATTTTTTCCAAAAAATCATTTTTGATCTTTATTTTAATCCACATTTATAGCAAATTAATGAAAAAAATATTAAAATAAATGCGACACACAACTTTATGCACTAATGGGTTAATATATGATGCGATTGACGGCTTTCGGATTGAAAATATGTGGTTTAAAACAGATGCATCGGTCGGAATGACATTGTTTCATCATTACTTTAAATTCTTATTCAATATTCACAGGACAACGTCTGTCGGGAGAGCTAGTCACGAATTAAAACCTTCGCCAAGATGTATAATTGTTACACAACTGTCGATAATAAAGTACCTAAAAAGACGACCTACTAATAATCCTACCCTCCTATCATATAAAAATGGTTTATTTTTAATTTGTTCGAGGCTAGCTGTGGATAGATATATATTCAAAGTAAATATAAAACCATAAAGTTTTCAATATTGTATACCTACTGTTGATAGAATCAAATAAATTATAATTAAGTATATTACATTCTTACACCTAAAAGAATTTTATTGGTTTCTATATAGTCAAAATTGATTATATAAAATAATATAAGTTTGCAGTACAAACATGCTTATAAATTTGACTATTTTTTTTTTCAAGGTATTCCATTGTGCGTGTGTTTGGGAATGCATTTTTGGAGTTACACATTTTTAAATGATTGTTAATTACTTGTAACTAAAAGTAACAAAGGAAAACCAATTAACAGAAATCCACAGAAGGGTCAGACTGGGATGGGCAGCTTTTAAAAAACTGGACTACATACTGAAAAACAAAAAGATCCCACAAAACCTCAAAACAAAAGTGTTCGATCAATGCATACTCCCAGTTCTCACATACGGATGTCAGACGTGGACCCTCACAAAGGAGATCGTGAATAAATTACATGTCACACAGAGAGCCATGGAGAGGGCATGTTAGGAATCTCGCTCAGAGACAGAAAGAGAAATGAGTGGATCAGAGGAGTGACAAGGGTCACTAATATTGTCCAGAGAGTTACGGAGCTGAAGTGGTCATGGGCTGGGCATGTGGCAAGAATAACAGATGGCAGATGGACCAAAATAATTTTACAGTGGCGTCCATGGTGGGGAAGGAGAAGCAGGGGCAGGCCAATGATGAGATGGAGTGACGACATCGTGGCTTGCGCTAGTTTTGGCTGGATGAGAAGGGCACAGACGAGAGAGAGATGGCGACAATTGGGGGAGGCCTATGTTCAAAAATGGACGCGAGAAGGCTAAAGAAGAAAGAAGAAGAAGAAGAAGAATTACTTGTATTCAACATACAAAAAATTATATTATAAAGTATTACTAGTTTTCCCGACAGACGTTGTCCTATGGTTCCAATTATGAATATTGATTTCGAATTTGTAATATACCTACATAAAAATACGTTTAAAATATATTTGAATGTTAAAATGAATATTTCTGAAAACTCGAAAGAAATTCTATCAAAACATCTGCGTACCAATGTTTTGAAACTCAATGGTTGTAAGTAAAAAACAAGTAGGTAAATAAAAATTCTGTTGATACGGAATTTCTCACAGATGGCGAGATGTCAATAAATCCGTGCCATACTAATAATTTAATATTATTTTTTTTATCATTATTTCTTATCCATTTTCAACATTTTATTAGTTACTAGCTGACCCGCCCATAGACCTTCGACCTAAACCACAAGAAAACAATAATTATGTTGACTTTATTAGATGAATAAAATGGGATTTGCGACATTTAAACTGAATTTATTGCACTATGTAATTGTTATCGTTGATTCGGATGCGGGATGAAGTTTGATGGGTCATAAGTTTGAAATTAATACAATTCCTCTATAATTGCTTTACTTTAAAAAAAATCTAAGAGATGGCGCTGTAGTAGAAAATTAATCACACGTGAAACCTGTTAACTTATTGTATATATTGTTGAAAGAATAGAACCCATTTAAACCAAATTTTACTGAATTATTATGGTACTAGCTTATACCCGTTTTGCTTTACGTTTTTGATTCCGATTGTCAGGCTTGATCGGTAGGTAATTAAACAGGTTCTAGTCTAGCTTCCCATTGCTTAACAGATCTCTATAACTGACATAAGCACAGAAAAAGAAGAATGACTTTTTTACCGACCTCATAATATTATACGAACCTACCGACATAATTTGCAAGTTTTCATAGAGAGCTCTGTGGTTTGAATCTTAGCTACATTCCTTACTATGATAATTAATTGGGCATTCCACCCATAGAGGGTGATTTGTGAATAAGCTCAAAGCTTGCAAAAGGACAATACTTGTGTGGTGGTAAAAGAAAAAAACGTCTTGCTACTTTGGATGTTCGGTTTATAACAATGAATAATAAAAAATCACAATTCTATTTTACAGACTTGCTTAAAGTCGGTAGGCAACAATAATACCAATTCAATCAATCAAGTCACCACCGCCATCTGTGGAACCAACGCCAAAACACGAATCGATATCAATTCATAACACATTTATTTATCTTTTCAACAGATGGCGATGCTGGTACTATTTTGTAATCTAACATGTGTTTATTCAATTTGTACCTGTCAAACTTCAAAATCAAACTGCAAATTTTTTCATTAAATCTTTATTTATTGAGAATAATAAGATTTGAATAACATTTATATGTATAACAAATCAATCTACAATTATTTTATTACATTTTCATACCGTAATACCAAGATTCCATTCAACGTTTACATGAGTAATTTTGTTTCCAAAAGATGACTTACTGTCTTTTTGAGAAATTTGTATGAAGATCCTAAAAAAATAGATTTTTTTAAATAGCTCTAAATATATTAAAGGTAATGCAGCAAATTGTATTTACGAACCTTCTCCAGCATTTTGTACGGCTCTGGGCATATTAATATCTAACGTAGCATTTGTATTTTGAGCGTGATGTTCACATATAAGGTAAAAGTATTGTCAAAGGCAAATAAAAAAACAAACATTTCTGAAATATTATGTAGATAATTCTGTTATCCGGAGCAGAGAAGAATCCAATAAATCACACATCGGAAAAATCTGTTCAGCCGATCTCGAGTTATACCTAAGTAAATGCACCAACCCGACTTTCATTTATATTTGGTATTATCATTTACTAGCTTATACCCGTTTTGCTTTACGTTTTTGATTCCGATTGTCAGGCTTGATCGGTAGGTAATTAAACAGGTTCTAGTCTAGCTTCCCATTGTTTTGTAGACCTCTATAACTGAAATAAGCACAGAAAAAGAAGAATGACACTTTGAATGTTTATTAAAATTTTGTATGAAGATCCTAAAAAATAGGGTTTATTAAATAGCTCTAAATATGTTAAAGTAAATGCAGCAAATTGTATTAAAGAACCTTCTCCGGCATTTTACACGGCTCTGTGCAGATTCATTCCTGACGTAGCATTTGTATTTTGAGCGTGATGCTATGACATACGGTAAAAAGTAAATATAAAAACATTTCTGAATTATTATGTAGATAGAGAAGGAGGGGCTAATGCGAGTTTTATTTAATTTCCCAATTTACCACGCAACTTTCTTAATTTTTTCTTTTATAAGAACCTTCTACTCATAAAAGCCAACACGACAAAAAAAGAATTAGTGAAATCGGTTCAGCCGTTTAGGCGTGATGCGATGACATTAGGTAAAAAGCTAATAAAAAAAACATTCCTGAATTTTTATGTAGATTTACCACGCAACTTTCTTAATTTTTTCTTTCATAAGAACCTTCTACTGATAAAAGCCAACACGACAAAAAAAGAATTAGTGAAATCGGTTCAGCCGTTTAGGCGTGATGCGATGACATTAGGTAAAAAGCTAATAAAAAAACATTTCTGAATTATTATGTAGATTTACCACGCAACTTTCTTAATTTTTTCTTTCATAAGAACCTTCTACTGATAAAAGCCAACACGACAAAAAAAGAATTAGTGAAATCGGTTCAGCCGTTTAGGCGTGATGATCACATATACAGTAAAGCAACGACAAAAGGCAAATAAAAAAACAAACATTTCTAAAATATTATATAGATTGTTTACGAAGATCAAGGGGGCATATTATGATCCTATAATAGTCAAAGGATATAGGCGAAAAACTTGGAGGCCCACCTTAATATAATGGACATCCCGATTGTCTGGGGTTGGTGGGCAGATTGGGAAGCTCTAATTGGGATACACCATGAGCAATTCTGACAAAATATATCTTCGTACTAGGTTTTTTGACATCCGCGGGTGCGAATGCTGATGCGGATCTTTAAAATCAGACATCCGCGGATGCGGAGCTCAGAATAAAAAATGATACCTTATAATAGGGGTGTAAAACCTAAGAAATAAAAGGACCTTTTAACGAAGGGCCGCCTTTTCACAGAGTAAAATAATTTTGTACAGTTTCTTCTTCTTTTTCTTCGTCAGCCTGTCATCCGCCCATCTGGCCTGGGGTCTGTCGACATTCCTTCTGCCTTGTTTATAAAATGTCTCTTTTGAAAGTGCACTTAATTTAAAAGTTTGTCCAGACTCCAGACAAGAACTAACACTCTCTAATATGGCACTAAACTTGATAACAAAGCTCAGTAGTTAACGCTCTCAATGCTTTTTACTTGCACGTGGCATGCATCTTCTTTCTCTCTCAAACTTCAAGGCCATACGTTTTGAGATAAGAACGCAATTGCATATCTTAATTTCGTGTCGCGCCTTGCTCTAGCGGTACATCCGCATCCGCTTCAGCATTCGCATTAATTAATGCGGATGCAGATGCGGATACGGATGTGAATAATGATGCGGATGAGAATATCCGCAACAACCCTACTTCGTACAACTGTTTTTCGAACAATCGTTGGTCGGATAATTGTCATTCGAAAAACTGATTTTCCAACAATTTTCGTATCCCCCAGGTACTAGGTACCTGTAGCCATCATTAACGTGTCGAATCAAAAACATGGTGACAGACGATCGCGCTAGCACTAAAGTTATTTTTAAAATAAATATCTATTTATTAATACGCGACTATTTTTACGAAAATTGCGCGGACGGAGAAGTATGAAATTTCGCACAATTATATAATTACATAGTTAATATTTAAAGCAGTGGCGAATGCTAATATTTTTTTTAACACAACTGTAATGTTATGGCGGTTATGTAATATCGAATTTATATCACACAAACTAATTTTCCATCTGATGACAACCATCCATCAGAACCATCCAGAACAAAGAGCCATCTAGCGGAGTGCGACGAATGCATCTCGTATTTTATCAGCTATGCAGATTCATCGCCGTCTGTACCAAGTCAACTAGCTTTGGATATTTCACACCAGAGGGAGAACACACCGCCTATTCTACAAAAAAGATCTTGCGTGAATAATCCTAGTATAAAAGCTTTTTCAAGATACAATTTTGTTACTCTTTTCTTCAGAACCCACTACCAGTGCATATCTTTGTAATTAGTTTTAAGTTAAAATATATTTTCCTGTGATACTTTATTTTTATTCACTAATATAGTGTTTGTGTTTTTTATAATGTAAATCGAGTTTCATTTCGGTAGTTAGTCAAGTTCCTTGTTAACTATTTAATCTAGTTCATAAAGAAATAGTGAAACTTGGTGAGTACTCCAGATATTCTTGATCTTGCAAAAACTCATAAGAGAGTTTCTCATCTTCAGATAAAGACCACTTTTCCCAATATCATTTGACCTTGAGAAAAGAAATCATCACTCCTTCTTCATCTCAATCTCATCTCATCTTATGGATCAGATCCAGTCAAATCTGAATGCCATAAATTGGTGACCCTGCGACGTTCGAACACCCTTCTACCAATTACCATAATAAATTGGTGACCCCGCGACTTTCGAACACCCTTCAATTATCTACTTAATCCATCATTTTCCAATAATCTCCAACAATCCATTAACATTCTCAAACAAATTTTTCTCAACAATTATTCTAACAAAATTGTCACATGTACACCTTCGTCCACTGATCTATCTCGAACATTTAACACCCTATACATTCATTCCAAATTATTCCTTTCACAAAGCCATCTAAATAATATTGTCCCACAATTTAAAATTTTCATCTCACATACTACATTCAAATTTAAAGCGCGTCTCTCACATTTACCATTCGACGCCAACTTCACTCTACTGCGAGTACAAATGTCAAAATAAATTACAAGCCGTTTTGTTCGCGATCAATATTTTCAAATTTTAGACAAAATATATAAATATAGGGTAAAATCTTGTGCAAACTCGAAAATTCAACTGGTTCTGAAGGGATGAGTCATCCGATGGGTCACAGGCAAGTAAAATCTTTTAAAATACCATTGTAAAACGACATTCAGCGCATAATTTTTTTCCAAACAATTTCAACCCATCGGATTATTTTAAAAGCCTCTTGTTTTTCTGCCGTCTATTTAATGTTACACATATTTAATCAATAATGCCTTACAAACGCTGTAAAAACGATATTAAAATCTTCAAAAAAAGAAAAAAAACTTAAAATTTGTGAACAATAAATTTTGTAGGTTAAATTTTTTTCACGATACAATGTCACATCGAGATTTTTCATAAAACTTTTCATGTCTTTAAATACTGATAAAACTTAATTTAATACATTAACTAGTTATAATCGCATGCTGAATTGCAATTTTAAATAATTTTTTTACAAAATAATAACCTTTGATTATCTGATTGCAGATTTACAAGTACATTGTTTTTATGTTGCCAAACCTTGAGGTAACCTTTTTATATTTTACATAAACAACAAGCAAAACAAATACCTACATTTTTATTAGATTTTCATAGCGCATTATTGCATTTTAAAGAAAAACAAGAAATTTAAATCGCATTTTTCACATACATTTGTATATTGTCATATTGATATTTGGTAAACACACAAAAGGACATTCAGACTCCTACAGTCAATATCTTACCAACATTTCAGTCATATTTTACCAATTCTTATTTTATTCTGGTCAATAAATAATTAATTATGTATCAACTTATCAACGATACAAACATTTCAATGGTCTATAAATATATTCTATCTAAATTGTCAATGTAAAACAATTATATTACCATCTTATATTACCATCTACTACTAGCCAAGTGCTATTAACGTTTTCCGCGACTAGAGAAATTCTATCCCAAGAATCTCAGTCCGAATTCAATTCGAGGTTAACTTACATATGCAAATACGGCCTAATACTTATACACATGTACTCATACACATGTACTCAAAAAAGCTCTATGTATTTCACGCCACGTCTAGTACAATGCACCGCGCATGTTCAGACCGAAATTCCCATTTCGTCGGCTAACTACATACACACAAGAGCAGAGATACCCATCTCAAAAGCTTTCTTGTAGTGACTGAGCAACAGACATACACACATGATCATAGCATCATTCGTATAGTCTACCAAAGGACATACACACATGACTATAATGTCATACGTATTGTCCATATTATACACACATGACAACAGCGTCATACGTATAATCTTTTACCATCAAATATACAACTCAACGAGTTAAGAAAAAGACAACTAATGTATTTACATTCATACAAAAGACCATTGAAAACGGAATTCTAAAAAGTGTCATACTAATTTTCCCAAATCAGTAACATTTATTTAACATTATTGACACACATACATTGACAAAATAAAACATTATGAAAAATTTTAATTCAAACACACTATGTACAACTATATTACCATGTCTACCTACTACTTTTTACTTATTTTATTGTATAAAAATTCTAATATGTATTTTTACAAATGATTACAGATCCCAATACAAAACCACCAACTGTATATTGCTAATACCAGATTGGTAACAAATTTTATTATATATAAAGGATCTCTCATAGTAACTTCACTTCATAAACATTATAGAAAAAGTATTTAAACATATACCAATTGCGAACCATACCTATTCAATACCAATTTTAATAATTTTTCCTAACTTTATTTTGAATATTGAACAAAAGATAACATTGAAATACCACACTTAGAAAATTTTTTCTAGAACAATTATCTTAGTAAAATATAACTTGTAAATTTTTTCAAAATCAACATTTGTTTATAATATACTCAAATAAATTCTTAATTTCAAATCAAAATTTAAAATTTACTTCATAATCTTTTAAATTCAAGAACCACCCTAAAGCAAATATACTTATACCAATTCTATTGTACATTTTTTTGTTTATTCTATATGTTGCATATTATCTCATCATGACACTACTCAACCAACGCTGGACTACACCAACACAATCCAATTGATGAAAGCCTTCAGTAGCAATCTTCACCTGCTGTACTTAGCAAAGGCGGACTACACGAGTTGTCTCACAGACTTCGTAGCTCGGAGGCCAAACTTCTCCAACGAATTTTGCCCCACTACTGTCTCTCTCCACAGTGGCAGATGTACATCACACCACGATGACACCCCACTGAAAACAACTGATGCATTTTTCCTTGCTCGTCAACAGACCTCATGGATCAACCAGTTACAACAGCACACGCACCATCGCTGCTGCATTAATGGCCGAGCGCAAATCAACATCGCCGCTTCATATGGTAAAACACATCAACGCTGTTTTAACCTATTTTAGCCATCATATTACCCCAGTGCAACCGCACTAACGTCGTGAACACTCTGTCCAACTTCTCATAAGTTCCAGCCGCTACAACGACCAGCCCAGTCGAGCCAAGTCATCATCTAATACGTACCATCCTACAAACCGCTCAACCAGAGGACTGCAGAGTTCCACTCCACACTCCATCACCAGATCCACATCAGAATTTATAGCACGCCATAAATTCTTGCGGGAGGCTATATGGCGGTTATGTAATATCGAATTTATATCACACAAACTAATTTTCCATCTGATGACAACCATCCATCAGAACCATCCAGAACAAAGAGCCATCTAGCGGAGTGCGACGAATGCATCTCGTATTTTATCAGCTATGCAGATTCATCGCCGTCTGTACCAAGTCAACTAGCTTTGGATATTTCACACCAGAGGGAGAACACACCGCCTATTCTACAAAAAAGATCTTGCGTGAATAATCCTAGTATAAAAGCTTTTTCAAGATACAATTTTGTTACTCTTTTCTTCAGAACCCACTACCAGTGCATATCTTTGTAATTAGTTTTAAGTTAAAATATATTTTCCTGTGATACTTTATTTTTATTCACTAATATAGTGTTTGTGTTTTTTATAATGTAAATCGAGTTTCATTTCGGTAGTTAGTCAAGTTCCTTGTTAACTATTTAATCTAGTTCATAAAGAAATAGTGAAACTTGGTGAGTACTCCAGATATTCTTGATCTTGCAAAAACTCATAAGAGAGTTTCTCATCTTCAGATAAAGACCACTTTTCCCAATATCATTTGACCTTGAGAAAAGAAATCATCACTCCTTCTTCATCTCAATCTCATCTCATCTTATGGATCAGATCCAGTCAAATCTGAATGCCATAATGTATTTAATACTCACACACATTGATCTTCTATGGATTGCCAGCCTGAGTTCCCCGTGTTATAAACATGTCGAAGAGGAAAAACAACAATAATTATGGCAATTTAATGATACATAGTTACATCAATAATGTAACATTAAAACGTTTCTCCCTACCAAAATCCAACAGAATTAAGGTTGAAAGGCTTCATACGAGTATCAGTTAGTACATTTTTACAGTTCTCCAATGCCTCTTTGCCTCTTCGTTAGTAAGGAAAAATCCTTGCATGTTGATAACACAATTGTTCCTTTGACAGTTCACGTTAGCAGATACTTCCACAGACTACTTATAAAGATCATGAACTTCATGGAAACAGAAATGTAAAACGAAAAGCGCCTCATAATAATATAACACTTTTCTATACCGGCGTGTCAGTATAGCCGGCGGAACTTATTGCCTGAGGCATTTTTTCCAGTCAACCGGTCCCGTCCAATCTGAGACAGGCCAACCCCGGGTAGAAATTTCAAGGAAAAAAAAAACACTTGGAAAAACTCTGACCCGACCGGGAATCGAACCCGGGACCTCGGATCTGAAATCCACGCTAGTACAACTAGGCTACCGAGTCGGCTCATAATGGGGACAGAAAGTTTTTTGAAGGCGGTATATTTAGGCCTTCGACAGCCCACATAGACCATCGATATGGAAAATTTTAGCTCTGTACGGTATACCTCCGAAGATAGTTAAAATGGTGCAGTCCCTGTACGAAGACTCCGAGTGTAGCGTGAAAACGCCAGGTGGTCCTACTGAAGCTTTTAGGATCACCACGGGAGTCAGACAGGGCTGCGTACTGGCTCCTTTTATATTCATAATTGTCATGGACTTCCTGTTGAGAAAGTCCATGCAAGGAGCAAGAGGTATACCGATAACACAGAGAGATGGTCTAATGGGCGAACTGTGCGATCTGGAGTACGCGGACGACCTAGCGTTGTTCAGTACGACAGTGGAGGAATTACAGCGCAGTGTTTCAAGACTCTGCGACGAAACAGCACGCCTCGGCCTTCGAGTCAATGCCAGTAAAACGGAGCTCATGGCAAATAATGCCTGCCCCGATAAACAGCTACCGATAACCATCGATGGTCACCAGGTCTCCCGGGTGGATAAATTTAAGTACCTGGGAGCAACCATTACCACCACTGGTGACCTCGGGGCTGAGCTCCCGATACGTATCGGTATGGCAAGTGGCGCCTTCAACAACATGACCAAGATATGGAAGGCGTCGGCGTTTAGTGTCGAGACGAAATGTAAACTGTTTGATGCGTGTGTGTTGCCCATTCTCCTGTATGGGTGTGAGTCCTGGCACCTGACTCTGGCCCAGGCACAAAAAGTATCTGCATTCGAAACGAAGTGCCTCAGGAGAATTTTGGGTATAAGATGGTACCACCGCATCACGAACGACGCTATACGCCGGCGCACCCAGCGTGAGCCCATCACCTCTACTATTATGTGGAGGAGATGGACTTGGCTGGGACATGTGTTAAGGATGCCGAATGACAGTTGGCCGAGGAGAGCGCTGTTTTTCCTCCCATCAGGGTCCCGGAGACGAGGAAGACCCTCTCATACTGTGTTCCGCTCCTTCGAGGCAGAGCTGAGGAATCTGGACATGGTGTGGGAGGAGGTCATTAACGTTGCGCAGGATCGAGCGCAATGGAGAGCTCTTGTTGCCTCCCTATGCCCCTAAGTGGGGTCTAAAGGGAGTTTGGATTGGATTGGTATATTCAAAAGGAGCTGTAAATGGCGGGATAAAACATTGAGAGTAGATTAATATTTTTTTGACTTTAATAATAATAGAGAAAGCTTTGTACGTATGAACATTTCAAATTTCACTCAAACGCTCGCCCAGTCTTTGAAAATGGAAACTTAAAAAAAATAAAAGAATTACAAGATGAATTGAATAGTGTTTCGGATTGGCTAAATCGTAATTTGTTGAAATTGAACGTGAACAAGACCAAGTGTTTAATAATCGGTAAGGTTCCTGTGGATGGTGTTTGTAATCTAACGTTAAATAATGAATCGATTGAAGTTGTGGAAAAAAATAAGTATTTAGGCATAATTCTGGACAATAGGCTAAAGTTTAAAGATAATTTTGATTACAATTAAGTAAAAAAGTTGGTTTTTTGTATCGTATTAGGAATAATCTAGATATCGACACAAGAAAGTTGGTTTATAATTCGATTGTGTTGCCCCATCTCAACTACTGCTCTACCATCTTGTTTATGGCCACAGAGGGAGAATTAAAAAGTCTCCAAGTAATTCAGAATAGGGCCATGAGGGCTGTCTTGGGATGGGGTAGGTACGCTCGGATTAGGAAAATGTTGGACAGGTCAGATTTTTTGGATGTAAAGCAGCAGATATCGTTTGTGTGTATAAAATTAAGAATGGAATGATGCCATGCTATTTATCGAATAATGTTAGATATAATTATGAGATACAGGACTATCCCACGAGGGGTCGCGATGCGTTTAGGCTTCGGGGTGCTAGGCTCGCAGGTACTGAGAACAGTCTCTTCTACAAGGGGTTTAGGCTGTTCAACGACCTGCCGGCGGAACTCAAGAGCGCGGCTACGCTTGCGATCTTTCGTGTGAAATGTCGTGAATATCTAAAGAGTAGTGATAAGCATAGATTAGTAATGTGAATGTTGTAGAAATGTGACGTCTAAATCTGTATAATATAAGTGGAATAATATTGGTATTTTTAAGTTATAAATAAGTTGTGGTCGAATTTCGAGCACTGGTCGACCACTAGTACATAATAATATCGTTTACAGAATCATCTGATAATTTTTTTAGCCTCATAGATATTATAAATAACTTGAAATCAATATTCTTATATTATTATTAAAGTAAGTAGATAGTAAGAATGTAATATGTAGGTACCTCTCTTTCTGACAAAAGTCCGATAAGTTTTATTTAATTCTCAGCAACACTAAACCATACTTAAAATGTTATTTAATAATATGTAATTTAGGTTATTGCTTGTACCCCGTAATAAGCGATCAGGGACTTTACTTGTACGCGATGTAAGAACGCAAAAAAGTAAAATGTTCAGTTTATAAAGGACGGAAAAATGTCTTTATATGTTTGTTAGGCCCAAGCATCAATGTGTAGATAAAAATGTTCTTGGCCATCTATAAGATGAAGTGATGGAAAGATTCTGACGGCCGCTTCAACTGAAAACTATCCAATAGATGGATATATAGAAGATATGTAACAGTGTTGCTATACTGAAAGTTATCGATTTCTATGGATTTGCTTTTTCGCGCCAGATTTGATGTCATTATTGAATGGCTTGAAGTCTTAGATTAGGAAAGAGAGGGGATACGTAACTTCTATGCATTGCCGTACTAAGAATCTGTGACCATTTCGCCATTTTTTGGTGGCAGGTACAAATTACATTTTTTGTACTAAATATAAATATTTTGCCAGAACTGCAAATTATAAACTCTAAGGAACATGCATGTGATGTCAAACAAAATGTAGGCACTGGAAGAAAGGAAACTTTTAAGCGCCACGGATGATCCGAAAAGTGACAGGCTGGTGGCAAACAGGCACTTTTTCTATAGAAACAGGTATAAAAATGGTCACACGCCACCGGGCATAGTTACGTATCCCCTCTCTTTCCTAATCTAAGCTTGAAGTATTGTTTTGACAATTAACGCGTATTGAATCAGATATTTAGGTTAGGTTCTAATGTTGTTGTTTGTTTCATAGATAATATTTTTGTAATATTATTTCTAAAACTTGAAAATTTGCAATAATTTAACAGAAAGTTTGAGAATATAACAACATTTCGACAACAAAAATTAAGTCCAGATCGTTTGTTTGAAAACCAGCAAATAGGAATCTTTTGTCGATCGAAATTGAAGAAAAATATGATTTATTCGAAGCCTCCAAATGATAGTTCATTATAATATTGGGTGTGGCTAGTTTGCCAAACTTTTAAATGTATTAATTAACCTGATATTTATGGTTTGGCTGCCAACCCTGACTCCGATTGCATTTTGACTAAGGATAAAGAAATGAACAAAATATCATTGTGTCAGCAGGGTAGTTAAGTGACAGAGACAGCGAGAAGAAAGTTCAACCTGTCTCACGCACAATATGACGAGGTGCGCGCGGGGAAGCGGGGACAAAACTCAGTTCGGTGATTTGAGTGTCCGGCTCTTAAGTAAGTCATTTAAATAACTTGTCAACAGGAACTCGAACTTTTGAACTGAAACGCATAACATTCCGCATACAAGTTCTTCTATTCCTTTTGTTCCTGACTTGGCCCTCCTCTAAGACGGCAACGATATGGTCATTGGAGGTCGGCCTCGTTTGCGTGTACCAGTTCTACAGATTTGTATATCCTTTTAGTCATTCTCTCCTCGTTCATTCTTTCTACGTGCCCAAACCACCTTAATTTATTCACTTTCATTCTAGTCACTACGCTAACATGTACTCCACATTCCTTTCTAATATTGTAATTCCTAACCTTATCAATCAGTCTCTTTCCGCATATCCTACGCAGTGATCTCATTTCCACAGCATTTATTCCAACTTCCATATTTTTCGTCCATGTCCAAGTTTCACTCCCACACATCATGGATTTAATTTAAAATACACTAAATTCTTGAATTTTTCTCATACTTTTCGTAAAAATGGTCACAAAATTTTTGCTTCACGTATTATTATAAGTATAGCTGATAATACCTATTTCCAGAAAAAGATTTTATTGCAATGGGCAACACCGTATATGCAGCTTAGTTACAATCAAACGTTCTTAATTCAAAATCCCGCGCTGTCAAATCGTATGTAAAGAGAGCCTCTCCTGGGGTTATTTATCAGATAGGATCTAACGTTTCGATAATAAATCAATTTCCTAAATTGCTGTAGAGGTGTGAGACACTCCCCGCCTGGCCCACAGAGGTGTTGTGGAATCATTATGTACTGTTATTAATAAATTCTGACCATATTATATAATAGATTACTGCATGTTGATTATCTGAAGGCGCGAGATATGCTATTTATTATTATAATAATAAAAAATCTTTGTTGCTTACAAAATAAGAGCCATGTCATTGTGAAAATTTTAATGCACGTAAACTTAGATTTGTATTAATTTTCTTGGTTCTTTATGATTTTGATTGAATTTGATCTCATGATTTTGATAAAAATCTATTACCTACTAATAACTGCCGCGCGATTTTGAACAATATTTATTTTAATAATGTTATTGTTAAATTAAATGGAATTAAATAAAAGAGTATTTTTGTTTGAGAGAGTTCGTAGCACATGACACCTTTATTGCAACACAAAAGAGAAGAAGGAACAAGCCAGAGACAAAACGGAAAAGGTTAAATCACATACATCATAGACAATATAAATGTAGCTTATAAAATAATCAACACACCTCCTTACATTTATATTTTCATACTTATATATATGTAACAAAAAAAAAAAAATCAGTGTTCAACCACTCAGATTTAACAATTCTCTAAGTTTAATAAATTGCTCCCTTGCCAATGGCTTAGTAAAAATATCTGCTAAATTTTCATGAGATGATACCTTTGTTACAACTATATTTCCATTTTCATAATTTTCATTAACAAAATGATACTGTATTTCTATATGCTTTGAGTTCTTTGTGAAGTTACCATATTTAGCAATTTGTAGAGCTCCAGAATTATCTTCATATATTTTGACAGGTGTAATACAATCAATATCAAATGACTCTAATATTCCTCTAATAAAGTTAACTTCAGTTACAGCCTCTGATAATGCAACATATTCAGCAAAAGTTGAAGACTTTGTAATACAATTTTGTTTATGAGTTTTCCAAAATATTACATTTCCAAATAATCTTATTACATACCCCGAAGTAGATTTGCGTGTTACTGGATCGCCTCCCCAATCTGAATCAACATAACAGTCTAATACATCGACAACTTCAGTATCTCTAAATATCAATTTTAAATCTTTGGTCAATAACAAATATTTCAAAACTCTTAAGGCATATTTTACATGTGTTGTATCATAACAATTTTGATATCTACTCAAATAGTTAACACAAAAGGTTATATCAGGTCTGGTTGCACAACTTATGTATAAAAGAGCTCCAATCAAATTTCTATAATTAAAATCACAACAGGTTTCTGATGGAAATAACTTAAGGTTTGTTTCCATCGGTGTGGCATAAAGTTTTCCTTGATCAACTTGCCATTTCTTTGCCAACGATTCAATATATGTCTTTTGACTTAAAGTTATTACATTAGAATTTTTAGTATCTATTTCTATACCAATATAATTTTGAACAATACCCATATCTTTCATCTTAAATCTATTACATAACTTATTCTTTATGAAATCAATGTCACTTTCATCTCTGCTACAAATTAACAAATCATCTACAAAAAGTAATACAAAAATATTAGATTTTTTATTCTCCCTGACATAAAGACAATAATCATGTTTATTTCTTTCAAAACCAAATTTAGCAATATAGTTATTAAAACATTCATACCATGAGCGAGGACTTTCCCTTAGACCATACAATGATTTTTTCAATTTATAAACCCCATTGGTCCCATCACTATATCCTGGTGGCTGCTTGACATACACTTCAGAAGTCACTTCCCCATTCAAGAATGCAGTCTCTACATCCATTTGATGAATCATCAACTTGTATTTACAGCAATATGAAAGTAAAATTCTCAATGTTTGCATTTTTACCACGGGCGAGTAAGTATTCTCCACCACATCCTTCTGTTGAAATCCTTTGACAACTAGTCTCGCTTTATAAGTATTTTCATTCTTCTTTCTATATACCCATTTGACATCTAGAGCAACTTTATTTTCCGGCTTTTCAACTAACTTCCATGTGTTATTCTTCTCTAGACTAATTATTTCAGAATCCATTGCAGCATTCCACTCTTCATTCTCTTCACATTGTATTGCCTCTTCAAAAGTTTCAGGAACATCTGCATTACAATGGTAAACATATAAATCTTCAAGTTTTGCAGGAACTTTTCTTTTTCTGGTTGACCTTCTAATTGTACACTGTTCTTGCATCTCACTTTCGTTTTCTTCAGGCTCATCATTTTCACTCTTACTATCTATTGTCTCGTTTATTTTTTCATTTTCACAGTTTTCTTCTTCAGAGTTAACATCAATTAACCTCACATCTTCCTCAACGATATCTACATGCCTGGCAATAATAATTTTTCTCCCAATTAATACTCTGTATCCAACGTCTGTGTATCCCAGTAAAATTCCCATGTCTGCTTTTCTATCCCACTTTGACTGTCTTTTATTTTCAGGCACTCTTACAAACACTTTGCTTCCGTAGAGACGTAGATTATCAACATTTGGTTTTTTATTGAAAAATATTTCATAAGGTGTTTTTGTGAAATTTTCATGACTTGTCACAAGAGTTCTATTTTTTAAATACGCTGCTGTTTTAACTATTTCTGGCCAATACACCTTGTCTATACCAGCTTCTGTCAACAAACATCTAGCTGTATCCATGATGGATCGATTATATCGCTCAGCTGTCCCATTTAGTTCGTGTACATATGGTGGACAGAGATCCATATAAATACCCTTTTCTGTTAAAAACTTTTTCATTTTTGAATTGACATATTCGGTTCCATTGTCACATCTCAACTTTTTGATCCTTTTGCCAGTTAAATTTTCCACTTCATTTGTGTATTGTATGAAACAATCATAGACTTCTTCCTTTGACTTAATACAATATGCCCTTGCCAATTTGCTATAATCGTCGATGAATGTTACAAAATATTTCTCACCACAATTCCCTGAAGAATGCGGTCCATTGACATCCGAATGAACAATCTGCAAAATATCTGTAGCTCTGGTCCTATTGTTTTTAAATGTTAAATTATGCATCTTACTTTTAATGCAGATGGCGCACTTTATATACTCAGTTCCCAACTCCTCTGGCACTCCTTCTAGTAATTTATTTTTACACATTAGGTCTAAATATTTAAAATTCACATGACCCAAATATCTATGCCACCTTTCCTTCAATGTCATACTTGATGCATAACATTTTTTCGTCATATTAATTTTCAATTCACTTTGATTTTCAATCATTCCCTTAAGAGTATATAACCTCCCTTCCTTTTTAGCTACCGCAATCAACTTATTGTTTTTACCATATATCTTTGCTGTATTGTTTTCTGATATGATTTTATTTTTATCTGTCACTTTCGAATAACTTATCAAGTTTGATTGCATTTCTTTAACATAATACACATTTGGTAGCGTTACTGGAACTCTCGATTTTCCCACTTCAAACGATACTTCAAGTCGACCTACCTTAGTAGCTTTTAATGAATATCCATTACCAATTTTGACATTTATAGGAATTTTAAGGTCAATAAAATCACAGAACAGACTGTCATCATTTACAATGTGATCTGTACACCCACTGTCCAAGATGAAACTCACTTCATTGCTATTTTTGTCTTCTTCGCTTTCTGCACAGTTGACCCTTACTTTTACATGGAAACTTTGATGATCTTGTTTCGAGTTATTTCTATTGAATTTTCCTTTGTTATTCACATATCTATTTTGACTGTTATTTTTCTTCCAACAATCTCTTTGAAAATGACCCATTTTCCCACAGAAATAACATTTGGTGTCCATCCGCTTGACATTTCCGCTACTTTTGTTTTTTATTTTCATTTCTGCTTTAAATACATTGCTGGTACTGGTACGTTCTTCGGTCTTTTGACTTTCTTCTTGTCTATATTTCATTAATATTTTTTCCTTAAGAAGCTCAATCGTTCGGTCCTTTTCTGGAACAATATCCATCAAATCACCTAAATACCAGTAAGTTTTAGAAAGCGATCTGATCATGTAGTTTAATTTTTCTTGTTCTGTTATCGTCCCTCCTGCCGCCTTCAACGAGTTCACTCGTCTCTCGAACTCATCAAAAAAAGTTGTTGGATCCGTCTCTTGATCCAACTTCAAGCTTTCTAATTTATTGCGGCATATTATTTGTAGAGCCGTTGATTTTGATATGTACATTTCATCGAACTTTTTCATTATTTCGTATGCTCCTTCCAAATCGCCAACATATTCTAGTTGTTTGTTGGTTATTGCATTGTAAATGTAGTTTGTGGCTTTTACATTCATCTGCTCCCATTCTTTTGGATCATCCTTGTCCTCTTGGACCCTTTCCACCACGGTTTTGCACTTTTTTAATTCTAAAAACTTTAGAATTCTTTTTCTCCAGCTACTATACTCTACTCCGTCAAACACGTGCACGCTCATATTATTATCGTCACACCTCATGTAAGACATTTTTATTCACTTTTTAATTTATTACTTTCCACACTAATGACTCTTTTTACAAACCACGGTCTTCTGCTACCATGTTAAATTAAATGGAATTAAATAAAAGAGTATTTTTGTTTGAGAGAGTTCGTAGCACATGACACCTTTATTGCAACACAAAAGAGAAGAAGGAACAAGCCAGAGACAAAACGGAAAAGGTTAAATCACATACATCATAGACAATATAAATGTAGCTTATAAAATAATCAACAGTTATGAAGGAGATTATTTAGATTTTTTGGTTAAAGACGTTTGTATAGTTTACATTGATTCATTTATTTAACCTTTTGTTACAAAATAATACAATACTTACATTAAACATATTGTGTGTTTTTTCTTCAGCTGACATTTGGCAAATAAATAATAATTGCCTCTTTAAATCACTTAAAACAAGAATTGCACTGGTATAGCTTCTCTCCGGATTGAATTCGCTATCTAGGATCTCCTTACTTTCAAAGTGTGAAAACATGTATAAAGAAATTCCGACCGGCGCCGATAGCCGCAAGTGTGAAAACACGTAGAAGGCCGTTTCCGATCGGCGCCAATCGCCGCATAGAATGTTGTCTATGGGTAAGAACACGTAGAAAGCGGATTCCAACACGCACCGACCTGCGCAAAGAATGTTTCTATGCATTTGAATGCGGATACCCACAGAGAAAGCAGGAACCCGCTTTCCGGCATGCCCATTTAAATACATTGAAACCATAGACAACAATCTATGAGCTGGTCGGCGCGGGTCGGAATCCGCTTTCTACGTGTTCCTACCCTGGTTGAGAACACGTAGGCCGGCTTGCAACAAAATGATTTAACCTTGGTCAGTGGAAAAGAAGACGACGAAGAGACAAATAACGAAATTTCGTCTTGCACCACCACTGACCAGAGATCAAACGACCAAATAAGTAGCAAAAAGTTAAACCACCAAAATAGAACGGTTAACATCGCTAGTCGGGTACTAAGTTTGAAGCTTTCGAGTTGTCAGCTGTCAGATACGTTATTATGTATAATCAATGGCCGCGGTTTTTTATTTTTCCTCTTGGACGCACTTGGTCACTTCTTGGATGTATGGCGGCATGTTGACCATGAAGTTTCGCCGTATTTGCCAGGCCGCCAACTGCAGAGTGCAAGCAAAGAAAGGTTGGTAAACATAACAATACACATTTCCGTTCGGTTCCACAAAGCGGTGTTATTTTTGTTTATTGTGCAAAGCTGGGGTGGACGCCATTATGGCCCATATTTTGTATTTTATTTCGTAGTGGCAGTTTACGGATTACTATTTATACAATGGTTTGAAAAAATAAGGTAGGTGATTACTATATTGATTGTTACTGCCTTTCGTAACAATTGTTCCTAAAAGATCGTCTATTTTGTTGAAATATATTTGCCTACTCCAAGAATCTTATTGTCAATCTACGTGTTACCTATAATTGCATATTCAAACTTCCTTATTCATGTAATTGTAAATCATCTTAACCCAACTTCCATTATGGTGCGAGAGTATTGTTTATTAGGGTAATAATATCCTATCACGGTAATTATTTACTTTAAGGGATTCTTCGATTTTTCACGATTTTTTATATGAATCACATCAAATTTATATGCAGATTGGTAAATAAGCATGTTATGGGTTGATTTGATAACTTTTGAAGTATTTTATCAACCAATTTTAAGTAAAATTAATTTTAAAAGTTGCCTATTTTCTCATACAAACCTATCTTTCACGGAGTGACATTTTATTTTTTGATTCTAAAATTGGTTTTTGTTTGAAAAATGAAAATATTGTTGGTTATTGTCATTTAGTTAGTCACTTTGGATAGATTAGGGGATTTGATAACATCCTCGATTGATAACACTACGACTTGAAATAGGTTAGAACGTAGTTTTGAATTTGAATTCAAACACCAATTTTGAATTTGAGTTTAATTTTGAATCAAAAAATAAAATGTCACTCCCTGAAAGAAAAATTTGTATGAGAAAATAGGCAACTTTTAAAATTGGTTGATAAAATACTTCAAATGTTATCAACTCAATCCATAACATTAGCTTATTTACCAATCTGCATATAAATTGATATGTATTTCATATAAAAAATCGAAGAAGCCCTTAAAGTAAATAATTACCATTCAAACTTTTCTGAGTTGTGGTACCGTGCTCCATGAGTGTATGATCTTGTTGATAATTTTCATATTCCTGTGGTAGTTTTGACTATTGAAATGACCTCTGTGAGTGTGAGCAGACACCGAGGAGGTGGTTTAACTACCAAAAAAACTGGAGGGTGATGAGAATTGACAACAAAATGCATGCCTATTAGATAGTAACTAATATCATTGTGAAATTTCTGTTACAGGTAATCTCGTTGTATAGAAGTTCAAAAAGAGGCTTATGCATTATTCAGGTGATTATGATTACAAGATATATTAGAGAAAATCAATCATGGTTTCACAGATTCTATAAATTCAGGCCAGAGTATCAGACAGAATAGACAGGTCACATGTGCTTGCAAGCATGTGTGTGGGCTTACAAAGAGCTCCTTTCCTGTAATTTACTCTCACCACTGACCCATCAATCTCTTACTGACACACCATTCCCCTGCACAACCAAAACTAATGCAACGCGGACAGTGTAGTTTTTGACACCCCATCTATAAGTTTTTTTATTTTAGTTCTAGGGAGACCTTGGTCTTTAAATTAGCAATACAAAGATTTTGCGGGTAATCCTCTCACTCACACCTCTACAGCATATTATAATATTATGCACTTTTGAACTGATTTATTTACTAGTTTCTTGTTTTTGTTTAGTTTCCACTGGTGGTCTTTTCTCAATATTTGTTTCCTAAGGGACAATAGCTCCACATAAATAACTTTTTTCATTCATGCCCATTTAAATGGATTGAAACCATAGACAACATTCTTTGCACCAGTCGGAACTGGCTTTCTACGTGTTTTCTCCGTAAGGGATGAGAAGCAGATCATTTTTCGAAGAGCATATAGTACCCATTAGGATAATCCAGTCATTTGGTTTTAGATAGAATTTCAGATGGCTGTGTGTTCTGCCACCCACATTGAATTTATTATGAAAGTCAACTATACTTTTCAAATTTCTTGAATCTTTTTCCTCTTTTGTAGTTTCTACTATGTTTCACATTATGTTACTGAGGTTATTTTTTTCAATTATTAATTTATCAATATCCTCCTTTTTTTTTACTCCATTTAGGGGCATTAGGGAGGCAACAGGAGCCCTCCCCTGCACTCATTACTGGGCAGTTTTGATGACCTCTTCCCACGCCATGTCCTGACAACTCAGTTCTGCCTCAAAGGAACGGAACACGTATGAGAGACCCAGTTGGGGTTAAGGATAGCATTCTCTTCGACTAACTGTCATTTGGGATCCGTAATGAATGTCCCAGCCATGTCCATCTCCTCTCAACTCTGGTGGAAGTTATGGGCCTGTACTGGTTGCGCTGGCATGTAGCATCCTTCATGGTGCAGTGATACCACCTTATGTCCAATATCCGTCGCTGGCACTTTGATTCAAAGGTGGATACCTTTTACGCCTTGGAATTGTTCAGGTGAGGAATAGGTACCACATTTGCATCAGTTTACATCTAAACGCTGACATTTTCCATGCTTTTCAATGCTTTTGTTCTTTTTCGCGCGTTACGGCTTTCCATACCTTGGTGAGGTTGTTAAAGGCGTCACTTGCTGTGCTGATATTTTAATCTACCATGCTCAATCATTGATGGATATTGGCAAATGTTTATCGGATAAATGGTTGATAGACCAGCGTTTACGACGCCGGCTTTCGCACTGTTTCGTGCGGAGGTCGTGGGTTCGAATCCCGGTCGTGTCGACCATTTTCCGCTTTCACGACACAAGCATTTGCTTACTGTGGAAGATGTCAAAAGTGTATTTGTGTTCACTTCGAGTGAGCACAGATTCATTTTTTTGAAAAAAAATAAATAAAAAAAAATGTTATTCGCTATGAGCTCCGTCTTACTGGCTTTGACTCGAATGCCGAGGCTTGCTGTTTTTTCGCAGAGTCTTGAAAAACTGCTCTGTAATTCCTCCACTGTCATACTGAACAACGCTTGGTCATCCAAATACTCCAGATTGCACATTTGACCATCTCTCTGTGTTGCTAATTTATCTCTTGCTCCCAAGAGGAAGTCCATGAGAATAATAAATATACATTTCTAAATCTGTAAAGTGGTTGGTAGACCAGTGGTATCAGTCGACAACTTTGGTACGTACAGCGTATTGGAGGTCGTGGGTTCGAATCCCGGTGCCGCCAACCATTTTCCACTTTCACAACACAAGCTTTGCTTTATGTGAAAGATGTCGAAAGTGTATTTGTGTTCACTTTACGTAAGCCCAGATTCATTTAAAAAAAAAACAAATGACTGGAGATTAATTTAAAAAAAAAGTAACAAATGACTAGAGAGTTAAACTCTTTACAATGTTTGCTAATCAATTTCTAAGTTGTAGATAAATGTAAGAACTGTACTTCAAATTGAAGGCCTGGACCCAGCCCAAGGGGGGGTCATGCCCCCCTGACCCCCCCCCCCCTTGGATCCGCCCTTGCTCTTATGTTCATTTGGTATAAACGCACCCTTAGTTGGTGTTCCTTATTGCTAGGTGTGTATTATTCCATTTCAAATCTACTTATCTATTGAAACTTCCAGAATCTGATGCTGCGGACGACTATACCAGCCTAAGAAGTATTCTGCTACTACTCGTACATCACAACTTGTTGAGAGGACCAACTGTACGGGAAATTCCACTACCTACCTTTAAATGAAAAAGAAGAGGAAATGCTAGGATAGTCATTCTGTTCATCTAGGATGGTAGAGATTTAGTTGCAAAGAATAATCAGACTATAGTTGTATGCCTACACTTTTTACAAATAATGTTACCTATTCTATATTATGTTTTATAGCTGATTATAATAAAAAAATAATTTCATCTAAGATTTTTATTCCTCTTCTTATACAGTGTTACACTTAAAAGTCTGTCATGAATTGTGGTTGATCTTGGACTATTCATTAGTCAGACAGGACTTAAGCTTGTTGTTAATATTGATATAGAAAAATGTGGAAGGAGTGTTAATGAACAGAAGGGCACGAGACATTTTCCAAAAAGTAAACTCAAATTGTCCCTCATGATTTGCAGGACTGCATTTTTATTGGTTGGATTTTGTTTTCATATCATAGTAATTTAAACTTCATTATCGGAACGATGAGAAAATGAATAATTATTTTTAAAGGATAAAAAAAGTTGTATGTTGACACAGGAAAAGAGTATAGGTTTGAGGTAAAAATGATATTTTGTAAAGTTGTTTGAATCCGAGGATGGAAGCGACAGATTGTACGAAGTAGTTTGTAAATTAATAGAACTACAAAAGTCTGCAAGTTATTGTGTATAAACTTATGAATGAGAAAGAAAAAGGGATCCGCCCTTGACAGAGGACCATACCTTAAGTGACTGGAGGAAAGCCATTATCTATCTACTGTATAAAGGGTAGGGTTTGCAGTTTACTACGGTAACTATTGTGCAATCAGCTAGTTGAACAATGTGGATAAAATATTCAGTAGAATCTTAATAGAAAGGGTTTGGGACGGGTGTGCTGATCAGATCTTTGTTCTGCGAATGATTACCGAAATGTTCCGAGTAAGCATCAGAAGCTTTTCTGTTTATTTGGAAAAGGAATATGGTAAGGTTAAGATAGATTGGGATGAGCTATAGGATATTCTGTCAAACTATGGAGTGGACGACAGGCTGATTAGTGCGAATGCTCCGCTATATTTGATAAGTTCTCACCTTCCGCCTGAGTTTTATCTTAGGAAGGGTGTACCATGTGACCTAATGAAAAACAAAACCGTCTCCCTACAAGCTCAACATTTTGACTAATGAGAAACAAATCCGTCTCCCTAAAAGCTAAACATTTTGACCACAATACAATGCTATTACTGTCAATGATGTATAGCTGAGACACATGGGCTCACTGGGCTGTTGTATAAATAAACTAAAAAAAATGAGAGCTCTAAGACGAAGAATAATATGTGGAAAGACACTGTGAGACATGGAAATTAATGAGAATATTGTTTTTTTTTATAAAAATGAATCTGTGCTCCCTCAAAGTGATCACAAATACACTCCTCGACTCTTTCACAGTAAGCTACTTAAAGCTTGTGTCGTGAAAGAGGAAGATGGTCGGCACCTGGGATCGAACCACGACGTCCGCACCAAACAGTACGAAAGCCTAGTTTAGAAAGTACCAAGATAAACGTTTACGTGGTTTGGTTATTTTGAAAGAATATGATAATATGATGACAATGAGAATTTATAAGGCTAAAAGGAAAGGTGTAAGAAGGCGTTATTGACAGAGATGAATGAAGTGGGTTGAACACATTGGTTCAAGGGAAGACAGGTCAGAAACAAAACAAATAGAAGTTGTATGAGAAAATATGGTACATAGGTGGAAAAAGCGCAAGATGTTTATTTGGATAGAAAAGAAAGGAGATCTGTTCCATATGCCCACACTTTAAAGGACACTGCGTGTTGGGTAAAATAAGGTCAGTTTAATAATATAACATGAAATACTTCTTGCTAATGAGTGAAAGAAAGAAAAATAATATCAAAAATATACAGAAAGGTAAGTATGTACATATATTAAGTATTTGTACCGAAAATAATTTAAATTAATTTTGGTTAAATATTATAGATCATACCGTGAGAAATCACAATGAGAAACCATCACAGACTTGTCGAGATTTTTAATGACACGGAATTAATAGTAAATATTAGTAGTAATATTCACTCAAAAGAACGCAAGCTTTCTTAACCCTTAAACCATTAAGACCGTCTACAGACGGTCATTGGTAAAATATAATTAAATTCAAATACAAAAATCGGCGCGCTTTACCCACTAAGACCGTTTACCCCGTTAGCACACCTCCGCTGCGGATTAGCCGACGCGACGACGGTCACATCTGACAGTTTCTGCGCGCCATGTTGAGAGTGAGATAGCATGCTCAAACTCGTACTGTTTTCTACTTGGAGGAATTATTATATATGGAGAGATTGACAGCTGAGTTTTGTACGAGAGCAAGTGATGCCGCTAGAGGGGGTGTGAGGAAATACTGGCGGCCATCTTGGTTGCACCATATTTCAACAATTCGTATGGAATAATTGAAAATATATATCAGAACTTCGTGTAGTTTGAAATATCTTGTGTATTTGACTTAAATTAATCATCTCTTCAGTTTAAGGAAAGATTTGAAATAAAGTTCACCAAATAAAACCAACATAACATTAAATCATCACAATTTAATATGAAAAAAAAACTGTAATTAAACTTTAAAAGAGTAATAATATGTCTACTCGTAAACGTAGTTATTAACAACAAAACACCAAAAAAGAGATCCAGCAACATATTCGTTAAAACAGAGAATATGTTCCCGTAAGTTCCATTAAGATGGCGTCGTAATTCATTTTTCCCCCCGACCCCGCGGCTTCAAAAGTTTTACCAATGAATCCATCCATAACCATAGATTCATCCAAGGTTTTCTATACATTCATCTCTCTCTTGCGGTGTTTCGCCATAGATTACTTCAAAATTGTATTCACACCTCCGCCTGATATTTCGCGGATCCGTGTGTTTCGCATTCCGCCCGCTTTTGAAGTTGTCAAAATCGACAGAATTTTGGAGCGAAATCATGTTTTCCATAGAAATCACAGATGGAAAACGTTAACTGCGTTTTGTTGCGGGATAGTTTGCAGAAGTTGGATGTGCATATTTTCTAAATTGTAAGTAAAAACGTCGTTAATGTTGTAATATTTAAAAATATATATGAAATGTGAAATAATATTGTGGTTTTAATTATATATATTTCCCAACAAAACATAACCATAGAATACTTACTATGTGCATTTTTCTCTTTCGCTACTCGTTTACCCGCTAGTCTACTAACACTACCTGCGATTTCGCTTTCTGCAGTTTCGTGTGCCACGATTCGCGGCGGAGGTGTGCTAAAAGCCTTATTGTCGATAATATTCGCTGCCGCTACCACATGTTTGAACACGCTCACTCGCATAGTCTCATTGTTATGGTCAGTTTTGTTTATACTTTCGGGCAAACGGACGCCATAATTGTTTTACATTGCGGTACAAATTGAAATTGCAAAAAAAATATATTCCAATACTTCTATTGACTTGATATTTTTTAGGTAAGTTTCTTTATATTATGTTTTGATAACTGCATGTTAGATTCATTCTTTTTATTTCTTTTATTTTTTTAAACAAATTTTTTATGAACACCTTCTACAGACGGTGTTAGTGGCTTAGGTGAAAAAAAAATCCCCCTTTTTTATATGTATGAAATTTTACTATCGTCTATTTTTTTGTGTTATTTTACTCGAGTATTTGTATTTTTTGTTTTAGAAAATGTCACAACGAAATGATACAAAGAAAACGTTCAACATTTCTTCAATGAATGACGAACAAATCCAAAATTTCATGGATTCAATTGAAACTGATGACGAATGCGATGATTTTGATGACAGTTTCGAAGATCCAAATTATCATTCTGATGAACTTCAGCCTGAAGACAATACAGTAAAAAATATTTCTTCACAATTAATGAACACCTCATCAATTAAAAACGCAATTACTTTTTCTATGAATATAAGCAATATCAGTTTGAATGAAATTGATGAACCAGGACGAAGTACTACTTCCAACGAAGAGATCAATTCAAAAATCCGACAATTCTACATTTTGTACGAAATGTAACCTGCATTTGTGTTTTTCGAAAGCGAAAAATTGTTTTAAGCTTTATCATTTATATTTTTTTTTTACCATTTATTGATTTTTTTAACAATATTCTTCTTAGTATAATTTTTATTTTTACCATTTATTTATTTTTTTGAACAATATACCTCTTATTAGCTTATATGAATCAATTTATGCAGAATTTGCGATAATTAAACACAATTTTTTACAAATATTTGTTTTTATTTTTTTAAGCTAACCCACTAAGACCGTCTACAGACGGTCTTTCTTTTTTTTTACCTGGCTCTCACAGGAAACATTTTTTTTACGAATGGACTTCAAAATCGTATTTTCCAGCCTAAAAACATTCAAGATCCAAAATTATTATAACTGGATTCTTCCAATTTCTATTCCAGTGGCTTAAGGGTTAAAATGCTAATAAAATAGTTACACCAATTATTAATAATATATTTCAAAGTTTAATTCATTATTCTTTTTTTTATTAGCCTTCCACTCATTATTGAGTGATTTAGGTTCATTATTTTTCTTGTCTTACCTATATTATTATTATCTGTCAGTTTATTTTTGAGATTCCCGCAATATCTTGATATAATCAATACAAACCGCTTTGTACGGAAATGTGTATTGTTATGTTTACCAACCTAGTTTGCACTCTGCAGTTGGCGGCTTGGCGCACATACGGCGAAACTTCATGGTCAACATGCTTTCATACATTGAGGAAGTGACCAAGTGCGTTTAAAAGGCTCGCTCCGGTTTTTGCTAAAACTACAATATCAAAATGACGTGGACAAATGTCGAAGAGAAATTTGGATTGCAAATGAAGATGAGTAAGTTTTAATAACATTTGATATTCAATCAATTCTTTTTTGTATTGTTCATAATATGTAGTTATTAGAAACGCAACAATATCTTTCATGTGCATTACCACCTTCCCGGCTTCAGTGAAATGTTTACCGTATATTATATTCGCTCACATGTTATTTGGTTTCTCTTCCTAAACTGGCTGAACGCTAACACCTGTATATAATAAAACCTTAACAGAACCCATTTAGAGATATTCAAATACCTAAATGTATGTTAAACGACTTTTTATAGTTACGAGTTATATTTTTTTTGTCGACTTAACCGATGGGCTACCGACCACTTCAAATAAATTTGTTTTGCTACGCAGGGAGCATTTTATCAATCGCGCCAACTATCTACTAACTTACAGTTATGTCAAACGCAAATTCAAATTTAAAGGTAGAATCTTTTTTGTCAAAAGCACTAAGAATGTTCTAAGGGATATAAGGCTCCATGTTATATAAAGAGATACATCATTTGAAATTATATATCTCTTCATTTGAACTGTCTTAACAGTTTTTTTTTAATTTAACATGTGGAAGTCGTAAGCAATCCAGCATCTCTTTCATATCAACAATGCAGAATCGTATCAATAATAATTATTTATTTATTTATTTTCAATATCAACGGCAATAGCCTTTTACATGTTATTTACAATATCTATAACAATACATACATTTTTTTTAACAACACAGTAGTTAAAAATTTAAATCCAATTGGATAGGACAGAAAAAACAAAAAAACCACACAAAATAAATAAGAATATCAATATTTGAATAGGTAAATAATCTTAAATCTTCTTCAAATCTTTATTACATCCCCCATAGGCCCCTCACGAGGCACTCGGGTTCATTAAAATATTTACAATTTAATAGTACATAAAAGACAAATAAATTTCATTATACAAAGACATCAATATTATGTAGAAAGTAAATTCGATGCCAAAGGGGTGTAAAGGGTCCCATTGGCATCTCGTCAATGTACAAGGCCACTTCATGCAGCAGCGACAAGAACAAAGTCGAGAAAAAGAAACAGATATTACATAGTGTCAACACAGAAGGTAAAATTAATATTAATCTACATGTCATTAGTTGAATAAAAAGCATTCTCAACAAGATACCTTTTGACCTCCCTCTGGAAACAAACAGAGTCAGATAATTTGAGTTCGTGAGGGAGGCGATTATAAAGCCTCACGCTCATACAAACGAAGCTCTTTGACAGTTTTGTTAGTCTATGCTCAATAGGCCTCAGTAGACTTTTATTGCGGGTGTCGTGGTGATGAAAGTTCAAGTTTTGTGGAGTGTTTGACAGATTTTTATGAGCATACTTTAAACATTCAAATATAAATAAACCAGGCAATGTTAAAATGCGCTGTTCTTTAAAAGCGTCCCTACATGAGTCTCTAGGGCTCATACCCAATAGAGTTCTTAAGGCTCGCTTTTGTAGGATGAACACTCTTTTTGCACCAGATCCCATACCCCAGAACATCACCCCATATGACATAATCGAGTGGAAGTAGGCATAGTACACAGATTTAGCGGTGCTTATTCCACATATTTCCCTTATCTTTTTTATGGCATAAATTGCCGAGTTCAATTTTGTGCACAGCTGATCCACATGGGGATCCCATTGAAGACCTTTATCAACCGTGACACCTAAGAACCTACAGCTGTCTGTCAGGTCTATTCCTTTTTCAATTAATGCAGTTTTAACTGCATCAGTCCCATCAGATCTTCCCAGAGAGAAGCCAATGGCACTCGTTTTTGTCATGTTAAGGACTAGAGAATTATCAACAAACCAATTTTCCAAGTTAGATAGAGTGTCTAAAGAATTTTTATAGGATAAATCATAATTTTTTCCACCCTTTAAAATTAAAGAGGTGTCGTCAGCAAACATAACAATATCAGCGTCCGTGTTAATAATACTAGGCAAGTCATTTATATAAATAATAAATAATAAGGGGCCCAGAATAGATCCTTGAGGAACTCCACTTTTTATCATACCTGAGTCAGATCTAACTCCATTAATTTCAACACACTGTTGACGATTTTTTAAGTACGATTGAAAAAACTTATTTTCTACATTTTTTATACCATAAAATTCCAGTTTTTTAATTAATATGTCATGATTTACACAATCGAACGCCTTCGACAAATCACAGAAAATGCCATAAGCATTGTGTTTATCATCCAGCGTTTTTAAGATAGTATTGAGTAAGGAAGCAATGCTATCTGAAGTGCTCTTTCCTTTTTGAAAACCGGATTGAGCTACATTTATTAATTTGTTTTTGTCTAAATACATTTTTAGCTGGTTAAAGACAAGTTTTTCAATTATTTTGCTTAACGTTGGAAGTATAGAGATTGGCCTATAATTATTTGCTTCAAGTCTGTCTCCTTTTTTAAAAATTGGTAAGACCCTAGCAAATTTCTGACTCTCTGGGAATATTCCATTTTCAAAGCAAATATTAATAATATGTGTAAGTAGAGGGGCTAGGCTATCAATTATTTCTTTCAATAGACGTGTTGAAATGTGCCAAAGGTCAGCAGTATTTTTCGATTTCAACTGTTTACATGCTGTTATTATATCCTTGTCTGTAACCTTTGTAAATTTGAAGTTTGTGGTCAAAATTGGGCGAGTGTTAATAAGGTGTGTTAAGGCATTGTCAATAGAAGGTACAAAGGAGTTTGTTAGTGTATTAGATATATTATTTACAAAGTAATTATTAAAAAAGTTAGCTGTATCTACAGGAGTTAAGTGGTTAGTTTCCTTAAGGTTAATTTTCTTCTTGCATGAACAATCGTCACTAACTGATCTTCCAGTTTCCTGTTTGATAATTTCCCAAGTTGTTTTAATTGGGTTATCGGAGTTTAATATTTGTTCACTCAAATATATCTTTTTTGCCTCTCTACATACTCTTTTGAAAACTGCACTATAGTTCCTTACATAGATTTGAGTTGTTTTGGAATTATCATAGTTTTTTATGTTATAGAGTTTGAAGAGTTTTTCTCGAGAAATTTTGATGCCTTTAGTGGCCCATGATTGAAATGCTTGCTTAGGTTTGGGTTTAATTTTTTTCAATGGGAGGTGATGTTCCAACTCAATGTAAAACGAGTTCAGTACATTTTTAATAGACTCATTTACATTGTTGCAGTTATATGAAAAATTCTCCATTCTAATTTGAGATAGTGAGGATTTAAAGTTATCCAAACCTTTTTTACTGTACATTCTCTTGTAAATTGCTTCTTCATTACAAACATTTTTTTTTGTGTTGCAATTTCTACACTTATTGATTGACCGAAATGATCTGATTTAACAAAATTTACTAATTTAGTGTCGTATACCTTCAGGTCTGTGAAAATATTGTCAATACATGTTGAAGATTTATATGTAACTCTAGTGGCATTGAAGATGCTTCTTGTAAGTAGAAAACTATTTAATAAATCTACTAGAAGGCAACTCTCATTTGAGGTATTGTCAAAATTAACATTAAAATCACCAAATAAAGCTACATACTTATTGTTCTCGTCGCATATCTTTGTCAGAATTTCATTTAAAACAATTAAAAAGGTACTAAAATTCCCAGATGGGGGTCTGTAGACGCAAACAATTACAACATTCTTCAGTTCCACACAGCTCAGTTCACAAACACCTTCCACCGAGGCATCCACCACATCTTGTCTGTTTTTCATTTTAATGCCGTGTTTCACCATAATTAATGTCCCTCCCCTGATCGTTTTCATTCTATTAAAATAACTTAATAATCTATAATTTGGAACACTGTATTGTAAAATATCACCGTTGGTTAACCACGTTTCACTTAAACAGATTATGTCAATATTTAGCAATTCGTTTGACGTACACAGTTCGTGAAGTTTTCCTTTTAAACCTTGAACATTTTGATGTGCTATCCTGAAGCCAGCTCCACCAAAACTCTGCTCCTTTCCCTCGCTCCTCTCCATAAAAAAGATGCACTAGGTCTATGCAAACCTGGAGTTGATTGGATCACCGTAATGTTTGAATTCCTTTTATCTTCTTCATTTTCCCCTGATTCCTGAATAACATGGTTATTAGACGTTCCAATAGGTCTAAATTTGAGTCTGAACAGTATCTGTTCTGATATGGATATATTTTGTTCATTGGTTTCAATAACATTTACAGTTTTAAATTCTTTAGTCATTTTGTAGAGTTCCAGATTGAAGTTGTATATCTGTTTATTTATGTTCCTGTTATTTCCATACTTTATGGACGCTATATAAAGAAAAACATTCATTTGATGGGACATTTTGATGATATCTTGGATAGCCTCCTTCAATGCCCCCCTGTCCTTTAGGTTTATACTGTTGGCGGCAATCAATGCCAGTGCGTCATTTTTGGTGCATTTGTGTATCATATTCATGGCGATATCTCTATAATTAATCAATCTGTCACCAGGTCTGCACTCGCAGCTTATTTTATATTTACTCTTGTGTGACATTTTGGTTCCAAGACCTTTCGCATATTCATCGCCCACTATGTATAGCACAGGTTCCTGATTTTTTTTATTTTGAAGAAAGCACTTAGTGGGTTTGTTTTTAATGTCATCAGTTTGGAGTAAGTTTGATTGGTCCAGATGATTTCCAACATAGTTCCTGTAGACCTGCAATTTTTCGTAATTATCATCATAGCTTGCTCGCAAGGCTTTATTGCAGTTCTGTGCCTCTGCTAGTTTGGAGGTAATATTTCTGTTATTTTCCTGGTAATTATCTAGCTGAATCTGCCATTTTTTCGTGTTCTGTTCCATTTCTAGCTTCATTCTCTGAATTTCATCATCCCTCTCTGATATCGTATGTTTTAAATGTTTATAATCATTTTTAAATTTATTGAGAGTATCCTCATATTTTTCCAAATTCTTAATTTGTCTTTTAAGTATGGTTATCTGTTTGCTTTTTAGCTTAAGTTCAGTTTGACACTGCGCCAACTTTTGTCTCACTTCATCTCTCTCCCTTTTAGCATCTTCTGATTTATTTTTTAAAACATTAATGGGACTTGTTTCTTGAATTATGCTCTCCTCCATTGAGCTATCTATCATGGTAATATAAATATTTTTTTTATCCTTCTGACTTCTAGTCATAATTTTGGCCATTTTTTTATTAAAGAATTTATTATATTTTAAGAAAAATTGTCAATATTCAATATGTAGAGTCAAAATAAATATAGGTGGGCACTTAATAATAGAATAATAATATTTTTTTGATTTCTTCAACTTTGTTAAATATTATAAAATGTCTGTGGTCTTGTTACATTGATTTTATTATCTATGGAACTGGAGGTGTCATCAGCTACTATTGTAGCATTGATAGTAGCTATGCATAGAAAAGATAATTGAATTGTAATGTCGTGCGTCGTGTTGTGTTGCGTTCAGTGTTTATGTGCTTGAGCCGTGAACAATTTAAAGTGGATAGACTTGTCGTAATGTTGGTTAATTGGAAAATGAATGTTTTCACCCTTTCAGGATATGTAAAGCCTTGGCTTGTCTTTCTCGTCTGAATACTTATATCGAGTTTTATTAGTAATTCCACAGCTTGTCGGCCAAATTGTGATGTCAGTAATTGGTTGGAGAATGTCTGTTGGGGATGAACTTCTATGAAGTTCTTTGTGGATATCAATTTAAGTGTTGAGTTTGTTTATTATGCAGAATATCACTTTGACATTACACATCGCTTGCGGAGCGTTTTGACAGGTGTCGTGTGTTCAATAATATACTGTCTGGATGTGTATGTGTGTGTTTGAATAATACGTTGAATCTTTCAGACTGAATATTTATTTATTCCAGAGCGTGTTATAAATGATGATTAATAATATAAGAGCTTTTTTCTGACCTTTTAAAGCCTTATTTGGTGTGAAAATAGTCCTTCTCTTTCTCAAAATGCTCAGTTTGCAGTGTGTGAGCAGGACAAAACACTTCTGTCACAGCGGATGATGAGTCAGCTGATTACATTTGAATTTTATGATTGATTTTAACGATTTAAACGAATCCGTTGTCGGAAAAAACACTTCTACCAACAGAAAATGGTCAGAATAGTAAAATTAATGGAGAAAATTACACTAAGAATCAAAATGAGAGCTATATCACTGAAAACAATTTACAGTAAATTTTTAACACTACTTGCGCAACAGTGTTGCCACTCTAGTATATAATATTAAACAACAATAGAGTGTGTAGTCAAATATCACAGATTGAACATGTCAACAAAGCAAGTTAGAATAGGAATGTCAAGTAAATTAATATAATATAATAAAGTTTAATAATGTCATGTAATGTTCATGTGTCAAATAATAAAGTTTAAAATGTCAAGTAAAAATATAAGTATAATGTCAAAATCACAGAATAAATAAGGTATAATATCAACTTATTAAAAAAAAAAAAAATCTATGAGATGTACAGCGTACACAGCCAAATCAAATAAAAAAATATAAATAAATGCAATGTAAATTAAGTCGTAAATTGACAAGTTTTCAGAATAAACTCAATATTACATCAAATCTTATATTATCATGGTCAACAAATCAAAAATACCTGCAAGATGCACAATGACATAGCAGAATAAAAAAAAAAACAATCAAAACACAAACCACAAACAAATTCGAAGTGCCCAATGTCAACTTTGTGCATTAAAATAATTTAATATGTCCTTTTTAAATTTAGGTAAACTGTCAGCAAAAATATCTGTAGCATTACCAACCAGGTTTCCCAGTCTGTGGATTCTAACCATGGGAGAGTAGAACATGTAATTGTTTCTCGTGAGAGGCTCACGAAACAACACTGTCTGCCTAGTACTTCTGGTTGGAATATTGAATTTGATTAATTCTAATAACTCAGGAGAATTAATTTCGCCATTGACGAGTTTGTATAGGAAGCATAGATCAAAGAGTGTCCTCCGGTTTTCTAGGCTGGAGAGGCCAAGCTCATTCATCAAACCCAAGTAGTCAATGTTTTCCACAGGTATACCCAGTTTATAGTTGATCATCCTCAAGAATTTTCTCTGTACTCTCTCTACGCTATTGATATGGACAGCGTAATTTGGAGACCATACTACAGTATTATACTCCAGTAATGGTCTCACAAGAGAGACGAAAAGTAGTCTATACGATCGAATCAACCGAAGATCAGAAACGAGTCTAAAAATGAAGCCCAGAGTTCTCATAGCCCTGCTGACAATTTCCTCAATGTGTAAGTTATAAGTCAGATCTTCAGAGAAGGTGATGCCCAGATCTCTCAAGTTCGAGACACACTCGAGCGCAATGCCATCAATTGTATAATTGTAGGGAATGAGAGATCTAGATTTGTGAAATCTGATGACTTGGCATTTGGCTATATTAAGGTGGAGGTTATTTACCATGCACCAGTTATTTAAATAATTTAAATTGTTTTGCAGGACTTTACAGTCTTCTGTGCTTTTTATAGATTTATAAAGCTTTAACTCATCAGCGAATAATAATACCTCTATATCTCTGAAGATCTCGACTATGTCATTTATAAAGATGTTAAATAAGATTGGTCCTAAGTGCGATCCCTGCGGGACACCACTATATGCATAAATTGCCCCCGATACACAATTACCTATCTTAACTTTGAGAGTTCTTTTACTGAGGTAACTTTCTAACCAGTGGTAGAAAACGCCGTCGACTCCGTATCCTTGTAACTTGTATAGTAGCATGTCATGAGGCATTTTGTCGAAAGCTTTAGAAAAGTCTGTGTACACGGAGTCGACTTGCCCTCTCAGTGCAAGAGTTTTCATAATTTTTTCTTGGTAAGTAAGAAGGTTACTAAGCGTTGACTTGTTCGCTGTAAAACCATGTTGCAAGTCAGTAATTATGTTATTAATGGGTTTTTTTATCTTCTCGACTATTATTGACTCAAAAAGCTTAGGAATTGCGGACAGTATACATATAGGTCTATAATTAGTTACAAAGCTATTATCGCCCTTCTTCAGAATAGGATTTATAAAACCTTCTTTCCAAACATCAGGAAATATGCCCGATCTCAAGGAAGAAGAAAATAGGACGTGCAGATACTTGGCTAGAGTATTGACACAGTTCTTAATAAATGCGTTAGGAATGCCATCAGGACCAGGCGCTTTTGATGAGTCTAAGGCAAGGATCGCACTTTTTACCTCGTCCATAGTAATATTAATGCTGGGCAAATCGATAATCTTATTGGAGACAAGATCAGGCCGATTGCACGAATGTGTTGATGGCGTATCATAAACACTCTGAAAATAAGATGCGAACAGATTTGCCGCGTCCAGAGCAGATTCAGAAAGCTGACCATTATAATACACGTTATTTGGTATTTCAACCTGATCTTCTCTCATTTTGTTAACAAACTTCCATAGATTTTGAGATTCCCCCGGCAAATGATTTTCAATTGCTTCAATATGCTGTGAATAACATGTTTTAGCTAATTTAGAACACCGACTGCGTAGACTAGAGAAGTTAACATAGTCATTATTATCCAAAGTTTCTTTATATTTCTTATGTGCTAGCTTCTTTTCAATTACCAGATTTTTTAGTTCTTTACTAAACCACTTGGGGTAAAGTGAAGGCCTTACACATATTTCTGGAATATAGATGTCGATACAAGTTTGTAAATTTTCATAAAAGAGCCCAACAGCTGTGTTCAAATCAGCTTCATTATATATAAAATTAAAGTTCATATTTTCTAGGTAATTATTTATTATTGGGTAATCAGCTCCATGGAAGTTTCTTTTTAAGATTTGTCTGTTGCTTGTATCTCGCAAACATGAAGTGTAATATGTAAAAAATAGTATGAATTATTTCTTCAAGAAGGGTCTCGACAATTTCGTGTGGAACGAAATTAGTTCTGAAGTAATCGTAATTAAGCCACTCGATATTGAGACAGATAGTTTTGTGAAGTAGTAATGTTTCTTAAATTTGCCTACAAGGCCGAATCTCCTCTGTAACAGGATATTCCCCCCCTCTCATACCCCTTGCATCCTTCCTCATCGCTGCACCCCGATGTCCCGATGTGCGCTGGAGACCGCGCATTCATTCTCTGCACAGACAGCCTTCTGCTAACAAGTGCGTGGTTTTCCTCCCCTCGGCGCACCTTGCGTCGGGGGAGAATGTTAGAATAAATATGAAAATTGTTAAAACCAATAAATATAGATTCAATAGACATTTCATTATTGATTAAATTGTATATAGTGGCTGTGTGATTATACATCTACAAGAGTGGAAACTTAGTTTTTCCATCTCAGTGGGAATAGTATAAAAATCCATGTAACTATTGTGCTAAGATCAACGAAACAGACTATTTGTTAAAGAACTTATTTAATAACAGACTAAGAAAGTGAGCCCTGAACGAACTTGTAATTAATTGAAAGTGTAACCTGTGTATTGTGTACCTGCCTTGTAAACCTTAATTTCAACTGGTGAATACAATAAACATTTAAAATTATACATATCAGTCTTCCTAATCACTAGAACTCATCGAATCCTAGAGAACTCAAAGAGTAATGCTCATTTCTACTGAGTAAGCCGGCACAGAAAGAGAGATGTAAGAACACCATCATCAAAGGTCTACCTAGGAGCTATTCATCAGGTCTCACCTCAGTACTTCGACCATAAGAGGGACAATTCTATTCTAAGAGGGTCCAGAGGTAGGAGACAGCAACCTATTACCAGAGAGAGGAGAGACAACCTATTACCGATCGAGGCAGAGATCATCACCCTATTACATTGGCGCCCAACGTGGGGCAGAGTGACTGGAAGACTGGATCAACAGCAAAAAGTAAAAAATTTTTATATACATAAATAATATTTTTTTTAATAATAATTGTTCATTGAAAATAGCAAGTCAGCCAGAAGTCATTAGTAAAATTTTATAGATTCAGAATATAATTGTTTAATGTATAATTGCATTGTGACAATAATTTTTATTATAATTTTGTGCCAGAGTACCTATTCCATAAATAGATTCAAAGAACGTAATATTGTTAATGGGGTCAAGTGTACATATAGGTGCCTACCAGTTCTATTTTTATTTCTCATGCATATCAGCACAATTATAAGAGCCCGTCGTGAAGATGTTTGTTTGAAAATTTTTGTTGCAAGTTTTGTTTTAAAATTGATACAAGTCCTCCAGAATAGTTTTTGGTCAAAGTAACCAACGAGAAAATACTTTCGCATTAATAATTGAATGTCATGTGAAGCTTCCTTTCCACTTGTTGAGAAATACAGTTATTATTTTATTGAGATAGTTTGCGGAAATTTTGATTTGTTTTTCTTACAAATTAACAAATCTTAGTACAAACAGTAGGTATCATGTAGAAGTCAGCTCAGAAAATAATTTGTTTTCATTTCTTTGTTATTGCACTTTTGAAAATAAGTCCGCACTAAGTTTACCCAAGCTGGTAGCTCATTTTGAATTTAGATAATATAGTAAAATTGGTTCCTGCTTGCCTGTTTGTGTGTGGGCAATCACGTGATCTGTTGCCATGAGAAATTGCGATTTAAATAATATGACGCGGTCAAAGTTAGGTACTTACCGTGTTTTGTAACGGAAAAATTTATAATAGCGTTCAGTTCAGTAAAATAATTTCGAAATCACGAAAGTAAGAATAGTTTTTTTTTATTATTATGAGCATCTTTGGAATTGTGATTAGCTTGAGGCAACCAGCTTGTTTTCCACTTATGAAAGAGATTCACAGCAGTAGGTACATTCCTTCCAGATTTGCATAGTTTGTTTGTCGAATTTTTATAACAGTAGGTAGTGTAAAGAATGAGTAATTATCTTGGTTTTGTAGATTGACCCATAGTTAAATAAATTCTTTTGAAATATATTTCCGGTAGACAGCCGCCAGAGTTGTGACTCGTCCAGTGAAAAATCAACAATAGAATTTGAAATTTAGGGACCCTAGTTGAGTCCACGGGAGACTATAGAGCTACGCTGTGCAGTACGTAAAATCTAAACCATTTAGCTTTGCATATTAAATAAATTTCAATAGTCGTTTGTTTACGATTAATAATTTGTCCTTAGAAAGTGTGAGTCATAAAGTTAGGAAAGAGAAACTCTCTGCAGGAAAAGACTTGTGAACGTAGGTACTTACCAAACCGCACGAGGCAAGATGTAACATGTCCTTGAGGCCAGATCGCACGTATACATAGACATTTGAACCACGCGCGCACAAATACACCGGAGTTCATTTGTACCATTAACCAAAATTCTCCAACTTTAGTTTCAATTTAGAATTTTTTTTGTATTCTATGTATGGTAAGGGAAATCGACACGTTTGAATGGTTCATTTCAATTGTTTTTTCGGGTGACTTCATCACTTCTGGGATTGCTGTGTAGAGACAATAGGGCTTGCTTAGAGTAATAGTATCGATCATGGATGGCTTTAAGGAATGATATTAGAGAAAACCCGTAAAAGATAAAATTAGTTTTGAGATTAGAGCCACTTCTCATTATATTTTTTGTAAAAAGGCAAATTCGAATTTTGTCAAAAACAGTAATTAATTTATAGGCAGTTTTGGATGCAGAAACGTTTCATATAATAAATATAGTCATTCGGCATCGTAAAGTTTTTTTTGGTATTACTCATTTGTGATTAGATCCTATTCGTAAATTTTGTTAAGACAGGTCATCAGTGAGAAAATGTTTTGGATTCCCTGAATTAACCGATCGCTATTGTTTGAATGTGTTGATGGCATACCTATGCATACACGCTTCATACTTATAGGTAGATGGATATATGCGCACTAACGAATAATGCTAGAAATAGGAAGGTGAATTTTTTTTACACACTTGATAGAAATATTCACGTAATATATTTTTTTTACTTGTTTTGTTTCTTCCTCATTGACCAATGCAACTTTGAATTGGGGCAATGTCTTCGCTTTCCGATATTGATTCTTTAGGTACTTAGACTGATAGTCAGGTTATGCTTATTGTTTTAGAAGACTAATCACCGCGTTTGAGCGGGAGTTCCGATAGAATCCTTAGAAGGATTTTAGAATGAAACAAAGAGTTTTATTATTGTACCGTTTTGATAAAAAGTTATGTAAGGAGTGCTCTGTGGACTTCGCCTTATGCGAATCATCTTTGAGAGTCATCAGCGGGCAGTAAGCTGACGACATTTTTCAGAAATTACTGTCCAATGGTCCACCTTCTATGTCTAACTTGTTGTTTCAGGAGATAGTAAGGTTGGAATAAACCATTCTTAAATTACCCGGCACGAAACAACTTCCATTTTTTTGTAGTTCATTTTTTTTGTTTTTGTTGGTTGTTCATCATTGTTTTATGTTAGGATATTGGTATAGAATTGTATATAAATACGTCATTATAAATAAATGGCACAATGTCGTAAATCATTCTGTCTAGGTATTGTACAAATGTTAAATATATAAAATAGGCTAATTTATATTAATTAGTGTAGCGCGTAACTCATAGTAAGTTTTTGTAATCCGCCAGTAATGCGTATTACCGTACTTCTGTATGCTTTAGGTGTGTCCAGCAGGACACACTTGTTATATTTTTTATTTTTTTTCTAGGACAGTTAAGGGACTTAGTGTAGGTCGCCTTCAAAATAGACAAAGTATCACGAGCCACTATAGGTGTCCCCTGATAATTAGAGTTATATGCAACAAGGGCACATGATAGTGTGTCAGCTGAAATTGACGGAGCTGTTGCCAAAAAATTCGCGGAAGTTTCCCTGCGAATGTTCGAGAGTATTGTGATCCTGCCAGGTCATATGAGATGCTTTGAAGCATGCTTACAGACCCGTAATGGTATGGAGTTTACATGAAAATTGTGTGTGTTTCATTTCTGTTAAAATGTTATGCGCGCTAGCCTATATAAGTGGGCTTAGAATTCACTTTTGTTTTGTTTTGTACATCCTTCGATTGATATGGGATAGATTGTTCTTACGGGTTATTCGTCCGAACTCTTCGTATCACGAGGTTGTATTATATATAGGTGATCTTTCATTATGATTCGCACATAGCGTATCTGACGATTGTTCTCGCCCTTGTCTTACGAAACTGTAGGATTTACTAATATAGTATGACTCTTATGTCATTTAGATATAGCAAACTAGTATAGTAATCGGTCTGAATGTTCACAATAAGATATAGTAATGTTATTATGTTTATCCGTTATAAGCATACCTGTTTCGTCGAGAGCTTCCGAACAGATATTAGTGCTAGAAAATTCTGAAGTGCGTCAGACTGATTAGATTTTGTAAAAATTAAAAATAAGATATAGTAAAATTCTGTTTGTACATATCGAATAATCATCTTGTATTGTTGAGAGCCTCCGAACAAGTATGGTAAAATCTTTTGTATATATTTCTAAAGTCTAGATATAAAAAGTTTAAGGAATTAGTTAAATATTGTTTGTAAAATATTATAAAATAGGTTTGCTACTACGTATCGAGTAGGCATATTGTGTTGTTGAGAGTCTCCAAACAATATGTAGACCCCAGAAAATTGAATAGAGTATTTTTGAGTGCGTCTCGGATTCCAAGTTGAGTTCTGTGACAGGTACAGTACGAAATTATCGTGACCTCGGTTGAAGGGTCTAGCATACATTTTTTTAAAAAATGTTGGCATTCTATAGATAGAACGCAGGCATTATAGCAAAATGGGCTTAGAACACATTCCTTTGTTTGAATTATGGTGTTTAGGTTGTTTTCCCGTATGATTCGTGAAGACCCTATCTCCAACGGCAGTGGTAGTAGATTTGATAGTCAAGTTGCCCTCACGCATAGTACGTGTGGACCTTGTTGATCCTATTATGTATATAATAAAATCTAATATAGGTAAGATGTATATAAATAAAATAATTTAAGGATAGTCATCGTATCGTAACTATCGTTCCACGTAATAACTTGTATTAATAGGTACCTACGGTGAGAGAAAGTACCTCAACCCTAGTTTTTGTATGATACCGTTAGTCTAGTGTGAACGACTGATTATTAAGGATTGTTACCTTTTGTATTATAAATATTTATTAGACATAAAACCTAGGTTAGCGAGCTCGACACCTAGTTTAGTTATTTATTTATTCGTGATCTTACGGGACGCTGTAAGAGCATGACACTATTTGATAAGTATAGATGAGTAATAATTGTTAGTGATGTAGATTATGGATTTTCTTTTTGTCTTAATCCTTATGTATTTAATTTTTGTAAAGACAAAATGGCGCCTACAATTATAAATACCAAACATCGGTATGTGATGCTAGCGACGAAATAACATCTCTCGAAAACCTCTTGCAATTTTACTTGGGCAGCAGAGGATAGATTTAATTTATTTTAATTTTTTTGTTATGAAACCCTTGACTTGTAACTGGCTGTACTTGTGATAAATTAGTTCTCTCAAAAACCATTGGAGTTGAGTACTCGTGTTAGGCTGTGTATAACATCTAAGTGATAAATAAAAAGTGATAAAGTGAGGTGTGACTGTAGTCATCTTGGAACTACAGTTAAGACAATTTAACTTCATTTAAACACTAAAAGTCTATTATCAACACAGCATAGGGATTTCAATTCTTATATTGTAAAATGTATCTAGTATTTAAGAATACTTTTAAGAAGTTGTTTTAATTTTTTTTAATGATGCTTTGATGAACATATGGTTGGCTCAATTGGTTTGGATTTTCATATACCTTGTCCTAAAATTTCAATGGAGTTCGACTCTTAGGGACTTTATAGGGACTGATCACCCCTGTACTTAATTTTATTTTGTTTATTGTCCTGAGAGGTCGGTCTCTTGAGAATTACTATTTGCTGATGAAGTCAACCAACCAACCAATTATTTTTTTGTCTTGTTCTGTACTTAATTTTATTTTTTTTTCGAGAGGTCGGTCTCTTGAGGATTACTGTTTGCTGATGAAACCAACCAACCAACCAATTATTTTTTTTTGTTCTGTACTTCAATTCTAAGAATGATGATAATCTCGATAATATTTTTGTTTTGTATACTTGCCTAGTTTTAACTCTTCGTTCAGGGATCGCCAACCTTTTATCAGTACTTGAGGAATTTTTTTTTTAATAATTTTTTTTTTTGGTTCTTTTAGAAAGAGGGTATTGTAATATGTAAAAAATAGTATGAATTATTTCTTCAAGAAGGGTCTCGACAATTTCGTGTGGAACGAAATTAGTTCTGAAGTAATCGTAATTAAGCCACTCGATATTGAGACAGATAGTTTTGTGAAGTAGTAATGTTTCTTAAATTTGCCTACAAGGCCGAATCTCCTCTGTAACAGGATATTCCCCCCCTCTCATACCCCTTGCATCCTTCCTCATCGCTGCACCCCGATGTCCCGATGTGCGCTGGAGACCGCGCATTCATTCTCTGCACAGACAGCCTTCTGCTAACAAGTGCGTGGTTTTCCTCCCCTCGGCGCACCTTGCGTCGGGGGAGAATGTTAGAATAAATATGAAAATTGTTAAAACCAATAAATATAGATTCAATAGACATTTCATTATTGATTAAATTGTATATAGTGGCTGTGTGATTATACATCTACAAGAGTGGAAACTTAGTTTTTCCATCTCAGTGGGAATAGTATAAAAATCCATGTAACTATTGTGCTAAGATCAACGAAACAGACTATTTGTTAAAGAACTTATTTAATAACAGACTAAGAAAGTGAGCCCTGAACGAACTTGTAATTAATTGAAAGTGTAACCTGTGTATTGTGTACCTGCCTTGTAAACCTTAATTTCAACTGGTGAATACAATAAACATTTAAAATTATACATATCAGTCTTCCTAATCACTAGAACTCATCGAATCCTAGAGAACTCAAAGAGTAATGCTCATTTCTACTGAGTAAGCCGGCACAGAAAGAGAGATGTAAGAACACCATCATCAAAGGTCTACCTAGGAGCTATTCATCAGGTCTCACCTCAGTACTTCGACCATAAGAGGGACAATTCTATTCTAAGAGGGTCCAGAGGTAGGAGACAGCAACCTATTACCAGAGAGAGGAGAGACAACCTATTACCGATCGAGGCAGAGATCATCACCCTATTACAGAAGTAATAGCAATATCGAGAGGGGGATGGTAAGAATCGGCTGTTAGGAGAACTGAGGAAGACTTGCTGACAGATGTTAAATTGGGATCGGATGTAAAAACAAGATCTAAGATCCTACCAAGGTTATTAGTTATATTATTTACCTGCAAGAGTCCGAGAAAGTTAACTAAATCAACGATCTCAGCAGCCCTTTCACTACCAATATTATTGGAAATCTGTAACTCAGCGGGACCATGATCGTTGTCAGCCGCCTCCACAGCTCTCCAGTCACATTCGGGCAGGTTAAAGTCGCCAGTCAAAATAAGTTTATGCTTTTTATACTTAGATCTCAAGACCTCAACCTCCTCGTGATAGTTTTTGTACTGTGCTATATCCGCACCCGGCGGAAGATAAACACAGCCAAATATAATTGATTCCAGGGGAAGTTTTACTAATACAAAAATCTGTTCAAGGTTCTTATGCTTTGTTGTCAACTTTCTGCTAGATAATTTTTTAGACACTGCTATTAGTACACCTCCACCCCTCGATTTATTGCTAGTACGCGAATTTCGATCACATCTAAAAACATTATAATTACTGGAAAACCCGATCTCGGAGTTACCAATGCCAGGGCCCAACCACGTCTCCGTAAGAAGAATTAAATCATAAGTACATAGAGGTAGAGACTGGCGAAGTTCATTAAGTTTTGTGTTTATACCCCGAACGTTTTGAAGGTAGCATAGGAGTTTTTTGAATTATTATTATTCACAATTTTGGGATAACCTTTTATAAACTTGATAACTAAGTTCTTTTCGCCATTTTGAACCCTTGCATTTAGTTCCTCCTTTAATTTTATGAATTGATTTCTTTGGATTACAGTTTGATCTCTGTATATTTTATATTGGTGTGACAAATTCATTTTACCCTTTAAGACTTCAGCAACCTGATTAGGATTTTTTAGAATAACTTTAATTGGCCTGGGTTTATTGTTGGTCTTCTTACCCAGTCTGAAACACCTTAGTTCCAAATGGGATATTGAGTTGTCAGCATCTTTTAGGAAGTTGTACACCCTCGTCCTGTCCTCGTTTATGATTTCATTTCGATCCGTTGACAAGCTTTCCTCCATGTTACAAATAATTAAATTGTTCTTTCTTTTGCTTCTCTCTTCAATTTCAGCAGCAATTGAATTGATTTCTGTGTCGTCCGATGGTTTACTGCTTTCTAACATATTTACTTTAATTTCCAAATTATTTATTCTGTCCTTCAAGAGTAGATTTTCAGCGACCAGTTCATCGATGATAGATAATTTAGAAGTTAACTCGTTCATTTTAAATATAAGACTTTCATTTTGAGACCTCATTTGCTCCTTGACATCATTCAGACTATAGTGTAGACTACTCAAGTGTTGTTTTAATTTTTCGTCAATGGTGGTGACGTCATTCAGTGCATTATCTCTATCGACACTCTGTTTTGCCCTTCCGCCGCTAGATGGCAGTGATAGTTTATTTTTACTAGCACCTGCGGTCGCCTCCTTATTTATCTTTGCAACAGATGTCGCTGGTGAATTATTCCTTGAAATATTTTTTTTCGCTCTGGTTTGGATCTTGGGTGAATTATTTGAATTCATTTTTGTGATTTTATCAATTAATATCTTGAAAAAAAAACCAATCGTATTATGGGTATTGGTGGTTGGTAGAGTGAGAATGCATAGGTTTTGTATGGTGGATCGGTTTATTGTAAAAGTGACATATTATACAGAGTACAGAAAATACTATCGAGCGGGCGCCGTGTGGCGCACCGCAATGCGCGTCGCGAGACGGATGATGGTGCGTGTTCTTTGTATGCAGACTTGTTGGTGACTGATGGTTGGTGTGCTGCCTTGTACGATGTGGCAGGCTGCTACTGGATGACGACATCTTGGAGGAACGCTATTGGTTGATGATGTCGTCATGAACAGTGTCGAACGCTATTGGTTGATGATGTCGTCATGAACAGGGTCGCCACAGTACTCCCCCCCAAGTGACGGAGTCACGAGGTTCAGCGTGGAAGCTGTCATGTTCATGATGATATTCATGATTAGGTCCTCTGATGTCCAATGCGTGAAGAAAAAGATTGGTACGAATAATGCTTCTTAAAAAATGTTGGTCATCTATGTCAGTCGCGACCAAAAAGTTTTACACCCCTGGTTAGCAGGTGTAGGTGTTCAATACTGTGTGAGTAATGAGAATTCTATACAATGCAAAAATGATAAAATAATAAATGATTATTAGTAATACAAAAGCAAGATTGTCACGAAGTGTTGTAATATGATTACTGTAGACAAAACAACAATATTCACGGATGGATTTCTGATATCCACTGCAAGTGTCAACTCGCCGAAGAATAATGTTAATTATCGGCGTTCTGAGAATCATAATATTACACTTGCTTGCTTCTCCGTAGGTCGGTGTTTTGATTAGATATAAGAATGTGTAAAGTAAACAATACACTGCGACGAATTCATGAGTCATGTTGCATTGTCTCAGTCTTGATAAAAAATGCTGATGTAACAGATTGATGCTTGTGAGAACGGAATGTAAAAAATTGTTGCACTACACTTTGATGTTGATACTTTCATAATATGCTGTTTCTGTTGTTGAAACTGATTTTGTTTGCTTGTTGCTTGCGTAAGCGTTAGTTGTTGCTGGGTCATTTTATTTTGCACGATTGCATTCTTCTTGTTCGTTACATATATTTTGAGTTGGTGCCAGTGAAGAAGTGCTGATCCTGGTTGCTGTTGCTGACTATATATTGCTAGTCAATAATTCATGTCGAATTATGGGTGCTGCCATATGAATATGCCAGAGCGTGTGTACTCGGGATTCAGTATTCATATTTTAATGAGTGACGTCGTTCGTCGTGCTCAAAGTGGCATTTTTTTGCTGCTGAGGATCGTGAGTAGCGATGGTTATTTGAAGTTCCAGCGTAGGAAGAATAACCTTGCTGCTACCTAGTGTCTCTTCTGGCGTAGGCAAGCAGTCCTTTGCAGCGGTGATGCGAGGATGCTTATTTGTTGTTGTCTATGTTGGTCACTATCTATTGACAAGTAAAATGTCCAAGTCTGATAGATATGTGTGACGGTTTGAACATTGAGAAATGTTGATATGATGAAAAATATCGTGGCGAATGATGAGAAGTTCATTGAAGACTTCGTTGAATGACGCACAGCATGTTGAAGTGTGCAAGTTGCTGAGCTTAGAGACAACTAAGTAATGTTTCTTACTTTGGAATGTCCTTTCTTGCTCGTACTTGTTGTTACTTCTTGAAGAAATGTAGACAGTTGAGTCTTCATGTGACGTGGTGTACAGATGCTAGTTGCTACGTGTCCGAGATTTGCGGAAGTCTGGGTGGTTCAGTACATTGCGTTGGCTGCTGCGTCGGTTTCTCTCATGTCCCGGTTGTAAGCACTGTTTGAATTTTCACTTTGTGTGAGGCACTCTACTACAATACCCATTTTTTAGTTTTCCATGTCGGGTCTATCCTTTCGGCAGGACAGCGCTTCAGAAGGTTGCTGGTTGCGTGTTCATATCACGTCGGGGTCACCACTATGGGTATTGGTGGTTGGTAGAGTGAGAATGCATAGGTTTTGTATGGTGGATCGGTTTATTGTAAAAGTGACATATTATACAGAGTACAGAAAATACTATCGAGCGGGCGCCGTGTGGCGCACCGCAATGCGCGTCGCGAGACGGATGATGGTGCGTGTTCTTTGTATGCAGACTTGTTGGTGACTGATGGTTGGTGTGCTGCCTTGTACGATGTGGCAGGCTGCTACTGGATGACGACATCTTGGAGGAACGCTATTGGTTGATGATGTCGTCATGAACAGTGTCGAACGCTATTGGTTGATGATGTCGTCATGAACAGGGTCGCCACAGTATGAAGTGCACCCAGTGGGGTTCGAACTCACGTCCTCCAAACTAACACGGGTACGGGCGTCGCCTCTAGCAATTCAGCTACGAGGTTGCGTGACGTAAGTGAAAAATAACTAGTACAAATATTATACTGTGGACAATGCGATGAAATATCCAGCTACCCACTTGATATAATTTTGATGTTATTGATGTTGGATCTTCAATGTAGTTTATGATTTAATTAATATAAGATAAAATACCTTATATGAAATGTATGTTGGAATTAATATGTCCAGAAGATGCGCAATGTTTCAATTGACGGCTATGCAACTTTTAATCACTGAATACACATTAAATCACGATAAACAATTTATAAATTGTAGGAGCAAAAAAACTACGTCTGTCAAAATTAGTGTTGTTAAAATTATAATAAGAAACAACTTGAGAATATGACAGAACTGTGTGATTCCTTTAATTGTTTCTTTATATGTGCAATTTTAAGCCCCTAAATAATATTGCATAATTTTAAACCAATAACACTTTCTTCAGAAGGTGAAAGCCGTGAAAAACAATGTCCCATTATTTGGGGTAGGCAATCCTATTCCTATTTCGCCAAGACTGTCTGAGAAGTCTGAATATTTTTTTTTTAATTTACATTTAATATCCTAATTACCTATTATATTTTTATAATATTTTTGTCACTATCAATCTATATTTGAATAAAAATACAAAAATTTGTGCTTCATATACAAATAGGATCAGCCCGCGAACTTTTACCATATTTTTCTGACTTGACAAACATTGTCCTGTTAGAATCCCATAACTCTAATAACTTTTATTCCACCAAATGACGTCATTTGAAAGCAATTGTTATATTGCTGGATATGAATAAAAATGAAATAAGTGATAGGTATTTTGTACTTTTTTAACAATACTCACTTCTATCTGCTTTGGACATTTTTCAAGCTACAAACGTTTTTAAATCATTTCAATTGATATTTATTTATTTATTGTCTACGCAACCAGCGGTTGCTTTTACAAACAATTTTGACATTAAAAAAAAATAAATTAATAGGTGATGCCAAGATGCAAACACCAAAAGAAAATAAACTAAACACAAACAAGAGACACAAAACAAACAGTTACAAATACATAAACATATGGAAATTAAATGAATACAGTATTATAACATGGGGCCAAAGAAAACATCACAACTTCATAGAAAACACAATGTGCCTAGCTGCTCTGATCTTTTAACATTTTTTTGAAATGGTACAAACTTGTAGCAAATATATCTATTTCGCCGAGGTCGTTGCCCCCCCCTAAGAATCCTCTGCATGGGCGCAAAGAAGGAATAGTTGGTGGTATGATTCGCAAGTCTGAACGTCTGCACATTGCGGGTATCCCTAGTGGGCACCCGAAGCTCCACCATTGATAAGAGTCGAGACGAGTCAATTTGGCCGCCGATCAGTTTATGCAAAAAAATTAAATCGGCGTTTTTACGCCTCTCAGATAACAACATGAGACCATATTCCTCGCGAAGTTGATTATAATCAATGTCAACAATTGGTATACCCAGTTTGAAATTGATAAATCTAAGCAATTTATTTTGGACTACCTCAATGCGTCTGTTGTGAACCTGGTAATACGGGGACCACAGAACCGCATTGTACTCCAGTTGTGGTCTGACAAGGCAATTATATAAGTGAACAAAAGTAGAGACCTTGGTGAAATTATGGCACAAGCGCAAAACAAATCCTAACGTGCGGAGCGCTCCTTCCACCATTGCGTTAATATGCGGGACAAACGTTAGACCAGTATCAAGCTGTACTCCGAGATCCCGGATTTGAGAAACCGACTCCAGCTCAGTACCATCCATCATATATGGAAAAATGATCGGTGTTTTTATTTTGAAAAAACGTACCACCTGGCATTTCGCCACATTCAAACTCAACTCATTATTCGAACACCATTTCAGTAGAGAATCAATATTTCTCTGCAGCACACAGCAGTCATCAGCACTCTTTATGACTCTATAAATTTTAAGGTCATCTGCGAACATCATAACCTCTACCCCATCAAATTCCGTCAAAAGGTCATTAATAAAAATATTAAATAGTATGGGGCCAAGGTGTGAGCCCTGCGGTACACCACTCGATGCAACAAATGAGGATGAGATGACACTCGACAAACATACCCTGAGTATTCTCCCCGACAAATAGATTGCAAACCATGACAGTAACGCCCCATCTACACCAAGCGACTGGAGTTTAGCCAATAATATTGGATGAGAAACTCGATCGAAGGCTTTAGAGTAATCAGTATAGACACAGTCCAATTGGCCCCTGTCCGTCATTGCATCCATGATGTCAGAATGAAACTCTAAAAGATTCGTCAATGTTGATCGATTTTTCATGAAACCATGCTGTTTATCAGATATCAAAATCATCAAATCATTCTTAATCTTATCAAGAAGCATTCTTTCGAATAATTTTGGGATGCATGATTGAATACAAATCGGACGGTAATTTCCAATATCAGACTTATCCCCCCTTTTTAAAAATAGGAATTATATTACTCTCTTTCCAACTCGACGGAAAGGTCCCCGAAGCAATTGAGTTGTTGAAAATTTTCTGCAGTGCACGGCTCAATACAGCCGAACAATTTTTGAGAAACAATGGTGGGAGCCTATCAGGACCAGGAGATTTATCAGTGTCAAGTGCATCTAAGCCCTTTCTAACTTCAGACAACGAGAAATATACTCGTTGAATATGAACCTTATCTATAACACGAATCACGGGAATGTTAGAGTTCACAGGGGTATCATTGAACACAGACATGAAGAACTCACGAAAAAGTTCAACCACCTCGGTTCTGCTGCTGGCGGTCCTTCTGTTAAGATACATGATCCTTGGGCAGTCGCTATGGTCACTCCTCAAAGAACGAGCCAGCTTATATAGACTTACAGAAGAACCAGGCAATTGCTCTTCAATGCTTCCATAAAAGAGCGATTTTGCTGTTTTTGCCAATTTTTGGCATTCTTTTCTCACTGTACTAAACGATGCATAATCGAGTGGGGAATTAGTTACCTTATACTGAGTATGCAATCTCTTTTTCAAATTAGTCTTCTCAATGAGTTCTCGTGAGAACCACTTTGGAAAATTTGAGACCACAGGTCTCTTGACAGGAACAAACTGTTCAATCGAATAATTAATTATACCATAAAACCGTGATAATATCTCGTCCAAATTAGCTCCGTCATCGAGAAATGACCAATCAGCGGTTGCCAGATAGTTGTTAATAGATTCATACTCACAATCTTTAAAATTCCTTACAACGGCTTCCGACACCGGTTCACTTTCTGTATTAAGAGCAAAGGCAATCTCAAGAGGTGGGTGGTGAGAATCAGCCGGCAATATCGGGTCTGCAGCTCCAGTCACGTGAAGGCTCTCAACATCAGAGAACACCAAATCCAACAATCTATCACGGTCATTTCGTTCAAAATTCAACTGCCCAAAACCAAGAAAAGAACACATATTTTTTACCTCAATCGTTTCCTCACTTTCACCAACCGTCAAATCCGAAGTCCACTCAGCGTGTGGTAAGTTGTAGTCCCCAGTCAATAAGAACTTAGCATCAGGATATTTAAAACGAATTTTTTCAACGTTTTCGCAATGTTTAGTGTAAACTTCAATGCCAGAGTTTGGCGGAATGTATACGCAACCCACAATCAAGGTACCCGTGGGGACAACGATCTCAACGAAAACCTGCTCTAGCGAAGTCTGGAGACATTTCAATAAACAAGATCTATATTTTTTAGAAACGCAAATCATTACACCCCCACCCCTAGACTTACCACTACATTTGCGGTCACGGTCTTTTCTATAAACACAAAAGCGGTCGAAACCGAGTTCCCCATCAAGCACATTTTTATTTAACCAGGTCTCTGTAAAAAATATAATATCATATGAGGTCAAGGATGCGCCAACAAACAAATCACTGATCTTTGTATTTATTCCTCTGACGTTCTGGTAGTAAGCTGACGCGCCGGTTGTCCTGCAGGGTTTTTTGATGTTTTGACAATTTTCGGCACCACATCGAAGAATTTCACCGTAAGATTGTCTTCTCCTGCAGCACGTCTCTCATCAACCTCGCTCCACAGATTACGAAGATGCTCCCTCTGAGAAATCGTTAGGTCAGCCTTGACTTTCACTCCGTTCTTCAGTAGTCTATTGTTTTGCAAAATGTATTTGGCATCAGCAGAATCACCCAGGGTAACCTTTAGAGGTCGAGTTTTATCAGCGCCCTCTCTTCCAATTCGTGACACCTTTATATTATCCACACTGACAGATTCAAAATCCTTGATGATGTTAATAACCGCATCCTGGTCATCCTTGATTTTTAGGATTCTCGTAGTTGCAGAGCTTTCCGCGATGTTCATCAATAGTATATTCTTCGATTTTTCCCGTCGCTCCTCCAATTCGCCGACCGCCTCCAATACAGAGCCCTGTTTATCATCGGCAGGTTCAGTTATAGTGATTGGCATGTTTTTTAGCGCCTGCAATTTCCCTTCCATTGCTTCCATTATCTTTAATTTGCTGTTGTTGATCTGGATTTTGGATGTAAGTTTGGTTGTCTAGTGTAGTTATCTATTATATTACTAAGAAGGTTATCTACTTTCGTTAATTTTATAATATTACCGGAAACTTTCTTATTTTTTCATAAATACCTTCTCCTGACAAAAGAAAACAATACAAAAAAGAATTGGCGAAATCGGTCTAGCCGTTCAATAGCCGTAGTCATGTTTGCTTTTGTCAGAAGGTTCTTATGAATGAAAAGAGTTGAGCGGAATAAAAGTTAAAGTAGGTAACTTTCTTAGTATATTCATAATACATTTTTTACAATTTTGAAATAAAATCAGGCGTTTGACAGAATGCGGATACAAAATATAATAATATGGTTTCAAACAGATGCATCGGTTGGAATAACCTAATACAGTTAATAGGTATTTAATTTATCATTATCCAACTGTCGATTTGTTGAAGAGAAATTATTTCTCGAGACAGATCGGCAGTATCAAGCCAAGATACGTGAGATTTGTATGGCCAGGTCTAGATTTTAAACGGTTTTCCAAACTTTGACGACGAAAAACACCAACTTAGAGGCTTCGCAGCATATATGTTCCATATATGGATTTACTCAGAATTCGGAGGAGAACATTTAGTGTGTCTGTGTGTGTGTGTGTGAGGGTGTGTGTGTGTGTGTGTGTGTGTGTGTGTGAGGGTGCGTTTGTTTTCCTAATATTGTGAGGACCTGAACTTGACAAATATACTGGTTGTGGGGACGAAGCCGTTTACGGGGACGTCCCCGCAATATACAACCCATATCTTCAAAGGTACGTATCGAATCCTCGTGATCTTATTGGTCGGCTGGCAAAATCTTAGCGAATTTTGTTGAGGACCCCAAAATCAGTATTTTTGTCGAAAAAAACTTACACAAACCAAAAATGAAGTTCGGAGTGTATCCACCACGTGGCGCCACCAGCCCAATTAGTGTATAATTTCGCACACTTACTCCAAAGTGGAGACTCTACATCAAAGTCCCCACGTTATATGGAACTGGTACGATATCATTACACTATGTAATAAGATTTGACAACGTCGCATATTTCAACTATTCTTTTGTCATACTAAATAGAAAACAGAATTGATAACAAGAGGCTATACACCCTTGTTCGCAGCTAGAGTAAAGTGGGGACCTATATTATCCATCATCATCATCGATTCGATTCGTTCGATTGGTCTGCAATAAGCTTAGTTCCTTTTCTCCACTCTTCTCTATGTCTTTTTTATAAATAAAACTAAATAATAAAATTGATTTTATTAAAATATAAAATTAATAAAACTATTTTTCTAGTTTTCCTTTTTATATAATTAATGGAATATAAAACAATTTGTAAAATTAAAAATAATGGTAATTAATGGTAACCAATTTGTAAACATAAAAAATCACATCGTTATTGATTAATTGAAGCACATTAAAAATAGACATGTTAAAATAAATGATAATATATTATGTATTATTTAAATATAAAATTAGCCAAAACAGTTTTTCTAGTTTTCCCTTGATTAAATTAATGGAGTATAACACAATTTGTAAACATAAAAAAATCAATCGTCATTGATTGATTGAGTCATATTAAAAATAGGCATGATAAAATAAAACTAAATGATAATATATGTATTATTAAAATATATAACTAGTTTTCTCTTATTATTAATTAAAAAAAATATAATAATTAAAAAATATATGTTATTTTTTAGCATTTTTTTAAATTAAACGTAATTTTTTTTATATCAATCCAGCGTCTTCTACTTAAATCTTTTTAGTTTTTGAGACATTCTTCACATTAAAAATAAATAAAAATATATCACTTTTCTATACAAAGGTGTCAGTATAGCCGGCGGAACTTATTGCCTGAGGCAATTTTTTCCAGTCAACCGGTCCCGTCCAATCTGAGACAGGGAAACCCCGGGTAGAAATTTCAAGTGAAAAAACACTTAGAAAACTCTGACCCGACCGGGAATCGAACCCGGGACCTCGGATCTGAAGTCCACGCTAGTACGACTAGGCTACCGAGCTGTTTATTCGGTCCTTTTTTTTCTAAGCCAGAACACAGCCATTTGTCTGTTCATTGCGTCTTTTGCCGCTGGTGTCCGCGGAAATCTTTGGAATTTTTTATTTCTTTGGATTTTGGTGTTTTTGGGTTATGGATCAATATTCATGGTTTCTATCTCTGCTTTGTTAGATCTAGAGCTATCGAACTGAAATTAATAATTTTTAATAATAAAAAAGATGTTTGTGCATAATAGTTATATTTAAAATACGCTGTGCAACATAGAGGCGATCATTTTTTTTTTTCTAGATTACCGGCGACTCATTCATTTGCGAACATATTGCGCCGTGGTTAGAGGCGATCATTCATTTTGGGCCAATTTCTAAAAGTACCGGTCAACAAAAATAAAACAAATAATGTATGGAGACTTAATGATCAACTGTTTGGATTTAAGAGATACCAAATCCAAACAATTGATGCATAATGCAATCCTGATTCCATCCATGATGTATGGTAGTGAAACTTGGACATGGATGAAAAATCTGGAAGTTTGAATAAATGCTGTGGAAATGAGATCACTGCGTAGGATATGCGGAAAGAGACTGATTGATAAGGTGAGGAATGATAAAATTAGAAAGGAATGTGGAGTGGATGTTATCATAGTGACTAGAATGAAAGTGAATAAATTAATGTGGTTTGGGCATGTAGAATGACTAAAAGGATATATAAATCTGAAAGAATGGGTGCACGCAGACGAGGTCGACCTTGAATGACATGGTCCGACCATATCGGTGCAGTCTTACAGGAGGGCCAAGTCAGGAGCAAAGAAATAGAAGAGCATGTATGCGGAATTTTATGCGTTTGGAGGAAGCGAAAGAGGTTTGTTTGGATAGGAAAGAATGTCGTCCGTTCTCTCTGCCTACCCCCTTCGGGAAACGGCGTGATGGGTAAAAAAAAAAGACAACGATCTCCTTTGATTATGTAATTTTATATAGGCCATCTATATCCACTGAGATAAAAATATACTTACATTATGTTTTCCTTTGTAATAACTCATTTTAACTCTATAAAAGCAACACAATTTATTAATTACTAGCTTATACCCGTCTTGCTTTACGTTTTTGATTCCGATTGTCAGGCTTGATCGGTAGGTAATTAAACAGGTTCTAGTCTAGCTTCCCATTGCTTTGTAGACCTCTATAACTGACATAAGCACAGAAAAAGAAGAATGACACTTTTAATGTTTATTAAAATTTTGTATGAAGATCCTAAAAAAATAGGGTTTTTTAAATAGCTCTAAATATATTAAAGTTAATGCAGCAAATTGTATTAAAGAACCTTCTCCGGCATTTTGCACGGCTCTGTGCAGATTCATATCTGACGTAGCATTATTTGTATTTTGAGCGTGATGCTATGACATACGGTAAAAGCAAAATAAAAAAACATTTTTGAATTATTATTATTTTTTTTTTCTTTATAAATGAATCTGTGCTCACTCGAAGTGAACACAAATACACTTTTGACATCTTTCACAGTAAGCAAATGCTTGTGTCGTGAAAGCGGAAAATGGTCGACGCGGCCGGGATTCGAACCCACGACCTCCGCACGAAACAGTGCGAAAGCCGGCGTCGTAACCGCTGGTCTATCAACCACCACAAATTATGTAGATAGAGAAGGAGGGGCTAATGCGAGTTTTATTTAATTTCCCAATTTACCACGCAACTTTCTTAATTTTTTCTTTCATATGAACCTTCTACTGATACAAGCCAACACGACAAAAAAAGAATTAGTGAAATCGGTTCAGCCGTTTAGGCGTGATGCGATGACATTTGGTAAAAAGCTAATAAAAAACATTTCTGAATTATTATGTAGATTTACCACGCAACTTTCTTAATTTTTTCTTTCATAAGAACCTTCTACTGATAAAAGCCAACACGACAAAAAAAGAATTAGGGAAATCGGTTCAGCCGTTTTTTGGTAAAAAGCTAATAAAAAACATTTCTGAATTATTATGTAGATTTACCACGCAACTTTCTTAATTTTTTCTTTCATAAGAAAGAACCTTCTACTGATAAAAGCCAACACGACAAAAAAAGAATTAGGGAAATCGGTTCAGCCGTTTAGGCGTGATGCTCACATATACGGTAAAGCAACGACAAAAGGCAAATAAAAAAACATTTCTAAATTATTATGTAGAAGATTGTAGCTAATAATACGAACGGTGCGACCACAACACGTCCGAACCATAACCAACGCGACGCGACGTTGCCAATGTCACTCGGGGTGTAAAAACTATATACAAATTAATACGTAAAGCGGGGACTTAGTGTAAAACACGTACGTATTTTAAATAACGTGAGGACGGTCCTCACAATCAGCTATGTCCTCATAAGCCGTATTTTTGTCCAAAACTTTGATTGCTTATATCTCTGTCTCACGAGTGTGTTTAAAAATGTCGAATAGAAGTTCATGTCGGAAAGAGATAGGGAAACGCTAAAAATGAGTTTACACTCTCTTCAATCAACTAGAAAGGTGGGTCCCCACAATGATGATTTTTGTAAAGGTCCGCATTTTACTCTAAAAACAAACAAGGGTGAGTGTGTGTGTGTGTGTGTGTCCTTATAACTTTTGATTCGCTTGATGCACAGATCCTAAAATTTCAGAAAATATTGAATACTTTAAGCCTACAACACTTGTATACTCAGAATTTTGAAAAATTTTTTTCAGTCAGGGGTAATCTTGAACCTTTGAATTTTTACTTAATTTTTTCATATATCTCGAAAACTATAAAAGCTAGAACCCTAAAAATGTGTATGTGTATAGAAAAATACATTATATCAAATAATATTTAATGAAAAAGTTCCAGGATTTCTCAAACTTTTTTTATAAAGAAGAATATTTTTTTTATGCCAATTTTACGATTTTCAGTCCCTATATTTCAGAATTTAATAAAAACATCAAAAAACGCTAAAACACATCAACTAGATAATTTAATTTTCTATAAAAAATATATACATTAAAGCAGTACATCTCAAACTTTTCTTAACAATTTTTGTAGAAAATTAATATATTGACGACATTGTTTCATACAATAAACATGATATACCGACTCGGCCATCGACAGTTGGATCTCATGTTTACATGCAACTAGTACAAATAAAAAATCAATATTCATAGTATGGACCACGTCTGTCGAGTAGGCTACTTTTTGGTACGGCCCATTTTGGTATTGTCTATACTAATATACAAAGAGGAAAGATTTGATTTTTTGTTTGTTTGTTTGTTTGCATCGAATAGGCTCCAAAACTACTGAACCGATTTGAAAAATTCTTTCACTTTTGGGAAGCTACAATATCGGCGGTGAACATAGGCTATATTTAATTTCCAAAAAAATGGGTAACCTACGAAAACTTCAATAATGTAACCCAAGGTGTAAAAAATTTACCTAAAATATTTTTTTTATCGCGAACGCTGTGAAAACTAATGATGATAGAATAAAACAATGTAGTACAATTTTGTAGAATACATCATTATTTACAAAAAGTATCGCGACAGCATATGTCTAACTATTATAGTTGTGCCACAATAAGTGTTTTTTTATTTAAAAAAAATCAATAAAATGTCACCTGTAGAAAAGGCTCTTTATTGGTATCTTGGTATTACTCCTTATTAAAATAAATTAGTTCATATTCAAGTCTGATTCAATATGTTTGTATAACTTTTTGAATTATTCAATTCAGACATTCCATTCGAAAGTTATCACGAGTTTAAAAATGTGAGTATTGGAAAAAAAGCATAGTCTCTTATCATCTCAACTTATCCGATGCAGAGTGCGTACGGGAGCGGGGAGGGGACTGAGGGGAGTCATGTCAAGTTTAGTAGAAATACCGCGCAAATTAGTCACGGTGGTAAAGTGACGTGACACGATACATTGCAATGCAATTATTCCAGATTAACTTATGGTATAAAATATTTTGAATAAGTTAGGAATCTGTATGAAAACTAAATTATTTTTAAGTATCTATCTACCCGTGCGAAGCTGGGGCGGACCTCTAGTGTTAAATAAAATGAAACCTCGAATATATTATTTATTCAAAGGAGGGACGAAGTTCGACGGGTCACCTAGTCAAAACAATATTTATTACGTAATCCACGCGGAGTGGCGAAAGTAGGTGCCTACCTACCTATGTTTTCCTAACTATTATAATTAACTAATCTATTATAGGTACGTATTTTTAAAAACAAAATTAATATTTACGATCTATCCTAAATTTATGAGTATTTTGTAGATTCTTTTAAAATGTAATATTTTCAAATTAGTTACCTACATTAATTCGTATTAAATAATCTATTGACTTAATTCGATTTACTTTTTTTCAATATTACCTATACTATTCATTAATTACGCAAAAATTCAAAGCAAGGTTTTTAATAGTTTTTTTTATAACCATTTGGTTAGTTTTTTCTATGAATTGCGTAGGTATATTTTTTTTTCCTAAAATGGCTTCAAATAATTTGACAGATCAAGACATAACGAATTACTATAATATAACCCAGGATCTTCCCATCTATGTACTTGCCGTAAAAAAATGAAAAAAAAATATTTTTACCTAAAAACCGCAAAATAAAAATTAAATATTTGCAATCGTTGTTTTTTAGACCTTTCACGTTACACGTGGAACGCGGAGCGAAGTAGATTAGGCAGGTACCTACCTATATTTTTCTAACCCCGCGGCGCGAAGTGTGACCTCGATAAATATGATGTTTAATAATAATAATAATAATAATCTTTATTCTGGGAAAATAGTACAAAATACACGAAAAACAAACACATGCAATCATGACAAAATAAGACAGGCAAGTTAAAAATGAAACATAAAGCCAAGCAAACGAGCGAAAACAACAAAAAAATATAGCTTAATAATAGATAGCCCCTGCAAATTTCTACAGTTTCAAATCTTAAAGAGAACCAGACAAACCTTGAAGAGAGAGAGAGCTTAAAACACGATGCATGATGTTTATGTGTAATTGAAAGATTAAAAGCCACATGAGTTCATGCACAACATAAAATGGTTTGAATGTCTCACTAGGCTTTCGCCCGTGTCGAGACATTTTCACTCAAAAGCTGTCATACAAAGAAGTTAATACACCTAAGGAAGATAAAAACCAAGAAGCAAAGAAAGATAAAGAAACAAAAAAAAAAAAAAAATAATCATTAAAATAAAATAATTATAAATAAGATGTCTACTTATATAGATAAACAACTCAAAAAATAAATAAAACAATAAAAAAGATGAAAACTTATATAGATAAATGAGTCAATAAATAAATAAAAAAGTAATATGAGTAGGTACTTTTATAGATAAATCAATATATAAATAAAGCAATTAAAACAGATATATATATATACACGGTGTTAAGTTGGTAGTGGATAATCCGAAGCAGGGAGGTAGAAGACCTCAATACCTATCGATTTGACCCTCATGTATGTTCAGCGATATTGGGTGGTTCAAAAGTTATTAACGTTTTTTTGAAATTTGAATAAAAACCGGATTTCTGACTAAACTACGTAACTGTGGCTAAACTATTTAGATTACGATCATGATTTTTTTTCTGGAAATAGTCCGATAGTGACCCTTATGCAAGGTATTATTGCTATGAGTCAGTACCCGATAGCTTTTGTTCAAAAAATTTTTTTTCAAGAATTTTTTTCCAAGCACAAATTTTATAAAATCTTTCAAAGGCTCTAGACAAAAAAAATCACGGAACATTTTTTTTTAGAAACTATCTTAAAAACTTCTACTATTCATGGAGAATTATTCCTGCAAATTTCATTTGGATGATATAATAGGATCATGCTAAAACGCTCTCATAACTTGTGCAAGTATCAATATTCAACATTTTTTCATTAACACACAGCTTTGTTATATGGGTGGTAAAAGCCAGTTTGAAAATTATTTGAGGTACCTAAATGCATAATTTGATGTGATATTTAAATAAAATAAATTATTTATTGAAACAAAGATAAAAAATATTGTTATACACTCTTAAACCTATAGTTAAAATTGTAGTACTTTAGAATAAACTGATGGTTCCTTTGTTTAGCCTGAAACCAATATTTCCCGTTATTGTTCAATAATATAAGGTATTTATTTTAATAAAATAGCTCTTAATAAGAACTTCCAAAGACGAAAGTCCATCGGATTTAAGCTGGGGACCTTAGGGGCTAGTTTTGGACCCCCATGGCCACTCCTTCGGCATGGATAAATTATGTCGAAAAATGTTCTCACTTAATGGTTCTCAATGTGGTCCCTTTGAATCATTAGGGGACTCTAAAATCACTCAAGGGGTCCATATAAAATGAAAATCCATTTTAGGATCCCTGAAAAACATTAGAGGGTCCAAACAGAGGGCAAACAAATTATCATGCGCATGATTATTCTACCACTAGGAATGAACCTCTGCTTGAACCCCTGACGTTTTTCAGGAACCCTAAAATGGATTTTCATTTTATATGGACCCCTTGAATGATTTTAGAGTCCCCTAATGATTCAAAGGGACCACATTGAGAACCATTAATTGAGAATATTTTTCGACATAATTTACCCATGCCGATGGAGTGGCCATGGGGGTCCAAAAACTAGCCCCTAAGGTCCCCAGCTTAAATCCGATGGACTTTCGTCTTTGGAAGCTCTTATTAAGAGCTATTTTATTAAAATAAATACCTTATATTATTGAACAATAACGGGAAATATTGGTTTCAGGCTAAACAAAGGAACCATCAGTTTATTCTAAAGTACTGCAATTTTATTTATACGTTTAAGAGTGTATAACAATATTTTTTATCTTTATTTCAATAAATAATTTATTTTATTTAAATATCACATCAAATTATGCATTTAGGTACCTCAAATAATTTTCAAACTGGCTTTTACCACCCATATAACAAAGCTGTGTGTTAATGAAAAAATGTTGAATATTGATACTTGCACAAGTTATGAGAGCGTTTTAGCATGATCCCATTATACCATCCAAATGAAATTTGCAGGAATAATTCTCCATAAATAGTAGAAGTTTTTAAGATAGTTTCTAAAAAAAAATGTTCCGTGATTTTTTTTGTCTAGAGCCTTTGAAAGATTTTATAAAATTTGTGCTTGGAAAAAAATTCTTGAAAAAAAATTTTTTGAACAAAAGATATCGGGTGCTGACTCATAACAACAATACCTTGCGTAAGGGTCACTATCGGACTATTTCCATAAAAAAAATTATGATCGTAATCTAAATAGTTTAGCCACAGTTACGTAGTTTAGTCAGAAATCCGGTTTTTATTCAAATTTCAAAAAAACGTTAATAACTTTTGAACCACCCAATATCGCTGAACATACATGGGGGTCAAATCGATAGGTATTGAGGTCTTCTACCTCCCTGCTTCGGATTATCCACTACCAACTTAACACCGTGTATATATAGAAAAAAAGTCAATAAATAATAAAAAATTAAATAAAATGAGAAGTAAAATAGATAAATAAATCAATAAATAAATAAAATAATAAGATGTATACTTAAATAAATAAATAAGTCTTCAGTACCTCAACAGGTCCTCCGACTCATCAATACCCAACTGGATCAGATGTCCAGTAATTTTCCTCCTGTTCAATCTCTCGCCGGAAAAAGGTCCACCAGGACCACACAACTCGTTGAACAGTCTGGCCCCTCTGTATTTATGGAACCGCTGATAAAAAGTACAATATGGTCGAGGCACAGGCACATCACCCGCGTGTCTGGTGCTTCTTACATGGTTTCCAACATCTGTTGGCGTGCCAAACGCACTCAATGCAAGCAACAAAAGTTTGACCATATATATCTGCCTAACGCTCAACATTCCAGAGGCTCTAAAAAGATCAACTGATGGAAACAAGAAGCTGAGCCTGAACATAATCTTCAGAATGAGTTTCTGCGCACCAAGTAGTGGGACAAGAACAGACTTGGCCGCCCCTCCCCACACCAGTATTCCATAGTTTAACAAGGATTGGATCAGCGAACAGTAGACGGTCCTCAGCTGATTTATTTCTAGGACGTTTCGTAGCTGTACAAAGACGTACGCTAGCTTTCTAAGTCTTTTTGCTAATTTTAATATATGATGGTGCCAATTTAGGTTTTCGTCCAGGTCCACCCCTAAATATGTTGTGGTAGGAGCCTTCCTGATTTCTTCGCACTTACAGCAAACTCTCCCAGATCGACATCCAAAGTTGTGATAAACAATTCTCATAGCTGTTCCAGGAGCTCCCTTTTTGTTGATGGAAAAGCACAGATAGTTAGTCTTTTCAGAGTTCAGTGTCAACAAATTCTCATCCAACCAATCTGACACACTGTTGAGGCCCACCTGACCGTTATGTTGAACATCATTCCAAGTATTGCCACTAAACAGGAGAACGGTATCATCCGCATAAGAAACAACCTTTGCACCGCATATGCTCAGATTACACAAGTCGTTGATATATAGCAGGAATAATGTTGGTCCCAGTATGCTTCCCTGCGGAACACCGAAACTCACCTCGATAGGATCACTAGTGGCTCCGTCCAACCTCAGTACTTGAGATCGATTAGCGAGGTAACTCCGAAACCATTCTGCTGCTACTCCTCTTATACCAATTTTATAAAGTTTCTGAGTCAATATTTCATGTGAGACTGTATCGAAGGCCTTTGCCAAGTCGATGAATATACCAATGCACTTCTTATTTGTATTTAGTCCATCCGAAATGAATTCAGTCACACTCATCTTAGCATCCTCCGTGTTACATTTGGCTCTAAACCCGTATTGATTCGTTGACAAAATTTTATGTCTGTCAATAAAATCAATGAGTCGGGATCTCATAAGTTTTTCGAATACCTTGGAAAAACAGGGAAGCACCGATATCGGACGGTAGTTAGCTGCATCGTGTGGGTCTCCTTTTTTATATATCGGGCATAATCTTGAAAATTTTGCTGAGTCTGGAAAGACACCCTTTACTATGCTTAGGTTAAATATGTAGGCCAAGGGTTTTGCCAAAAGATGCTTGCAAGCATGAAGTAACCTTGGACTAATGCCATCGATTCCCTCAGAGCTTTTCTCTTTAATCGTTGATATGGTGAGTAGAACTTCGTTTTCACTTGTAGGAGAGACAAACATCGAGGATGCCAGCGCAAAAGTTGACCTAGCTTTCCCCATCAAGGTTTGAGTGTCGGTCGTCATATCTTCAAGTTTCTTATGAGCCAGGTTCCTGCCCGTGGTTGCAAAATATTCATTTATTTCGTTTAATCTACTCTTTAGGAGCTGAGCGTCATCTCTATTCTCTATCAGTTTACTAGTTCCAGAGGAATTCTTACTACTCCAATTTATGTACTCTTTAATACTTTTCCAACACTTTGCTGGGTTGTATTTGTCTCGTTCTATTAGCTCTCTATAGTGTATTATTTTGGCCTCTCTCAATAGCTTAGAACAAATATTTCGGTATCTCTTATAATACGACAAAAGTGCGTTGTCTGAAGGTCGTCTGATACACTGCTGATGTAATTTGTCCCTTTTTCTTATTGATTTAACAATTCCGTCCGTTATCCATTCCTTGATTTTATGTTTCCCACTCGATATCGTCCTCATCCGTTCATTTTCCCTCGTGAGTCTTGCTATGATATCTATAAGTTTATTGTAAGATTCGTTCACGTCATCGGCAGCATAAACACCACCCCAGCTTTCCTCGCTCATATCTCTCACCAACTGAGAGTAGTCTACAATCCTCCTCTGCTGTTTCCTGTCATCATTATTCGCTTGTACCCGCCCGTTCCCTATTCCAATTAGTACAGGGAAGTGATCTGTCAAGGCTGAGCGACATATAATCGCTTTCACATCACCTATATATAATGATGTTTAATAATTTAATAATAGCGAAGTGGTTGGTGACCCAGCGGTTACAGCGCCGGCTTTCGTACTGCGGACGTCGTGGTTCGATCCCAGGTGCCGACCATCTTCCTCTTTCACGACACAAGCTTTCAGTAGCTTACTGTGAAAGAGTCAAGGAGTATATTTGTGTTCACTTTGAGTGAGCACAGATTCATTTTTATAAAAAAAAATATATTTATCTTCGCGTATCTCCTCTTAAACTATATCTTTCAATCTTGAAATTCGTATTTTATTTTAATATTAAAATTAGAATCTATATATTAATTTAGAGCTTTCTAACTTCATTTATCTAAGAGATATGGTTATTCAATAAAAACCACCCCCAACCCCATCCTACCTAACTAATGTTGTCTTTTGAAAACAGAATAATATATTTTGAATCTTTGTGAAGAATTTATTTTTGAAATTTCGATAAGACCAGTTTTAAACTTATTAGGAGCCACTTAAAAATCATCCCTTTTTATATGTGCCCTTTTTTATCCCTTTTAGTAAAATTTTGGAAAAATTGCCGAATATGCTAACACTCATTTCTATAGAAGAATTCATATGCCAAATCTCAAGTTCGTACCATGTCTAGTTTCCGAGATATTCGCATACTTTGAAAAACATTCAACCCTATTTTTCACCCCCTTTGGGAATTTCCAAAAATCCTTTCTTAGTGGAAGGTTTTGTATTGAAACCTACCTGATTTCCAAATTTTACTTCTCTACGATTAGCCGTTTGGGCTGTGCGTTGATGAGTGAGTATGTCAGTCAGTCAGTCAGGCACTTTCCTTTATTATTATAGATTTTCTAGTATGTTTACAATAAATGGAATCTAATTCAATTCGGTAATACTTCAGTTTAGTCACTCCTAATGATTTCGAGGTTATCTTATATACGATTTGAATAGGTTAGGTTAAATAAGTTGGTTGAAACCATAAACCTAATGTTAAATCTTATTGTTGAATTTCAGAATACGCCGGCGGATATGGAGGAAGTGGCGGTAATGCTGCTCAATACTCTGTGCCCCCACCAGCAACTGGGGTGAGTGCCCAGATGCCCACGGCGCCCCAGCTAGAACTGCTCCCAATGGGGAGAACAAGGTTTGTGTATTTTTAATTATTTTTATTAACAAAATTGGTTTCTTTCTCGTAATTCGCTTACAATACCATTGAAGGCTTGGCGGCTAATATATAAAATGTATAATTGACCTCCTACCGAGTCCTATAGTGATGTTGGACAATTGATAGGCCTGTGTTGGCTCTCACATAGCTATCAGGGTTGAGATTTTGTTTCAGACATTTTCTCTCATGCAATTATTGTTTCCTTGAAAAGTGTACCTACCCGTGCGGCCAAAAAGCTAATTTTCAAAATTACCTAGTACATGTCTAAAAAAAGACTTCGTTCATAATGTTACAGTCGCTTTTCTAGAAAATCAATGCATTATTATCCTTTTATTATTGCCAATGGATGAGTTACTGTTGGGCATATTACTTCCTCATATAAACATGATTTTTCAGGAGCAGACTACAACAACGGAGCTTATAATGTAACACCAACTGGCATAGGCTCCTAAGGAGGCGCTAACTCTCGAGGGTAGGGTGGTGCCAACACCAAGAGAGGACAGTCGTGGTTACAGCGGGTCCAATGTCAGCGAAGGTGACAGGGACTGCAATGCTGGAGACAGGGCCAGAATGGGTACGGGGCACCTATGAAGGCGGAGGAGGGTACAGAAGAAGAAGAGTAGGATATGTGTAAGTTTTCCTGCATCATATTTTATACACATAATACTCTTAACTTGTCATGTATCCCTGGTCAACTGATAACAAAATTATTTCAATAACAACCTATTACATGCAAATGTATTTTTATTTATAGAAATGAAACTGAGAAAGAAATCTATATATTGAAGGGAGCAGTTTGCAGTGGAATTTGGTAAAATGCTACGATCTAGGAATATGCACATGGGCGCCCGCAGGTAGGGGCAAGGGGGGGAACTTGCCCCCCCCCCTGGACTGATTGATTAAAAAAAATTTAGATCATAATAGAGAAAAAAACATTAAAGTAAAGAGAATATAAACAGAAAGTAACTATACTGATACTGATCTCGTTTTACTGGGTAATTATTCTTATATTTTCTATTTAATTATTTTATGTGTCACTGTATATTATGAGCTATTACCTATTCATATTTTCGGCCACCCATCCTACTGTTATTATTTAATTTCTAAGACCTGACCTAAAAATTCGCTAAAATGCTATTCTAAGCCGACAGCCCCACGGCACGAGGCACAGCAACTCTGTTCTTTTTGCTGGTTTTTCGAGCATTTTGTAAGATGCAGGTAATCGAAAAATCTAATCGAGTTGACCCCCTCACGCCCTTAAACTCTCACGGCACGATCAGAAAAGGCAACAAAATTAAGCCTCGGACGCCTGGGCCCCACCAGGGGACTGTAGGGTTCAGGTAGCTCCCTACAGTGTTGACCACGGCTCGCTTTAGGAATAAGAGCTTGAAAATCGGGACCCTGAATGTCCGCACTTTGAGGGCGGGCGGGGAGCTTGTTGCTGCCAAGTTGGCGGGAGATTATGGACTGGATATCCTGGGGCTGAGCGAGGTATGCATCCCAGGGACGGGGCAGAGTGACGCTGGCAACTATGTCATGCTGCACTCTGGTCACGTGGCGTCGCTCTACTTTTAAGTAAATATGTCTTCTCTCGCCTTCTTGGTTGGGAACCTGTTTCTGACCGCCTGATGAGTGCGTCCTTCAATGATGCTAAGGCATTGGATGACAGTCTGGATGCAGTTGTGTCCCATGTTCCAAGGCGCCACCGCTTAATAGTACTGGGGGATTTTAATACCAAGGTTGGCAGCGACCGCCAGTACAGACCAGGCGTCATGGGTAGGCATGGCATGGGAGTGATAAATGATAATGGAAGCCGTCTGATTGGTTTCGCCACACTCCATGCATGGACTCTTAATAGTGCCCTGTTCCCCCACAAGGATATCCATAAATATACTTGGACCTCCCCTGACAGGAGAACAAAAAACCAAATTGACCATCTTCTGGTAAGGGCCAGCAACCGAACTGACCTGCGAGATGTCCGCACCTTTCACCCATTTCCAGCAGGAACCTGTCTGCCCCTCGCCCGCTGGACATACGCAGGTTAGAGAGTGCTCAGTGTCGTCACACATACGCAGGTTAGAGAGTGCTCAGTGTCGTCACACATACGAGGCTGAGTTACGCACCAGGTTTGCCCCCTTGCAGGATTCACACGGAGCTGTTCCGATTGAGACAGCTTGGAATAGCTTTCGTGACGCCGTTATAGAATCCGCACGGCTATAAGAGCAAAGAGAGGCCAATATGGATGTCCCATGGGTCCTGGAGCCTCATCGAAGATCGCCAGAAGGCTAAGCCCCTCAGAGACAGCGAAAAAGACCCTTAAAAACTGGCCGCTTTGGTGTCAGTTTAGTAGAGAGAGCTGAGCCGCAAGGTGAAGCACTCTGTACGAATAGATAAGAAAAGACAACTGGACTCTCAGATACGGCGAGCGCAATCTGCTACACTCGGAAACGACTCAAGGACACTTTTCGAAATCACCCGGGAGGTCGGGGACAGGGGTCAAAAAAGATCCGTGACGGCAATACGAGACTATCGTGGAGCCACTGTCACTGCCCCCGAACTGATTAAAGGGAGATGGAGTACTTTGAGTCAATATTGAACCGTCCCGAGCCCTCCTCACCTTACAACTTTGAGGAGGAGTTGGCTGGTTTGAATATACCTCAGGCAACTGGGATATGTGAGGACCCGCCGACATACAGTGAGATGGTGCTGGCCGTGATGAGACTTAAGAACAACAAAGCGCCAGGAGACGATGAAATCCACGCAGAGCTCCTCAAACAAGGCAAAGGCACCCTTGGCCAACCACTACTAGATATATTTAAAATGGCGTGGGAAGAGGAGAGCTGCCCAAAAGATTGGCGGAATGGATCCATCGTCGCAATATTTTGCATAGATTTTGAAAAGGCCTTCGACAGCCCACATAGACCATCGATATGGAAAATTTTAGCTCCGTACGATATACCTCCGAAGATAGTCAAAATGATACAGTCCTTGTATGAAGACTCCGAGTGTATAGTGTCAAAACGCCAGGTGGTCCTATTGAAGCTTTCAAGATCACCACGGGAGTCAGACAGGGCTGCGTACTGGCTCTACGTACCTACTAACATTAAGTACCTACTAAAAATATGTTGTCCTCCCCTAGAAAATTTTCTGCGGGCGCCCATGCTGATAAGGTGAGGAATGAGAAGATTAGAAAGGAATGTGGTGTGGATGTTAGGGTGGTGACTAGAATGAAAGTGAATAAATTAAGGTGGTTTGGGCATGTAGAAAGAATGAATGAAGATAGAAGACTAAAAGGATATAATATAAATCTGAAAGAATGGGTGCACGCAGACGAGGCCGACCTCGAATGACATGGTCCGATCATATCGGTGGCGGTGCCGTCTTAGAGGAGGGCCAAGTCAGGAGCAAAAGGAATTGAAGAGCATGTATGCTGAATGTTATGCGTTTGCATGAAGAGAAAGAGGTGTGTCTGGATGGGACAGAATGGAAGTCCATACTCTCTGCCTACCCCCTTCGGGAAACGGAGTCATGGGTAAAATAAAAAAAAAGCTCATACAGAATATGACATATAAGTAGGTATTAATTTTTTTATATATTTATTTATACAAAATACATTACAGATGACAACTATACATTAAAAGTAGAAACAGTATAAATGTATGGCCATAAACTAAGTTGACCTCCATCGAGATGTGTTAAGTGTAAATGGGTTAATTTAAAAAATATGTAAATGAGTTAAATAAAAAAAAAAAAAAAAAAAAAAAACGTCAAAAGATTTGATGAATCACTCTCAAACGAGTGCATTGCTAAAAAAAAGTTTAACATACAACATAGAAAATAAATAGGCATTCCTTCCAACCCTTAGATTAGGAATGAGAGTCTCTCTTTCCTAATCTAAGTTCCAACCTATACGGTATCTATATGATGGATGTTAACGTATTATATTATTATTGTCTATGGTATCGACGACGATATTATATTCGTTGTCTATGACCAATGCAAGCCGGCAATGAATATAAGATCTATGGGTAGGAACACGTAGAAAGCGGATTCCGACCCGCGCCGACCGGCTCATAGATTGTTGTTTATGGTTTCAATGCATTTAAATAGGCATGCCGGAAAGCGGGTTCCTGCTTTCTCTGTGGGTATCCCCATTCAAATGCATAGAAACATTCTTTGCGCCGGTCGGCGCGTGTCGGAATCCGCTTTCTACGTGTTCTTACCCTATGGCTAAGAACACGTAGAAAGCCGAATCCGACACCCGCCGACCGGCGCAAAGAATGTTACTATGCATTTGAATGGGGATGCACACAGAAAAAGCAGGAACCCGCTTTCCGGCATGCCCATTTAAATGCATTGAAACCATAGACAACAATCTATGAGCCGGTCGGCGCGGGTCGGAATCGGCTTTCTACGTGTTCTTACCCAATGGCCGGCTTGGTCGCCGGTACCGGCTATCGAGGCACTCCCTTTTTTTAATTCCCAGATTGAGTGAACTAGAGTGAAAATTTTATTCCAAATATTACATTTGTACTGTTTTTCTCCAGTATGCAGTCGTAGGGGTCTATAAACCACCATTTTGAGCGAAAATACTATTGCAAATATTACGTTCGTACAGCTTTTCTCCGCTATGCAGTCGCTTGTGTGTCTTTAAATTATCAGATTTAGTGAATGTTTTATTGCAAATATTACACTCGTACGGCTTTTCTCAGATATGGAGTCGCTTGTGTGTCTTTAAAGCACTAGAATGAGTGAACGTTTTATTGCGAATATTACATCCGTACGGCTTTTCTCCGCTATGCAGTCGCATGTGTGTTTTTAAATCACCAGATCGAGCGGACATTCTATTGCAAATATTACACTCGTAAGGTTTTTCTCCGCTATGCAATCGCATGTGTGTCTTTAAATTAGTAAGTATGTAAGTAAGTTTATTTCAATTTCATCAATGTACAACATTATCAAACACAACACAATTTTAAAGTATAAAGATTACATCATGCATGTATTCAAATAAGTGATATAGGTACATTACAATATAAATAAATAAAGTCATAAAAACAGTGCTAGATAAAATACATAAAAAAAAATCAAATATGATAAGTCAAACAGCAAAAATCACAATGACGTCATACGATACGTCATTAGTAGATTTAGTGAACGTTTTATTGCAAATATTACACTCGTACGGCTTTTCTCCGCTATGCAGTCGCATGTGTGTCTTTATATCACCAGACCGAGCGAACATTTTTTTACAAATATTACACTCGTACGGCTTTTCTCCGCTATGCAGTCGCTTGTGTGTCTTTAAATTATCAGATTTAGTAAACGTTTTATTGCAAACATTACACTCGTATGCCTATTCTCTGCTATGCACTCGCATGTGTGCCTTTAAAACATGAGAATGAGAGAACGTTTTGTTGCAAATATTACACTAGTACGGCTTTTCTCAGCTATGCAGTCGCTTGTGTGTCTTTAAAGTAACAGATTGAGAGAAAGTTTTATTGCAAATATTACACTCATACGGCTTTTCTCCGCTATGCAGTCGCTTGTGTGTCTTTAAAGTAGCAGATTGAATGAACGTTTTATTGCAAATATTACACTCGAACGGCTTTTCTCCGCTATGCAGTCGCATGTGTGTTTTTAAATCACCAGATCGAACGAACATTCTATTGCAAATATTACACTCGTACGGCTTTTCTCCGCTATGTAGTCGCTTGTGTCTCTTTAAATTAGCAGATTGAGAGAACGTTCTATTGCAAATATTACACTCATACGGCTTTTCTCCGCTATGCAGTCGCTTATGTGTCTTTAAAGTAGCAGATTGAGAGAAAGTTTTATTGCAAATATTACACTCATACGGCTTTTCTCCGCTATGCAGTCGCTTGTGTGTCTTTAAAGTAGCAGATTGAATGAACGTTTTATTGCAAATATTACACTCGAACGGCTTTTCTCCGCTATGCACTCGCATGTGTGTCTTTAAAGCACTAGAATGAGCTAACGTTTTATTGCAAATATTACACTCGTACAGCTTTTCTCCGCTATGCAGTCGCTTGTGTGTCTTTAAAACGTTAGAATGAGAGAACGTTTTATTGCAAACATTACACTCATACGGTTTTTCTCCGCTATGCAGTCGCATGTGTGTCTTTAAAACGTTAGAATGAGAGAACGTTTTATTGCAAACATTACACTCGAACGGCTTTTCTCCGCTATGCAGTCGCATGTGTGTTTTTAAATAACCAGATCGAACGAACATTCTATTGCATATTTTACACTCGTACGGCTTTTCTCCGCTATGCAGTCGCATGTGTGTCTTAAAAGCACTAGAACGAGAGAACATTCTATTGCAAATATTACACTCGTACGGCTTTTCTCCGCTATGTAGTCGCTTGTGTGTCTTTAAAACGTTAGAATGAGAGAACGTTTTATTGCAAACATTACACTCATACGGTTTTTCTCCGCTATGCAGTCGCATGTGTGTCTTAAAATTATCAGATCGAGCGAACATTCTATTGCAAATTTTACACTCGTACGGCTTTTCTCCGGTATGCAATCGAATGTGTTTTTTTAAACAACCAGATTCTGTGAATGATCTATTGCAAATATTACACTCGTACGGCTTTTCTCCGCTATGCACTCGCATGTGTGTCTTTAAAGCACTAGAACGAGAGAACTTTTTATTGCAAATATTACATCCGTACGGCTTTTCTCCGCTATGCAGTCGCATGTGTGTTTTTAAAACATCAGACCGAGCGAACATTTTTTTGCAAATATTACACTCGTACGGCTTTTCTCCGCTATGCAGTCGCATGTGTGTCTTAAAAGCACTAGAACGAGAGAACATTCTATTGCAAATATTACACTCGTACGGCTTTTCTCCGCTATGCAGTCGCATGTGTGTTTTTAAATCACCAGATCGAACGAACATTCTATTGCAAATATTACACTCGTACGGCTTTTCTCCGCTATGTAGTCGCTTGTGTCTCTTTAAATTAGCAGATTGAGAGAACGTTCTATTGCAAATATTACACTCATACGGCTTTTCTCCGCTATGCAGTCGCTTGTGTGTCTTTAAAGTAGCAGATTGAATGAACGTTTTATTGCAAATATTACACTCGAACGGCTTTTCTCCGCTATGCACTCGCATGTGTGTCTTTAAAGCACTAGAATGAGCTAACGTTTTATTGCAAATATTACACTCGTACAGCTTTTCTCCGCTATGCAGTCGCTTGTGTGTCTTTAAAACGTTAGAATGAGAGAACGTTTTATTGCAAACATTACACTCGAACGGCTTTTCTCCGCTATGCAGTCGCATGTGTGTTTTTAAATAACCAGATCGAACGAACATTCTATTGCATATTTTACACTCGTACGGCTTTTCTCCGCTATGCAGTCGCATGTGTGTCTTAAAAGCACTAGAACGAGAGAACATTCTATTGCAAATATTACACTCGTACGGCTTTTCTCCGCTATGTAGTCGCTTGTGTGTCTTTAAAACGTTAGAATGAGAGAACGTTTTATTGCAAACATTACACTCATACGGTTTTTCTCCGCTATGCAGTCGCATGTGTGTCTTAAAATTATCAGATCGAGCGAACATTCTATTGCAAATTTTACACTCGTACGGCTTTTCTCCGGTATGCAATCGAATGTGTTTTTTTAAACAACCAGATTCTGTGAATGATCTATTGCAAATATTACACTCGTACGGCTTTTCTCCGCTATGCACTCGCATGTGTGTCTTTAAAGCACTAGAACGAGAGAACTTTTTATTGCAAATATTACATCCGTACGGCTTTTCTCCGCTATGCAGTCGCATGTGTGTTTTTAAAACATCAGACCGAGCGAACATTTTTTTGCAAATATTACACTCGTACGGCTTTTCTCCGCTATGCAGTCGCATGTGTGTCTTAAAAGCACTAGAACGAGAGAACATTCTATTGCAAATATTACACTCGTACGGCTTTTCTCCGCTATGTAGTCGCTTGTGTGTCTTTAAAACGTTAGAATGAGAGAACGTTTTATTGCAAACATTACACTCATACGGGTTTTCTCCGCTATGCAGTCGCATGTGTGTCTTAAAATTATCAGATCGAGCGAACATTCTATTGCAAATTTTACACTCGTACGGCTTTTCTCTGCTTTTATTTCGCACATCGGTCTCTGAATTTCGCCTTTCCGGAAAGCTTTTATTACAAGCAACATCCTTGTTTGATGGTTCATTAGGAATATCGACGTTCACCTTCTTTAGAAATAGTTCTAATTCATTTTCTTTTAATTCGTAAATTACAATATCACCTTCAAACGATGTATAATCAGCACACATGTTGTCAATTATTAATACAATTACGATTAAATTATTGAATAACCGATACACGTGCACCACGGATTCACTCATACGAGGCCACAGAAGTAGGCTTGTGTAGTACATGTACTAAGTACTATTAGGAACTAGTTCACAGTACTGAACTAGAACGAACTATTCCCTCTCTTATTAGTTCTTTAGTACTATTAGTACATTGATTATTCCCATTCCCTTAATTGGACGGAATGACAGAAATGAAGTGTTCGTTCGGCGCCACTCGGTTTTCATCGGAACTGGAGACGAGTGCGAGTGAGATAGCTGACGTGATGATTGTATGGAGAATATAGTGCCTTCTCTTTTGCTTCTTATTAGTTCTATTAGTTCCTTTAGCTCTTTTAGTACAGTAGGTACTATGAGTACTATCCGTGAGGTATTAGGTATATTCATTTAGTTCAATGGATTCATGCTTTGGATGTTGCTCTCTACTACGATACTTTTTTTCGTTCTCTACGAAAAATTCACAGTGTCTAGGGCCCGTGTAATGAAGTTGGTTGAAACATAATATGTACCTAGAATAATTTCGATAGTAAAATCAATTTAATTGATTGAAATGAAAAGTCTTTTGAGCTATCAAAATAATACATTTTCTGAATTATCTCTGTGTTAATTATTTTCACTAAGTATTGATTTTCATAATCACAAAATATTAATGTATTAAACGTACATTTGCTAAGTATGTAGGTACCCAGTATGCATCCTTTATTCTTATTAGTACATGTACTACATACATGACTGAATCATTTGGCTCGGAATTATTCAGTGAACTAATAGTACTAAAAGAACGAACTAGTACAGTAGGACCAATGTACTAGATCAGATCGCTCCCAAAATTGTCCGAGCAAGAACAAGCCTACACAGAACACATATACTCTCTAACGAGAGAAGAATGCCAACTTCATAGAAAAAATATGCAAACACGGAATTTGACAGATTGCATCTATCTTTCTCGCTCACTCCTTTCATGCCCGAACACAAAAGCGGGAAATTCAAATATGGGTCGGTACAATGCGCACTAGCGACCAAAACAGTTGCATTCTAGTACAAAAATGGGATATGAAAATATCCCATCTTTATACTAGAATACAACTGTTGAATCATTTATCCTGAAAATGGTTATGATAAAGAATTAAAATGCAGCAGTAGTTTTTTTTTTTTTTTTTTTATTTGGCAGAACTATTTTATATAATAGTTTCCTGCCATTCCCAAGTATGTAAAAATTAATAGTTTTATCTTACAAATAACAAACAAAAAAATATAAATTTTCAATTTCAATCCAATCAATCAAAACAAATCAAACTCATATTTGTATATTCAAACCGCATTTTAAGGGTGTATCATTCAGCACCGTAATGCAAAAAGGAGAAAAAACATACATTTTATATTATTTACAAGCTACATCAACAACAAAAAAAAACTCATAAAGCAGAGATCGGAGATAAGGCCCTTCGGCACTACAACAATACTATCTACAGTGTGTCAATGAGACGGTCCCTTTGCGCCTGCATTGGAACAAAATAGAAACAAACTATGTACCTACCTATATCAAGTCTACCAGTGGCGGAGAGTTACAAAATATCTGAGCGAGTGAATTTATAAAATAACAAAATATAGAAATAATTATTATCCTTATTGGACTATGGAAAAAAGAAAAAAAAAAACATTTCAAATTACAATATATATATTTTTTAATTTAGGTAGGTATATATATTTTTTTTTTTTTTCTCTTCATTTTTTTAATTAGAGATGAGAAATAGTTAAGTCGCTATTACCACCATCTAGATTTTTACATTATTTTTTGTTATAAACTTTGATATTAAATTATAGATACTAGGGTTGAATTCTGACAGAATTGCATTCATAGATGTTGGAAATGGTACTTTGAATTTTGTCAAGTCAGAAATAAAACCCGGATAGTTATTCCTATCCTTACAGGAAAAGAATATGTGGTTGACAGATTCTTCCTCCTCTCCGCAGTCACATATATCCGTCGTGATGACTCCAATTTTAAATAGAAACTGTTTGGTGCACACATGACCGAATTTGATCCGGCATATGACTGATGTATTTTGTCTGCCCAGAGTTATTTTATTATACCACGGAACACGATTTATTGTGGGTTGGATCTGTTTATATTTTGAGGGTGAGGCATTCCATCTTGTTTGCCAACTTTCTAGTAAGTGTTCTTTGCAAATGAAAAATATATCCGAAAAGGGCAAATGTTGATGCGCAGAGGAGCTAGGAAGCTCTGATGCCTCTCTGGCCAAGCAGTCGGCAGTTTCGTTTCCCCTTATACCAGCATGTCCTGGGACCCACCCAAGGACCACGTTACAGCCCTTCTCATGGAGGCTGTATAGGATTTGTTTTATTTGCAAAACGGTAAAATCTAGAGGGTAATTAAAGGATGAGTTATTTATCTTTTGCATCACGCTGAGAGAGTCACTCAATATAATTGCATTTTTAAAATTGTTCTGAGCGATAATATTCAAAGCTTCAAGGACCGCAACGGATTCAGCAGAGAATATTGATAGTTCCTTCGGTAGAGCAAAGCGTTTTTTGTGTCCATCACATTGATTGAATACTGCTGCTCCCGTTGAGATCGCATTTGTATCCTTGGATCCATCAGTAAACAAACGAATGTATTCGTTCCATTCTTTGTTCATCATTTCATCAAACTTTATGGATGCATTGGAAACATGTTTTGAAGGAAAGAATTTAATAACCTTGGGACGATAAGTAAGTGAGTGATAGGCGACCGTATAAATAGGGAGTGTTGCATATCTTTTAATGTCTTTGGCGTATGAGTTTAAGGATTCGTAGCTGGACACCAAGTTTGGTATTGGTTTTTTTCCCCAAAATCTACGATTCTTTTTAACTATGTCGTGGAGGTCACGTATTTTGCTTACTATGGGGTTATCACTCAAAACGCAGCTCCTTATGAAAAATTTATCAGCTAAGAATTGCCTTCTGAGATCCAACGGCGGCTCTGCTGCTTCTACTTGTAATGCTTCCACTGGCGATGACTTCATAGCTCCTAGGACAATTCTAAGGGCCTCATATTGGACTCTATCCAATTTTTTACAATTGCTTTTAGACAAGGGTGACATAAGGAATCCGCAATAATCTAATTGTAATCGTATGAGGGAGTTATACATTAGTTTTAAGATCTTCGGGTGCGAACCCCACCAGACCCTTGAGACCGCTCTCATCGTATTGAGTCCTGCTTGGCATCTATTGAAAATGTAGGAAGTGGCAGCATTCCACGTCAATTTAGTGTCCAGAATAACACCCAAAAATTTTATCTCTTGTGTCTGAGGTAGTGGACTATCATTTATAAGTATGTTACAGGGCTTTGGATTTCTTGCTTTGGAAAATATAATTTTTTTGCATTTGGAAGGATTAAATGTGAGTCCCAAACAGTCTAGTTTGTCGGCAAGTATTTTTAAGTTGGAGTTCATTGTGTCTTCTGTTTTTTTAATGTCATTGCCTACGCAGTATATGAAAAAATCATCGGCATAATTAAGCAGTTTGATACCCGTTGATAAGTCTTCAAAAACGTCATGTATATATATATATTAAATAATAAAGGGCTTATGACGGACCCCTGTGGGAGTCCCCTATAGACAATTCGGTTGTGGTTAGTGCCACCTGGGCCTTCCACAAGAATTTTCCTTTCACTTAATAAACAGTGTAGAAAGGACACAATTTTGGAAGGTATGCCTAATTTTCTGAGTTTATCGCCCAAAACCGGAAGCAAAACGTTATCATAAGCCCCAGAGATTAGGCTGGGCCGTTCTAGTATGGAAGTTAAAAAAGTGCTTCTAATCTTAATGTAATAGTGAAAATTTGTTGCCTTATGATGTATTATAACTATCTACGAAAATATCCCATACTAACTGATATTTTTATAATAATCATGTAAAATAATTTCGGCCTTGTTTTTTTATTCATTTTATTTTATTATACCACAGATAATTCGAGTACATACTTCTATTTATTGAATTACACAAAAATAATAAATAAAACTTTAACATTTTTTATGTAAAGTAAGTATATGAAATTATGTTATTTTGCAGTGATTGTTTTTGATAAATTGGGTTTGATATCTTTTTTACTCGTTGCTTTCTAAGCTTTTACATAATCTTCTCTTGATAAATTTCTGCGTAAAGTTGGTGAGGCTTCTTTGACAATTTTACAGATCGTCAAACTCCTTGGATATGTCAAGGAAAATTCAGGAAACTGTATTTATTCATCTTCGCCATTGTATGTAATGAATGCCGTAAGATCTTCGTCGGATACTTGTCGATTGGTGTTTCTGTTACATTTTGCTGTCTGTCTATAACGTAGTTGTAAAAGATGCTTCAAAATTTACTTTCGGTACTTCAAGGGTCAAAGGTGCGCGTTTTTGGGTGATTCGAGCGGCGAGCGGTTCATTCTCTTACTACATAGTGTATTTTGAGCCAAATAGCTTTTTCTTTTACTAATTACAGTTTATATAACAGATTATTTGATCATCTGATAAATATATGGATAAGAAATTAAACTTCCATAGGTAATGGGATCAGTTGCGAGGTAACTTGGTGCACAAACATTAACAATAAAGATAAGTTAAGGTCATCAAACTTTCTGAAAGAAACGCAGTCGCAGAATCCTATTAGCTTAGTTTAGCGATCTAACATGGAATATTTTTCCTAGAGCTCATTTGCCTAAATCATTAGAAAATGTGTCTGTTGGTATGACTGTGCCAATTTGGAATAAATATAATTGATCTTTTCGTAGATCTTGGAATGATAAAATAGTAGTTTCTGTTGTAATCACCTGGAACATATTATCAATTGTTTTTTATTTTATTTTTCCAGTTGTTTTCCAATTTGGTCAGAATGCGTATGATGATTCGAGAAAGAACTATCAACATATTATACAAAAACCTAAATAATGGTTACTCGTCGTTTTTTTCTAGATTACCGGCGACTCATTCAATTGGGATTACTTGTGGTTCGCAAATTAAAATTTTCGCAATTAGCAAAAAATTCATTCTAATGGTTTTATTAGTCTTTTCTCCTGCAAACTAATTATTCAATCATGTTTTCCGGCATTAACATACACTTTTTTTCATCACATCAGACGACAAGTAAAAGATCAAATGAAATATTGCTTTTTGAAAAGAAATCTGTAATCGATCTCTCTATCGGTTTCGGTTTTCCGAATTTTCCATCAATTTAGAATCAGTTTCCTTTAACACTCTCTTAATTATTATTGTTCATCTGTATTTTATACCACTTTTTCTAATCACTAGCCTAAACTTTGGCTTTACGGCCATCAAATCACAATACTGGTATTTTTAACCCTTTTCTCATTTTATGAGATTTTCTCTGGTTTTTCGCGGCACTCTATATACTTTGTTGCTATCTAAAATTGCATTTTTATGCTTTATATCATACAGAACTGATTATTCCGTCATTTTTATGACATACAATCTTAAAAAATATTAAGTTAAACATATTTTTAATTTATTTATACCTGCTTCAAAATATGATAAATTTAACAATTTTTTGAAACTTTGAGCTCAATTCGGAGACAGAAGATATCCTTCAAATTGAAAAATATTTTGCATACCTATTTTAAACAGCATTTAGCACTAAAATATAACTATTACGTTAGCAATAGTGGAAGAAACGCAAATCGACCCGCCCTACCAGAGATATCCAAACTGACCCCCACCACATGTTTAGATTCAGAAAAGGCTGTCAGAACATCAGTAACGAGGTGAGCGACGCTTTCCATAGTGGATTTTCCCTTCCTAAACCCAAACATTAGAGGAGAAAAACTCTGATTTTTCTCTGCAAACCAATCTAGACGTCTTTTGATCATATGTTCTAGTAGTTTAAGCAAAACGCTTGACAGAGCAATCGGCCTGAAAGATATATCTTCGGGGATACTACTTTTATTTTTAGGTATAGGGATGATCGCTTGGCTTTTCCATGAATCTGGTACTATACAACTGTCAAAGCAAGTGTTCATCAACTTTAAAATATAGGTGATTGTTGAACTACCACTTTTGTAAAGAAGACTGTATGGGATTTCATCAAGTCCAGGAGCTGAGTCCTTAACAGATCTCAGGACCGAGCTGAGCTCATCCAAAGAGAACTGCGAGACCAAGAAAGAGTTTCCATCATCTTCCTGGGCAGACCCGGAGACATCCGGATCTGCTGTAACCCTTAGCAAATGTGAGTTATCTATAGAACCCATCTCTTCCATGTTCGGGACATAAGGGGGAGCCAGCTTGTTAATGAAGACAGAGAAAGGGAATTCAGAAATTTGGTTTGTTTTCCTGCTTTTAAAAGTGCCTCTGAATTTTCGTATGTTAGACCATACAGTACTGATTGGAGTTTGAGGGGACAATGAAGTGCAAAAAGCTATCCAACCAGCCTTTTTTTTAGCTCTGAAAAGTCTTTTAGCTTGGGCCTGGGCATTTTTTAAAGCGATAAAATTTTCAAAATCTGAGTAAGATTTATATTTTTTAAGCACTTCTTTACGGTCCCGTGTCATTTTATCACAATCATCATCCCACCACGGAACAAATGGTTGTTGGGCCTTTTTAAAAGAAGTTTTATTTTGGAAATCGGAAATTTTATGTAACATTTTATTCAAAGAATCAGAACACTCATTTATATTATTGTTTGTTGGTTGAGGGAGGGAACCACAAGATTCCTTACAATAATCATTGAAATCTCCCCAAAGGGCATTCTTTAATACTTTCCTATCTATGTTCTTTTTGTTCCCCGTAACTGGATTTGTTCTAGAAAGTTGCTTAACCCTCCTGATTTCGGGAGAGCTCCATTCCAATAGAATTGGAAAATGATCGCTGCCACCCACTTCATCCAACGTATTCCAATGAAATAAAGAAGCTACATCACAACTGGTGATTGATAAGTCAGGGATGCTTATTTGCTGATTAGGGACTGGGATTCGTGTGGGAGAGCCATCATTCAACACACAAAGATCAAAATCATTCAGATATTCCACCATTTTCCTACCCGGAGCACCCGTATTCTGGCAACCCCACAAGTGGTGATGCAGATTCAGGTCCCCAAGAAGTACCAACGGTTTCGGGGACTTTTCTAGAACTTTTTTTAAGTATGAGATGGATTCCTGTGTAATGTTTGGGGAAATATATATAGAGAGAAATGTGGTATTGAAGATCCTAGCGCCAACGATTTCGAATGGACATTGTGGTGGCTTAATAGAAATACTGGAAAAGGGAAGGTCATTCTTAATGAGTAGTGCTGCCCCTCCATAGCCTGCAGGCCGATCATCTCTCAAGCATGCAAACCCTTCTATGCAGAATGCCCTGTCTTGCCTAAGCCAGGTTTCCTGCAGGGCCATTATCGATACATTATAATCTAAAGAGATTTTTAAAATATCTTGTTTATTACATATAGCGCTTCTACAGTTATATTGTAGAATATTGATTGAGTTATTTACCACCATTGATAATTAGAATAATATTTAAGTGTATAAAAATTTGTGTGAGAAAAAAATAAAAAATAAACAAGATCAATGTTAAGAAACAGTGTTATTATTCAGAGTCTTCGTTAAACGCAAGTTTTTTCTGGGATGATAAACAATCAGTTATATTATTAACAAGTTGCCTGTCGGCGCGAATATTTTCAAGTTGTGATATTATTAATCTATCCGATGTTGGGGAGGATACAAAGTTACCGGCCGTTAGATGGTTTTCGAGATTGATTATCGCGGTGATAGCCTCTACAATCAGGTTATTTGCTTTAAAAAAACAGCCGTCTTCCGGTTGGGGGTAGTTGCCATTTGGTGCTACTAATATTGATTTTAAATCACCAACGATTTTAGTAAGGAACTTTTTTTTACTGTTTTCTTTCGTTATTGATGGAAGTTGGATAACTTTCTTTCGAGGACTGGTTTTACTTGCAAAACTTTCCGATCCTCGAGGTGGCGCTCTCGGGATAGACCGAGTAGGGGACCGCGGAGGTGGGCCGTCTTGCATTTGCCTTCTATTAAGATTCTGTGCAGCTACTGCCGAATATGCTGGTTTACTTCTTGGGAATCTTAAGCTTGCTTCATAGTATGATATAGAGTTTTCCGCCATCACTTTTTTAATATTTTTTTGTCTGGCTAACTCTGGGCAAACAAAGCTCACTGCAGAGTGCCGACCTCCACAGTTTACACATGAAACCTGATCTTCCTCGACTGTACACTTTTCTCCAGTATGGTTGCCACCGCATCTATAACAAACTTCTTTACCTCTACACTGCAGTTTAGTATGGCCAAATTTACAGCATTGGTAACACTGCACTGTCGGGAGAACATATGTCTCCACGGGTATACGATTGAAAAATAGGTAAACATAAGATGGCAATTCTTGTCCTTCAATAGTCATTACAATTGATCTAGACGGCTTCCAGACTGTTTTATCATTTTCTGAAGTTTTGAAAGTTAGTCTACGCAGTTTAATAATTTTACCAAATCCTCTGGGTGTCGAGATGTGTTGAAGTAAATCCTCTTCTGACATGTCAACTGGGATGTTTCTCAATACCCCCATTCGGGACGAAAGATACTTTGGTATGAACGAAATATAGCCAGACTTACTCATATCTATATATAAAAGACCCGAATGAAATTGAATCCAAGCTAGCAAAACCATTCTCCGTCTGTTTTTGTACATGAACAACAAAAGGAGCTGAAAAAGTGGAATTATATCTGATTTTGTACTCTCCGCCACTGGAGTCTTTAATGCTAACGCCATTATTAATTCTTTTTGTCACTGGTACCGCTATGTCATCGTCTGCTCCCCGCTTACCGACATGCGCGGTGGGGGGGTTCGGACCCCCCCCACCCGCAAACTCCATTTTTAGTGTAGTTCTCGATATATTTTAAATAAAAATAAACGAAAAAGAAAAAAAACAAAAACATAAAGGAACTTATGTTCCTAAGAACAAAATATCAAATCAAAAAACAATTCAAACAATAATATCTATATGAAAATGGAACGAACTCACCAAATGAAACACAGAAAATATAAATAATAATTCGTCAATAACACAGCGAACAGACCGACGTGCGTCGGGGCCCTCGTGATTATTCGGGCGCGTTCGTGCGCGCTCGGTGGTATACCGGGCCAGAAGGTAGATTTTGTGACGTCACGCACGGGGTCCTTCGTAATCTGCAGGCCGTATTGCTACCCATGAATGTATGAACGCAATCAAACCAAAGATTTCTACAATATATTACAGTGCTCGCTATAGATTTTATTCCTTTATACTTAGGTACTTTTATACATACGTACCTATCAATTTTTTCATACTTAATTGCTCTAGATTACCTATTATTCAGAGATTTCAATGATATACCTAGATAAAGTATATTCTATTTTTAGACTAAGTTAACGAATTTTCATACCAAGATTTAATTTTTACTATCTTCATACATACCTATACCTATCCGTTTTTTTCATATTCAATTGATAGAGATGTCTATTAATTCATATAATTTGATTTCAATGATAATATATGTAATATGGATATCATATTTTTAGTCCCAGTAAATGATTTTTCATACCTAGATTCATCTTTTATCATCTTCATAATTAAGATCCATTTTTTTTATATTTGAAGTGATAATAAATTAACTTACAAAACTTAGAGCACTTGTTGATTCAAATTCTCATCGTGAAAAACCATCCATAATATATTTATGGTATTAAAAGTATGAGGGCAATTGGATATTATGTAAAACAAAGAGTCAAATTAAATATATATACCACTATTTTATTTTTCAAAAAGTTATAAGGTACAAAGTCAATGATTATTACAAAACAAATTTTAATAATAAAGACACATTAAAACAATATTATACATGTTTATTTTATACTTCACTGTATCATCAGTTCCACCATTTAATTATTCATTGAGTTATATTATAACAGTCAATAAAGTACCGATATGAACTCATGAGAACAACATACAATTTATGAACAGAGGATAAGCTTATTGATAGACAAGGATTTTTCCAACTAAATTCAGATACACACTTTGAAACACATAACTTTAATGTCACCTCGTATGCTTATTGGCTATACAAAAAATACAGAATGAAAAGACTATTTGACTGAAACAAAATTTTACAGCATCTTCAAGCAAGAAAAATGCTTCAACAAACAGTAAAAAATTGATGCAAACAGAAATCATACAAACAGTAGGTACAAAACATTTGTTCCAAAGGGAGATCGATGGATATGAAAACATCAAGCAATAAAATAAAGAACAATAAATTCAGTCATCAAAAACAAAATGTCATATAAAAGAGTCACCAAATATATCTCCACAAAATGCATAGTCATTACCCAATTGATGGAGTCTTCGTATCAACTATAGATTGATATTTATGAAATTTATAAAAAAAAGGTTACATATTGCATAATAGAGATACTGGCATTTCTTCAGATTGTACTACAAAAGTAATGATGAACATAATTATCTTATATGAAGTCATAGAAATATACAAAAAAAAGTTGAATTATAAGAGTCATGACGGACGCGAAGTGCCCAAACATGCTCAGATCTTATGAAATACTAGGATCTATAAATATATACATAAAAAAATTGAATTATAAGAGTCATGATGGGTGTAAAGAGCCCAAACATGCTCGCTCAGGTCTTATGAAATACTAGGATCTATAACTTTTAATGTCGTTTCTTTTCAGGTTTGTTTTGTTATTTTATTATTTGTAAACATTATATTAGTAGAACAATTAATTATATCAATAAATATTTATTCTCTTTTCAGAGAAAGAAACAATAAACTGTATTGAATTTATTAACAAAATATCTTATAAATATATATACAAAAAAAAGTTGAATTATAAGAGTAATGACGGGTGTGAAGTGCCCCAACATGCTCAGGTCTTATGAAATACTAGGATCTATAAATGTATATACAAAAAAAGTTGAATTGTAAGAGTCATGACGGGTGTAAAGAGCCCAAACATGCTCAGGTCTTATGAAATACTAGGATCTATAAATATATACATAAAAAAATTGAATTATAAGAGTCATGACGGGTGTAAAGAGTTCAATCAATGTTCATTTCACTTATATAATATTTCTCATCCCAAGAGAGTGGAAACTTTCCTTTTGACCGATCCTTTACTGCTATCATTTTTTTTCTTGCAATAATTATTCAGTAAAATATTGGACATAATCCAAACACATTTTTTTGCATGGGAATAATTTTTAGTTTCACATTCGTTGCACTCGATATTAAGAGGAAATACAATTTCCAACTTCTTAAAAGCTAGACTTATCAATACATCCCTCTGCTTACATTCTAAATAAATATCTTCAAATTCACTAATTAAAAGACTAAAAATACTATATACATACATTGTAATATTAAGAGTAAATTCTGTTGGCCAAGTCAATTTGCCTCTGTTACATAAGTTTAAATACTGTGCCACATTCTCATCAGAACATTCATAATCAATCTCTTTGTCAGAAGCGATTAGTGACTTGCGCAGGTTACAATTGATGTTCACTTTCAGCGACATAGCTATGTAACCAGCAATATATATCAATACTGACAACACCGAATTAGGAATATCACAAATGTTACACAAATATAACACCTTTTCCAAATCATCTGGAATGATTTGTTCCGTTAAATCAGTAAAGTTGGGGAAATTTAAAGATTTGACAACAAATGTACCATACAGCTCAGAATGTAAGCTTATCAAATTTAAAATTTTTAAGCGTTTCTCGCTTTCCATAATTTGACGGACAGAAACATTATATATGCCGCCAGACATTTGTCTGTATTGTCCAAACCTTGCTTCCAGACTGTCAGTTTGAAATTTGCCTAGGAGTATGTATTTGGGATTAAACCTGGTGAAAATGTAGTGAACAATGTCTATTAGAGCACAATTTGTGTGGTGCATCGAAAAGTTTGTTTCTTTAGAAAGCATCCCACCCTTCGCTGGAATGTTTAAGCTAGCTTTCTCCTGTGCTTTTAATTCGCTTAATTTTTTCCACGAATCAAGCCACAGGGACATTGTTTTTAAAAACACCAATTTATTATCATCACTACTGATAATAGGATCGCAATAATAATCCCTTAATTTTTTCCCTTTTTCAGGATGTTTAACATTGACTATTTTCCACCAACACAAAATGTGCTCAATAAACATTTTGGTTCCTTCTACATTTTCACCACACATTTCCAAGGCTACTCTGTTTGAGTCGTGGAACAAGTTAACGGCATATAAAACGTTTTGCCGTTCAAACGTTGATGGAAAAAGAACTTTCCGAGAGAGCTTTGGAGCTTGCTTCACTAAGCAAGACTTCTCCTTATTATAAATATTAATAAGGTCATTGAAATTGGCCTGATGTATTTGCTCATTATTAAGCACTCCCGGATAAAAAAAGCATTGATCTGTCGCACGCTGATTAAGCCAATTATTTCTAATTGACTTAAAAAGGTGGACAGTATCAAATAAAAAGAAAATTTTATTTGATGGGTTAAAAGGATGGGGAATGTTCGTTTTTAATTCCCCACCACACATCTGTGTGAACATATTCCTATTAATTCTATTGTTGTCAGATATAATAGATATTACTTCAAAGTCACTTTCATGAAGCATTTTGAGAACATCCATTGTATACCCATATAAATCACTCGCTTTCATATACCTGGTCGGAATCATTTTAACAACATCTTTATTTTCGGAAAACAAAGATTCAATCATAAATGTTTGAAGAGTAGTAGCAGGATATTTACAATTGACTGCTTGCCCAACAATATTTCCACCTTTGTAATCAAAATTATTATTTACATATATCTCATCGATCATTAGGTTGACAACCTTTTCATGGTCCTTAAGAAGGAGCCTTTTCTCACTGAGCCACTTTTTAGTACACTCATTTGTAATCGACGAGGTGAGGGAACTCAAATACTTGGGATGAGGCAATGTCAATAAATTACTGCTTCTAACTAAACAATATGCTGCAGCATTTGAAAAATACAATTTAGCAGAAAACAATAAAGTGTCTGCAGTATACCTATTCCTGTTGTTTTTTAACAACTTTAGTTGTTCTAAAAGAAATAAAAATTTACATCTGTCTTCATTGTCATGATCAATTTCATCACACAATTCAGTGAAATTGTTAATAACATTATGAAAAATGTCCTCAAATTCACATGGTCGATTGGATAAAATGTTTAAGAGTCCATCAAATTTTGTCCATCGATCACATTTTTTTTCTGCCCCCAAAATATTTTTGAATACATTAACATCTAATACTACATCACCTATCTTCATCACCACCGAAAAATCTTGGCTGATACTAAGCGTAGCAGATATATTGGGCAGTCCATTATTTAATACAAGTTTGTAAACAGCAACACAACTATCATCACTGAGAAAGCACCACGTACCACATTGCGGTAATTTGTCTTTTATTGTGATTTTCAAAGAATCAAAGGACTGGATAACGTCAGATTTCATCCAACTTTGAAACTCCACTTCAGATCTTTGAACAACTTTTCTGAGTCTCTCATCAGGATCTCTTCTTTGCGCAGGAAGCTCCACAGTCAAGTATGACGGTTGTCCGGGAAATATCGAAGGATATGCATCCTTTGTGAGGCGAGGAAAAGCCAATGGTATTTCCAGCCATGTACCATCATCTCGTTGAGCTCTATTAGTCCGCTCGATAAATTTTTCATCAAAGTGTTTGATGCACACCCTAGCAGATGGTCCAGGAACAAAATTTTCTCTGTGAATTGACTTCACCCACACATTCCGTCTTTCTTCATCTTTTGGAAAACAAAATGTACTACATACATGTTTATTTCCATAATTTGATGTACAATTTGGAACACTACATCTACGAGGCATCTGTAAAAAATAATAACAATCATTAGTTTTTTGAAGATTGTCTGTTATGTAATACTACTAATCGTCAGCTAAAACCACTAAAGGTACAGCAACCATTGTCATGTAGCCATTGTTTTAGAGAGCATTGCATCTTTCACAATAGGTATTCAGCTCAAAATTCAATATCTATACATAAGTATATCTTGTTGAAGATCAAATAACGTTTCAGCACATAAAATGAATCCAAATCAAGGTATTATGTTTTGTCACTCATATAAATTATGTATTTTAAAAATTTTGTAGAAGAAATATCCAATTAAATATTAAAAAACATTTTGTCAAATCAATGTGAATAAAAATCAATTTTGTAAATCTATTAGTATTAAATAATGTGGGACACTTTGGAAGAATGCTTCCAAAAAATCATTTTAAAAATGAAACAAATATATCGAGACACTGATGAGCAGGGAATCGAACCCAACAGCTCGCGATCAGGTGTTGGTGTGATACATATTATAGCGGTATTAAGGATAGATTACGAAATTGAATAAATATTACAAGGGATACATTTGGGTCGTTTTGGATTGCCAAAACATCTATATTGTATAAAATAATAACCTCAAAATCATTAGTAGTAAAACTGGAGTATTAAAAAAGTACACTCTTCTATACAGAAAACTAAATGCTGAATACATTTTTCTAACTGAGACATAATTCCAACTCTTTGTAGGAATTTCATGTGAAAAACCAAAAGAAAACATCTCAACCGACCGGGAATCAAATGTGGGCCTTCTTGGAAGGTCGGCGCCTTTACCACTAGGCTATGGAGTTCAGTTGTGGGTCTGATAATCCAAATCAATTAATACCAAGTACATAATATGTGGAAAAATTTATATTGATTAAATAAATACAATACCTTGATGTTTTATGACTTAATAGGATTCCTTGTGTTGTAGTTCAATAATTGCTCAATATTAGGTATGCTGATTGGTTAATATCTGAAAAAAAATATACCAAAATGTTATGAAACAATGTAAAGATTTATTTTACTGAAATATTAAGTTTAATTAAAGTAAATAATACCGATGTAAGTACATAATTGTAATATGTTTATCATAGCTCCTTATATTTGAGGTTAGGTTATAGGTGAAGGTATATCCACAGAATGCTATGGTATATCATACTTATTTACATACGAAGAGTACTAATTCTTGTTTGATATGATTTTGTAAATTAATATTATATATAGTAATACATAATAAGTATCTGTTATGTGTTTAAATAGATATAACAGAGCCAAATTTCAAGCATGTTGGCATTTGGTACGTAAATGAAACGTGCATACAAATAATAAACCTTCAAGAAATACAAATATTATATTAATTTCGTCATTATTCTTACCTTATGTTATAAACAGTATATTATTTGAACTTATAAATATGAAATAATGTCCATTAAACTACAATTATTCACAAAAAACACTAATTTTGTGTAACTGACACAGAAACCGTGAACACACGCACGAACCCACGCCAAACAGCACAGTATGTAGCAGTATGGAACCAAAACCATAGATGCTAGAACACGATAGGACCCGGTGCGTGACGTCACACGGATATTCTAATTCTACCTTCCGGCCCGGTATACCACGAAAGCAAACCCGAACATTCACGAAGGCCCCGCGTGCGTTCTGCGCGATGTCGTGAGCAAACTCGCAGCAGTAGTTAAATATGGCATTTATTTTCTATGCAAATAATAAAACATGTAACAATATAAATAGTATGTATTGGTATCTATTGCATAAAATAATACTAAGCCAAAAATATATTATTATCAATAACAATTAGGTACACGAAAAAAAATATGTTTAAACGACACAATACATCATGATTCTACGTATTATTAAAATCACAGAAGTAACCACAGCGAAAGCTTTTTTTACTGTTAAAAATGATGAGTACGTAGGACTTATTACAAAATCTTTTAAAAAGAAATACAAATGTGTCTTTAATGGTATGTGATTATTATTATGACGCCACAGAAGGAACATTTCCGATACTTGAAACTCATAATAACAAAATAACAAGGTAAACGAAAGAGTCAATGTCTAGAACCGACACACAACCACTTGTAAATATTAATTACACTATGAGTCTTTGTTTTAACAACTTTTTATGTGCAGACAATAGCGTAGTGGTTAAATCTCAAAACAAAACAGGAGTCCATTTGTCGAAACAAGAGTCCATTTGTCAAAGAGTCTATTTCTCACAAACAACAGTATCTTTCTTGATATGTAACGTGTCAAAATAAAAAATAAAAGATAAGAGGAATGGCCGCAACACTAAAGCAGTAATTTATTAAAAAAAAAAAAAAGTTTTAAAAAATTCAGCCAATCGAATGGCGACACGCGATATATGGAATTGACAGTTGTTCTATGCACCGTTTTCGCTTTGGCGCGAATTCGGCGCGTCACTATTCATTCTTGTTCCGTGATAGCGACATGTGGTAATTTTGATCTAGAGGGACGCCATAATGGCCGTTCAGTTTAACTTTTAACCAGCAACGTAATTAAACATCTAAATAACTTCCACCCGGTTAATTAATTAAAGATAGCGATCAGTTCAATGTGTTGTCTAAAATTATAAGTAAAAATAGATAAATATTGTCTCAGAAAAGTAAAATTCAAAAGTCGACCGACGGTTACAAGTCGTGATAAAACTTGTATGTGAAAGTCTTAATTTTATTTCTAAAACATTATACTGTCATAGTGTGATTAAGATTTTTCTTGCCAAAAGGCAAGATAACTGTTGTACAATATTAATATTGCATTCTAATTTTTTTGTGGAACAATAAATTTCTAAGTAAGGTGAATTTGTGTTTGCTTTGGAACAATTCTACACTTGAACCTTCTCAGAATAAAAAGTGAAACTTGTGTCTTGATCGGTCAATTCTATTGATCTCATCGACCCCGAGATATTATTGAGTTTTGCTCCAACCTTGAGCAGCCGGCAGTTCTGGTGTTCTCTTCAATGTTCCTGCACCAGCCCAGCTCCTGTTTCAGTTAAACGCGCCCTAAAACATCCCTGAGAGAGAGCTTCAGATGGAGGGACAGTGTGGAGATGACTAGGAGAAGAGTACTAGTAGTACAAGGGAATTTTTTTTTTACCCCGTTTCAGATATCAACGAGACTATTTTTCACAGCGATACGAAACACCGATTCGACTTCACAAAAAATTAATAACACAATCTCCCGAGTTCTTCTTCTTCTTTCTTTCAACGCGGCAATCCACTCTCGAGAGAGTGATCTATGCCAATAACATAATTTCTACGTATCTTCCTAATTAAAATTAATTGCCGTGCATGTTACCAAATAAACAATCACAAGAATAAAAAAGGAGACCTTGGTCTTTAAATTAGCAATACAAAGATTTTGCGGGTAATCCTCTCACTCACACCTCTACAGCATATTATAATATTATGCACTTTTGAACTGATTTATTTATTAGTTTCTTGTTTTTGTTTAGTTTCCACTGGTGGTCTTTTCTCAATATTTGTTTCCTAAGGGACAATAGCTCCACATAAATAACTTTTTTCATTCATGCCCATTTAAATGGATTGAAACCATAGACAACATTCTTTGCACCAGTCGGAACTGGCTTTCTACGTGTTTTCTCCGTAAGGGATGAGAAGCAGATCATTTTTCGAAGAGCATACCTATAGTACCCATTAGGATAATCCAGTCATTTGGTTTTAGATAGAATTTCAGATGGCTGTGTGTTCTGCCACCCACATTGAATTTATTATGAAAGTCAACTATACTTTTCAAATTTCTTGAATCTTTTTCCTCTTTTGTAGTTTCTACTATGTTTCACATTATGTTACTGAGGTTATTTTTTTCAATTATTCATTTATCAATATCCTCCTTTTTTTTTACTCCATTTAGGGGCATTAGGGAGGCAACAGGAGCCCTCCCCTGCACTCATTACTGGGCAGTTTTGATGACCTCTTCCCACGCCATGTCCTGACAACTCAGTTCTGCCTCAAAGGAACGGAACACGTATGAGAGACCCAGTTGGGGTTAAGGATAGCATTCTCTTCGACTAACTGTCATTTGGGATCCGTAATGAATGTCCCAGCCATGTCCATCTCCTCTCAACTCTGGTGGAAGTTATGGGCCTGTACTGGTTGCGCTGGCATGTAGCATCCTTCATGGTGCAGTGATACCACCTTATGTCCAATATCCGTCGCTGGCACTTTGATTCAAAGGTGGATACCTTTTACGCCTTGGAATTGTTCAGGTGAGGAATAGGTACCACATTTGCATCAGTTTACATCTAAACGCTGACATTTTCCATGCTTTTCAATGCTTTTGTTCTTTTTCGAGCGTTACGGCTTTCCATACCTTGGTGAGGTTGTTAAAGGCGTCACTTGCTGTGCTGATATTTTAATCTACCATGCTCAATCATTGATGGATATTGGCAAATGTTTATCGGATAAATGGTTGATAGACCAGCGGTTACGACGCCGGCTTTCGCACTGTTTCGTGCGGAGGTCGTGGGTTCGAATCCCGGTCGTGTCGACCATTTTCCGCTTTCACGACACAAGCATTTGCTTACTGTGGAAGATGTCAAAAGTGTATTTGTGTTCACTTCGAGTGAGCACAGATTCATTTTTTTGAAAAAAAAAAAATAAAAAAAAATGTTATTCGCTATGAGCTCCGTCTTACTGGCTTTGACTCGAATGCCGAGGCTTGCTGTTTTTTCGCAGAGTCTTGAAAAACCGCTCTGTAATTCCTCCACTGTCATACTGAACAACGCTTGGTCATCCAAATACTCCAGATTGCACATTTGACCATCTCTCTGTGTTGCTAATTTATCTCTTGCTCCCAAGAGGAAGTCCATGAGAATAATAAATATACATTTCTAAATCTGTAAAGTGGTTGGTAGACCAGTGGTATCAGTCGACAACTTTGGTACGTACAGCGTATTGGAGGTCGTGGGTTCGAATCCCGGTGCCGCCAACCATTTTCCACTTTCACAACACAAGCTTTGCTTTATGTGAAAGATGTCGAAAGTGTATTTGTGTTCACTTTACGTAAGCCCAGATTCATTTAAAAAAAAAAAAACAAATGACTGGAGATTAATTTAAAAAAAAAGTAACAAATGACTAGAGAGTTAAACTCTTTACAATGTTTGCTAATCAATTTCTAAGTTGTAGATAAATGTAAGAACTGTACTTCAAATTGAAGGCCTGGACCCAGCCCAAGGGGGGGTCATGACCCCCCTGACCCCCCCCTGGATCCGCCCTTGCTCTTATGTTCATTTGGTATAAACGCACCCTTAGTTGGTGTTCCTTATTGCTAGGTGTGTATTATTCCATTTCAAATCTACTTATCTATTGAAACTTCCAGAATCTGATGCTGCGGACGACTATACCAGCCTAAGAAGTATTCTGCTACTACTCGTACATCACAACTTGTTGAGAGGACCAACTGTACGGGAAATTCCACTACCTACCTTTAAATGAAAAAGAAGAGGAAATGCTAGGATAGTCATTCTGTTCATCTAGGATGGTAGAGATTTAGTTGCAAAGAATAATCAGACTATAGTTGTATGCCTACACTTTTTACAAATAATGTTACCTATTCTATATTATGTTTTATAGCTGATTATAATAAAAAAATAATTTCATCTAAGATTTTTATTCCTCTTCTTATACAGTGTTACACTTAAAAGTCTGTCATGAATTGTGGTTGATCTTGGACTATTCATTAGTCAGACAGGACTTAAGCTTGTTGTTAATATTGATATAGAAAAATGTGGAAGGAGTGTTAATGAACAGAAGGGCACGAGACATTTTCCAAAAAGTAAACTCAAATTGTCCCTCATGATTTGCAGGACTGCATTTTTATTGGTTGGATTTTGTTTTCATATCATAGTAATTTAAACTTCATTATCGGAACGATGAGAAAATGAATAATTATTTTTAAAGGATAAAAAAAGTTGTATGTTGACACAGGAAAAGAGTATCAGTTTGAGGTAAAAATGATATTTTGTAAAGTTGTTTGAATCCGAGGATGGAAGCGACAGATTGTACGAAGTAGTTTGTAAATTAATAGAACTACAAAAGTCTGCAAATTATTGTGTATAAACTTATGAATGAGAAAGAAAAAGGGATCCGCCCTTGACAGAGGACCATACCTTAAGTGACTGGAGGAAAGCCATTATCTATCTACTGTATAAAGGGTAGGGTTTGCAGTTTACTACGGTAACTATTGTGCAATCAGCTAGTTGAACAATGTGGATAAAATATTCAGTAGAATCTTGATAGAAAGGGTTTGGGACGGGTGTGCTGATCAGATCTTTGTTCTGCGAATGATTACCGAAATGTTCCGAGTAAGCATCAGAAGCTTTTCTGTTTATTTGGAAAAGGAATATGGTAAGGTTAAGATAGATTGGGATGAGCTATAGGATATTCTGTCAAACTATGGAGTGGACGACAGGCTGATTAGTGCGAATGCTCCGCTATATTTGATAAGTTCTCACCTTCCGCCTGAGTTTTATCTTAGGAAGGGTGTACCATGTGACCTAATGAAAAACAAAACCGTCTCCCTACAAGCTAAACATTTTGACCACAATACAATGCTATTACTGTCAATGATGTATAGCTGAGACACATGGGCTCACTGGGCTGTTGTATAAATAAACTAAAAAAAATGAGAGCTCTAAGACGAAGAATAATATGTGGAAAGACACTGTGAGACATGGAAATTAATGAGAATATTGTTTTTTTTTATAAAAATGAATCTGTGCTCCCTCAAAGTGATCACAAATACACTCCTCGACTCTTTCACAGTAAGCTACTTAAAGCTTGTGTCGTGAAAGAGGAAGATGGTCGGCACCTGGGATCGAACCACGACGTCCGCACCAAACAGTACGAAAGCCTAGTTTAGAAAGTACCAAGATAAAAGTTTAGGTGGTTTGGTTATGTAGAAAGAATGTATGATAATATGATGACAATGAGAATTTATAAGGCTAAAAGGAAAGGTGTAAGAAGGCGTTATTGACAGAGATGAATGAAGTGGGTTGAACACATTGGTTCAAGGGAAGACAGGTCAGAAACAAAACAAATAGAAGTTGTATGAGAAAATATGGTACATAGGTGGAAAAAGCGCAAGATGTTTATTTGGATAGAAAAGAAAGGAGATCTGTTCCATATGCCCACACTTTAAAGGACACTGCGTGTTGGGTAAAATAAGGTCAGTTTAATAATATAACATGAAATACTTATTGTAAATGAGTGAAAGAAAGAAAAATAATATCAAAAATATACAGAAAGGTAAGTATGTACATATATTAAGTATTTGTACCGAAAATAATTTAAATTAATTTTGGTTAAATATTATAGATCATACCGTGAGAAATCACAATGAGAAACCATCACAGACTTGTCGAGATTTTTAATGACACGGAATTAATAGTAAATATTAGTAGTAATATTCACTCAAAAGAACGCAAGCTTTCTTAACCCTTAAACCATTAAGACCGTCTACAGACGGTCATTGGTAAAATATAATTAAATTGAAATACAAAAATCGGCGCGCTTTACCCACTAAGACCGTTTACCCCGTTAGCACACCTCCGCTGCGGATTAGCCGACGCGACGACGGTCACATCTGTCAGTTTCTGCGCGCCATGTTGAGAGTGAGATAGCATGCTCAAACTCGTACTGTTTTCTACTTGGAGGAATTATTATATATGGAGAGATTGACAGCTGAGTTTTGTACGAGAGCAAGTGATGCCGCTAGAGGGGGTGTGAGGAAATACTGGCGGCCATCTTGGTTGCACCATATTTCAACAATTCGTATGGAATAATTGAAAATATATATCAGAACTTCGTGTAGTTTGAAATATCTTGTGTATTTGACTTAAATTAATCATCTCTTCAGTTTAAGGAAAGATTTGAAATAAAGTTCACCAAATAAAACCAACATAACATTAAATCATCACAATTTAATATGAAAAAAAAAACTGTAATTAAACTTTAAAAGAGTAATAATATGTCTACTCGTAAACGTAGTTATTAACAACAAAACACCAAAAAAGAGATCCAGCAACATATTCGTTAAAACAGAGAATATGTTCTCGTAAGTTCCATTAAGATGGCGTCGTAATTCATTTTTCCCCCCGACCCCGCGGCTTCAAAAGTTTTACCAATGAATCCATCCATAACCATAGATTCATCCAAGGTTTTCTATACATTCATCTCTCTCTTGCGGTGTTTCGCCATAGATTACTTCAAAATTGTATTCACACCTCCGCCTGATATTTCGCGGATCCGTGTGTTTCGCATTCCGCCCGCTTTTGAAGTTGTCAAAATCGACAGAATTTTGGAGCGAAATCATGTTTTCCATAGAAATCACAGATGGAAAACGTTAACTGCGTTTTGTTGCGGGATAGTTTGCAGAAGTTGGATGTGCATATTTTCTAAATTGTAAGTAAAAACGTCGTTAATGTTGTAATATTTAAAAATATATATGAAATGTGAAATAATATTGTGGTTTTAATTATATATATTTCCCAACAAAACATAACCATAGAATACTTACTATGTGCATTTTTCTCTTTCGCTACTCGTTTACCCGCTAGTCTACTAACACTACCTGCGATTTCGCTTTCTGCAATTTCGTGTGCCACGATTCGCGGCGGAGGTGTGCTAAAAGCCTATTGTCGATAATATTCGCTACCGCTACCACATGTTTGAACACGCTCACTCGCATAGTCTCATTGTTATGGTCAGTTTTGTTTATACTTTCGGGCAAACGGACGCCATAATTGTTTTACATTGCGGTACAAATTGAAATTGCAAAAAAAATATATTCCAATACTTCTATTGACTTGATATTTTTTAGGTAAGTTTCTTTATATTATGTTTTGATAACTGCATGTTAGATTCATTCTTTTTATTTCTTTTATTTTTTTAAACAAATTTTTTATGAACACCTTCTACAGACGGTGTTAGTGGCTTAGGTGAAAAAAAATCCCCCTTTTTTATATGTATGAAATTTTACTATCGTCTATTTTTTTGTGTTATTTTACTCGAGTATTTGTATTTTTTGTTTTAGAAAATGTCACAACGAAATGATACAAAGAAAACGTTCAACATTTCTTCAATGAATGACGAACAAATCCAAAATTTCATGGATTCAATTGAAACTGATGACGAATGCGATGATTTTGATGACAGTTTCGAAGATCCAAATTATCATTCTGATGAACTTCAGCCTGAAGACAATACAGTAAAAAATATTTCTTCACAATTAATGAACACCTCATCAATTAAAAACGCAATTACTTTTTCTATGAATATAAGCAATATCAGTTTGAATGAAATTGATGAACCAGGACGAAGTACTACTTCCAACGAAGAGATCAATTCAAAAATCCGACAATTCTACATTTTGTACGAAATGTAACCTGCATTTGTGTTTTTCGAAAGCGAAAAATTGTTTTAAGCTTTATCATTTATATTTTTTTTTACCATTTATTGATTTTTTTAACAATATTCTTCTTAGTATAATTTTTATTTTTACCATTTATTTATTTTTTTGAACAATATACCTCTTATTAGCTTATATGAATCAATTTATGCAGAATTTGCGATAATTAAACACAATTTTTTACAAATATTTGTTTTTATTTTTTTAAGCTAACCCACTAAGACCGTCTACAGACGGTCTTTCTTTTTTTTTACCTGGCTCTCACAGGAAACATTTTTTTTACGAATGGACTTCAAAATCGTATTTTCCAGCCTAAAAACATTCAAGATCCAAAATTATTATAACTGGATTCTTCCAATTTCTATTCCAGTGGCTTAAGGGTTAAAATGCTAATAAAATAGTTACACCAATTATTAATAATATATTTCAAAGTTTAATTCATTATTCTTTTTTTTTATTAGCCTTCCACTCATTATTGAGTGATTTAGGTTCATTATTTTTCTTGTCATTAATTACCTATATTTTTATTATCTGTCAGTTTATTTTTGAGATTCCCGCAATATCTATCTTGATATAATCAATACAAACCGCTTTGTACGGAAATGTGTATTGTTATGTTTACCAACCTAGTTTGCACTCTGCAGTTGGCGGCTTGGCGCACATACGGCGAAACTTCATGGTCAACATGCTTTCATACATTGAGGAAGTGACCAAGTGCGTTTAAAAGGCTCGCTCCGGTTTTTGCTAAAACTACAATATCAAAATGACGTGGACAAATGTCGAAGAGAAATTTGGATTGCAAATGAAGATGAGTAAGTTTTAATAACATTTGATATTCAATCAATTCTTTTTTGTATTGTTCATAATATGTAGTTATTAGAAACGCAACAATATCTTTCATGTGCATTACCACCTTCCCGGCTTCAGTGAAATGTTTACCGTATATTATATTCGCTCACATGTTATTTGGTTTCTCTTCCTAAACTGGCTGAACGCTAACACCTGTATATAATAAAACCTTAACAGAACCCATTTAGAGATATTCAAATACCTAAATGTATGTTAAACGACTTTTTATAGTTACGAGTTATATTTTTTTTGTCGACTTAACCGATGGGCTACCGACCACTTCAAATAAATTTGTTTTGCTACGCAGGGAGCATTTTATCAATCGCGCCAACTATCTACTAACTTACAGTTATGTCAAACGCAAATTCAAATTTAAAGGTAGAATCTTTTTTGTCAAAAGCACTAAGAATGTTCTAAGGGATATAAGGCTCCATGTTATATAAAGAGATACATCATTTGAAATTATATATCTCTTCATTTGAACTGTCTTAACAGTTTTTTTTTAATTTAACATGTGGAAGTCGTAAGCAATGAATATAGTATCCAGCATCTCTTTCATATCAACAATGCAGAATCGTATCAATAATAATTATAATAAGAAACAACTTGAGAATATGACAGAACTGTGTGATTCCTTTAATTGTTTCTTTATATGTGCAATTTTAAGCCCCTAAATAATATTGCATAATTTTAAACCCCTATGGCAAATAACACTTTCTTCAGAAGGTGAAAGCCGTGAAAAACAATGTCCCATTATTTGGGGTAGGCAATCCTATTCCTATTTCGCCAAGACTGTCTGAGAAGTCTGAATATTTTTTTTTTTAATTTACATTTAATATCCTAATTACCTATTATATTTTTATAATATTTTTGTCACTATCAATCTATATTTGAATAAAAATACAAAAATTTGTGCTTCATATACAAATAGGATCAGCCCGCGAACTTTTACCATATTTTTCTGACTTGACAAACATTGTCCTGTTAGAATCCCATAACTCTAATAACTTTTATTCCACCAAATGACGTCATTTGAAAGCAATTGTTATATTGCTGGATATGAATAAAAATGAAATAAGTGATAGGTATTTTGTACTTTTTTAACAATACTCACTTCTATCTGCTTTGGACATTTTTCAAGCTACAAACGTTTTTAAATCATTTCAATTGATATCTTTAATTTGCTGTTGTTGATCTGGATTCTGGATGTAAGTTTGGTTGTCTAGTGTACTTATCTATTATATTACTAAGAAGGTTATCTACTTTCGTTAATTTTATAATATTACCGGAAACTTTCTTATTTTTTAATAAATACCTTCTCCTGACAAAAGAAAACAATACAAAAAAGAATTGGCGAAATCGGTCTAGCCGTTCAATAGCCGTAGTCATGTTTGCTTTTGTCAGAAGGTTCTTATGAATGAAAAGAGTTGAGCGGAATAAAAGTTAAAGTAGGTAACTTTCTTAGTATATTCATAATACATTTTTTACAATTTTGAAATAAAATCAGGCGTTTGACAGAATGCGGATACAAAATATAATAATATGGTTTCAAACAGATGCATCGGTTGGAATAACCTAATACAGTTAATAGGTATTTAATTTATCATTAACCAACTGTCGATTTGTTGAAGAGAAATTATTTCTCGAGACAGATCGGCAGTATCAAGCCAAGATACGTGAGATTTGTATGGCCAGGTCTAGATTTTAAACGGTTTTCCAAACTTTGACGACGAAAAACACCACCTTAGAGGCTTCGCAGCATATATGTTCCATATATGGATTTACTCAGAATTCGGAGAAGAACATTTAGTGTGTCTGTGTGTGTGTGTGTGTCCTTATAACTTTTGATTCGCTTGATGCACAGATCCTAAAATTTCAGAAAATATTGTATACTCAGAATTTTGAAATTTTTTTTCAGTCAGGGGTAATCAACCTTTGAATTTTTACTTAATATTTTCATATATCTCGAAAACTATAAAAGCTAGAACCCTAAAAATGTGTATGTGTATAGAAAAATACATTATATCAAATAATATTTAATGAAAAAGTTCCAGGATTTCTCAAACTTTTTTTATAAAGAAGAATATTTTTTTTATGCCAATTTTACGATTTTCAGTCCCTATATTTCAGAATTTAATAAAAACATCAAAAAACGCTAAAACACATCAACTAGATAATTTAATTTTCTATAAAAAATATATACATTAAAGCAGTACATCTCAAACTTTTCTTAACAATTTTTGTAGAAAATTAATATATTGACGACATTGTTTCATACAATAAACATGATATACCGACTCGGCCATCGACAGTTGGATCTCATGTTTACATGCAACTAGTACAAATAAAAATTCAATATTCATAGTATGGACCACGTCTGTCGAGTAGGCTACTTTTTGGTACGGCCCATTTTGGTATTGTCTATACTAATATACAAAGAGGAAAGATTTGATTTTTTTGTTTGTTTGTTTGTTTGTTTGCATCGAATAGGCTCCAAAACTACTGAACCGATTTGAAAAATTCTTTCACTTTTGGGAAGCTACAATATCGGCGGTGAACATAGGCTATATTTAATTTCCAAAAAAATGGGTAACCTACGAAAACTTCAATAATGTAACCCAAGGTGTAAAAAATTTACCTAAAATATTTTTTTTATCGCGAACGCTGTGAAAACTAATGATGATAGAATAAAACAATGTAGTACAATTTTGTAGAATATATCATTATTTACAAAAAGTATCGCGACAGCATATGTCTAACTATTATAGTTGTGCCACAATAAGTGTTTTTTTATTTTAAAAAAATCAATAAAATGTCACCTGTAGAAAAGGCTCTTTATTGGTATCTTGGTATTACTCCTTATTAAAATAAATTAGTTCATATTCAAGTCTGATTCAATATGTTTGTACAACTTTTATTATTAATATTTTATTATTTAAATTATTCAATTCAGACATTCCATTCGAAAGTTATCACGAGTTTAAAAATGTGAGTATTGGAAAAAAAGCATAGTCTCTTATCATCTCAACTTATCCGATGCAGAGTGCGTACGGGAGCGGGGAGGGGACTGAGGGGAGTCATGTCAAGTTTAGTAGAAATACCGCGCAAATTAGTCACGGTGGTAAAGTGACGTGACACGATACATTGCAATGCAATTATTCCAGATTAACTTATGGTATAAAATATTTTGAAAAAGTTAGGGATCTGTATGAAAACTAAATTATTTTTAAGTATCTATCTACCCGTGCGAAGCTGGGGCGGACCTCTAGTGTTAAATAAAATGAAACCTCGAATATATTATTTATTCAAAGGAGGGACGAAGTTCGACGGGTCACCTAGTCAAAACAATATTTATTACGTAATCCACGCGGAGTGGCGAAAGTAGGTGCCTACCTACCTATGTTTTCCTAACTATTATAATTAACTAATCTATTATAGGTACGTATTTTTAAAAACAAAATTAATATTTACGATCTATCCTAAATTTATGAGTATTTTGTAGATTCTTTTAAAATGTAATATTTTCAAATTAGCTACCTACATTAATTCGTATTAAATAATCTATTGACTTAATTCGATTTACTTTTTTTCAATATTACCTATACTATTCATTAATTACGCAAAAATTCAAAGAAAGGTTTTTAATAGTTTTTTTATAACCATTTGGTTAGTTTTTTCTATGAATTGCGTATATTTTTTTTTCCTAAAATGGCTTCAAATAATTTGACAGATCAAGACATAACGAATTACTATAATATAACCCAGGATCTTCCCATCTATGTACTTGCCGTAAAAAAAATGAAAAAAAAATATTTTTACCTAAAAACCGCAAAATAAAAATTAAATATTTGCAATCGTTGTTTTTTAGACCTTTCACGTTACACGTGGAACGCGGAGCGAAGTAGATTAGGCAGGTACCTACCTATATTTTTCTAACCCCGCGGCGCGAAGTGTGACCTCGATAAATATGATGTTTAATAATATTTATAATGATGTTTAATAATTTAATAATAGCGAAGTGGTTGGTGACCCAGCGGTTACAGCGCCGGCTTTCGTACTGCGGACGTCGTGGTTCGATCCCAGGTGCCGACCATCTTCCTCTTTCACGACACAAGCTTTCAGTAGCTTACTGTGAAAGAGTCAAGGAGTATATTTGTGTTCACTTTGAGTGAGCACAGATTCATTTTTATAAAAAAAATATATATTTATCTTCGCGTATCTCCTCTTAAACTATATCTCTCAATCTTGAAATTCGTATTTTATTTTAATATTAAAATTAGAATCTATATATTAATTTAGAGCTTTCTAACTTCATTTATCTAAGAGATATGGTTATTCAATAAAAACCACCCCCAACCCCATCCTACCTAATTAATGTTGTCTTTTGAAAACAGAATAATATAATTTGAATCTTTGTGAAGAATTTATTTTTTTGAAATTTCGATAAGACCAGTTTTAAACTTATTAGGAGCCACTTAAAAATCATCCCTTTTTATATGTGCCCTTTTTATCCCTTTTAGTAAAATTTTGGAAAAATTGCCGAATATGCTAACACTCATTTCTATAGAAGAATTCATATGCCAAATCTCAAGTTCGTACCATGTCTAGTTTCCGAGATATTCGCATACTTTGAAAAACATTCAACCCTATTTTTCACCCCCTTTGGGGTGGAATTTCCAAAAATCCTTTCTTAGTGGAAGGTTTTGTATTGAAACCTACCTGATTTCCAAATTTCACTTCTCTCCGATTAGCCGTTTGGGCTGTGCGTTGATGAGTGAGTATGTCAGTCAGTCAGTCAGGCACTTTCCTTTATTATTATAGATTTTCTAGTATGTTTACAATAAATGGAATCTAATTCAATTCGGTAATACTTCAGTTTAGTCACTCCTAATGATTTCGAGGTTATCTTATATACGATTTGAATAGGTTAGGTTAAATAAGTTGGTTGAAACCATAAACCTAATGTTAAATCTTATTGTTGAATTTCAGAATACGCCGGCGGATATGGAGGAAGTGGCGGTAATGCTGCTCAATACTCTGTGCCCCCACCAGCAACTGGGGTGAGTGCCCAGATGCCCACGGCGCCCCAGCTAGAACTGCTCCCAATGGGGAGAACAAGGTTTGTGTATTTTTAATTATTTTTATTAACAAAATTGGTTTCTTTCTCGTAATTCGCTTACAATACCATTGAAGGCTTGGCGGCTAATATATAAAATGTATAATTGACCTCCTACCGAGTCCTATAGTGATGTTGGACAATTGATAGGCCTGTGTTGGCTCTCACATAGCTATCAGGGTTGAGATTTTGTTTCAGACATTTTCTCTCATGCAATTATTGTTTCCTTGAAAAGTGTACCTACCCGTGCGGCCAAAAAGCTAATTTTCAAAATTACCTAGTACATGTCTAAAAAAAGACTTCGTTCATAATGTTACAGTCGCTTTTCTAGAAAATCAATGCATTATTATCCTTTTATTATTGCCAATGGATGAGTTACTGTTGGGCATACTTCCTCATATAAACATGATTTTTCAGGAGCAGACTACAACAACGGAGCTTATAATGTAACACCAACTGGCATAGGCTCCTAAGGAGGCGCTAACTCTCGAGGGTAGGGTGGTGCCAACACCAAGAGAGGACAGTCGTGGTTACAGCGGGTCCAATGTCAGCGAAGGTGACAGGGACTGCAATGCTGGAGACAGGGCCAGAATGGGTACGGGGCGCCTATGAAGGCGGAGGAGGGTACAGAAGAAGAAGAGTAGGATATGTGTAAGTTTTCCTGCATCATATTTTATACACATAATACTCTTAACTTGTCATGTATCCCTTGTCAACTGATAACAAAATTATTTCAATAACAACCTATTACATGCAAATGTATTTTTATTTATAGAAATGAAACTGAGAAAGAAATCTATATATTGAAGGGAGCAGTTTGCAGTGGAATTTGGTAAAATTCTACGATCTAGGAATATGCACATGGGCGCCCGCAGGTAGGGGCAAGGGGGGGCACTTGCCCCCCCCCCTGGACTGATTGATTAAAAAAAATTTAGACAATAATAGAGAAAAAAACATTAAAGTAAAGAGAATATAAACAGAAAGTAACTATACTTATACTGATCTCGTTTTACTGGGTAATTATTCTTATATTTTCTATTTAATTATTTTATGTGTCACTGTATATTATGAGCTATTACCTATTCATATTTTCGGCCACCCATCCTACTGTTATTATTTAATTTCTAAGACCTGACCTAAAAATTCGCTAAAATGCTATTCTAAGCCGACAGCCCCACGGCACGAGGCACAGCAACTCTGTTCTTTTTGCTGGTTTTTCGACCATTTTGTAAGATGCAGGTAATCGAAAAATCTAATCGAGTTGACCCCCTCACGCCCTTAAACTCTCACGGCACGATCAGAAAAGGCAACAAAATTAAGCCTCGGACGCCTGGGCCCCACCAGGGGACTGTAGGGTTCAGGTAGCTCCCTACAGTGTTGACCACGGCTCGCTTTAGGAATAAGAGCTTGAAAATCGGGACCCTGAATGTCCGCACTTTGAGGGCGGGCGGGGAGCTTGTTGCTGCCAAGTTGGCGGGAGATTATGGACTGGATATCCTGGGGCTGAGCGAGGTATGCATCCCAGGGACGGGGCAGAGTGACGCTGGCAACTATGTCATGCTGCACTCTGGTCACGTGGCGTCGCTCTACTTTTAAGTAAATATGTCTTCTCTCGCCTTCTTGGTTGGGAACCTGTTTCTGACCGCCTGATGAGTGCGTCCTTCAATGATGCTAAGGCATTGGATGACAGTCTGGATGCAGTTGTGTCACATGTTCCAAGGCGCCACCGCTTAATAGTACTGGGGGATTTTAATACCAAGGTTGGCAGCGACCGCCAGTACAGACCAGGCGTCATGGGTAGGCATGGCATGGGAGTGATAAATGATAATGGAAGCCGTCTGATTGGTTTCGCCACACTCCATGCATGGACTCTTAATAGGGGGAACCCTGTTCCCCCACAAGGATATCCATAAATATACTTGGACCTCCCCTGACAGGAGAACAAAAAACCAAATTGACCATCTTCTGGTAAGGGCCAGCAACCGAACTGACCTGCGAGATGTCCGCACCTTTCACCCATTTCCAGCAGGAACCTGTCTGCCCCTCGCCCGCTGGACATACGCAGGTTAGAGAGTGCTCAGTGTCGTCACACATACGCAGGTTAGAGAGTGCTCAGTGTCGTCACACATACGAGGCTGAGTTACGCACCAGGTTTGCCCCCTTGCAGGATTCACACGGAGCTGTTCCGATTGAGACAGCTTGGAATAGCTTTCGTGACGCCGTTATGGAATCCGCACGGCTATAAGAGCAAAGAGAGGCCAATATGGATGTCCCATGGGTCCTGGAGCCTCATCGAAGATCGCCAAGACAGCGAAAAAGACCCTTAAAAACTGGCCGCTTTGGTGTCAGTTTAGTAGAGAGAGCTGAGCCGCAAGGTGAAGCACTCTGTACGAATAGATAAGAAAAGACAACTGGACTCTCAGATACGGCGAGCGCAATCTGCTACACTCGGAAATGACTGAAGGACACTTTTCGAAATCACCCGGGAGGTCGGGGACAGGGGTCAAAAAAGATCCGTGACGGCAATACGAGACTATCGTGGAGCCACTGTCACTGCCCCCGAACTGATTAAAGGGAGATGGAGTACTTTGAGTCAATATTGAACCGTCCCGAGCCCTCCTCACCTTACAACTTTGAGGAGGAGTTGGCTGGTTTGAATATACCTCAGGCAACTGGGATATGTGAGGACCCGCCGACATACAGTGAGATGGTGCTGGCCGTGATGAGACTTAAGAACAACAAAGCGCCAGGAGACGATGAAATCCACGCAGAGCTCCTCAAACAAGGCAAAGGCACCCTTGGCCAACCACTACTAGATATATTTAAAATGGCGTGGGAAGAGGAGAGCTGCCCAAAAGATTGGCGGAATGGATCCATCGTCGCAATATTTTGCATAGATTTTGAAAAGGCCTTCGACAGCCCACATAGACCATCGATATGGAAAATTTTAGCTCCGTACGATATACCTCCGAATATAGTCAAAATGATACAGTCCTTGTATGAAGACTCCGAGTGTATAGTGTCAAAACGCCAGGTGGTCCTATTGAAGCTTTCAAGATCACCACGGGAGTCAGACAGGGCTGCGTACTGGCTCTACGTACCTACTAACATTAAGTACCTACTAAAAATATGTTGCCCTCCCCTAGAAAATTTTCTGCGGGCGCCCATGCTGATAAGGTGAGGAATGAGAATATTAGAAAGGAATGTGGTGTGGATGTTAGGGTGGTGACTAGAATGAAAGTGAATAAATTAAGGTGGTTTGGGCATGTAGAAAGAATGAATGAAGATAGAAGACTAAAAGGATATAATATAAATCTGAAAGAATGGTTGCACGCAGACGAGGCCGACCTCGAATGACATGGTCCGATCATATCGGTGGCGGTGCCGTCTTAGAGGAGGGCCAAGTCAGGAGCATAAGGAATAGAAGAGCATGTATGCTGAATGTTATGCGTTTGCATGAAGAGAAAGAGGTGTGTCTGGATAGGACAGAATGGAAGTCCATACACTCTGCCTACCCCCTTCGGGAAACGGAGTCATGGGTAAAATAAAAAAAAAGCTCATACAGAATATGACATATAAGTAGGTAGAAAAAGCAGGAACCCGCTTTCCGGCATGCCCATTTAAATGCATTGAAACCATAGACAACAATCTATAAGCCGGTCGGCGCGGGTCGGAATCGGCTTTCTACGTGTTCTTACCCAATGGCCGGCTTGGTCGCCGGTACCGGCTATCGAGGCACTCCCTTTTTTTAATTCCCAGATTGAGTGAACTAGAGTGAAAATTTTATTCCAAATATTACACTCATACGGTTTTTCTCCGCTATGCAATCGCATGTGTGTCTTTAAAGTAGCAGATTGAGAGAAAGTTTTATTGCAAATATTACACTCATACGGCTTTTCTCCGCTATGCAGTTGCTTGTGTGTCATTAAATTAGCAGATTGAGTGAACGTTTTATTGCAAATAATACACTCGTACGGCTTTTCTCCGCTATGCACTCGCATGTGTGTCTTTAAAGCACTAGAATGAGCTAACGTTTTATTGCAAATATTACACTCGTAAGGTTTTTCTCCGCTATGCAATCGCATGTGTGTATTTAAATTAGTAAGTATGTAAGTAAGTTTATTTCAATTTCATCAATGTACAACATTATCAAACACAACACAATTTTAAAGTATAAAGATTACATCATGCATGTATTCAAATAAGTGATATAGGTACATTACAATATAAATAAATAAAGTCATAAAAACAGTGCTAAATAAAATACACAAAAAAATATACAAATATGATAAGTCAAACAGCAAAAATCACAATGACGTCATACGATACGTCATTAGCAGATTTAGTGAACGTTTTATTGCAAATATTACACTCGTACGGCTTTTCTCCGCTATGCAGTCGCATGTGTGTCTTTATATCACCAGACCGAGCGAACATTTTTTACAAATATTACACTCGTACGGCTTTTCTCCGCTATGCAGTCGCTTGTGTGTCTTTAAATTATCAGATTTAGTAAACGTTTTATTGCAAACATTACACTCGTAAGGCTATTCTCTGCTATGCACTCGCATGTGTGCCTTTAAAACATGAGAATGAGAGAACGTTTTGTTGCAAATATTACACTAGTACGGCTTTTCTCAGCTATGCAGTCGCTTGTGTGTCTTTAAATGAGCAGATTGAGATTAAGTTTTATTGCAAATATTACACTCATAAGGCTTTTCTCCGCTATGCAGTCGCTTGTGTGTCTTTAAAGTAGCAGATTGAATGAACGTTTTATTGCAAATATTACACTCGAACGGCTTTTCTCCGCTATGCAGTCGCATGTGTGTCTTAAAAGCACTAGAACGAGAGAACATTCTATTGCAAATATTACACTCGTACGGCTTTTCTCCACTATGTAGTCGCTTGTGTGTCTTTAAATAAGCAGATTGAGTGAACGTTTTATTGCACATATTACACTCGTGCAGCTTTTATCCGCTATGCACTCGCATGTGTGTCTTTAAAGTAGCAGATTGAGAGAAAGTTTTATTGCAAATATTACACTCATACGGCTTTTCTCCGCTATGCAGTCGCTTGTGTGTCTTTAAAGTAGCAGATTGAATGAACGTTTTATTGCAAATATTACACTCGAACGGCTTTTCTCCGCTATGCAGTCGCTTGTGTGTCTTTAAAGTAGCAGATTGAGAGAAAGTTTTATTGCAAATATTACACTCATACGGCTTTTCTCCGCTATGCAGTCGCTTGTGTGTCATTAAATTAGCAGATTGAGTGAACGTTTTATTGCAAATAATACACTCGTACGGCTTTTCTCCGCTATGCACTCGCATGTGTGTCTTTAAAGCACTAGAATGAGCTAACGTTTTATTGCAAATATTACATCCGTACGGCTTTTCTCCGCTATGCAGTCGCATGTGTGTTTTTAAAACATCAGACCAAGCGAACATTTTTTTGCAAATATTACACTCGTACGGCTTTTCTCCGCTATGCAGTCGCATGTGTGTCTTAAAAGCACTAGAACGAGAGAACATTCTATTGCAAATATTACACTCGTACGGCTTTTCTCCGCTATGTAGTCGCTTGTGTGTCTTTAAAACGTTAGAATGAGAGAACGTTTTATTGCAAACATTACACTCATACGGTTTTTCTCCGCTATGCAGTCGCATGTGTGTCTTTAAAACGTTAGAATGAGAGAAAGTTTTATTGCAAACATTACACTCATACGGTTTTTCTCCGCTATGCAATCGCATGTGTGTCTTTAAAGTAGCAGATTGAGAGAAAGTTTTATTGCAAATATTACACTCATACGGCTTTTCTCCGCTATGCAGTTGCTTGTGTGTCATTAAATTAGCAGATTGAGTGAACGTTTTATTGCAAATAATACACTCGTACGGCTTTTCTCCGCTATGCACTCGCATGTGTGTCTTTAAAGCACTAGAATGAGCTAACGTTTTATTGCAAATATTACATCCGTACGGCTTTTCTCCGCTATGCAGTCGCATGTGTGTCTTAAAAGCACTAGAACGAGAGAACATTCTATTGCAAATATTACACTCGTACGGCTTTTCTCCGCTATGCAGTCGCTTGTGTGTCATTAAATTAGCAGATTGAGTGAAAGTTTTATTGCAAATATTACACTCGTACGGCTTTTCTCCGCTATGCAGTCGCTTGTGTGTCTTTAAAGTAGCAGATTGAGTGAACGTTTTATTGCAAATATTACATCCGTACGGCTTTTCTCCGCTATGCAGTCGCTTGTGTGTCTTTAAATTAGCAGATTGAGTGAACGTTTTATTGCAAATATTACACTCGTACGGCTTTTCTTCGCTATGCAGTCGCATGTGTGCATTTAAAGCTTCAGATCGAGTGAACATTCTATTGTAAATATTACACTCGTACGGCTTTTCTCTACTTTTATTTCGCACATCGGTCTCTGAATTTCGCCTTTCCGGAAAGCTTTTATTACAAGCAACATCCTTGTTTGATGGTTCATTAGGAATATCGACGTTCACCTTCTTTAGAAATAGTTCTAATTCATTTTCTTTTAATTCGTAAATTACAATATCACCTTCAAACGATGTATAATCAGCACACATGTTGTCAATTATTAATACAATTACGATTAAATTATTGAATAACCGATACACGTGCACCACGGATTCACTCATACGAGGCCACAGAACACATATACTCTCTAACGAGAGAAGAATGCCAACTTCATAGAAAAAATATGCAAACACGGAATTTGACAGATTGCATCTATCTTTCTCGCTCACTCCTTTCATGCCCGAACACAAAAGCGGGAAATTCAAATATGGGTCGGTACAATGCGCACTAGCGACCAAAACAGTTGCATTCTAGTACAAAAATGGGATATGAAAATATCCCATCTTTATACTTGTAGCATGTGAATTGGGTATAATTATTTCATCAGTATAGGTCTAGATAATTTCGTCTATAAAATTATTAGTTCAAGAGTTATCGCAATAAAACCACTTAAAAATAGGATAGACAATTTTGGTGAACGTTTATTATTCTCCAATGTGTTCTGAAGGCCGAAATTCTCCCGTAGCAGGATATGCCCCCCCCTCTCAACCCACTTCATATTTCTTCACCGCAGCCCTCTGAGATCTACCAGAGCGCAGCGCGTGAGTCGGCATTCCAGCGATAGACAGCCCACAGTCAAGAGGTGTGTGTTTTTATCTCCCCTCGGCGCACTTCGCGTCGGGGGAGAGTGTTAGAAAGAAATATATAAAGTTATTTGAAAGAACAAGTTAGAGTCAATAAACATTTTAATTATTGGTAAATTGTGTATTGTGGCTGGGAAATTGCGCGTTTAACAGAGTGGAAACTAAGTTTTTCTACCTCAGTAAAATAGTGTAAAAATCCAAGAAACAATTAATACTAAAGATCAATAGAACATTATAGTGATTAAGAAATTAGTTAATAACTGACTGACAAAAGTGAAACCTAAACGAACGCATAAATTAATAATAAGGTAACCTGTGTTTTGTACCGAACTTGTAACTGATTAAATTCTTGTGTCTGGAAATAAATAGTGACTGAATTGGCTTATGGACTTTAATTTGAAATGATGTTCCAAATCTCGAACTTCACAATGCCTTGATGATGAGAGCTTGCTTTACTATTAGCCGAGGCCCTTGTAGCATCAACCTTTTGGTCTCAAAGGTTGAACCATCTGTTCTTCATCTCGATCAGGACCTAAGAGGAGGTATGTGATATCTACACACTTAGATGAAAGGGTTAGAGATTCAAACTATAAGAAGTATTGAGGGATCCGTATAGATGACACTGTCGACGTGGTATCACATGGATGGTAGAAGGTGAGAAGAGGTTTACCCGTTACAAATAGCGCTGCCAACGCGTGGCTTTGATTTGAGGACATCTTCGTGAAGGAAGCCAATTTTCAGCTTGAGTCAGGAACCGGACCACAGGCGGGAAATCTTAATAATAAATAAATTCAGCTTGAAATACGAAGAAAAGTACGTATTATCTTGTCTTACTGTATTGTAGTTTTGTATTGTTTCATTTGTGTACATAATGGGTCAATCTTGCTTAATGAATCTGTTTGATGAGGATGAAGGAGAGTGAACATTTAGGGGAGGAAGGAATGCCACGGAAATTTGATTAGAGTAGCGTTTCATAAATTTAGAATCAGTAAACTGTACAACGTAATTGATATTTCAAAATTAAATTTTTGTATGTGCCTGTTTATGGTAGTATCTTAGAAAAGAGCCGCGTCATAATCACGTGTTAATATTTTCTAGCGGGAAAAGATACTTGCATCCACTTGTATTCTGATTGTGTATAGTGTGTATGTGTATGAGTAGGTACTTATAGAAATAGCTCACGCGCGCGAACGATAGATGTATTGGTGAGTTCGTTGCTAGGTTACCGATATTTTTAAAGCAAAAATTCCCCAACTTTAATTTCAAATAAAGTTCTTTTTAGTTGCATATTGTTGGATTGTAGAAAGTGTCGGTTAATAGTCGTATAATAGAATCATCGTTTCATTTCATTGTTAGAGTAACTACTCTATTGTTGGATAATAGTCGTGTAATAGAATCATCGTTTCATTCCATTCTTAGTGTAACTACTTGCCTGTCAGATAAAGAAAAAGGAGTCATTTAACTGGTGCTGTGAAAAGATTGAGGGAAATAGAATTGTAAATTTTTCATAAGTAAAATTAAAAAGGGAAATTACGTTGAGTATAACACAGAAAATAGTAGATAGTAAATTTTGAATAAAAAAATGTCTTAGGTAAAGTCATATTTGGTACATAAATTGAAAACTTTAAATAATGAATAAATTAGTAGATTCTATAATTAGTATGGTTGGTATGAGGAAATTAGTTCGCACAGTCGTAAAATTTTAGGAAAAAATTTACACATCGAAAGTTGTTTTGTTAAATTTGGAAACAGTTTTAGATTCACTGAATTTCCCCAATAAACTTCGTAAAGCCGGCAGTTGGAAATTATTATTATTGTTATGTTTGTACTTATGCATATCCTGCTCAGGAATAGACTCGCCCGTTCCGTCCAAGGCTAAGTTTTTTTTTGTCAGTATAGAAACACGTGTGACTTGCCAGGACTGGTGCAGAATATCCTTGAACGAATACAGTTATATTACTTTTGGGGTACGATACATTATGACCGCATAAATTAAATTGAAATATAGAGTTTTTTTTTGCAGACTTAATAGAATACGTATTAAATTCCGGGTTTGTTAATGTTAGTTAAAGTAAATCTTAGCATGCACTTGTCTCTTGTGTGTGTAAAATTCCATGCCGAGTTAACAATTAAATAGTGATTGGAGAAAGTAATTTTTTTTTTATAAGTACTTACGTACGATTCAATACCGGAATGGTAGTTCTTAAATACAATGGGGTTCATAGTATTCTAATGGGAAGTTTTCTGGGGAGCTTCCGACAATACACACTAGGTGGCAGAACTTCTAATCAGGTCTATTGTCAAATTATGAAAGCTGTCAAACATACCATCTAGCTAACCAGTGTTGCCAACGCTGTTTCTCAAACGCAAAGAAGCCCAACTGAAAATTTGGTATGCGGTCATTCCGAAAATTTTAATATCCGAAGAGAGGTGGGAGTTCACTAAAAAAGGTCATTTAGTATCCCGAAAAGGTGAAAACTCGCTAAAAGCGTAAGTAAGTAACTACGTAAGTAAGCAAGTAAGTTCCAAATAGCCCAAACGGCAGTAAATCGTCCCCTTTGGCAACACTGAATTTGACAATTGACCGGATTAGCAAGGGCGCCTCTAGCGGCACAGAAAGGAAGAAAAACATCCCATTAAAGTAGATAAATCACAGATTATCAGTTATGTTGCATTTATAAATATAGTTTTTGTTTTGTTTGAGATTGTTGTTCGACATGGCCTTTTCTTCTTCTTCGTTGACTGCGGGCTCCCCTGTTTGATTCAATCAGATTGTTTCACCTTTTGCGGCTACTTGAGAATTTCAAATGAGCAAGTTAATGATTAGTTGTAGAGTGACCAGAAACCATTCCTTAGTGATTGGCGTTGTGCATAGATAGACATAGTAAAGCCTTGCGATGAGTCGTAAGACACTCGCCCTACCTTCAAGGGATATTTTTTTTAATTTTAATAGGTACTCGGTGACGTCACCTTATGTGACTATCTTTTAGAGTTTGTTGAGCCAGTAATGACGATATTCTTCGGAAAATTGCTGTTTAGCGGGCCACATTATAAATTTCGACTTGTTGCTTTAGGAATTATAATGAGGGAACGAACCGTATTTGTTTTTAAGTAAATGGAAAGAAGCAACTTCCACGTTTCAGTTTTTTGTTTCTTACTTAATTTTTTTTGGTTTTGTCAGGTTCGCATAGTTTAGAGCATAGGATCATGATCAGAGGCATGTATAGTTAGTAGAACAGATTATCAGTTTCAAACCGCATCGTAGCGATTTGACAGAATAATATGAAAGTTGTGTTCGAATAATTATGGGATACAGAAATGTCTAGAGTGTCATGAATGTGGCAAAGTTTTTTTCGAGATCCTTAAGATTGTCTAGAATTATTGCGAATTACTATATGTATGTAGTGCTCCTTTCTGGCTGTATATTTTTTTTGGTTATTGTTATGTGTCAAGGGTTTCACTTATAATAGACAGTTGTATTTGGATCCGCGATAGCTGGTCAGCTGTAATAAGACATTAGTACATATGAATTTTTTAAATTTATAAATAAGATAGTGATACGTTATGTAATGAGCAATACCTTTTCATGTCTCAGTATTTGCTCAGTTGATCATAGAAATTGAGATATGATGGCGCCTATAAAATTTAGACAGAATTAACATCAAATATGTCGGCTAGCATGAGAGACCATCACTCAAATTTATTCTTGCATTAATTGGGCAGCAAGAACTTAGAGTAATTAGAATAATTTTTTTTTTTAAATACAGTATGCAAGTAGGAAGTTCCGAATGGGCAAGTGACCAGATTGTGTAAACAGCTATTAATAAATTGTCAACATTGTAAAATTATGTCGTATCTCTAAAACCAATCGAGCATTGACTCTGTAGAGCTGTGATAAAAAGTACCAACAAATAATGAACAGTGTTTAGTGTGACAAGTGAAAGGTTCGACCAGTGTTTTTTTTGGACTGAACCTATGGCCTTTTATAAATTCAACTTAAAACATCCAAAAATAATTATGATACACAGCATTAGGGATCCTTACTTGATACTGTAGTTATAAGTATTATTGTATAAGTGATAAGTTAATATTATATAACTGATATGTAAATAGAGTGCCAACAAGGTTTTGGTATCTCATGGGAGAAAGTTATATTATTGAATTGTGTTTTCCGTTCGTTGCCATGGAAATGTTCTGGACGAATTGTTGTAAACATTATAGCTTGACTGAGCTGACAGAATTAGTCGAAGTTTAATAAATTTTTGTTTTGTAATAATGTTTTGTGAGTTATTCGTTGCCGTAGAATGGTTCCGGGCGAATGATTCAATTGGTACAACCTATGTCAATTATGTCAAGGTTTGTAAAAGCATCAATTCATAATTGTAATTATTGTTCTGTGTAAACGAATGTATGGACAGTATGAATTGATAGCTACAAAATGTGAAGGTGTTAAAAACACAGTCACCAGAGCGATTCCAGCTTAAAATAGGAAATTGTTGATAAAGTATCTGTATTTAATGTCTAGAGTTTTTTTTTCGGTGGTTATCCGTAGAATGCCTAGAACATTGTTGTTATATGTACATTAGTTTTAGTCTATCTGTTGGAAATGGTGTATGTTTCAATGGGACGCCATAGAATTAACATTACCACCTTCCTAAGGATAAAATTAGTTAAAGTTAAATTTTTAAAACAAGCTGCCATTTGGTTTAACATAATTGAGTAAAGAATTAAAATGATTAATTGAAGTTTTGGTGACACCTAATTCTTCTAGAAATTGTAAAGTTCAGAAGTACTCAGCAAACATGACATCAGTGTTTGATTCATGAATATACCCTAAGGTTATTGAACCTGTATAAAGTTGTTTCTGTATAGAGCCTTAGTAACTTTTGAATCCGGTATAAGTATATATTGTCATTTTTTTTTTAATTATCTTCCTTATAGGTAATATCTTCTAAGTATTGTTCTTGATACGATTACTTATCATTCTTTGAATTACTTCTGGTATGTCATATATGTCTTCTGTGAAATTGTGCCTGGGTCTCGAGGTAAACTTACTATAAATATTTTTTTTTGTGATGTATGAAAGTCTTGGCGCCAAGTAACTGTATAATTGTGAGGAGCGAATGTGAATTGTGTTGATTATGTATGTAATGGTATGTTAGTATCACAAGAGAACCTCGATTTACTTCATGACCGGCTATAAAATAATTGTTCTATGTACTTGCTCACAGAAAACATCACTTACTTCTTCTTATAAGCGTATTTTTTTTGCTTTTGTTGAAACTTAGTATTGTATACCTTGCCTTATAGGAGTCACCAACCTTTTTTTTGATGTAATCTCCATCTCAGTAATTTAATATTTTTTTAGTATATTAATAACATAACTTGCCTTGTATAACTAATACATTCTGGGGTCGCAAACCTTTTTGCGAATCCTTTCATTCTCATGTAAAGTTGTTATATTTATAAATTATTTTTTTTGTTTTGTATCTTACCATAATACTTCTTCGTTCGTTCTGGGGTCGCCAACCTTTTGTCAGTACTTAGAGAATTTTTTTTTAATTTTTTTTTTGAAATTTTTGTAATAGGATATTTGTAGCATGTGAATTGGGTATAATTATTTCATCAGTATAGGTCTAGATAATTTCGTCTATAAAATTATTAGTTCAAGAGTTATCGCAATAAAACCACTTAAAAATAGGATAGACAATTTTGGTGAACGTTTATTATTCTCCAATGTGTTCTGAAGGCCGAAATTCTCCCGTAGCAGGATATGCCCCCCCCCCTCTCAACCCACTTCATATTTCTTCACCGCAGCCCTCTGAGATCTACCAGAGCGCAGCGCGTGAGTCGGCATTCCAGCGATAGACAGCCCACAGTCAAGAAGTGTGTGTTTTTATCTCCCCTCGGCGCACTTCGCGTCGGGGGAGAGTGTTAGAAAGAAATATATAAAGTTATTTGAAAGAACAAGTTAGAGTCAATAAACATTTTAATTATTGGTAAATTGTGTATTGTGGCTGGGAAATTGCGCGTTTAACAGAGTGGAAACTAAGTTTTTCTACCTCAGTAAAATAGTGTAAAAATCCAAGAAACAATTAATACTAAAGATCAATAGAACATTATAGTGATTAAGAAATTAGTTAATAACTGACTGACAAAAGTGAAACCTAAACGAACGCATAAATTAATAATAAGGTAACCTGTGTTTTGTACCGAACTTGTAACTGATTAAATTCTTGTGTCTGGAAATAAATAGTGACTGAATTGGCTTATGGACTTTAATTTGAAATGATGTTCCAAATCTCGAACTTCACAATGCCTTGATGATGAGAGCTTGCTTTACTATTAGCCGAGGCCCTTGTAGCATCAACCTTTTGGTCTCAAAGGTTGAACCATCTGTTCTTCATCTCGATCAGGACCTAAGAGGAGGTATGTGATATCTACACACTTAGATGAAAGGGTTAGAGATTCAAACTATAAGAAGTATTGAGGGATCCGTATAGATGACACTGTCGACGTGGTATCACATGGATGGTAGAAGGTGAGAAGAAGGTTACCCGCTACATACTAGAATACAACTGTTGAATCATTTATCCTGAAAATGGTTATGATAAAGAATTAAAATGCAGCAGTAGTTAAATATGGCATTTATTTTCTATGCAAATAATAAAACATGTAACAATATAAATAGTATGTATTGGTATCTATTGCATAAAATAATACTAAGCCAAAAATATATTATTATCAATAACAATTAGGTACACGAAAAAAAATATGTTTAAACGACACAATAGATCATGATTCTACGTATTATTAAAATCACAGAAGTAACCACAGCGGAAGCTTTTTTTACTGTTAAAAATGATGAGTACGTAGGACTTATTACAAAATCTTTTAAAAAGAAATACAAATGTGTCTTTAATGGTATGTGATTATTATTATGACGCCACAGAAGGAACATTTCCGATACTTGAAACTCATAATAACAAAATAACAAGGTAAACGAAAGAGTCAATGTCTAGAACCGACACACAACCACTTGTAAATATTAATTACACTATGAGTCTTTGTTTTAACAACTTTTTATGTGCAGACAATAGCGTAGTGGTTAAATCTCAAAACAAAACAGGAGTCCATTTGTCGAAACAAGAGTCCATTTGTCAAAGAGTCTATTTCTCACAAACAACAGTATCTTTCTTGATATCAACGAGACTATTTTTCACAGCGATACGAAACACCGATTCGACTTCACAAAAAATTAATAACACAATCTCCCGAGTTGGAAACAGGAAAAAAAACGGAATAACAAAAACAGTCAGCGTCGGCTAAATAAAAATGGCTGAGGTTGTTTGGATGTTGTTTGGCAACAAGATCAGTGTAGCCAGCTTTCAAAAAGTAAAAAAGTTTTGCAACATTATTTCTCGAAATCTGGTGTCTTATAAAGAAATAAATATTAATTCACGAATAAAAACACCGCATGATAACATAATAATAAATTGATGTTTTTTATATTCACTCTAAGATCATATTTCGAAACTTTTTCATAACCGGTAATTATATTTTTTGCGTCTGTTATATAAATTTCATTCCCAAAGAATACCAACATTACCACCACGATGTACCAACATCACCATATTCTTGTTGGCAAGTACTATAACCAGAGTTAACCCCCCATGTACGAGGCCTTCGCGATTTTGTTTTGCTGTCTCTCTTCCGCTATACAGGCCAGAAGGCAGGATAGCTGTGACGTCACGCGTATAGATCTCAGGCTTAGATTAGGAAAGAGAGGGGATACGTAACTTCTATGCATTGCCGTAATAAGAATCTGTGACCATTTCGCCATTTTTTGGTGGCAGGTACAAAATACATTTTTTGTACTAAATACGTATGTATAAATATTTTGCCAGAACTGCAAATTATAAACTCTAAGGAACATGCATGTGATGTCAAACAAAATGTAGGCACTGGAAGAAAGGAAACTTTTAAGCGCCACGGATGATCCGAAAAGTGACAGGCTGGTGGCAAACAGGCACTTTTTCTATAGAAACAGGTATAAAAATGGTCACACGCCACCGGGCATAGTTACGTATCCCCTATCTTTCCTAATCTAAGATCTCAGGTATCTCAGGTGCATACATACATACTTATATAGGTATGCATAGGTATATGCGGCGTACTGTTATTGCTTCTTCTTCTTCTATTTTATTTGGCTGTCACGTCTAATGTAGTGTCCTAGCCATTTTTACACATTCAGAAACTGAATCACACGACATAACACATGTAATTGCTTTCTAGTGTTTATCACATATTATTTCTTTCATGTGTTCATCACAAAGTAAAAACAACATGTCATGCTTTTTTTTCAATTATATTTTTCCAGTTTTTGACTATTTCAACATAATACTGTTCTGTTATGTATTTTACATAATATGTCATATTTCATACTAAAAAACAATAAGCTTAATATACTGAAAAAGGGTGTTTATTCCATTCTAAATACTTAATCGACATGACAGAAGAGGAGGAGTAATGAATAAATGCTATGATAAAATCATACTACTTAAAATAGAGTGGCAACTCGAGGGTTTTTTTGTAGGCTGGGAATACTTACGATTACAACGCCTTATTTTGTTCTTCGTACTAAAATTACGCGCGTGCGCGCTTTCAAATCTTATACTCCGCAATATTCAATTTTGTCCTTACGAATATAAATAATTTTTTAAAATGACCTACTCTATTTCATCAGCAAATAGGTATATTTTTATTTTAACGTAACATTTTTAACTTGTTTTTACACATTCAAGATTAAAATGTTAAATTAAAACAAAAATATATCCATTTTAGAAATAGAATAAGTCACATTAAGAAACTATAAATATTCATAAGTTATGGACAAAATTGAATATTATGTCAGTGTCTTGATGAATATTTTACACGATATATTTTTTTATGACCGTGGCCGTGGGGCTGTCGGCATAGAATAGCACCTCTGCTCTTTTTGCTGGTTTTTCGAGCATCCTGTAAGAGGCAGGAAATCGAAAAATCTGATCGGGGCCGTGGGGTTGACCACCTCACGCCCTTAAACCCACATCGGTCAGAAAAGGCAAAAGAATCAAGCCTCGGACGCCTGGACCCTTTCAGGGGGGGGGTCCAGGCAGCTAGTGTCCCCCCTGCAATGACTACGGCTCGTTTAAGGAAAAAGAGCTTTAAAATCGGGACCTTGAATGTCCGCACTCTGAGGGCGGGCGGGGAGCTTGTTGCTGCCAAGTTGGCGGGAGATTATGGACTGGATATCCTGGGGCTGAGCGAAGCACGCATCCCAGGCTCGGGGCAGAGTGACGCTGGCAATTACGTCATGCTGCACTCTGGTCACCGGACTGCACGGATGCGTGGCGTCGCTCTACTTTTAAGTAAATATGCCTTCTCTCGCCTTCTTGGTTGGGAACCTGTTTCTGACCGTCTGATGAGTGCGTCCTTTAAGATGAGTGGCGAAACCCTGACGGTCCTTCTTTGCTATGCCCCCACCGAGGACACGGATGCGGCTGCTAAGGACTGTTTTTACGACGGTCTGGACGCAGTTGTATCTCATGTCCCAAGGCGCCATCGCTTAATAGTCCTGGGGGATTTCAATGCCAAGGTTGGCAGCGACCCCCAGAACGGACCAGGCGTCATGGGTGGGCATGGCATGGGAGTTATGAATGATAATGGAAGTCGTCTTATTGGTTTCGCCACGCTCCATGGACTCTTAATAGGGGGAACTTTATTCCCCCACAAGGATATCCATAAATACACATGGACCTCGCCCGACAGAAGAACGAAAAACCAGATTGACCATCTCCTGGTAAGGGCCAGCAACCGAACTGACCTGCGGGATGTCCGCACCTACCGGGGAGCAGACATGGATACAGATCACGAACTCCTTGTGGGTTCGTTGAGACTGAAATTCAACCATTTCCATCAAAGACCGTCTGCTTCTCGCCTGCTGGACATTCGCAGGTTAGAGAGTGCTCAGTGTCGTCACACGTACGAGGCTGAGTTACGCACCAGGTTTGCCCCCTTACAGGATTCACCTAGAGCTGTCCCAATGGAGACAGCCTGGACCAGCTTTCGAGACGCGGTTATGGAATCCGCACGTTCTTCTGTCGGTTATAAAAACAAAAAGAGGCCAATATGGATGTCTGATGGGTCCTGGAGCCTCATCGAAGATCGCCAGAAGGCTAAGACCCTCAGAGACGGTGAAAGAGACCCCCAAAAACTGGCTGCTTTGGTGTCTGAGTACAGGGAGCTGAGCCGTAAGGTAAAGCACTCTGTACGAACAGATAAAAGATGACATCTTGACTCTCAGATACGGCAGGCACAGTCCGCTGCACTCGGAAATGACTCAAGGACACTTTTTGAAATCACCCGGGAGGTCGGGGGTAAGGGTCAGAAAAGACCCGTGACGGCAATACGAGATTCTCGTGGAGCCACTGTCACTGCCCCCGAACTGATTAAAGGGAGATGGAGGGAGTACTTTGAGTCAATATTGAACCGCCCCGAGCCCTCCTCACCTTACAACTTTGAGGAGGAGTTGGAGGATCTGAATATACCTCAGGCAACTGGGATATGTGAAGATCCACCGACCCACAGCGAGATGGTGCTGGCCGTGATGAGATTAAAGAATAACAAAGCGCCAGGAGACGATGGAATCCACGCAGAGCTCCTCAAACAAGGCATAGACACCCTTGGCCAACCACTTTTAGATATATTTAAAATGGCGTGGGAAGAGGAGAGGTGCCCAAAAGATTGGCGGAATGGATCCATCGTCGCAATATTCAAAAAGGGGGACCCCCTTGAATGCGGAAACTACCGTGGAATTACTCTACTGAGTGTTCCCGGTAAGGTATTATCTCAGATATTACTACACCGCATTCGGGGGCCTGTCATGGCTGTCCTGAGAGAGCAACAATGCGGCTTTGTACCTGGAAGGTCCTGCACCGACCCAATTTTCTGTGCCAGGTGCATCTTTCAGCAGTGCAAAGAGTTTAACTCTCCAGTCGCTTGTTGCTTCATAGATTTTGAAAAGGCCTTCGACAGCCCACATAGACCATCAATATGGAAAATACTTGCTCTGTATGGTATACCTCCGAAAATAGTTAAAATGGTGCAGTCCCTGTATGAAAACTCCGAGTGTAGCGTGAAAACGCCAGGTGGTCCTACTGAAGCTTTTAGGATCACCACAGGAGTCAGACAGGGCTGCGTACTAGCTCCTTTTATATTTATAATAGTCATGGACTTCCTGTTGAGAAAGTCCATGCAAGGAGCAAGAGGTATACCGATAACACAGAGAGATGGTCTAATGGGCGAACTGTGCGATCTGGAGTACGCGGACGACCTAGCGTTGTTCAGTACGACAGTGGAGGAATTACAGCACAGTGTTTCAAGACTCTGCAACGAAACAGCACGCCTCGGCCTCCGAGTCAATGCCAGTAAGACGGAGCTCATGGCGAATAATGCCTGCCCCGATAAACAGCTACCGATAACCATCGATGGTCACCAGGTCTCCCGGGTGGATAAATTTAAGTACCTGGGAGCAACCATTACCACCACTGGTGACCTCGGGGCTGAGCTCCCGATACGTATCGGTATGGCAAGTGGCGCCTTCAACAACATGACCAAGATATGGAAGGCGTCGGCGTTTAGTGTCGAGACGAAATGTAAACTGTTTGATGCGTGTGTGTTGCCCATTCTCCTTTATGGGTGTGAGCCTGGCACCTGACCAAGGCCCAGGCACAAAAAGTCTCAGCATTTGAAATGAAGTGCCTAAGGAGAATTCTGGGTGTAAGATGGTACCACCGCATCACGAACGACGCTATACGCCGGCGCACCCAACGTGAGCCCATCACCTCTACCATTGTGGGGAGGAGATGGACTTGGCTGGGACATGTGTTAAGGATGCCGAATGACAGTTGGCCGAGGAGAGCGCTGTTCTACCTCCCATCAGGGTCCCGAAGACGAGGAAGACCCTCTCACACTGTGTTCCGCTCCTTCGAAGCAGAGCTGAGGGACATGAACATGGTGTGGGAGGAGGTCATAAGCATTGCGCAAGATCGAGCGCAATGGAGAGCTCTTGTTGCCTCCCTATGCTCCTAAGTGGAGTTTAAAGGGAGATTTGTTGTTTGTTGTATATTTTTTATGAAAAGGAATTAAAATTTAAGATGTTATTATGCATTAATAAAACAACCCAATAAAATACATATATCTACATTTATTTGTATTTTATAATGCTTTTAGACATAATATTTTTTGAAATAAAATTTATATGACGAGTGAAGACTACTTAAGAAAAATTATACCACAAATCCTCCTATTTCTTAAGATTTGTTCATCACTTAACCCTTCCAATATTGAACCACATTTTTGGCATTAAATTACGAGACAGATCGTTCAAACATCGCTGCACTGATGAAAACAAAACAAAGCGACCGTATATCGCAACACCAATGAAAACAGGGAATAAAGCGTCCAAATATCACACAACGATACAAAAAAAAAATATATTTATTTAAAACGAAACTTAATATCGAGCTTCGAAATATAAAGAAACTGACACATTGTGAAAAAAATATAAACTCGCGCAACAAAATCAACAACTTCTTAGCAACACAATCAACAACTTCTTAGCAACTCAATCAACAATCTCTTAGCAACAATCAACAACTTCTTAGCGACTCAATAACAGCTGGCTTGCGGTTGCGCGGCTGTAGTTCCAATAATTTCCGAAAAAAAAGTTCTGGCTCAAGGACCATGAAGTGTCAAAAGTATCTGTCAAATATATTGTCTATGGAATGCATGGAAGTTTCACTACCGTGGATAAAATTAAAATAATTCAATATCGTTGTAACATGTACTTGTTTCCGTTACTTCTAACAATTTGAAAAACAATATAAAATTATCGGAATGACAGAAAGTAATAAAAAATACACAAAAATATTAATACAAACAGCAAATTAATATTTAAAGGTTAGATGTGTAATATTATTCTAAATACTTAATAAGAATTGTGAAGAAAGGTTGAGGTTAGGAGTGATATCAGTAATCAATAGGACTAAATAAGAAGTGTCTGTACTTGTACAATATCATAAGATTCTCTTGCTCTAAGATCATAAGGAATGTGAATAAATAAAATAAAGGGATTGAAAAGAACTTGACTGAAACTCAGTATTGTCAAGAGGTTAATTTATGAATATTAGGTATTTGTATTCATTTTTGAATTAGATGCAACTATCATGCAGGAAAACTACCCACCTTATTTCCCAGGCTATGACTCGCACCCTCGCTACTATCTGTGCTATCCAAACACGGGCTTCTGAGAAGGCAAAATAAAAAAAGATATCGTGGATGCAGAGCTGGGCGACATGTTTCTGCAAATAAATGTGTCCCTACACCAACAATAGAGCAAAACAGCATTTTAAATAATCGTCATATATATAAAAATTCAATTATTAAGATAGGGTCGTGGAACGCCCGCTCAATAAACAATAAATTTGATGAAATCAAGGAAATAATCAGTGATCATAATCTTAATGTTTTAACTCTTTCGGAAACATGGCACGAAAACAGCACTGCAACCATTATCAAGAAGTTTAAGGAGAGTGGATACAATGTAATAGAAAAAGCCCGCGATATCAAAGAGCCTATCTCTAAGATAAATTTTGTAAACCATGGAGGGGTAGCCATCATCATAAAGGAAGACTATTTACTACAACCAATTGCCCCAAGAACTTTTAGCACTTTTGAAATTGTAGGTATTAAGATAAAAAACAGTAATTCAGAACTTATTATTTTTTCAATGTACCGTCCTGGATCTGATCCACTTACTCTTCAGTTTTTCGATGACTTTTCCCATCTTTTTCAACAAATATCAATGTACACCTGCCCAATCATACTCACTGGAGACATTAACGTAAGGCTAGATAAGAAAACGGATCACAACACAAAAAAAATCATGAAAGTTTTGAAGGACTTCGGCTTTCAACAAATTATAGATCAACCTACGCATAGAGAAGGAGGAACGCTAGACGTAGTGATTCTAAGAGAGGACATAACTCCAATCTCCTCTGGAGTGACGGACATCGGGCTATCGGACCACTCACTGCTACACACCACGCTGGACTTCACCCCTCCCCCGCTTATTTATAAAGAAGTAATAAATAGGAACTGGAAAGAGTTTAACGTCGATGTTTTTAGGCGAAAACTAAGCGAGTCTCTTCTTAATAACCCGGATTTTCTACTCACACGAGACATCGATCTGGTTAGTCAGGAATATGACAACACGCTTAGATCTCTATTAGACACCATGGCTCCGATGAGGAAAAAACGACTAAGACAGAGGAAATCAGACGCTCTCATCTGGTTTGACGATGATTGTCGAAGAACTAAAAGGGAGATGAGGAGATTGGAAAGGTTCTTTAGAAAGACCAAAGATGCTGGGCATCGCCATCAGTGGATTGAGCACCAGAAAATGTATAGACTTCTAATTAGCACTAAGAAGGCGTCTTATTGGAACTCCAAGTTGGATTCCAATAAGAATAGTCCAAAACAGCTGTGGCAAGATATGCGTAGGATCTGCGGCGATTCAAACAAGGCACTTCCATCAACTCTGGAGGCTGAAAATCTCTCTACTCAGTTTCAAGAAAAGGTACAAAAGATAAGGGCTGGCGCTTCACTCGATGATCATAGTTTACCAATTACAAGCATGATGTGAGGGATTTATTCATATCTTGTTATTCAAAATATTGTTAAGTCATTATTTGAAAGTTTGGGAGCGCGATGGTAAACAGTTTGAAAAACAGTTGCTTATTTGTTTATGCCGGATTAGAAAGTTTGGAATTTTTTACGCACTGAAGGTATGTCCAGGAAACCATTAAAATTTTCATTGTTTAAAGCGATTAGTATAGAAGGCAAATTCTCCCGTTTTGAGGTGAATGCTTTGATTTTTTTTGACTTCAGTTCAATATTAGATCTCGTTCAGAAAACATCTCTCCATAGTTTATTGCAATTTTGTTTCCTTGTTAATAAATTTATAATTTTCGTCGCGTTTTATAGTTTCTGTAGTAATTTGCGAGTGCTTGACGATTGAGCTATGGTGTGTCACATATCTAGAGTTTTGTTTAGAGTCCCGCGATTGTTTATTAAACCTTCCGTTTAATTGTGATCATTACTCTGAAAGATTCCCTCCGGGGTGGCGTGGCGTGGTTGGAGAGGGCAAGTGATACACCATACCTTATATGTGTGAATGTGACGTGTTTATTTTCTTTTGTGCTGTGTGCTTTTATTTTGAAGGTATGCTGAATTTCGGGTGAGTGACCATATTTTTATTAGAGTGTTTTTGTTTCGTCGCTGGCAGCTACCCCCAGGACGATGATAGGGCACAGAGATATATTTTTATGTTGTATTTTGTTTTTTGCTTGGTTGCCCCCGCCAAGCATGCTTATGAGCAAGTTGCTCGATGTGGTTTTAGATGAGAGATATATGGCCGACGCGATACGGCATATTTATGAATATTTGTGATCTCTGTGTGCCAATGGATTTATTGTATTGCAGCAGGTACCTACCTGTATTGTTTTCACACGTCACCTGTCAAACACACGTCGCGAATTGTTATCTGTCATTCGCGGGTTACCCCATTTTCCGATACCAGTGGTGTGACCTATCTTTAATGTTTATTTTTGAATCCGGTTAGGAATTTCATATTTAGAACCTTCTAGTAAGCTCAGTGTAGAATTTTTATTTGTAGAGGTACATTGGTGTGTTCCCCGTGAGAGTAATTTTATTCAGTCGAACTATGAATGAGTTTACTAAAGTTCGCGTCTGTCCGCGCACAGAGAGAGTTTGTATTTTAGTTTTCGCCGCCGTGATAAACGTAAAGTTATAAAACCGGTATGTGTAGGAGGGCTGTTGGCGTAAGCTGAAGACCTTCCCCACATGACTGTCTATGAGAATGGGCTGTTGCTGATTTGGACGCTTTTCAGCTCAGTTCATGAGGTTCACTGGCGAAAAGGTCGCGCGCTAAGACCGAAGCAGTTGAGCGATTTGGAATTCCAATGAGGAAGAACTTGCGGTTTAAATGACAGCCCGTACGTAATGTGACTAGAAGGTTGATTTTTTTGTTCGTCTATAAAGTAATTGAACGTTTATTTTGATATTGAGATAGATAATAATTAAATGCACGCGAGGTAGGCATTAACATTGTTAATAGGCAGGATCGTTTTGACTGTAGCTAGAGCCGTGGCATATTTTTCGCGTAGTAAAATCCTGTCTTATTTTGAGTCTCTGCTGGAAGTACGTTTAGGTATTTAGAGTCAAGAGTCAGATAGTTAAAAGATAGCTTCCAGCCCCTGTAGTCTGTACACCATCAGGAACCTTTTCCGTTTGTCTATATACACTATATCTGATAGCCGAATTTCGGCCCCCTTTTTGGTACCTGTTCGAGGCGTGAGGTCGCATCGAATTGGGCCAGTCTCGGACCTTCGGAGTTTTTTTTTTGCCTGAATTTTGGCAAGAAGGTTCGTTTGACATGGAAGGCCTTCTTTCGGTGGCTAATTCCTCCCATAGACCTCGATCATGCTTATCAATAATAATCATAATAAATAAATATAACTTTATTGTGAAATAAAAAAAAAACAATTATTCATAGAAACATTGATTGAGTCAAAGGGCGGACTTATCCCGCAGGATCTCTTCCAGCCAACCCAGCTTATCAAGCATCTCCTTCAACCGTCCCTGCAACAATGCGATATTTAAACAATTTTCTCCAGTTCCTGCAGATTTTCTGAAAAAAACTATTTTGTGTCAACCCAATAAGCAGTGTGCATTAGACCCCATACCAACATGGTTGTTGAAAGAGTCCATAAATGAATTGTTGAACTGTATTTTACACATAGTTAATTTATCAATAGAATTAAGTGTCGTTCCTAAATTGTTTAAAAGTTCTATAGTTACCCCTATATTGAAAAAGGACAACCTGGATCCCGATATTGCAGAAAACTATCGACCTATCTCGAATATTCCTCTATTGTCTAAAGTCTTGGAGAAAGTAATATGCGCGCAGCTGAATAACTTCTTGGATTCGAACAAGTTACTTGCCATCAATCAATCAGCTTATAGAAAGAACCACTCCACAGAAACTGTCGCAGTAAGATTTCTGTCTGACTTACTAACACAGTCCGAATCAGGTAAGATCACACTTGTTTCATTTTTAGACTTGAGCGCTGCCTTTGACACTGTTGATCACTCAATCCTCTTCTCAAAACTCCAGTCAGAATTCGGTATGCAAGATAAGTCTATCCTATGGTTTAAGTCCTACCTTACAGATCGTAACTATAAGGTATGTTTTAATGGAAATTCTACGGGCCACATTACCTCTCTGTACGGAGTACCCCAAGGATCAGTCCTCGGGCCAACTCTGTTTAATCTGTATACCAATGGATTAAAAGATCTTGTACAACATCTTGGATTTAAGACCCATGCATACGCGGATGATCGCATCATCTACAAGTCATGTCAACCAGAAGATAAGTCTGAATTAATATCTAGCATCTCCGCTTGCATTGAACAAATATCTACTTGGATGTTCATGAACAAACTTAAATTAAATCCAACTAAGACAGAATTTCTCTGGTTGGCTTCTCCTCGCAGACAAAATCTAATCGACAATAATCCCATTCAAATCCAAAATGTGAATATCACTCCCTCTTCTTGTGTGAAATTCCTTGGAATCCACATTGATAGTGCCCTTTCAATGGAGACTCACATATCTTCAATGGTTCGTTCGTGCTATTACTATCTTAGACAACTCAAGCCTGTTCGAAGCTGTCTAACAATGAAAGCTGCCCAAACGCTAATCAATGCCTTAATAGTCTCTCGTGTAGACTATTGCAACGCCATTCTTACCAATCTTCCCCAGTGTCAATTGCGCAGAGTTCAGCTGATTTTCAACACTGCTGCCCGCTTTATCTATCAAGTTGACCGCTCCTCTCATATATCCCCAGTACTTCGTGACCTTCACTGGCTTAAGGTTCCAGAACGAGTCCAATTCAAAGCATGTCTACTTGTTTTCAAAGCTTTACATAATATGACGCCGGAATATTTATCAGAATTATGCATCCCCTCTACACTCTGTAGTAGACAAAATACACTCAGATCTCAAATGCAATCTGCCAACAAATTGGTTGAAATTAATACTTCCAATAAGCCGAAATACTTAGACAGATCGTTCACTATTTTTGGTCCAAAGTTCTGGAACAATCTCCCGGTAGACCTCAGAAGTGCAAGAACTTTAGAAGATTTCAAGAAGCTCTTAAAAACCCATTTATTTCAAATATCATTTCCAGATTGTCCTTGAACAAAACGCATTTTGCTTTCCATGTACTAACATAATTTAACACTAAGTTTTATTAGTTACTTTTGGTCCTTTAATTTTAATTCCTCTATATTATTTCGATAAACCTATGCAACTGTTAGCTGTTTATAATATTCTTATTTCTGTGTCATTTTTATTTTATGTTTGTATATTTATTTAGCTGTTTGTTTGTTTATTGTAAGTTTACTTTATGTATTTACCTGCGCCCTTGAGGTGGCCATCGTGTCACAAAACGGCGCATTAGAAAAATCATCCTTGTATTATTATTATTATTATTAATTATTATTATGACATCCTAGTATTGTAGAATGGTAAAAGGAAGGTCCTTGACTCATACTCATCATCTGGATAGACTGGCGAGAATTTCAGGACAATCTGTTTTAGGATTTATCAATTAATTCATGTATAGAGGGAATGCGATTGGTCCATCCTGTAATGAATATATTACAGTAACATGGATAGGAGCTGAAATTGTGTTCTCCACTTTTGAGAAACCATTTGGCTCTGAAAAGGGAAAGTACAGAGGCAGAATAGCGTCTAGATGTGACTGGTCATGATGGTGCGGTCATATGGAAGGGCAAGGAATTGCAAGATGTATAATTGCTCAATCCAGTCTGCATCGACACCACACCAACAAATCAGTTATCTCTTACAAGTATACACTACGAAAACAAGAACATCATTCATTCTCATCATATCAACCTAATAAAATTGAACATTTTGTTTTTTGTATTTCTTTCATCTAAATGCTTATTTATTTACCTATTTTCTTTGCGTTCATGACTGTCTGAAGAACATGTATTTGAAAACAAAGAGTGCAGTAAGTAATAGATTCTTTAAAGTGGCTTTAAAAATATGAAACTCTCATTCGGTTTTTCCATCCTTTAGTACAACCTAAAAGGACGGGATTATATTATTTTATAAAAAGGTTTTTTTTTAATAACACACTAACTTAGAACTAAAGTGATTGAAACTTAGAGGTAAAGTAATCAAAAGTTACAAAAATATTATACAACTAAAGTGTCTATGTTTTACGTTAACTATTTTCCACCATTGCAAAATATGTTCCATAAAATCAATCGTCCCATTAAAATTATCTACACCCTGCATTTTTAATCAGTAATATTAGTGTCATGAAATAAATTAACCGCGTGAGTTACATTTTGGCGTTCTAATGAGTTGGGAAACATAACTTTGCGAGTGAGTCTGGGTGCTAACTTTACTAAACTATTTTTCTCATCCATATAATCTTTTATCAAATCATTTAAATCAGCCATAAGGAGTTGGACATTATTTATAGCCTCAAAGGTGTGTGGATAAAATAAAACCTGTTAAGACAATACTTGGTTAAGACAATTTTTTCTTGAATGAATGGTATCAAATAATACTACAGATTTCAATAAATGAACGGTATCAAATAATAATACAAAGCCTTTATTGATAAAATACACAAATATAAAAATAGCATGCTTACAAATAATTATTAACAACTAAAATATATACTTCTTAAACAAGATACCTCCCGAAAATCAGTATATTATACTCATGCTTCGGGAGGGAAATAATAATAATACAATGCCTTTATTGATAAAATATACAAAATATAAAAATAACAAGCTTACAAATAATAATTAACAACTAAAATATACTTAAACAAGATACCTCCCGAAAATGAGTATATACTCGTGCTTCGGGAGGGAAACCGCGTGAGTTACATTAATAAGAAAAATAATTGTACGGTGCTATTGTATGGGTGTGGGATACTGCTTTAAAGCTCTCCTCCACAAATCATAGTAAACATATTCCTATTAACCCCATTGTTGTCAGATATTAGGCAAATCACAACGAAACCACATTCTTCTAAGAGTTTTAAAACACTCATTGTGTAGGTGTGCAAATCAGTCGCTTTCATGTTGCGAACTGGTACCAAGGCAACTACGTCTTTTTTTTTTGAAAACTAGGACTCGATCATGAAAACTTGTAGCGTAGTTGCAGCCAAATCTGAGTTGTTAGCTTGTCCCACAATATTTCCACCCTTGTAATTGAAATTCAGTTGAACATAAATTTCATAGAGCAATAATGTTACTAATTTTCCATAATCTTCTAATCGGGAACGTTTTTCTAAAATAAATTTCTTAGTCGATTCTACATTATGCAAAGGGGTTGTTAATGAATCTAAATATTTAGGATAAGGCAACTTTAACAATCCACTATCACGGAATAACCTATAACCAGATGGGTTTATGAAGTATATTATACCGGCGAACAATAATGTATCAACTGAATATCTAATTTGTTTTAAATTAGATAGTGAAAGTTGTTCTAAAAGAAAACTAAATTTGAGTTTACTAGGATCTTCATCGGGTAAAATATCATAAAACTTTTTAAAACAATTTATCAAAACTTGTAGATTGCAAGAAATGAATTAATCTGGGAATTTAAGAAGTTGACTAAGCCATTTAACTTTGTCCAACGATCACATAGTTTGGTTCCACCCAACATGTGAATGTAGGAAACACGATGTATTGTTGAGTTACGAGAATTCAGTGTAACCTTCATAGTGCTATCAATGGTCAAAGAACAAATAATAGATGGAGATTTGAAGTCATCAAGATCAACCTTATAAATTGCTACAATATTTTCATTATTAATAAATTGCCAACAATCATGCGATAACTTTTCCTTGATAGATGTTTTAAGAAGATCAAAGGATTCTATGAGATCAGTTTTACACCAATCAAGAAATTGATCCTCATCTCTATCCATCAACTGCTGACGGGGTTCCTTAGGATCTCGGCGTTCTTGTGGAACAGTTACTGTGTGATATGATGGCTGGTTTGGAAATATTGTGGGATAAGCATTCTTCTTCAGCCGGGGACGTGACAGAGGCACCACCAACTCCAAGCCATCATCTCTGAGCGCCCTCATTTCTCTCTCGATGAACCTGAAATAAATTATACAATTTATTATTATACACATATTAAATCAATATAAATAAAGGAGTCCGTTCGTATATATGTATGTAACGTCCTTTATAGACGGCTAAACTAGGGATACCAGAAGTAAAGTAATACCCTCTATAGCGAGTCATATTTCCAGTGGACGTAAACGTCCTAAAAAGGCTAAAAATATTTGAAAAATGTTTTAATCTACAATGCATAAACTTTCTATTTATTTCAAAACATTTAACTCTGTAGAAGGAAAAACATTGAAACAAAGTAAAACAATTTAGCTTATTTTACTTATGAAATGTCATCATAATAATAATAATAATAAATGAATAAAAATGTCATCCGGGCGTACAACCGAGCTACAGAGGGGGGCAGTTTCTTGACTGGCTACAGACAAAGGCTGTCCCAGGAATGGCTTCTTCTGGAGCCCACGATAAATGTTAGTACCCAAAGATTGTCCGATCAGGTTCGGGTAATAATTAGAAACAAATTATTATCGGAATCTGAACTAGACGTTCTTAGATCGGAATATTTAAGTTCTCCGATGAATCATCATAACACAATTTTGGACATAAATTCACAACTTAATCATCACAACACAAGCTCTGATGACATTCATAATATAAATATTATAAATTCTAATGATGCTTCAAACGAGAACTTTGAATATTTCAATATCCCTGATTATGACTCTATTAAGAGCAAATATGAAGAGATGCTTTTGTTGTTTCGTAATCAAGAACCCTTTCTTCGACCTTTATTGCCAAAATTCAAAAGTTTTCCAATTATTGAAAAAATTATTTGTCGTGTTAATAATATTATTTTAGATGATTTAAACTCCTGTCAAAATTTACAAGACGTTCATTCTATTCTTTATTGTGCAGCGGCTACTTGCATAAATATGGCTAATATTAAATTTAATCGAAGTCGAAATCAAAACATCATTGACCATTCAAGTACCCCCCGTTGGCAAAAAAGAATAGAAAATAGAATAACTAAATTTCGCTCAATAATTGGAAAACTTACATCATTTAATTCTGGAAACCATAGACCAAGATTAAAATTGTTTGTTGAGAAAATTTTTGATATCGAAAATATATATTCAATTGATAACTTTAATTTAAAAATAATAGAAAAAATTGACTTTTTTAAACAACGAGTCTTGGCGTTAGCTAAACGTTTTACCAATCTGGAAGATTCAAATTTCAAAACAGATAATTTACCTAATAAAGATGATATGGAAACTTTTTGGAAAAATCTTTGGTCGAATTCTATATCCCATAACACTAATAGTGATTGGTTAGAAGAAATTAATTCTGAACATCCAGAAATGCAAAATTTTAGTATAAATTTGATTGACGTTAAAACTGCATTAAAAAAAATACAAAATTGGAAATCTCCGGGAAAAGATGGGCTACAAAACTTTTGGATTAAAAAATTTACAAATTCACATAATATAATATTGGCAAGACAGTTTCAATCTGCAATTGAAAATTTGAACTTTCCAGAATTCTTAACAGAAGGATTAACCCACGTGATCCCAAAAATCAATAATGCTTCAACTCCAAATAACTTTAGACCAATTACATGCCTACCAACAATTTATAAACTTTTGACATCTATAATTTCAAACAAAATTCATTCATACTTAATTGAAAATGATATTTTATCTGTCAGACAAAATGGATGTAAAATGGGATCTCGTGGGACAAAGGAATTGCTCTTAATAGACAGTATTATTTGTGAGCAGGTGAAACACAAAAAGAAAAATATCTCTATGGCATGGATTGATTACAAAAAAGCATATGATTCAGTCCCACATTCTTGGCTAATAAAAGTTTCGGAAATATATAAAATTAACAACGAACTCGTAGAATTTCTAAAATTTTTGATGTCAAAATGGAGAACAAAAATATCTGTTTCTCAACCTTCTGGAAAATATATTACCGATTCAATCCATATCAATAGAGGTATTTTTCAAGGAGATAGTCTAAGTCCGCTTTGGTTCTGCTTAGCTCTAAATCCACTGAGTAAATTATTGGAATCCTCAAATTGTGGCTATGAATTAAAAAGGTCTGGTATTAAATTTAGTCATTTACTTTATATGGACGATTTAAAATTATTTGGTAAAAATTTAGTTGAATTAGAAAAATTAATCGAAATTACAAAAAAATTTAGTGATGATATAAAAATGGAATTTGGCTTAGAAAAATGTGCAAAAATTAATGTTCAAAAAGGAATAATCCGAAACAATCATCAAAATAGTTCTTCATCTGTTACAAACATTCCTCTTTTAGATAATCAAAATTACAAATATCTTGGCTTTCAACAAAATCTAGTTTTTGACCACAAAATTATTAAAAATAACATTAAAAATGAATTTATTAAACGATTAAAAAAAGTTTTGAAAAGTTTTCTCTCCGGGAGAAATAAAATTATGGCCATTAATTCATGGGTTGTACCGAAAATTTTGTATTCTTTTGGAATCATTAAGTGGAACCAAACGGAACTAGACAAGATGGATTTAAGGGTACGTAGTTTGCTCACACAATATAGGATGCATCATCCAAGATGTTCCTTGATGAGATTATATTTACCAAGGAAGATTGGTGGTAGAGGCATGTTAAACATCAAAAACATGAATAACAAAGAGATAAACCTCCTCCAATCTTACTTTATCTCATCAAGGAATAAATTGGGTTATGAAGACCTCATTGCGTGTGATTTGAAGTACACGCCCTTAAATTTATCAAATCCTGTTTCACCACCGATAATTGGGGTACAAGATCGGGTTGATATATGGAAAGGCAAGTCTCTCCACGGTCGATTCTTCGAAACTTTAAATTCATCACATGTAAGTCTTGAAGATTCGACTGGATGGTTGAGGTTTGGTGAACTATTTAGCGAAACAGAAGGTTTTGTCTGTGCAATACAAGACCAGGTCATCGTCACTAATAATTATAAAAAATATATTATTAAAGCACCTGATATAATTGATAAATGTCGTGCATGTGGCCAAACAGGAGAAACACTCAGACATATTTTGTCTGGGTGTTCTCTCCTGTGTGGTTCTGAGTATCTGCACAGACATAACGATGTGGCTAAAATAGTTCATCAAAAACTTGCCTTGAAATATGGTTTGCTCGATCTTGAAGTACCTTATTATAGGTACACCCCAGTTTCGGTAATGCAAAACAGTAATACAAAGTTGTATTGGGATATACCAATACAAACTGACCGAACGATTAACGCAAATCGTCCGGACATTGTATTGGTTGATCGTAGGAACGGGATAACGTATCTCGTGGATATCACTATTCCGTATGACGAAAATTTGAAAAAAGCCGAGCAAGATAAGATAATTAAATATCTTGATCTTGCTCACGAAATCAAGGATATGTGGCATACACCAACCACGTACATAATACCTATAGTGATATCGACGAATGGAGTTATTCCTAAGTCTCTTAAAGACAATCTAGGGAAACTTGGCATCTGTTGTGGTCTCAGATATGCCATCCAAAAGGCAGTTCTGTTGTCCTCATGTAGGATGTTAAGAAGGTTCCTTTCTCTGTAGTTCGAAGATCTCTCATGATTACATTACATCGTGATGTATCATGAGAGATAATACCGATATTTTTATATTTAGTATATAGCATTGTATTTAATTTTAATTTATTTTTATTAATTTTTTTTTACAATGATGTATACTTCATATGATATATTGTGATTTAATGAATAAATGATTTGAAATAATAATAATAATAAATTTATTAATCAGAATATTTACAACAAGATATGTAACATAAAAACATGATTGATACAATACTTAAGTGAATTTTGTCACCTCACTAGACCTTAGGTCTGTATCGAGGTTGACAATAGGTAATCATGAGAGAATATACCCAAATATAAAATAGGGTCAAATATTAGGTACTAAACTAAGCAAACAAAATAATAGATCAGAATAATGAATACATGCGATCGAACAAATTCATGTCAACTATCAAATATTTCACGCCACCTACATAAAACAAACCAAAATTAACAAAGACAACACAATTACCAGGTGCAGAAAATGATAGAAGCAAGCATAATAAATAATTAAATAAGTAAGTAATACAGGTAGGTATGTCTTAAGGACTTGTCAAGCTTATCGCCAAGAACAGCCGACTCGCTTAGTAGAATAAAATTTTAATAAAATAAATCAGATATAACTAAGATTAATACAACAGTATAGACACCACGAATGAAATAAGATGAAAACTCATGTAGATAAAAAAGTCAATAAATAAATAAATCAATGAAATAAGATGAAAACTTGTGTAGATAAATAAGTCAATAAATAAATAAAATAATAATAACGTGAATACTTATATAGATAAACCAGATAATAATAAATAAAAAAAAATTAAATAAGATGAGAACTAAAATACCTATAGGTATAAATAAATCAATCAATAAATAAAATAATAAGATGAATACTTATATAAATAGATAAGTCAATAAATAAATAAAACAATTAAAGATGAATTCTTATATAGATAAACAAGTCAAAAAAAATAAATAAATAAAACAATGTAATAAGATGAAAACTCATATAGATAAATAAGTCAAAAAATAAATAAAAAATAAATCATATTATGAATAGGTACTTATATAGACAAACAAGTCAATAAATTCAGCGCAATTTCCCATCCCAGTCATACTCACATCAAACAAGTCTCTCGCTCACGCATCTTTCAATCTCTTCCACACCCATCTCAATCAACCATTCAAAAAATTTTCCCCTCTTGAGGTTATCTCCGATATGTGATATCACTATGTTACACAGCCTAGGACCGAGAAAAGCCAGTGATCTCTGCCTAAAAGCTGTTCTGCAAAATGGTACCCGTAAATTCATTCGTCTCCTAGAGAATCCGTTATCATACAAGCATTCTTCCTCATTCAACTTCCTCATAACACTCCTAAAAACGTACATCTGCCTGACACTTAGACAGCGTGTTTCCCTAAATAGTTCAACAGATGGGTAAGTATACCTAAGCCCCATCATTGTCTTGAGAACAATCTTCTGTGCCCTGTATATCGGGTCAATGATAGTTCTAGCAGCCCCGCCCCAGGCCAACAGTCCATAGTTGATCAAAGAGTGACAGAGAGAAAAGTAAATAGTTTTTAGATGCTCGGGAGTCAGTATGCATCTAGGTTGCCCAAACACGAAAATCAGCTTTCTAACCCTATTTGTTAATTGTCCAACGTGATGTCGCCAAGTCAATGTCTCGTCCACTGTCACGCCCAGGTACTTCGTCGAGTCAGCTCTAGCCAAGTGTATGCAGCTACAATATGATTGTCCGCCCGTATCGTCATAAAAACAGTTATGGTAAGTGATATTAAGTGAGTTAGGTCCAGGTCTTACACGCTTGTTAATACAAGCAAATGTAATTGGTTTTGTCCGCGTTCAAGGTCAGGAGATTAATGTCTAGCCACCTCGCAACCAAATCAAATCCCCGCTGGGCACCAGAGAAGACATCGCTCCAGTCCTCTCCGTCGAAAAGCAGTACTGTGTCATCTGCGAAACTCAAGATCCTGCCTCGGGGAAGGGTCATCTCACATAAATCGTTGATATAAATCAAAAACAATACGGGACCAAGCACACTACCCTGTGGAACACCATACGTGATGCCATGACGATCACTACACATACCATCATACTGGACCAATTCATGCCTCCCAGTCAAATAATCCCTAAACCACCCATTCATTATCCCCCTCACGCCCAATCGGTGCATCTTACGAAGCAACACCTCGTGCGGAACAGTGTCGAAGGCCTTGGCCAGGTCCATGAAAATACGGATGCATTTCCTGCCCTCGTCCAGACCGAGTGAAACATAGTTAACAAGCTCGAGCACAGCATTTTCAGTATTTCTACCCCTTCTGAACCCGTATTGGTTGTCAGAGAGGAGCCTGAAATTCTCCAAAAAGGAAACCAGACGGAACTTCATGAGCTTTTCAAGAACTTTGGAGGTAGTGGGAAGCAATGATATTGGACGATAATTGTTTATATCATTGGAATCACCTTTTTTATAAATAGGGACCAAAGATGCCACCTTAGCATTTGATGGGAAAACACCCTGTTCTAGACTAAGATTAAAAATATACGCTAAAGGAGGCGCAACACTTTTATCAACCAGTTTTAGCACTTCTGTTGATATTCCATCAACACCCAGCGAAGCGGACCTTTTAAGTTCCCCTATTACCTTCTCAACCTCCCGTGAATTTGTGGGGGTAGCGAAAAATGAGAAGCTTGGTCCACTACTGAGGGACACCTGTTGTGAAATTACATGCAAATTTGTGCGCATATGAGACAATTTCTTGGCAGCCAGGCTCTCACCCATCGCTCCAAAAAAGGTGTTGATTCTATTAAGGTTATCCTTGGTACTTTGCTCATCGTTCCCCCCCCATTAGGTTGCTTAAGCCCTTGGATGTCTTTTTACTACTGAGGTATTCTCTAACTGTTTTCCAACAGAGCTTGGGACTCTGTTTACACACATCTATTTTACTCCTATAATATGAGTCTTTCGCTCTGTTAACAATTTTGGAACAGAGATTTCTGTAGAGTCTGTAATGTTCCTTAAGGTTATCATCGAGAGGACGATTCAAAACCTGTCTATGTAGTTTATCTCTCCTCCTAAGACACTTTATGATTCCCTGCGTCATCCATTCCTTGAGACCCTTCCTTCGATCCTCCCTCCTTCTAATACTCACTGACTGACAACTGTTAACATGGCTTTGTAGTCTTTGAATAAAAGCATCGTATGCCTGATTTGTAAATACTTCCCCATAAACACAGTCCCATGCTTCCGCATTTACATATTCAACGAACTTGTCACTATCAAATTTTATGCGCCTTGAATTCGTCCGCGCCCTTTCCCCTGTGTCATTAACAATGCCAGCAATCACAGGATAATGATCCGTTATCGCCGACTGAAAAACAGCA